>CM077090.1:106191375-107391375 GCA_039513925.1 Platanthera zijinensis | reverse complement strand
CACGCATCTTATGGTAAAATAAACGGCATCGGTTCGTCTTACTCCTCTAACCGATCTTCCGAAATAACATCCAGAACTTCTCCTCCTTTATTCACCCTCATAAGGCAACATCTCTTCACCAAACCAGTCCACCTTCTACTCAAGAAGAGAGGAGAGGTTCAAGACATTACTATCAATAGAGCACAAGCTCTAGAATGGCCTCTTCCTTGGAAATCATCATCTCGCAAGTCAAGACACTTTTGAGTCGACATCTCACCTAGAAATAACTACAGATCTAGCATCAAGGGAGAGGGGAGGAAGCTCACCTCATTTTCGGCATTTTCACCATTTCTGGCCAAGGATCTCGTCACCCTTCTTGGCGGCATCTTCCTCTCCTCAACAGTGTTGGTTCTTCACGGGATGAAAATTGGCTCCAGCACCTTATTCCTCCTCTCCAGCAGTTTTTCTATAGAAATGGCTTGGAAGGAGGACTGAAAAACGGCTAGGGTTTCTCCCCCCCCCCCTTTATGTGGAAACTACACGGGTAGGAACGCGCCCGTGTCCCTACCCGTGTTCTGCTCAGGTGGACGTGGCGACGGTTCTACTTCCATTTGGACACACACACATACGGGTAGGGACACGCTCGTGTCTCTACCCATGTCCTGCTCGGGAAACACGATCGATGACTCGACTGCTGCTTGGACACATACACACGGGTATGGACACGCCTATGTCCCTACCCGTGTCCTGCTTGGGAAACACGGTCGTCGACTAAACTGCTGCTTGGACACATACACACGGGTAGGGACACGCCCGTGTCTCTACCCGTGTTTTGCTCGGGAAACAAGGTCGATGGTGTTGGTCACACAAACAGGTAGGGAAACGCACGTGCCACTACTCGTGTCCACATATACACGGGTAGAGACACGCCCGTGTCACTACCCATGTCCTTCTCTTGAAATTACACGAATTTCCAACTCTGGCACCAGAGTACCACACGGGTATGGACAAGCCCGTGTCACTACCCTTGTCTTACTCTGGACTGACTTCACCTCCCTTACACAAGTGTAAGCCTAGCTGCCAGCACTCCCTGAGCACAAGTCAGCTCTCCTAACTTAAAAAACATGCACGAGGAACATAGAGCGAATCGGGACATTACAAATCCTATAAACAAAATAAAAGATTTCGTCCCCGAAATCAGGCTAAGGCTATGGAGAGAGAAAAGCATGAAATAAAATAAAAATATGCTTTTAAAAATTACCTTGATGAAAAAACTCCGGGTAGAGCTTTTGCATCAAGTCCACCGGCTCCCATGTATACTCCTCCTTCCCATGGTTAGACCACAGCACCTTTACCAAAGGAACACTCTTGCGGCGCAAAATCCTTGTCTCATTGTCTACTATCCGCACCGGATCTAGTCGCACAGATCCATTGGTTGCTACTGCTCCATCAGCGGTGGGGATATATTGCTCGGGCCGCCATAACGCCTTTCGGAGAGATGACATATAGAACACATCATGAAGGTTCTCCAGCTCTGGTGGTAACTCAAACCGGTAGGCCACAGGGCCAATCCTTTCCAATATGGTGTAAGGTCCAACATAACATGGGCCGAGCTTCTTCAAACCATGTACCCGTGACACTCCATGCATCGGCCGAATTTTTAGAAACGTTTTATCACCCACCTGAAATTCAACCACCCGGTGCTTTACATTATAATATTTAGCCTGCCGACTTTGAGACTCAAGCATACGGTCATGTATTAGTCTAACAGCCACATCAGTATCATCGATGTACTCAAATCCTAAAACCTTCGGGTCTTCATCTTGTACCCATGACAAGGGGGTTCTGCACCTTCTTTCGTAAAGTGCTTTATGGGGTGCCATCCCGATGTTGGCATGGTGACTGTTGTTATAGGAGAATTCCACAAGGGATAAGAGTCTTTCCCACATCTCTCCTCTATCCAACACGCACAGTCTCAATAGGTCCTCCAATGTTCTGATGGTCCTCTCAGACTGCCCGTCCATCTGAGGATGAAATGCTATGCTAAATGTTAAGGCGTGAACCAAAGTACGCCTGTATGGCCTTCCATTCCTTAGAGGTAAACCGACCATCCCGGTGAGAAACAATTGTCCTTGGCACACCATGATACTGTACAAACTGCTCCACAAATAGGCGTACCAAAACATCCACATGAGCTTCTTTCTTCATAGTAATAAACATGGCTACTTTTGTCAGGCAGTAAACGATTACCCACACTGAATCATTCCCTGAGCACGAGCGAGGCAATCCGTGGTCGAAGTCCATGGATACATCCTCGAACATCCACTCGGGAATGGGAAATGACTGTAATAATCCACCGTGGCTACTGCATTCTGCCTTCACCCTTTGACAGTCCTCGTAGTGTGTAATAAAATATCTGATGTCCCTCTTCATTCCCAGCCAACACATGGTCTTCCGCAAGTCGGTGTACATCTTGGCAATCCCAAGATGCACAGAATACTGAGTGAAATGTGCCTCTCTCAGGATATCTTCTTGAATTTTATCGCCTTTGGGAATGTAAAGCCGACCACGGAGATGGACGAGGCCGTATTTTAGGGAATACTCTCCCATAGTCCCATCTTTAATTGACTTGATTGTCGGGGCCAGAGCCGCATCCTTTCCTTGATCTGCCCAGATTCAGTCTCGAATATCACAGACTATGCTCATCGCGGTTAAGTACTTTGTATACCCTTACGATTGGTCTTTATATACCAGGGTAATCTCCATCTCTTTGAGTATCCGAGCTAACTCCGTACTCATCAATCGGGACTCAGGGTTCGATTCTGGTACCTTTCTTCTCAAAGCATCAACTACGGAATTTTCTTTTCCGGGGTGGTAGTTCAAGGTGAATTCATAATCCCATAACAACTCTAACCATCTCCGATGTCTAAAATTCAATTCCTTCTAGGTATGGATGTACTTTAGATTCTTGTGGTATGAAAAGATTTCGTTGTGGACGTCGTATAGATAGTGTCTCCAAATCTTCAAAGCGAACACCACCTCTCCAAATTCTAGATCATGTACTGGGTAGTTGATTTCATGCTTCTTCAGCTATCTTGAAGCATATGCAACCACATGCCCATGCTGCATCAATACCGCTCCCATCCCTTGATACAAAGCGTCAGTGTAAATCTGAAATCCTTACTTCCCGAATGGAAGGGCTAGGATGGGTGCGGATGTAAGTCTGTCCTTCAGTTCCTGGAATGTAGCTTTTCACTAGGGTCCAGTCATATGGCACACCTTTCTTTGTCAGAGTTGTAAGAGGAAGGACAATCTTTGAGAATCCTTTTACAAACTTGCGATAGTACTCGGCAAGTCCAAGGAAGCTCCACACATCGACCGCTGACTTCAAGGGAGACCACTCCCTCATGGCACGCACTTTGGCCGGATCCATAGCTAGCCCAGCCCCACTGATCACATGGCCCAAGAAGGCAAGCTCTTGGAGCCAGAATTCGCACTTGCTGAACTTAACAAACAAGGCGTGCTCTTTTAACTTCCTTAGTACCAAGGTAAGATGTTCGACAAGTTCTTCCTCCTCCATAGAGTGGACAAAAATGTCATCGATAAAAACGATCATGAAGATCTCTAGATAAGGCTCGAACACTTTGTTCATCAAACTCATGAAAGTTGAAGGGGAATTTTTGAGCCCAAACGGCATCACGTTGAACTCGTACAAACCGTACCTTGAGTTAAAAGCCTTTTTCTGAATGTCCTCCTCTTGTATCCTCAACTGATAATACCCCGAGCACAAATCGAACTTGGAAAACCAATGCGCTCCTACCAATTGGTCGAACAACCCGTCGATCCGGGGTAGCGGATAGGTGTTCTGTACCGTCAGTCTGTTGAGCTCCCGATAATCTATGCATAATCGTAAGGTTCCATCCTTCTTCTTAACGAACAGAACAGGGGCTCCCCAAGGTGATGAGCTAGGGAGAACGAACCCTGATTCCACCTGTTCTTGCATCTGAACTCTAAACTCTGAGAGTTCCTTCGGGGCAATTTGGTAAGGGGTCCTGGAGACGGGCTTGGCACCCGGCACTAGCTTAATTTGAAAATCCACTTCTCTATGTGGGGGTAATCCTTGAAGTTTCTCAAGAAATACCTCAGGGAAATCCCGCATCACTCGCACATCTTTCATATCTATTATCCTCTCTTTCAATTCGAAACATATCATGTAAACTTCATCCCCTCTCATGCAAACTTTCAAGGCCTGAATCGAAGACGATAACAAATGTTGTGCGAATTTTATACCTTAGAAAATGACATCGGTATCCCCATCTCAAGTAAATTTGCTTATCCGCGCAGTCAATTCTTTTGGAGTGCCAATCCATCCATGCCATGGCCAGAATGAGATCGAACTCTAGCATTCTCAAAACTATGGCAGGGGTCTGAAAGGTCTTTCCCCCAATTAGTATCTCCAATTCACACTTGGTGGTTGCGGTGATCTTAGAGCCGTCTGGGAGGCATACTCTTCGAGCAATACTAGTGAAGGATTGCACTCCTTCTAAGTCTTTGATGAAGTCTGTAGAAACAAACGAGTGCGAGGAAGTAGTATCGAATAATGTATAGGCTGGTTTCTCGCCGACCACCACGGTACCTAAGTACCAATAGCAATACTCAAAGCTAGATATCTAGTACATCTTAAGCAACTTAAGGTTAATAATGAAGATGTGATAACTAACTATAACTTACCTGCAATCACCTCTTGAGGGTTCCGCTCCTGTGTCATGTCCAGCGCGAATACCTGATTCCGAGCTGGTCTGGGGTTTCCTCCTCGTGGTCCTCTTCCTCGACCACGCATGTGTCCCCGTCCTCACGTAGCTGCTGGAGGGAGAGCAAGAGGAGCATTCCCAAACAGCTGCGGGAAGTAACGTCGGATTTGGCCAGGTTGGTTGTATTGGAAGCACACTCGCTCATTCCTCCCCTCGGGTTGCTGAAACTATTGAAGCTGTGGAGGTGGAGGCAATGCGGGCGGCTGTGGAACTGGGTGCTCCACTCTTTAAATTCTAGTTGAAACGCTTGCCACCTCTATGATGTCATCTTCCTCCTCGGTAGTCATGTCTCCTTCTATTGCTAGGGTCGGCTTCCATCACACCCTTAGCAGGTCTCTTACCACTTCCCAAGTGGTCCGCTTCTAGCCTCTTCGTCATGTCAATTATTTCCGTAAAGTTGGAGTCCGCTATAAACAAAATGGCCTACCTCAGGGGGTCCCACAGCCCTTTGTAGAAGAGCTTAGTGTATCCCCTACCATCCAAGTCATATGAGCCAGCAAATCTCGTGAGATGTTGGAACTCTCATTGATACTCCGTAACCGACTTCGATCCTTACTTCAGCTGTAAAACTCTCTCTTCGAGTTCATCTCGAGCAGATGAGGGAATGAAATTCTCTAAAAAGGCTCCTGAGAACTCGCTCCAGCTAATCTCCTTATAAACTCGCACTTGAAAGGTGGATCCCATGATGGACTTCCACCACCTCTTGGCGTGCAGTTCCAAGAGTGTCACTACCAGGGTCACAGCCATATTGTTCGGACATCTAATTCCTGCCAGTAGTTCTTGCACGGTGTCAAGCCATTCTTCCGTATGCACTACCGACTCTATCCTAAGGTAGACAGGAGGGGAGAGAGCTAGAAAAGTGCTCACCTAATTGGAGCCCGGAACATGTTGTACGGGGGCTTGTTGGGATCTAAAAGCATCCAAGATAGCTGTGAGTGTTTGCCCTAGCCCCAATTACTGAAACTATATGGGTACGGATGGGGCGGGGGTGCCCCCCACTGGCTCAACGTGCATAGAGACTTACACGTAGAATGCAAACCGAAGGTCAGGTTGGCAAATCTTAATTTCAAAGTTGGAAATACTTAATGTGAATTACATACAGGCACACAACTGCTTCTGCTAAGTCAGTTTGTCCCCAAACGGACTAATCGAGCGGGGGTGGCACCATTGTTGAATGAATTCTTTAGTTCAGGATCGTAGCAAGCTGATACCATTTGTAAGAACCCCCTCCCGGAACACAAAACACGGAACGAGGGGAGTCTTATGCCCAGAAAAACCGCTTTGCGGTAGCTCTAGCACACGGGCTAACCTATACCACAAGACACCTATTCTACTGGTTATAACCAATATCAATCAATGCCAACCCAACCAAGAATATAAAACCGAAGAAGTCAAATCCATACATAAGTAAAAGGTCAAAAATTATAACAAATAAAAGAAGCTACAACAAGCTTCTTAAATATCAGAGTACGGATAAAATTTGCCCAAAGGGCTACATCAAGAGTCTCTCAAAGACTCACATCAGTCACTGACGGTAGCGACGACACCGTCCTTTCAGGCCCTGTCATCCTGGCCTGGCTGTCTTGCTACAAATCCTGTTGCTGCTCTGTCTGCGGGGTTTCCTCCTATAAAGAAAGACGTAGTAAACGTTAGTCATAAATACTAAGTGGCTATCACATCGTCTCCCTCGGCGACTCCTCGGCACTGGGTAGAGAAAGGAACAAGGGTATAATATATTTAAGTAACACATAAGTACAAGCAGGTGGAGTAAGTATACATGTCATAAGTAACGATAAGAGTAATGTATAACAATATTAACAGCATTCCATTCTAGCAATTCCACACAAGCTATATCAAACCATCCAAGCATATAAATCTAAAATAGGAAAGTAACTTAACTTATAAGAATGCCCATAAAAACTTATAAGTTAAGGATCTGCTTAACAGTAAAGTAACTCATCGTATAAGAGTGCTAATACAAACTCATACGATGAGGATCTTGAGTATGCAATGTAATGTAATGATATGTATGCAATGCAAGACTCACCCAAGATCACGCACATGCATTTGCCATGTTGACACAGACTTGAAGTTCCCACTTTTCGAGCAGGTTGCTAACCTCCCGAGCGTCAACCGTTATGGCCAAGAGGTGACAGTGGAGCGGGCTTCTCCACTACTAGGAAAACTTCCACACTACCAAGCCTAGGCCTTCGTACGCCTCAAGCCTAAGAACACAACAGCGAAGCTCACATGCGTACTACGGCTCAGCGGGAGTCTAAGGTAGATGTGCACCGAGAACCAAACCACAAACTAGCCGATGTTGTGACCTGGAAGAAGCCTCGGAAAAATCACTAGGACCAAGCCCAACCATTCACTAGGCCCGGAAGGAGCCCCGAGAATGAGTACCGAGGACCAAGCCCAACCGCCCAAGGTCTAACCATTAACTCCCATAGGTATGACGACTGGCGAGCCCGTAGACCTGCAACACTATCCCGCACTCAGGATTACAACACCGCGTGTCAACTCACACCGCATGCAAGATCACATCATTTTGGTACGGAAGGAGGCTCGGTAATGTACACCGAGGACCAAGCCTAACTATCCACTTACGTCTCTTCTCATTATTACCATACCTATGCGGTCATACCCCGCACTTACACCCTTTCACAATGCTACCTGTAGGGAGACACCACTCTAAGCATTAGACTACTAAATACATTCCGTTAATCAACGATTCACATGGCCATAAATTAGCATCCTACAATTCATTCCAAAATGATATCCAACATATTGTTAATATGAGGCGCATCCCTATCGGTTCATATAGTTGAATCATTCTTACCATCCAAACTCATCGACCCATTCGTTCACTAATTTCCAACAAATCATTTCATTCAAGTACGTTTCACTACGCCATTTGTTTACGAAGGATCTATCTAATACTAACCTCAATCCTTCACACTATTTTTCTACAATCTCTCCATCAAATCCTATTTTTGATTTACATAAACCCGAGAACAAAATGTTCAGGAAACCTGCTAGACAGACACTTCGATTGGGTAATCCTGAGTCCACGAAAATCATTTGAAGACGTATAACTATTCGTTGAAAAGGTATTTCCAAGAACCACAACTTTTGTATTCAGTCCTTCACCCAGATCAGACCGTAACATGCCTGAAATCAGCTTCTAAGACTGCTACGTTCAGAATAGAGTTTCTGCACGTTTAGATTGTCAGCCATCAAGTTTGATCAAGCTTTTATGTGGCTACGGATTTTGCATGAAGACGTGTAATCACTTGTCTGAAAGGTATTTATGTGGGCTAAGGCTTTCATGTTTAGTTTAAAACACAGATCTGGCCGTATCATATCTAAAAATTGCCACGAACATCGCTGCGCGCAAAAACCAGATTTCTGCACGCCATCTTAAGGCGAAATGAACGACATCGGTTCGTCTTCCTCCTCTAATCGATCTTCCCAAATCACATCCAGAACTTCTCCTCCCTTATTCACCCTCATAAGGTCACATCTCTTCACGAAACCAGTCCATCTTCTACCCAAGAAGAGGGGAGAGGTTGAAGACATCACTATCCATAGAGCACAAGCCCTAAAATGGCCTCTTCCTAGGAAATCATCATCTCGCAAGTCAAGACTCTTTTGTGTCGACATCTCACCTAGAAATAACTACAGATCAAGCACCAAGGGAGAGGGGAGGAAGCTCACCTCATTTCCGGTATTTCCACCATTTCTGGCCAAGGATCTCATCACCCTTCTTGGCAGCATCTTCCTCTCGTCGGTGGCGTTGGTTCTTCACAGGATGAAAATTGGCTCCAACACCTTCTTCCTCCTCTCCAGCAGTTTTTCTACAGAAATGGATTGGAAGGAGGACTGAAAAATGGCTAGGCTTTCTCCCCCCTATTTATGTGGAAACTACATCGGTTGGGACACGCCCGTGTCCCTACCCGTGTTCTGCTCGGGTGGAGCGTGGCGACGATTCGAATGCCATTTGGACACACACACGGGTAGGTACACGCACGTGTCTCTACCCGTGTCCTTCTATGGAAATACAGTTAATGACTCGACTACTGCTTGGACACATACACATGAGTAGGGAGACGCCTGTGTCTCTACCCGTGTCCTGCTCAGGAAACACGGTCGTCGACTGAACTACTGCTTGGACACATACACACGGGTAGGGACACACCCGTGTCTCTACCCATATCCGGCTCGAGAAACAATATCGATGGTGTTGTTCACACACACGGGTAGGGACATGCCCGTTCCACTACCCGTGTCCTCATATAAACCGGTAGAGACACGCCCGTGTCACTACCTATGTCCTTCTCTGGAAATTCCATGAATTTCCAACTCTGGCTCCAGAGTACCACATGGGTATGGACACGCCCGTGTTACTACCCGTGTCTTACTCTGGACCGACTTCACCTCCCTTACACAAGTGTAAGCCTAGCTGCCAGCACTCTCTGAGCCCAAGTTAGCTCTCCTGACTTAAAAAACATGCATGAGGGGCCTAACGCGAATAGGGATGTTATAACTTCTGTGTCATGTGCACCCTCTGGACAGCATATATCCCCATCCTTATCCTTGACTACTGGATCATCTTCCTTGTTGGTGAGCTTGTCCATCACCTTCTGTATGCCTACAGAACTAGAAGAAGAGCTAGGAAGCTCACTGTTAATCATGTTTGATTAATAAAAAAACAACATGAACTAACTCTTCTAAAACTTGACTTGTCAAGTTCTAGATTCTATATGCCCTACTTTGGTTGATGTACCCAACAAGGATCCCTTCATAGGATTTTGCAGAATACTTTGTCACATAGGAATTTCCACTGTTCAGTACATAACACTTTCTACCAAAGATCCTTAAGTAAGATAAGTTTGGTTTTCTGCCTTTCAAGATCTCCTAGAGAGTCTTCTTGTGGCTTTTGGTGATAGAAGCCCTGTTAAGGACATGACATGCAGTGTTTATTGCCTCAGCCTAGAAATATTCTTGGAGATTTGTGTCATTCAGTAAGGTCCTTCCAGCTTCTATGAGAGCCCTATTTTTCCACTCAGGTATTTCATTTTGCTTGGGTGTTTTAGGAGAGGAGAATTCTTGGTGAATCCCTTGCTCTTCATAGAACCTTGTCATGCATTCAGACTGAAATTTAGTCTCATGGTCACTTCTGATTTTGACCATAGTATTGTCAAATTCATTCTGAATTTTCTTGACAAATGTCTTGAAAGACATCAGGGGTTTCAGATTTCTTCCTAAGAAAGAACACCCAAGCAAATCTGGAAAAGTCATAAACCACCATAAGGGTATAGACTTTCCTACCTAGACTTTGAACTAGCATAGGACCAAATAAGTCCATACGCAGGAGGTATAGGCACCTCACTGAGTCATTGGTCACAATACTCTTGAAGGAGGTCTTGGTTTGTTTGCCCTTATGGCATATAGAGAAGATACCCTCCTTAGTGCATTTGAACTTTGCGTCATTCCTAACTAACTCTTCACAAAAGAGTTTGGCTATTGTCTTGTAGTTCAAATGAGCCAGCCACTTGTGTCATTGGATATAATATGAGACTTTCTCATTTTCAACTAGTCATATAGGAGAGTCCTTGTAAATATGAAAAATTAAGATAATAGACATTTCCTCTCCTAGTGCCTGTCAAGATGACCCCTTGGTCACTTGACCTCCTATTTGGCACTCATCCTTCAGGAATGTAATGTCATAGCCAAGATAACATAGTTGGCTTATTCTTATGAGGTTGTGTTGCAAACCTTCCGCATAATCTACTTACATGATAGTGATTATGACATTTATTATCTTACCATACCCTTTATTCACTCCCCTATCTGAACAACCAAAGATGACTTTGGGTCCATTCTTTCCTGGAGTGTAGTCCTTTAGAATGCTCCTTATTCCAGTCATGTGCCGATAACATCTACTATCCAAGTACCATATGAGGGTATGAGAGGACTGAGTTGTCAACCTAAATCACCTAGAGGGGGGTGAATAGGCGAGGTCTGCGTAATTTTGCGGAATAAAAAATTGTAAGATCGATGCGCAGAAAGTAACCAAGCAAGCCACAGAGAACACAGGATTTATAGTGGTTCCCCAACCTTGGGTACATCCACTCTCACCTCACCAATCTAGTAAATCACTAGACTTGGCTACTCCACTATCTCGGATCAAAACGATCCTACAACTCGGAACAACGTTCCTACAAATCTCGATCCCAACGGATCTATACTCGAAAGAAAACCTTCCTACCACTCGATCCAAACCGGATCTACAGTACTCGGAGAAAAACTCCTACAGGACTCGGAGTCAAGACTCCTACAAGAATGAAAGGTTGTATAAAGAAATATACAAACAGATTCGTTCAGATCTGGATCTTCAAATCTTTCTTCCTTCTTCAGCTTTTAGGGATCAGCGGAAAATAGATCAAGGAAGGCAGAGGCGAAATCTCTTGGATCTGAAAACTAGAATCAGCGGTATCAAGAACTGGATCTGTCGATTGAGAATAGCTTGATCTTCTGAAACTTCTTAGCTGAATCTCTGTATCGGAGAAGACCGGCGACGAAGAAGATGAACAGTGTTTTGTCAGCGTGAACTTGTCGGCTTTCCGATGTCGGCGATAAAATTAGATTCAGAAACTTATTTTTCTTCTTAGGGTTTGTCGACTTGACAAGACTTATTTATAGGACTTCTGTAACGGTCAATACTTAATTAAGTATACGTGGACCAATCATAATAGAGGATTTGAAATAAGCCGCAATTTCTGGACTTAGAAATATTTTGGGAAAAACACAGATATACACGAGTGACAGAATAGCTACTCGAGTAAGAAAAGTAACTACTCGAGTACATGAGGACATACTCGAGTCTAGTAGTTAGAAAATAATTCTGAGCTGGAAGAAAGGATATACTCGAGTACTTGGCTGGACTACTCGAGTATATACATGAGCTACTCGAGTATAGAAACTCAGTTACTCGAGTATACATATAACTACTCGAGTAACTAGGAAACTACTCGGGTAATCACAAACCTACTCGAGTAAGAGAATTTAGCTACTCAAGTACAAAGTCATTCACTCGAGTATATCAGGGAACTACTCGAGTATGCAAACTAACATACTCGTGTAAAGGATATACTCGAGTACTTGGCTGGACTACTCGAGTATATACATGAGCTACTCGAGTATTATAGTGCCTACTCGAGTATGAGGAAGAATCTGAAGACTCGAGTATGTCCTTTGGATTACTCGAGTACTAAGTTACTTACTCGAGTATATGAAGCAATCTACTCGAGTATGTAGACTTAGAAAAATTTCTTCCTTGAGAACTCATAACTCCTACTAAAGATCAGCAACACTTCAAGGTTCCATTTGTCTATGTGCTTGTGAAATGAAGTGCATCCCAATAGAGAGGCTACACATGAGTCAACACCATGGATCACACAATGAGGGATTACATTGTATGGTCCTGTGTTAGGTGACCCATTGTAGACTGACATTGGTCTACACTTGGCAATATAGTCCTGTAAACACAACTTAAACAATGCATCAAATACAACTGCAATTCACCTTAGTCTTAGGAGGACTTCTTTAAATTAAGGTCATTGTGGAAACAAGACCCAACAATCTCCCCCTATTTGAAGAAGTCAGAACACCATCTACTAAGTTGAATTGCTAGAGATATAAAAACAAAATGACATGAAAGAGGATGCATTGTCTTACATTTCTTTACTATAATTGTCCAACAATCTCCCCATTTCTGTACTAGAATTGTTTTGCATTTCTCCCCCTTTCTGAAATCTTCATTTGAATTTTCTCTTCCTTTTTCATCTCTTCATTCCATTTCCTTTTGCTCTCCCCCTTTCTGATTTCTTTAAATAGGGGACACTAGAAACTCCCCCTAAATCAATGCATAAGGAATTCTTCTTCAATTTCTAAACACATCATGCTTTTCAACAGAGGTACTTTAATCATCTAGTTCTAAGAATTTTTCTGGAACTTCTTCTTGTCCATTTGCCAGATAAGAATTTTGTTGGCCTATGGACATACCTGCATCCACAAGATTAGAATCCCTTAGGAGCCCAAACAAGATTGGGTCCTAGGTCTCTTGTTAGTATCCTCCCCCTATGAGAGTTAACATTATGAGTGGTCTTTCTCACATTATCAACTTGAGGAGTTAAAACATATTTGGGATTAAACCAGCAATCTATGGCGAAGTGACCAACCTTGCCACAACACCAACAGTTAAACCTGTTGTACCTTCTCTTGTTCTCTTGCTTTACCTTATGGATGGGGGGTCTAGCAAGAGCAACTGACTTGGAGGAGGAAGCCTCATGATTGCAACAAGTACATGGCTTCCTTGTCTCCTTGGCCTTTGTTACACCAGTTTTAGCTTTTGGTGTCTTCTTCTCATTTGGCCCATGATTGTAAGGATCATAATTCAGTGAGGAAACAGTTTGGCTTGGGATAGCTTTGCCTTTACCTTTGGCTGATGTATGTCCTATACTGCTATTTTTCCCAAAGGAGGTTTCTATATTAGTGATTGGAAGCACAGTTGTAGGCATGGTGAGAGTTTCAACCAGCTTTCGTTCGATGACTAGCTTTGCTTCCAGTTCATCTAGGAGAGAATCTTTATGATTTACTAATTCAGTAACGTCTTTAATTTCCTCCTTCAAAGATTGAACTTCATCTCTGAGAGGGGTCAATTGGTCAATCTCCTCCCTCAGATTTGATTCCACCTCTTTGAGGGATGCAATCTCTTTTGATTGTAATTTGACTACCTTCCGGCATTTGTCAAATGCAGTCAATAAGACTTGATACTGATTTACCAATTCAAAATCATCCTCCCCTGAAGAATAGCCATCATGACCATTTGAGTCAGAATCTGAGGCAGAAAGAGGTGTGTGAGAATTTACCTTCCCAGTATATGAGGAGTTACCATTATCTTTGTCCTCTTGGTCAGAAAAAGCCATAAGCCCGAAGTAGGCTTCTTCATCCTCACTTGACTCAGATGAGTCAGAGTCACTGAGAGTCTTTGGCTTTTTGGCAATGAAGCTTCTTTCTTTCTTCCTTTTCCCTTGAAGGGAATTCTTTTCTATGCCTCTTCCTTCTTTCTTCTTCAGAGGGCACTCAGTTCTTATATGCCCTGGCTTACTACAGGAATAGCAAACAACGTTAAATGAAACATGTTTGTTCGGTTTAGATTTATACCTGTCATGTCTGCTGTGACGATCACCATCAGGACGTGATCTTCTGGATGAGCAATCATTTTCTCTCATTTGTTTCTTATTGTTAAGAAACTTCTTGAATTTTCGGGAGAGAAGATGAAATTCTCCATCTGATAGATCTGAGCCTGAGGTGCTTGGCTCAGACTCTTCTTCTTCATAGTCTCCTTGAGTGGAAACAACTTTGGCCTTTCTTGAGCTGTCTTCCCTTAGTGCAACCGGCTTATCTTGGAATGAGGAGCTGTTGCACTCTTCTTCAGCTTTTCTATTATTGATTTGAAACTCATATGACATAAGCTTTCCGAAGAGGTTCTGAGGGTCAGTTTCTGCTAATCTTCCAAACTCTCTGATGACACATATCTTTTTGTCTCATTCCTTTGTCAAGGATCTTAGAAACTTGTCGTTTAGTTCACCATCTGTGAACACTCTGCCGTAGTTCCTCAACCCATTGACAATCTTGAAGAAATTTTCATTTGTGTCAGCAATAGCTTCCTTTGGTCCTTGCTTGAAGGCTTCATACTTCTGATTCAGAAGGGATCTTCTATCATCCCTTACTTCTTTTGTACCTTCCATCAAAATGATTAGAGATCTCCACATCTCCTTGGCAGATTGGCAGTGAATGAGGTTCTGCAACATAGAATCATTGACTGCACTTGCAATGATGTTCTTGGCTTTCTTGTCTAAGGAGACAAGTGCAATCTCATCCTTATCAAGGTCCATCAACTTCTTTGGCACCTTCTTTGTAGGATCACTAGTGGAGGCAATCATAGGGATGTAAGGACCTTCCTCCACTATCATGAATAAGCGGGGGTCAACAGCTTCCATGTAAAGTTTTATTCTCTCTTTCCACATGGGAAAGTTTGCCTTATTGCACACTGGAAGCTCAGAAAATTCTCTGGCTCTGTCCATGCTTGATTAACTCAGAAAGATAACTAGGAGGGATCAGATCAATGTGTTAACCTTATAACGATCAACCTCCCTCTAATACCAATTGAGAGGACTGAGTTATCAACCTAAATCACCTAGAGGGGGGTGAATAGGTGAGGTCTGCGTAATTTTGCGGAATAAAAAATTGTAAGATCGATGCGCAGAAAGTAACCAAGCAAGCCACAGAGAACATAGGATTTATAGTGGTTCCCCAACCTTGGGTGCATCTACTCTCACCTCACCAATCTAGTAAATCACTAGACTTGGCTACTCCACTATCTCGGATCAAAACGATCCTACAACTCGGAACAACGTTCCTACAAATCTCGATCCCAACGGATATACACTCGGAAGAAAACCTTCCTACCACTCGATCCAAACCGAATCTACAGTACTCGGAGAAAAACTCCTACAGGACTCGGAGTCAAGACTCCTACAAGAATGAAAGGTTGTATAAAGAAATATACAAACAGAACCGTTCAGATCTGGATCTTCAAATCTTTCTTCCTTCTTCAGCTTTTAGGGATCAGCGGAAAATAGATCGAGGAAGGCAGAGGCACTCATTCTCTTTCCATACTTGGATTGTGCCAGCAATGAATAACATAGTGGCCCACCTTTCCATAGCACCAGCACTCATTATTATTGTACCTTCTCTTTAGATCTGGTCTTGTAGTTGTGCTGACAGCAGCTCTAAATCCATAAGGTATAATAGAATCCTTTTTCTTGTATCTTCCAGCCACAGTCTGACTTGGGATATGTCTGGCAGTAGAGGTACTTGGAATATCTTGATTCCTACCATCAGTAGTCTTCCATTCAAAATACATACATTTGATGGCCTCAGATAAACACAAGTCTGGTCTGCTTACAAACTTACCATTGTTCTGATTATGGATTGGGAGATCTTGAGAAAAGGCTGCTGACTTATTCTTGAGTGTTGGGGCTGGTGCACCAAACACAAATGTTCCATGATGGGCCATTTTAATATCCTCATGGGGGGCCTTGAAGGCACTTATACCCCTGCTATATCTTCCACCATAGTGGTGAACATCTTTGTTTCCTTTGGTGGATCTACCATTCATCTAGTGACCATAGATGCTTTCTTGGTCAAACCTGTTTGAAGGTAGCAACACTCTCTTGAATGGAACAGAAGGCTTGGAGCCTAGTGGTTGTACTGGTGCTTTACCCTTTCCTTTGGGATTGACAACTCTTATAGGTCCCTTAAATCCAAACCCTTTCTTGCCCTTTTGGGATGAGAAGGAATCTATCAAGGGCAATACTGAGCAAGGCTTGGAGTAACAAGCCACTATCCTCTTCTCCCTCTCCAGCAGCTCTTCCAGGTCCCTTATTAGGTTTTACTGGTACTCTATGGTGCCTATTTAAATGAAGGAAATAGTTTCTAGTTCACTGAATTCCTTAATCTTCAGATCCAGGAAGGAATCTAATTTTGCATGCTTGGAAGCAGCAAGCTGAAGGGAGGAAATTTCCTTAGCTTGCTTCTTAGCCAACAACTTGCTTTTACTGAAAGCACTCAGAAGGAAACCATATTTTTCAATTAAAGAATTGACATCTTCCTCAGATTCAGAGTCTCCTTCATCTCTTGATGATTGAGCTTCAGAATCTGGGTTGGTCTCAAAGCCTGACTAAGAAGAAGACTTAGATAGGGAATGTACCTTTTGTTGACTAGGCTGATCCTGGTTGGATTCTTCATCAATCATAGCCATCAGCCCATAGCAACATCTGTCTTCTTCTTCTTCTACTTCATCCACCTCTAAATTACTATCTGACTGTGATAGAGGGGCCTTGATTCCAATTCTGGCAGCAGAATACTCTGCCTATTCTTCTAGCACAGTAGTAATTAGCCCAATGTAGGAGTCATCTTCTTCCTCTTCTTTTAACTCTGATGAGGAAGAGTCAGACCAACTCTTCTTTTTCTTAGCAATGAAGGATTTCTCCTTATTTCCTTTATGTTGGTGAGCCTTTTTCTCCCTAGCTTCTTTTCTTTTAATATGGCAGTCGGCTATTACATACACTGTCTTGCTGCAACAGTAGCAAAAAATTGTAGATGAAACATGTTTATTTGGTTTAGAACCATACTTGTCATCCTTGTAGGATTTCTTCCTTTGATGAGAGGAGGAGGAAAGCCTGCTCTTCCAATGCTTGTTCCTCATCAACTTGTGGAACTTCCCGAAGAAGGAAGCAAAGTCCTCATCAAACATATTGTAGTCTGATGTGCTTGTCTCTGACCTTTCTGAGTCAGACTCAGCATCTCTCCTTGGTGGGGAAGGAGTCTTTCCTTTACTTCTTCTGGAGGATTAAGCCTTGAGGGCCATTGACTTTTCTTTGGCCTGAGACTTGTTGTTCTTATCCTCCTCCTTCCCGGCAGTTACCTGCATTTTATAGGAAAGCATCTTCCCAAATAGTGTGGGTGGTGATGTGTCTGCAAGCCTTACCACCTCCCTGATGGTATTGATCTAGTATCCAATTCTCTAGTTAAAGACCTGATAAACATGTTGTTCAGCTCATAAGTACTGAAGACCCTGCCATATGTCCTCGGCTCATTAACTATTCTGAATAATCTCTTATAGCACTCAGTTATGCTGTCAATCTTGCTCTACCTTAGAGCTTCATACTCTTGGTTGAGCATGGACTTTCTGTCATCTCTGAATTCCTCTGTGCCCTCCCTGTAGACCACCAGGGGTCATACATCTCCTTAGAGGTTTTGCAGTGCACCAGATTCTTGAAGGCAGACTCATTAATGGCACTGACTATTATATTTTGTGTCCTCTTGTCCATAGTGGCAAGGATGACTTCATCCTTTGTCATTTCAGAATTGGTCTTGGGTGTCTGGACATTTGCATTCAGAGCTGAGACTTTCATGGGGATGAAAGGTCCCTCTTTAACAGTAATAAAGATTCTAGGGTCAGCTTCTTCCATGAACAGCCTAACCTCTCCTTCCAAATGTCAAACCCTTCCTTCCTACAGATTGGAAGCTTCATGGCACCCAGCTCTTTATAGTGCACTCCTGCACCCACAAGGACAATCTTTTTGCTGATCTTTGAGATCTACTCAGACAGTTAAGTCCTTTTTTGAGTAACCTCCCTCTGATACCACTTGAAAGTCTTTGTTTTCAAGGTAAGCTAAACACCTAGAGGGGGGTGAATAGGTGTTTAGTCTCTATTAAACTTTTTGGAACTTATTTTGATTAGGCTGTGCTTTGTGATTAGTTTGTTTGGCTTTCAAGTTACACATACAGAAGACACATATATTTATAGTGGTTCCCAATATTATGGGTACGTTCACTGCCCCTCCCACCTTTCTAACAGTGTGTTAGACAAGACTCTTCACCAATATCTCAGATCCAAAGAGCATACAACACAATCATGCGGGACCACTCAGTCTCCTTCAAAACTTACAACTCAGGAATTAAGCCCTACCACTCAGTGATTCAACAATCACCTACCTCAGACACAAATTTCCTAAACCTCAGGCTGGAAGGATAGCCCTATAAACTTAGAGAGATAACACTCTTATAGCTTAGGCCAATGACCCTACCTCAGATCTAAAACAGAGATCCTACACTCGGCCTTTACAACACAGGCCTAAAATCTCAAATCTAAAATATCCTACACTCAAATCTAAGACTGGATCCTACATGAAGAATTAGGTTGAGATGATTTGACACCATAGATAATTCTTTGTGTCTGCTTCTTGGGCTAATACTGAATCTGCCCAACTTCTCCTCAGCAACAAGGTTAAAAATATCTTCAGAAAGATTACAGCTTGTGCTGAAAGTAACTGATGTTGAAGACTGTAGATTTGACAGTGCTTTTCTTCTTCAATCATCAACTTGACTTGCAAAATCTTACGGCTCCGCTACTCTTCTCTATCAGAAAGTTTTTCTGAACTGCTGTCGCTGGTGAAGATTGCAACAGCTAACTCTTGTCGCTTTTAGGTTCACTAATCAGAACAAAACCTTCATACTCGTCAATAATGGCAAGGAAGACGATTACGTTCTTCCGCAATGCGTAATCAGAAAATCCTAAAAAGCTTGTTTCCTTTCATCCAATCTTATACTTTTATAGTCAGCTGATCAAGGGCTCTTTGTACTGTGGGCCCGAACTAAAAAGGACAAGTTACCACCTTCCATTTGCAGAAAATGACAACAGTTGTCTGCCGCCGCCATTAAAGGCGTACTACAGCTTTCCCGTAAAGAATTTGAACTGCGTTGACTTTGTTGACTTTTGTTGACGTCAGCCATTCTAGACTTAGCCAAATTCACAGAATCACTCTAGGCATTGAGTGAACTGGTTTCACTCAATATTTATGGACTTAGCTTATTCTTCGGCTCTTTTTACATCCATAACGTTGAGAGCGTTGAGTGTTTGGCCTTCACTCAATGCCATTTGCATTAGCTCCTCCTGACCCTGCAACCTATTGAGGCATTGAGTGAACTGGCTTCACTGAACGCTTCTGTACTTAGAACCTTTTCTTCTGAATGGATGCATTGAGTGTGTTGACTTCACTCAATGCTTCTTGTATCAGCCTCATCTTTTGACTAGGCATTGAGTGAACTAGCTTCACTCAATGCTTCTGGACTTAGTCAAATCCTATCACTCCATCCGGATTTGACTGCTTAAGCTTTTCTCAATGCTTCTGTCATATGGCGTTGAGTGAACTGGTTTCACTCAACGCTTCTGGACTTAGACAGATTTTTTTGCCTATCTTATTTGGCTTTGACAAAAACGGAACGACGTTGAGTGAACTGGCTTCATTCAATGCTTCTGGACTTAGAATCTTTTCCTTTATCATACACTCTATGTCTTTGACATACTGAGTTTTACTCAATGAATATGCAATATGGTGTTGAGTGAGTTGACATCACTCAAATCCTGTGGACTTAGTCAATCTTTCTTCTTTTTGATGCTTGTCTTTAACTATCGACTCCTGAATCAGCACTTTTAGCTCATCTACCATTACGTGAGCTGTCCTCACTCAACAATTCTTAACTTAACTAGAATCCTGCACTTTGTCGGCATTCTCCTTGACCTCTGGCGTTGAGTGAATTGAATTACTCAATGCTTGTGGACTTAAGCAATTTCTTGCCTTTCCAGCATCCTTCTTTGTGTCCACTTCTCCAATCAATATGACAAGGAATATCCTGCATGCATGAACTTATGTATACATCAAATACAACTATGTGTATGTCATTGACTTGTTTGACTTCTTACAAATCTAGGACATTAGGATCAATGAACCCAATTGTCGCTTCCTCTTGCAGAGGTGCTGACTCTTGTCGAGTTGCCGACTATCTCCTCATAATTGCCTCCATTCATAATCTCACCTACTCGTGAAATGTTCCTCCTCGACTGCGATCCATGCTCACCGCACAAAAGTGTTGAAGTTGGGAAAATCCCTATTGCAAAATTCGGATTAAGGCATCCTAGTTGGGTACACTAGAAGTATGTACTAGATTTGGAGAAGATTCATTCTAGTCAATGATATACATCAATATATATTTATTGTATGTTTAAGTTTTCTTGTGCAGATTTTAGAAGTGGAAGAAAAACATTCTAAGTAGCGGTGTCAACACTAGAAGCAAAGCTGTGTCGACACCCAGGCATTTTGTTGACACCTAAAGAAGTAGTTGTGTCGACACCCAGAATTGTGTCGACACCTAAGGCAGGAATTGTGTCGACACCTAAAGCAGAGGCTATGTCGACACCCAGGAGTTATGTCGACACGAGAAGAAAGGCATGTGTCGACACTCAGGAATTGTGTCGACACCTGAATAAGGTGTGTGTCGACAGCTAGACACACACTCAATGCCATCTTACAGCAACAGCTAGACACACACTCAAAGCCATTTTACGGCAACAGTTATACTTAGTCTGAAGGCTTGTGTCAATAGTTATACATACACTCTTTGTTATCTGTCTGCAGCAGTTATGTCAAGACTAGGAGCAGTTGTGTCGACACACTGGACTTGTGTCGATACATATAAATAGAAGATGTGTCGAGGAGAAGAAGAATGACTATGTCAACACTTGGAGTATTGTGTCGACATCATAAAGACTTGTGTCGACACTTTGTCTACTTGTGTCGACACATGTGGAGCAGATTGTTGAGTGGATCATGCTGAGTTGTTAAGTCTCTAAGGAATCAACTGTCATGATTGGTGGGTCGATAACTATAATTACCAACTGTTCTGACACCTTTGACAGAACTGACAGAAGATTGTTACAAACCAGATCAGCCTGTAACCATGAAGAAAATCTATATAAAGGACCGATCTCTGACAACCAAACTAACATAGTGAAGGCCAGAAAAGCCATCAACTAAGAGAGAAAATTCACAAAGAGAAAAGGGGAAACCCTTTAAGAAGGTAGATCTAGAACAGTCTGCACAGAAGATTCAGATCTCATTCTGAATTCAAGGAAGGAGCTGATAGTGGATCAACTTCTACATCAAGAAAAGTCCAACCTTATTTTGTTCTATCAAGAAGCATTGAAACAGCTAAATCTGGTTGGAACTGAAGATCAAGAACTGATCAAGAAGAACATCAATTGGGGGATCTATCTGGTGATATCTTTTGTATCTCCTTTATTACACAAATTCTTATAGGATCTGTTGTAGATCTGAGCTGTAAGCCTATAATTATAAAGGCTGAGGTAGGGCTGTGAGCCCGAGTGGTAGGACTTGTGAAGTCTGAGTTATAAGCCTAGAGATAAGGGCTGAGGTAGGGCTGAGGCCTGAGGTAGGATTCTGGGAAGGATCTGAGGTAGGACTTGCAATAGTCTTAGGTGTAGGAACCATTTTTGTTCTGAGTTATAGGATCTTTGGATCTGAGAAAGAGGAAAGAAGTAAGGCTGAATCCAGTACTCTACTGGATAGGCGAAGGGGGAAAGTGGACGTACCCATATCTTGGGGAACCACTATAAATCTGGTGTTCTCTGTATTGTGAATGTCCTGTGCTGTGTTTTATTTTGTTTGTGCCAAGCAAGATCTGTTTAATTACCTAAAATATTGGAACACCCTATTACTAATTTGGGTAAGGATCAGTGTGTCCTTCGGAATATGTCTTGACCTCATTGTATAGTTTTAAAGGTCAACTAGAATAGGTCTAAGGCTTAGAACTTAGGTTTGAAAGCTGCCCCCAAGACCTTCTAGTTCAGATTGCAAGTGCAGAAGTTTTAGGCAATTTTCGTCGAGCTCAGATCGACGAGGCGTCGAACTCAGTTCGACTATCTCTAAGCTCAGTTCAACGATTCGTCAAACTCGGTTCGATGATCTCCGAGCTCAGATTGACGTTTGTTTCTCTAGCCAAAATACAGATCGTTGAGCTCAGGTCGACGATAGTCGAGCTCAGATCGACGATTTCTGTCTCAAGTCTAATTCCAATCTCTGAGCTCAGGTCGACGATAGTCTAGCTCAGATCGACGACTTTTCTTGAGAGATCGACGATTTCAGAATTCAAATTCATTCAGTTATGGAATTCAATCTCATTCATATTCAGCATTTATTTCAAAGGATTTTGTAGCCGTTTTAATCAATCTGGAGAAAGTTTCAAGGAAGAATAAATGGAATGTCTCTTAGGACTTTCCTCTAGAGACAGATATCATTTAAGGAAGTCATTTATGACTGGCTAACGACTATCCAGAAGACTGAATTTTAATATATCTTCTCAGAGAAGTTGTGACAGTACAAGATTGATGATTATCGTTATTCTGAGATATAGTTTTTGAGACACAGGTCTACAGGATTACAAGTTAGAAGTCTTTCAGAACACAAGGAATACAACATTGAAGAAGATAACCACACAGAAAAGAATTCCTCTATTCTTTCAAGATCTCTTCTGATTCAAGTGTTCAAGGCTTCATCAATCAAGGACTCAAGACACAACACATTTCAGTCTTTGTTGAAATCATTCTTTGCTGGAGATCTCCAACATATTGAAGGCCTATCACCCTAAGCAATGTTTCTCTTCCTGAACAACTACAAATCTCAGGGGTGGCTTTGACAACATCAATCCACTAGTCTTCTCTTTGACTGTTGAACAGAGAAGAACTACTTCACCTCTTTTATTTTTCTGCTGTAAAAGGGTTACTCAAAACTCCCTTCAAAATTTTTGTTGTTGGTTTCTGAGACCTTGTCAAAACTTAGTGGTGGCAAGACACCTGATCAAAAAAATCTGATTTGGTTTTTGAGCACCTTATCAAAAGCTCATATGTGCCCAGGACACCTGATCAACTCTTCCTGCAGTGGATTCCTACCTAGGGTGGTAGAAAAGTGGATGTACCCAGGTTGATTGGGGAACCACTATATATCCTTGTGTCATCTGGTTGCTGTGTTTGATTTGCTGTGTGCTGTGATTTTGTTTCTTGCTTACTTAATTTTTATTTACTGAAAGCACAATACACTTATATATAAATCAAGTCTTCCACTACTAAATAATATTTTTTTTAAAATTGGAAAATTATTTTAATATACTCTATTAACCCCCCCCCCCTCTAGAGTAAAGGTAGATCTTACTCTCACTTTCAATTGATATCAGAGCCAGGTTGGTTATTCAACAACTAAATCCTTATCAGATTGGTTGTTCCTACAGGCTAACACCTGAACAAAAAGATCTCTGATAAGATCAATCTTTAATAGAGGGTTATTACTTTTATTATATTTATTTACATATAAAACCTTGGCACAGAACAAAGATTATGCTAGCACCAGACCTCCAGTGTACAATCTTTCTAAGTTTGAACTTTGGAAGGCAAGAATTAAATTATACATGAATTCTATTGATGAGGACATCTTTAATTCTGTTTTGACAGTGTGTCCAAGACCTCCAGCAATTACAAGTACAAGTGTTGTTCCACCCCCCTCAGGAATAGATACAGAATTAAAAAAGTGGAAAGTTGATGATGCCAAGGCAATGAACATATTGGCTCAGACTATGTCTTATGCCATCTTTCAAAAAGTGGCTGAATGCAACTCAGCAAAAGAAATTTGGGACAATCTATCTGAGCTTGTGTCAGGATCAGCTGATGAAAGAAAAGATAGAAGATCCCATCTCATAACCCAGTATGAGAATTTCAAGAAGGGAGAAACTGAGTCAGTTGCTGACATGTACAACAGACTCAGTCTAATTGTCAGTGAACTGAAGACTTTGGACACGGAGATCTCATTGACTGAACTCAATGATAAGATCCTAATGTATTTCCCCAGCACTTGGGACTCAAGGATCTGGCCAATCAAGGATGCCAGAAGCCTAAATGAGATCACCACTGAGGCTCTTTTGGGAAAGCTCAAGTCCTATGAGCTGCTCATCAAGAATAGAGAAGAAGAGCAAAAGATTGCTTCTCCAGCAATAAGAAAGGAGAAGACAATTGCTTTCAAAGCTACAGAAGAACAGCCTGAAGACAAAGTCACAGGCAATGAAGAGTTTATGAGTCTACTGGCCAAAAGATTTTACAAGATGGTCAGGAAAGATTTCAGGAAAAGGTCATCCAGAGGCCATGAAAAACCAAGGTATGACAAGTCCAATAACAAGGAAATTATTTGTTTTGGATGCAGGAAACCAGGCCACATTGTGCCTGATTGTCCAGAGAATCAAAATAAGGACAAGAAAGATAAGAAAGACAGGAGAGGAGACAAAGACTTAAGAAGAAACAACAATGACAAATCCTTCTCCAGCAAGAACAAACACACCATGAAGGGATTTTTAGCTTAAACCTGAAGTGAAACTGAAGAAGAATCAGAGGCTTCATCAAGCTCAATGATGATGAAGATGATGCTGAAGAGAAGGAGTTCTGCATGATGGCTATCAATGCCTCTCAACATAATTCTGATGTAGAATAAGAGTCAGAATCTGAATCTGAACATGAAGCTGAAGAAGATCAGGTAATAGATTCTTTTGATTTTAATTCAGAGGAATTTAGATCTGAATTTAAAGCACTTTGTTTAGACCTGCTAAAGTCTAAGAAAGAGATTATCTCTCTCAGAAATCAATTGTCTGAACATAGCACTTTAATATCAGACAACCTGAAACTCTCTAAGAAGTTAGAATGCTGTAGGGAGGAGATAGCTTCACTGAAAAGTGAACTATCCCAGGCAAAGAAGTTTGAAGAATCCCTTAATGGGAGAAGCATCAGACTGATGGACATCACAAGCACAGTGAACTCAAGACTTAATAGTACACTGGGCTTGGGTGCTTCATCTAGCCAACCTATAGTATTAACAACCCCAATTAAGTTTATTTTAGATAAAGGAAAGGGTGTTGTAGAGGTAGCTAGGAAGAATCTTGACTTATCTAAGAAAAACAAAGTTCAACAGAAAACGTAGAACAGAGCTCGACGATCGTCGAAAAGAGCTCAGCGATCTCAAGCTGAATCGTCAAACTCAGGTCGACGATCTATGAACTCTGAAATCTGGCAAAGTCGATCTTCGAACGAAGCTCGACGATCTGACCCAAGATCGTCGAACTCAGCTCAGAGATCGCCGAATAGAGATCAGAGTTATGAACAAATTTTTAAAGGTAAATCAAAATTCAATCCTAGAGGTCCTAAATCCCAATGCTTTAACCCTTATGCTGAATGGATAATACCTCCTAGGAGATATCATCCTGAAGGTTATAAGAGTAAGCAAGGGATGTCTTTTATTTCAGAATTTAAAGGTTATCAACCTAGGCCCAAGGTAAACTGGGTCAAAAACAAGTAAATTATTATGTATGCTGGTGAAGACCTATCCAACAATAAACCAGCAATGGTATCGGGATAGTGGGTTCTCAAAGCACATGATAGGAAGCAAGGATAACCTTACATCCTTCAAAGCCAAGCTTGGACCCAAAGTAATTTTTGGAGATTCAAACTTTGGACAGACCAAGGGATATGTGCAGTCCAAATAAGCTCAGTCACATTCAAGAAGGTAGCTTATGTGGAAGGACTGAAGCACAATCTAATCAGCATCAGTCAACTATATGATGAAGGCTACTAGGTGACATTCAACAAATTCTCATGCAAAATCAAATCAGAGGACAACACAACTGTGTTGATAGGTAAAAGGAAAGGTAACATCTATCTTGTAGATTTTCATTCAACTAAGGTAGATATCTGTTTGTTCAATTCTGTTTGTAAACCAAATGAACTATGGCATAAGATATTAGGACATATAAACCTTAGAACCATTGCTAGGCTATACAAGGACAACCTTGTTAGACGACTACCTTCTGGCTCCTCCAAGAAGGAAGGACTTTGAAGGGCTTGTCAGATAGGCAAGCAAACAAAAAATAGTTTCAAGTCACTTAATAAGAGTGATTCACCTAGGATTTGGTATCTGATACACATGGATCTTTTTGGACCCATTATAGTGCAAAGCCTAGGAGGGAAATCTTATACTTTAGTAGTTATAGATGACTTCTCTAGATGCACATGGGTGTTCTTTCTTAGGGAGAAGTCTGATAACTTTAAGTGTTTGACAGAGTTTCTCAAATGCATACAGATTGAGTTCAATACTCATATTGCCCTGATCGAAAGTGATCATGGGACAGAGTTTAATTCTCATCTTATGCAAGAGTTCTGTCAAAGTGAAGGGATCAGGCACACTTTCTCAGCTCCTAGAACTCCTCAATAAAATGGGGTAGCTAAAAGGAAAAATAGAACCCTTATTGAATCTGCTACTACATTATTGACAGATGCTCACCTTCCTCTATCCTTTTAGGCGGAGGCAGTGAGCACCTCAAACTATGTGATGAATAGAATTTTGATACATAAGCTGAAGGGCAAGACTCCCTATGAATTACTCAAAGGAAAGAAACTTAAAGTAGATTATTTCAAAAATTTTGGCTGTATTTATTACATACACAATAATGACAAGAAATACATAGCAAAATTTCAAGCCAGAGCTGATGAAGGAGTGTTTATGGGATACTCCATGATCAGTAAAGCTTATAGGGTGTATAATAAAACTTCTCTTAAAATTGAAGAATCTTTACATGTATCTTTTGATGAAACTAACATGTCTTATAAGGAGAAGAATACTTCTACCATAGAACCTTTGTAGGTATATTCTCTTTCAAAAAATTTGGACAGGTTACACTTTATAGAAAAGGATACAACACATTCACCTATCTAACAAAGAGGTGAAAGTAGTGAAGATGAAGAGGACACTCAACATCTTGGTGAGAACCATATTGAAGAGCCAGTTGTTGTTCCATAAGAGAAAACAACAACACAGGTTGGTGAACAATCAACACCCCCTGCTGATTTAGTAACAACAAGAGATCATTCAATCTCCCAAGTGATTGGAGACATCTCAACTAGTGTGCAAACCAGAAATCAGGTCAACCAGAATCTAATGCACACCTATTTTCTATCTCAAATTAAGCCTAAATCTATACAAGATGCAGAACAAGATCCACACTGGATCATTGCAATGCAAGAGAAGTTACATCAATTTGAAAGGAACAAAGTTTGGGAACTAGTGCCAAGGCCAAAGGATAACTCCATTGTTGGAACAAAATGGGTGTTCAGAAACAAGTTGGATGATTAAGGAATCATTGTCAGGAACAAGGCAAGGCTAGTTGCACAAGGATACTCACAAGAAGAAGGAATAGATTATGACCAGACCTTTGCACTAGTTTCAAGGTTAGAGGCCATAAGAATATTTCTAGCATATGCAGCACACAAGGGATTCAAGGTCTATCAAATGGATGTGAAGAGTGCATTTCTCAATGAAGATATCAAAGAAGAAGTCTATGTTAGACAACCCCCAGGTTTTATCTCTCCAACTCATCCTGATTATGTTTTTAAACTGCATAAAGCATTATATGGTCTCAAGCAAGCTCCTAGAGCATGGTATGAGACCTTAGCATGCTTTCTTTTGAAAAATGATTTTATAAGGGGTAGAGTAGACCAAACTCTTTTTTAGAACCCATAAGTCCAATACCCTACTAGTACAAATTTATGTAGATGACATTATCTTTGGATCTACTGATTAAAATTTGTGCAAAAGATTTTCCAACCTAATGCATTCTAAATTTGAAATGAGTAGCATGGGTGAGCTTTCCTTTTTTCTAGGATTGCAAGTCAAACAATATGCTGAAGGCATTTTCATTTCTCAAACCAAGTATGCAAAAGAGTTGGTTAAGAAATTTGGTATGCCTGAAGCATCCTGCATGAAAACACCTATGCCTACTAATGCTGTATTAGATGCAAATGAACATGGGAAACCTGTTGATCAGACAAAATATAGAGCAATGATTGGCTCTTTATTATACCTTACAGCTAGTAGACCTAACATAATGTTTGCTACATACATATGTGCTAGATTCCAGGTAAGCCCTAGAGAGTCACACCTAACATTAGTAAAAAGGATTCTTAGGTATGTGAAAAGTTGTCCAAATCTTGGTCTCTGGTATCCAAAAGATTCAGGATTTGAATTAACTGGATTTTCAGATGCTGATTATGCTGGATGTAGAGTAGATAGGAAAAGCACCAGTGGAACTTGCCAGTTTCTTGGTGAAATACTTGTCTCCTGGTTTTGTAAGAAACAAACATCTGTGTCCACATCAACTACTAAAGCTGAATACATGGAAGCAGGTAGTTGTTGCTCACAGATTTTGTGGATTCAAAATGAGCTCCTAGACTATGGTTACAACCTAGACAAGTCAAAAATATTTTGTGATAACACCAGTGCTATTTCTATAGCACAAAATCCAGTCCTCCATAGTAGGACAAAACATATAGAGATTAGGCATAACTTTTTAAAGGGATAATGTTGAGAAGAATAAAATTGAACTTCAATATATCCCAACTGATTTGCAAAGGGAGATATTTTCACCAAACCATTTGATAAAAAGAAACACACCTTCTTCCTGAATCAGTTAGGAATGTTAGATGGAGGAAGCTTAAAATAAAATCCAAGATTTCAAAACCTTAAAATTGACCAAGACTAGGTTAAAAACTTGAGTTTTCTAGTGTCTATAGGTTATTTCTGTTCTCTGAACTACGCTCGACATTTTTCCCAAGGATCGTCGAACAGAGATCGACGTTCTCAGAAATTGTCGAACGGAGTTCATCGTTTTCCAGATAGTGCTAGGCTATCTCTTTCCTGTCAAAGATCGTCGAACGGAGCTCGACGCACTCCAATATCGTCGAACGGAGATCGACGATGTTAAAGACTTTTCAGATTCCTTTAGAAGCCCAGATCGTCGAACGGAGTTCAATGATCTTTCCTTTTTGGCGTTGAACACTGATATAAAATTCATTTTTCGGTCGTCGTTCTCCTTTTGCGCATTCATATTCTCTGCAGAACTTTTCTTTCCCTCCAAACATCTCTGCACTTGGTCTCATTTGTTCGATTTTGCAGGTAACAATGGTCGTCTCTGTTGCAGTCCTAGCAGCGATGAAGTTTGATACTTGCTTCGACATCGACATGGATTCTTTTGAAGGAAGTGATCAAATATTTAAAGACATTTTGGAATTGTTCAAGTAACAACTGTTGGTTTATATCATGTCCACAAGAATGAAACTGGCGGCAGATGAAATCAAGGAGTGGGTGTATACTGCACATAACCTGGATCAGAACACAGTGGTTGGAATAATATCCGGCACACGGGTATCCCTAACTCCCACTCTCCTAACAGAAGTCTTTCAATTGAGTACTGGGCATGATTCAGTCGAGTTATCTGGAGTGGAATTTGCTAGTATACTGGATAGAATGGGTCACTCAGCAGCAAACCCTAATAAGCTGCTTAAGAAAAATTTATCAGTAGAATATAGATTCCTAGCAGATGTTGTGGGAAAAGTGTTGTTGGCAAAGCATTCTGCCCATGATACCATCTCAAGGTATCAATTTTGTTTAATGGGTGCATTAGTAGATAAGAAACATTTGAATTGGGGGGAGATATTCTTTGATTTAATTAAGAAAAAGGTGAACAAGAATTTTGTGAATTTTGGGAGGATTCTAGGATTGTTTCTGAATAACAGATGCCCTCAGCTGCTTGTCTCCAATGGCATGCACATCACTGCCTCCAAGAGGCTATCCTGTGCCCTCTTTGGTAATTGGGACAGGCAAATTGCCAAGCCAAGTAGAGCTCCTGTAGTTGTCTCAACTTCAGGCACAAGGACTGTACAGGTCACTTCCCCATAGGCAACTACCCCCTTGGAAGAATTGCCTGCCTCCTCCTCATCTCCACCATCTCCACCCATTGTTTCTGCAAACATTCCTACATCCAACATCACCACTTAAATTTCATCCCCCATTATCATCTCATCTCCAATCTCAACTCCTTCACCCCCTCCAGCAACTACTGTAGACCATTTCCATCCTCTACACCATTATCCACACCTTGACATTGATTCATCCATTCCATCATTCAGTCTTCTAGATGATTCCTACATAGATAATTCTCTTTCCTTACCTCTTGAGCCCCCATCATCCTCTACCTCCTACCAACAATTACTTCAAGACATTCTAGCTCAACCATCTTTCACCCCATCCATTTCAATTCCAATAACTTCCATCTCCACCATTCCTGTTTCTCAACCATCCATACTACCATCCTCATATTCTCTTACCATATCAGCAACTCCTTCTACATCAACCTCTGTCACATTCTCATCAACCTCTACTCAAGCATCACTTGAGAAAGTAGACCTTCCAGCCCTAGCATATAAGCATTATGAGTTGTTAGCTCCCAGGCTAGCACTCTTGCTGGAGACCTCCATGGCTCCTTTTCTGAAATCTATCCAGGAGTTATCTGCCAGGCTATCTTCCTTCTATCCTCCTCAGGCAATCCCTTCTGTGGGGTGCCTTGATCCAGTGTATACTGAATCTAGGCTGGGGGAGATGCCACATGAAGAAGAGATGATGCCTGCTTCAGAAGATATTTTGACCAGTCTGCTAGAGAATCCAGCTCCAGTTCTATCTCTCAGTTCAGTTGACTTTAGGTCACTACTTTCATCTTTTGATACTCTCCATAGCAGATGTCTTCCAGCTCAAGAAGTTGAAGACCTTATTAAGGCCATTGTGCCTATCTCCAGTTGTGATCCAAGCCAGATATCTTCTTTTATCAATTCCCTCAAGGCTATGGAAAGTGTTACTTCTACTGATGTTGTGATTACTGATTATGCTGCTGATGAAGTTAGTCTTGATATTGCTGATGATCTGTTGATGACAGAGGCTAATGATTCAGAGCCTACTATTCATGTTGATGAGCCTGCTGTTACTGATGTTATTGTTTCTGTATCTGATGCTCCTGCTGCCCCAGTTATCTCTATTGCTACTGCTATTTCTACCAGTGTGTCTGTTAGTGCTGCTTCTGTCACTGCTGCTGTTTCTATTTCAACTGAATAATCCAAACAACAAAAAGAATACATTAAAAGGATTGATGAATTGTATGACAATCCTCAGAGCTCAGATAGTGAAAAGTTTAGAACTGATTCTGATGACTCCTCTACAACCATTACAAGGAAGAGGAAAGCCAGAAGCAAAGCTTTGAAGAGAGTACCTCCAGAGAAAGTAAAGGATGATAATGACATTCTATACTATATTCTTCATGACTGTCCTATAACTGAACCTTGGATGTAATTCTTAAGGAACCATCTGAAGGCCATGAAGAAGAGGAGGAAGTTTGACAAAGGATCATCTCACCATAATCCCCCTCCTCCTCCTCCTTCACCAGATGCAGGAACTGGTGGAGGTTCTGCTTCACAGACCTCATATGCTGCAACTCAAAGCTCCTCTCAGACTCAAGATAGATCACAATCAAGAGGTTATCAAAGAGGCTACCAATCCAGGAGAGTCCAGTATAAAGGAAACCAAAGAGGATATAGAGTATATTCTAGAGGTCAATCCAGACAACATCCATATCACAGGGAAGGACAAGGCCCCACTGATTCAACTTTTGGTCCTTTCCCTTACAAGCTGAAAGATTCTGTTACTTCAAGAGCTCCTCCTACTGATTCAATGAACAGATATGAACCTCCAAATCCCTTTGAGGATCCAGAGAACAATCCTCTTTCCTATACTGCAAGGATGAAAGAGTTGGCTGCTTTGGATCAAATAAAGAAGGCAAGGGAACGGGGAAGAGATACTTCAAATATCACCACTCAATCTGAGAAAGGAAAGAAAGAACTTGAAAGATACTCCTCCAGGAAATTCTTTGATCCAAAGAGTTATATGAAGCTGCACCCAGAGGCTATTATTCCCAGACCTAAATCTCAAACCCATCTAGGTGCTGCTTATGACAGGAGATCCAAAAAGGAAGCTCTAAATCCAAACAGAGAAATATTATTCAAAAAGAGAGAAGAAAAGGAGTAATTATGTAAGCTGATAGTATTTATCTATCTCTGACTATCTGTTGTGACTTTATTATTATCTTCTGCAATGCTGCACTTCCTTATTCTGATATGTTGTATTTGCTTTTATTTCTGCTTATAAGCTTTTTAATTCATATATGTCATGTAAATAGTAATCCAAAACCAAATAGGGGGAGATTGTTGGAACACCTTATTACTAATTTGGGTAAGGATCACTATGTCCTTAGGAATATGTCTTGACCTAATTGTATAGTTTTAAAGGTCAACAAGAATAGGTATAAGGCTTAGAACTTAGGTTTGAAAGCTGCCCCAAAGACCTTCTAGTTCAGATTACAAGTGCAGAAGTTTTAGGAAATTTTCGTCGAGCTCAGATCGACGAGGCGTCGAACTCAGTTCGACTATCTCTGAGCTCAGTTCAATGAGTCGTCGAACTCGGTTCGACGATCTCCGAGCTCAGATCGATGTTTCTATCTCTAGCCAAAATCCAGATCGTTGAGCTCAGGTCGACGATAGTCGAGCTCAGATCGACGATTTCTGTCTCAAGTCTAATTCCAATCTCTGAGCTCAGGTCGACGATAGTCTAGCTGAGATCGACGACTTTTCTTGAGAGATTAACGATTTCAGAATTAAAATTCAGTCAGTTATGGAATTCAATCTCATTCATATTCAACATTTATTTCAAAGGATTTTCTAGTCGTTTTAATCAATCTAGAGCAAGTTTCAAGGAAGACTAAAGGGAATGTCTCTTAGGACTTTCCTCTAGAGAAAGGTATCATTTAAGGAACTAATTTATGACTGGCTAACAGCTATCCAGAAGACTGAATTTCAATATATCTTCTCAGAGAAGTTGTGACAGTACAAGATTGATGATTATCGTAATTCTGAGATATAGTTTTTGAGACACAAGTCTACAGGATTACAAGTTAGAATTTTTTCAGAACACAAGGAATACAACAGTGAAGAAGATCACCACACAGAAAAGAATTCCTTTATTCTTTCAAGATCTCTTCTGATTCAAGTGTTCAAGGCTTCATCAATCAAGGACTCCAGACACAACACATTTTAGTCTTTGCTGAAATCATTCTTTACTGGAGATCTCCAACATACGGAAGGCCTATCACCCTAAGCAAAGCTTCTCTTCCTGAACAACTGCAAATCTCAGGGGGAGCTTTGACAACATCAATCCACTAGTCTTCTCTTTGACTATTGAACAGAGAAGAACAACTTCACCTCTTTTATTTTTCTGCTGTAAAAGGGTTACTCAAAACTCCCTTCAAAAGTTTTGTGGCTGGTTTCTAAGACCTTGTCAAAACTCAGTGGTGGCAAGACACCTGATAAAAAAAATCTGATTTGGTTTTTTGCACCTTATCAAAAGGTCATTGGTGCCCAGGACACCTGATCAACTCTTCCTGCAATGGATTCCTATCTAGGGTGGTAGAAGAGTGGATGTACCCAGGGTTATTGGGCAACCACTATAGATCCTTGTGTCATCTGGTTGCTGTGTTTGATTTGCTGTGTGCTGTTATTTTGTTTCTTTCTTACTTAATTTTTATTTACTACAAGCACAATACACTTATAAATAAATCAAGTCTTCCACTACTAAATAATATTTTTTTTAAATTGGAAAATTATTTTATTATACTCTATTCACCCCCACTCTAGAGTAAAGGTAGATCTTACCCTAACTTTCATAAAATATTAAAGGAAAAATTAGAACCTATTCACCCCCCCCCCCTCTAGGTGTTTAGGCTCTTGAATTAAGTCTTTCAAGTGGTATCAGAGGGAGATTGCTCAAGGATTGACTTAACAGTCTGAGTGAATCTCCAAGGCAAATAAATAGATATAAAGAATGGGGTCAAATGAGAATCAAACGGAGTTTGGCTCTATGAAACTGCCAATCTGCAGGAAGGAATCCTTTGGCACAAGAAAGGAAAGGGTTAGGTTATTTATGGAAGCATCTGATTTAAGAATCTATATCACAGTACAGGAAGGCCCCTTCATTCTAATGAAGGTATCAATCCTAGATGCAAATTTAAAAACCCCAAAGAACTATTCTGAGATAACAAAGGATGAAATCATCCTGGCTACTCTAGACAAAAGGGCACAGAATATCATTGTAAGTGCCATAAATGATGCCACCTTTCAGAATCTGGTGCACTATAAAACCTCCAAGAAAATTTGGGACACGTTGATTGTCTCTATGGAGGGTACAGAAGAAGTCAGAGAGGACAGGAAGTCTATGCTAAATCAAGAATATGAGAGCTTTAGGCAGACCAAAACTGACAGCATAGCTGAATGCTACAAGAATTTCTTCAGAATAGTGAATGAGCTGATGACCTATGGAAGAGTCTTCAGCACTTATGAACTGAATAGAAAGTTTCTTATGTCCTTAACAAAGGATTGGGACGCTAAGATATGTGCCATCAGAGAAGTGGCCAGGCTGGCTGATACACCTCCACCCACACTTTTTGGAAAGCTGTTATCGTATGAAATGTAGCTAATTGCCAGAAAAGAGGAGGAAAGGGGTAGCAGATCGGAGAACAAATAAAATTTAGTAGCCATCAATGCTGAAGGCACAAGAAAGTGTAGGGGAAAATCTCCTTCTCCACCCAGAAGGGGTGCTGAGGCAGAAGAAGGAAATTCTGATAATAACACATTAGATAGCCACAATTATGATGAGGACTTTGCTGTCTTTACATGGCAATTCCAAAGGTTCATGAAAAAGAAAAGTGGAGAACCAGGCCATCATTATCCTACTCCAAGGATGAATACTACAAGAAAAAGAAGACTCCCAAGGAGGACAGGTATGCCTCTAAACCTAGTAAACAATCTAATACTAAGATTGTGTGTTATTACTGCAACAGGCCTGAACATGTCATAGCTGATTGTCCTGACAAAAGAAAGGATTCTAAAGACAAGAAGAAACAGAAAGTCAAAGGCAAGAAGAAAAAATCTCTTGTTGCTCATAAGGAGAAGAGGTTGACAGACTCTTCATCTTCAGAATCTAGAGAAGAAGATGCAGAAGCATATGTTGGGCTATTCTCAACAGAAGAGGATTCTATGGAACAAGAATTCCTATAATTGCTGGACTCCATTAATGGAGTAGAAGACTACTGCTGTAAAGGGCTAATGGCTCAATCAGAAGATGATCAGTGACAGGATCAGCCTTGACCAAGTAAGGTATACAATTATCCCTCAGATTCTGATTATTTTACTGTATCAGAATCAGTAGCATCAACTTCAAGAGAAGGGGATGGTTCTTATTCTGAGGGGGATGTACATCAACTCATTAATGAGTATGGTGGGTTGTTGCAGGCTCTGAATAAGAGCAAGTTTCTTGTCAAAGAGTAGTCCAAGGAGATTGAGACTCTTAAGCTGGCTGTAGCAGATTCAAAAAATCTATTGGATCAAAAATTGAATGAGATTGCCAAACTAAAAAACATTACTGTTATTCAGATGGGCACAATCTCCTTCAATGATAATCATATCAAGAAACTGGAGGAAAACTTCAGCAAGAAAGAGAGGTAGTGGCTAAATTCTCCAAGCCAAAATCTGTCTTACCCTTAATAGACAATTTCATTTCACAAAAAGGGAAGACTGGTCTAGGTTTTAAGGGAAGAACTAGGGCCATCAATTCACATAGAAAAGGTAAGGCCCTAGTTCAGCCTCTAGCTGCAAAACCCCCTATCTTCTTTAGGAAGGTGATGAATACTACAAACAGGTATGATTATGACACTACTCATGGTCATTGTGAGTATGGAAATCTCATGAGCAAGGGTGCAAATGCCAATAGGCCACTCTATAGGCATGCCCATCATGTACAAGAGAAATTCTTGAAGTTTGCTGCTCCAACACCAACACTTAACAAGACTGCTAGCAACAAAGTTGCAAAGTCTGTACCTAAGAGAAGGTATAATAGATTTGAGTGTTGTTGTTGTGGCAAGATGGGCCACTTTGTCATGGATTGCTGGTTTAACACAAGTGTTAAAACCAAGAGTACTTTTCCTATTAAAACAGCTGTAGGATTACAAACAAACAAAGACCTAGGACCAAATGGCAAATTGGGTTCTAAGGGTAAGTGATTCTTTATTTGATGCAGGTGAATCCAAGTGACCATACCCCTATATGGTACTTGGATAGTGAATGTTCCAGACACATGATTGGAACAAGAAGAATGTTGAGGGACTATGTACCCATAGAGAATAGACCCAAAGTAATCTTTGGTGGATCAGAAAAAGGAATCATCAAAGGATTTGGTAACATCTCTAGTGATTCAATAACTATCACTAAAGTGGCTTATGTGAAGGGTCTAAAACATAACCTGATAAGCAAAAGTCAGCTTAGTGATCTAGGTTATGACATCTCCTTTCACAAAGGGGAGTGTCAAATTAAAAGGTCAAGTGATCAAGAGATCATTTTGACTGGCACTAGGAGAGGAAATGTTTATTGTCTTAACCTAGATTGTGAGTTAAACAACTCACCTATTTGCTTAGTTACAGATGAGACAGCCTCACTATGTGTCAAATGGTACAAGAGGCTTGCTAATCTGAACTATAAGTCCATAGGACTGCTGTTCAGCATGGGTTCGGTGAGGAATGGTCCTCATGTCAAGTGCATGAAAGAGGGAGTGTGTTCAGATTGCCAAAAGGAAAAACAGACCAAGTCCTCTTTTCCAGCACAAGATACCAAAGATTCATTGAGATGTTTATATCTCTTGTATATGGATTTGTTTGGTCCTATGCCAGTTCAAAGTCTTGGAAGGAAAGCATACCCATTAGTTATTGTGGATGACTAGTCTAGATACACATGGGTGTTCTTCTTAAGGCAGAAATCTGAAACCCCTAGAATTTTCCAGACTTTTGTTAGACAAGTTCAGAATGAATTTAACAATTCTGTGGTAAAAATCAGAAGTGACCATGGAACTGAATTTCAGTCTGAATATATGACAAAATTCTGTAAAGAACTTGGGATTCATCAGGAGTTCTCCTCACCTAGAACACCTCAGCAAAATGGAATTGCTGAAAGAAAGAATAGAACTCTCATTGAGGCTGGTAGAACTTTACTTAGTGACACTACTCTCCCTGAATATTTCTGGGCTGAGGTAGTAAATACTGCTTGTCATGTTCTCAATAGATCATCCATCAATAAGAAACTTAAGTTGACTCCCTATCAGATTTTGAAAGGCAGAAAACCAAACATTTCTTATTTCAGAATCTTTGGTAGCAAGTGCTATATCCTAGTGAATGATAAGCACTACCCAACAAAGTTTGCTGCCAAATCCCAAGAAGGGATATTTGTTGGGTACAACAACAATAGTAAGGCATACAGGACCTACAACTTGACTACCCAAGTTGTAGAAGAGTTAGTTCATGTTGTTTTTGATTAGTCTAGATTGATTTACAATGGATTGTCTAGTGTTTCAGTAAGTTCTACAGGTCTAACAGATAGGCTGGACAAGATGACCATCAATGATGAAGCTCCTACTAGGATGGATGATGCATGCTATCCAGGGGGAGAACAAAATACACTAGAAGCAGAAGAGAATGAGGAGCATCAGGTGGAGGAAAATGAAGAAGGTCATGAGGTAGACAGGTTTCCTCCAGCAAGAAGACACCTAAAGGATCATCCAGCTCACCAGATAATTGGAGATGCAAGTCAAGGTGTTCTAAAAAGGAGCAAGAGCATGAACACAGTTTTGTGTTCTAGCTTTTTGTCTCAAATATAACCCAAAAATTTTGAAGAAGCAATGCTAGATGCTAACTGGGTTGATACAATGCAAGAAGAGATGAATCAATTCAGGAGATGCAAAGTCTTGGAACTGGTTCCTAAACCTAAGAATCACAATATCATAGGAACCAAGTGGATCTACAGAAACAAACTTGATGAAAATGGAACAAACATCAAGAACAAGGCCAGGCTGGTAGTAAAAGGCCACAAACAAGAGAAAGGAATAGACTTTGATCAAACCTTTGCCCTAGTAGCAAGACTGGAGGCTATAAGGATGTTCCTGGCCTATGCAGCCTATCAAGGGTTCAAGGTATTTTATATGGATGTGAAGTCAGCATTTCTAAATGGTGACTTGAAAGAGGAAGTCTATGTTGAACAACCCTCAGGTTTTGTAGATACTCACTGTCCTAATTATGTATATAGGCTTGGGAAAGCCCTATATGGTTTGAAACAAGCCCCCAGGGCTTGGTATGAAACCTTATCTGCTTTCCTTATTGAGAATAAATTCTCAAGGGGAAAGAGATATAAAACTCTATTCTATAGGGAATCCAAAGGCAAGATAATCTTAGTCCAGATATATATTGATGACATAATCTTTGGATCTACTGAGAACAACCTTTATAGGAAGTTTGCCAAACTTATGCAAGGGAAGTTTGAAATGAGAAGTATGGGTGAACTGAAGTTCTTTTTGGGACTTCAAGTCAAACAGACTGATAATTGATTATCCATATCTCAGTCTAAGTTCACTAAGGAGTTGATTAAAAAGTATGGAATGGACTCAGCTTCCACCATGAAAACTCCAATGGGAACAAGTATGCCTATAGGCAAAGATGATATAGGGAAACCTGTTGATGAGTCTTTGTATAGAGGGATAATTGGCTCCCTACTCTACTTGACTGCTAGTAGACTTAACATCATGTATGCAATATGTGTCTGTACCAGGTACCAAGCATTCCCTATGGAATCTTATTATACTGCAGTTAAAAATGATTTTGAGATATCTAAAGGGAACACCTAATCTAGGTCTTTGGTACCCTAAGAATAAAGATTTCACACTAACTGGTTTCTCAGATGCAGATTTTGTAGGATGCAAAGAAGACAGGAAAAGTACTACAGGAACCTGTCAATTCCTAGAAGGAAGACTGGTGTCTTGGTTCAGAAAGAAGCAGACTAGTGTAGCTATATCAACAGCTGAGTTAGAATATGTAGCTGCAGGCAGCTGCTGTGCACAACTTTATGGATAATGCACCAACTAGAAGATTATGACATCAAGGTAAGTAAAAATCAACTATTCTATGATTCTACTAGTGCTATTTCTATTGCTAAGAATCCTATATCACACAGTAGAACAAAGCATATAGAAATTAAATTCCATTTCATCAAAGAACATGTAGAAAAAGTAAATATTAGTCTAGAGTTTATGAATACAAATAATCAAATTACTGATATTTTTACAAAACCACTGGATGAAAATAAATTCAATTATTTTAAAATTGAATTAGGTATGTTGAATCTAGATTAGGTTAGCACAAGCTATCTTTAGTAGAACATGTAAGCTCAAGTTTTCATAGGAAATTTGGCTAAGTACCAAGTTTGTGTCGACACAAGTAGACCTTGTGTCGACACTCGAAGTATGTTGTGTCGACAAAGAAAACGGATGTGTCTACACAGAAATAATATCTGTGCCGACTGAAGAACATGTGTCCACACAACTCTGTCGAGACCATATAACTAGAGGACTTTTGTGTCGACACACAAGAGTTGGTGTCGACACAACTATGTCGAGACCTTCAGTTAGCTGATTTTTGTGTCGACACACAAAAATCAAATTCGACACTCTGTGTCGAGACATGTCGACATCTATGATGACACTGACATAAGTATGTCGACACATACATGTGTCGATTAAACCTCAGTATTGTCGAGACCTAGACCTATTCTGTCAACACATATAAGATTTTGTCGACTAGTCCTAGTGCTAAGGCGCGTCTTTTGAACTCTCCTTTACACTTAGACTATAAATAGGTGAAGCCAAAATCTGGTCGACTACGGTTTCTGATTTCCTGGCTCTGCACCCTCTATCGACGAGAATAATCTTTCCTTTTCACCTCCATCTCTCTCTTCTGGTAATGGCACCTCATCCAGAAGACAAGGTGAACAAAGGATATGAGCTGGTCCGTGGTGGGTTCACGACAGCATCACCAGAGATTAATGGAGTAATTGCCCTAATTTCAGATAACGGTTTGGAATTCTTGGTCTCAGAACCAACAAAGATATGGAAGAAAGAAGTTCTGGAATTTTATTCTTCTGCAACTACAGATGTAGACAGGAAGAAGATGAAAGCTACTGTTCAAGATACCCGAGTGAAAATTACCTTGAAAACAATCCGAAAAGCACTCCAACTCCCAAATGTTAAGGAAGAAGATGACGTACAACAATCTATGATCGAGGAGGCCTTAAAATGGTGTGGGTTAAACCCAAATACTAAGATAGGATCATCTATCAACCGAAAAGGGATGAATTCACAAGAGAAGTTCCTTTCTGAGATTGTAGGGAAGGTCATACTATGCAAAATAGGTGGACATGACAGAATCTCAGCCACCATGTTCCACCTGATGACCAGGATCATTTTCAAGCTTAAGAATGATTGGACAACAATAGTATTTGTCAAGTTATGTGAAGGTATCAAGAAACCGAACCTGGTGTAAATTCTGAGTCTATGCCTATCATCTGTAATACCAGAAGTAATGAGCTACCTTCCTGGTACAAAAATCAATTATATGAGAAGAATGGACACCAGGATTCTATCAAGATGGGATAGGGTGTTGACTAAGGAGGTTGATACTCCTCAAAAACAGACCAAAAAAATACAGAAGAAGAAGAAAGTTGTTCCACAGGAAGAATCGTCTAGTGATTCAGAAGAAAAAGTGGTCTTCAGTTCTGATGAATACAGGCAAAAAAAGCAAGATGCACAAGGACAAGTGGACAATAGTATGCTCCCAGAGAAACAAAGAATATCTACTCCAGGGGGAGAAGACCCTGCACCAGCAGTACAAGACACTATACTTACTGATCTGCCTGGTCAATGGGGAGTAAATAGAGCTGCTACACAAGACAGTAAATTAGCAGTTGATATTGTGATGGATATAGTCTTTAATATAAATAAGGAAGAACTACTGCATGCAGAGGAAGAGGCACTTGAGGTGCATATGAAGGATACTTCTCAGATTGGGCAAGTAAGTTTCTGCTTCCTAGAAAGGTCACTTGACAAGGACATGGAAGTCCAGGGAGAACCACGTATTTTACCAACTAATCTTATTCCTCCTGTTCAAATATTGCAGGAGGTATCCTTGGAGGAGTTGTTCCCTGACTCACCAGCAGTAAGGACTGAGGGGGAGAAACAACCACATGACAAATAACTACCGGAGACTAAGAGGGAGGAATTGCTGAAGAATACTGTAAACAAACAGACTGTTGACATAGAAAGTTCATCTTCTGATGATGAAGAGGCCAACTTGGCTAAGAAAAGAAAAATTGCTGTAATGAAGAAGAGAAGCTCCGGCTATAAGAGGGCTTTACAAACAGCCACACCACCTCCAGTTCCAAGTATGGACTTCAGTTCTCTACTGGTCCAATTGCAAGTTAAGTTGGATGTTCAAAGGAAGTCTCTAGAAACATATGTGGATGAATCAAGTAAAGAGCTGCAATTCCAGCTAGCTCAGGACATCAAGTGAATCAGATTTGAAGTAAGTCTGTACAAGAAAGAAATGAAAGACTGCTATGAGAAAGGAGGCCATGCAGTTGTGTATCTGGCCACTCAGAAGCAGGAACTAAAAACTAAAGCAGTTGATATGGCAGAGAAACAGACCTATATCTTAGAAAATTAATTTAGAACAAATGAGAATCTCACGGATTCTCATAATGAAATTCTCATAAAGATTGCAGCACTATCTGTTGCTGTCAAAACAGAAAATACAAAACTAATTCAGACTGATATAGCTGTTGTCAAAACGCGATAAAGGCTGCCAAAACAACTATTACCACTCAAATTCATAAATTTGGAGTCTACTACAGAGAAGAGATTGATCATCTGGAATGTCAAGTCAGATTTCGTAAGGATGATCTTAGAGATCATGTTGATAGAGAAGTCATAAAGGGGGAGAGGTTGTTAGTCAAAGCTAGTTCTGACCATGCCAAATGGGTTTCCAATACCATCAGAGCTACTCTTGGCTTCCCTCCTTTATGTGATGATGACAATGTGGCTGAATCTGGAATACAACCTTCATATATTGAGGGAGATCAGCCTTAATTTGCTCAGGTTATATATCCTCCTGCTAATTTTGAGATGGTTCATGAACAAGTGCAGAAAATGTACAGCCCTCCACAAGAGGCACAGAAGGTTGTTATTGAGAAAGTTGAATTGTAAGAGCCTGCCAAAGAAGTTCAAAGGGAAGAATTGTTGTCTAAGAAGAGATTTAGAGAACAGGCTGAGTTAAAGCCAGACTTTGAGCAATGGAGCCCTACATCAAGGAACATCATTCTGACTGCATGGAAGGCTGTTAAGGACAAGACCCATGATAGGGGTAAGTGGTACTCAGAGCAGGAGTGGAATAAATATTAATCTAGACAGGAAGCCATTCTTCAGCATAGGAGGAGTGCAAAAGTTGGGAAGCTACCTGCAAATACTATAGAGCACAGCAAGTATTTTCCTAAGCCCATTCACTACTTTGAAAGGCAAAGAATAAAAGCTGAAGAACTAAAGAAAAAGGATCTTAAAGGAAAGAAGCCTGCTGAAGATACAGAACCAACTGTGAGGGCAAAGATAAAGTCTGGTCAAGGCATTGTAATAAGGTAGCCTAGCAAATCTTAGGATATATAGGCTTATGATAAGAATCAATGTAACTTTTTGATTTTTGCTCTAAGATAAAACATGTAAAACAAATATTTTCTGCTTAATAAAATCAGTTTTACTGTTTATTTTAGATTGTTTACATTGTTTGAATGTTTACTTGCACTGGAATGAATATACATCTATGTCTTATTTTTTTTATCTTGACTGGTGTATATCTTTGACTAAGGGTTATGACTGTTTGGTACATTGGAAAATGTGTACAATATTTGGAGAAGCCATAACTTAGTCAATGATATGCATCAATGTGTATTTGATAGAAGTTTGAGTTTTATTGTGCAGGTTTAAAAATTTGAAGGAAAATCTTCTAAGTACAAGTGTCGACACTTGTGAAGAAACTGTGTCGACACTCAGGCAAATTGTGTCGACACTCAGGCAAGTTGTGTCGACACTCAGGCAAGCTGTGTCGACACACAAACAAACTATGTCGACACTTAGGAAAGCTGTATCGACAAACTAACAAAATGTGTCGACACTTATAAAGAAGTTGTGTCGACACTCAAAGCTATGTCGACACCTAAAGAAGAATTGTGTCGACAACTTAAAACAGAATTGTGTCAACACTTAAATCAGAAGATGAGTCGACACACAGGATCTATGTTGACTCCTGAAGCAATTGTGTCGACACACAGGACTTGTGTCGATACACCAACTCTCAAAAGGCTGTGTCGAGTTCAAGAGTCATTGTGTCGACATACAGGACTTGTGTCGACACACACTCAATGACATTTGACAAACACTCAACGCCATATGTCTGCAATAGAAATGTTGAGACAATAAGCTGTTGTGTTGACACACAGGACTTGTGTCGACACATACAACAAAAAGCAGTGTCGAGAAGTAGAAGTATGACTGTGTCGACACCTTGAAGACTTGTGTCAACACTTAGCCTATATGTGTCGACACATGTAATGCAGTCTGCTAAGTGTTGTATGCTAAGTTGGACAGACATTAAAGAACCTAGTGATGTGACTGGTGACTTGAAAACTGTCAAAACTAATCGGTCTGATATCACTGTCAGAACTGTCAGAAGTCTATTATGAACCAGATCAGCCGGTAACCTTGATGCAAGCTTTATATAAGATACAGATCAGAAACAACAGAAAAAACTTGATACAAAGATCATCAACGTGAAAAGATCTCTGGATCATAAAGAAGAATTCTGATAGATTAAGGCCTGTCTGCAAGAAAGATTCAGAGTTCAATCTGAATGTAAGGAAGAAGCAGACTGAAGATCAACTTCAACTTTAAGAGTAGATCAACCTTATTTGTCCTAATCAATAAGCTTTGAAAAGCTAAGTTAGGTTGGATCAGAAGAATCAGTTTATACAATAACTGATCAAGAAGACAACATCAATAGAGGAATCTAGCTGGTGAAGTTTTCTGAAACTTATTTCTCACAAACTCTTGTAGGATCTATTGTTAGATCTGAGATTGTAAGCCTAAAATTATAAAGGCTGAGGTAGGGCTGTGTGCCTGAGGTAGGACTTGTGGTAAGTCTGAGTTATAATCCTAATTATAAAGGCTGAAGTAGGGCTGTGGCCTGAGGTAGGATTCTGGAGAAGAATCTGAGGTAGGACTTGTGTTAAGTCTGAGGTGTAGGAACCATTTGTGGTTCTGAGATTATAAGATCTGTGGATCTGAGCCAGTGGAAGGAAGTTAGGCTGAATCTAGTTATCTGCTGGATATATGAAGGGGGAAAGTGGATGTACCCATATTTTGGGGAACCACTATAGATCTGGCATTTGCTGTGTTGCCTTTTATTTCTGTAGATAGAATTAATCTATGCTAAAGAAAGTTACAAATATCTGTTTGCCTTAAAATCAAAAAGACTCAAAAAGATTAGAACCTATTCACCCCCCCCCCTCTAGGTATTTAGGCTCTTGAAACATAGTCTTTCAATGACTTGTCCAAATAGGGGGAGATTGTTGGGTACACTAGAAGTATGTACTAGATTTGGAGAAGATTCATCCTAGTCAATGATATACATCAATATGTATTTGATGTATGTTTAAGTTTTCTAGTGCAGGTTTAAGAAGTTGAAGAAAAACATTCTAAGTACAAGTGTCGACACTAGAAGCAAAGCTGTGTCGACACCCAGGCATTGTGTGTACACCTAAAGAAGTAGTTGTGTCGACACCCAGAATTGTGTCGACACCTAAGGCAGGAATTGTGTGGACACCTAAAGCAGAGGCTGTGTCGACACCCAGGAGTTATGTCGATACCAGAAGAAAGGAATGTGTCGACACTCAGGAATTGTGTTGACACCTGAAGAAGGTGTGTGTCGACAGCTAGACACACACTCAACGCCGTCTTACAGCAACAGTTAAACACACACTCAACGCCATTTTATGGAAACAGTTATACTGGGTTTAAAGGCTTGTGTCTACGGCTAGACATACACTCAACGCCATCTGTCTGCAGCAGTTATGTCAAGACCAGGAGCAGTTATGTCAACACACTGGACTTGTGTTGACACATACAAATAGAAAATGTGTCGAGGAGCAGAAGAATGACTATGTCGACACTTTGAGTATTTTGTCGACATCATCAAGACTTATATCGACACTTTATCTACTTGTGTCGACACATGAGGAGCAGATTGCTGAGTGGATCATGCTGAGTTATTAAGTCTCTAAGTAATCAACTGTCATGACTGGTGGCTCGAAAGTTGTCATTACCAATTATTCTGACACCTTTGACAGAACTGACAGAAGGTTGTTACAAACCGAATCAGCCGGTAACCATGAATAAAATCTATATAAAGGACTGATCTCTGACAACCAAACTAACACAATGAAGGCCAGAAAAGCCATCAACTAAGATAGAGAAAATTCACAACAAGAAAAGGGGAAACCCTTTAAGAAGGCAGATCCAGAACAGTCTGCAGAGAAGATTCAGATCTCATTTTGAATTCAAGGAAGGAGCTGACAGTAGATCAACTTTTACATCAAGAACAGTCCAACCTTATTTTGTTCTATCAAGAAGCTTTGAAACTGCTAAATCTGGTTGGAACTGAAGATCAAGAACTGACCAAGAAGAACATCAATAGAGGGATCTATTTGGTGATATCTTTTATATCTTTTTTATTACACAATTTCTAGTAGGATCTGTTGTAGATCTGAGCTGTAAGCCTATAATTATAAAGGCTGAGGAAGGGATGTGAGCCTGAGTGGTAGGACTTGTGAAGTTTGAGTTGTAAGGCTAGAGATAAGGTCTGAGGTAGGGCTGAGGCCTGAGGTAGGATTCTGGGAAGGATCTGAGGTAGGACTTGAAAAAGTCTGAGCTGTAGGAACCACTTTGGTTCTGAGTTGTAGGATCTTTAGATTTGAGAAAGATGAAAGAAGTTAGGCTGAATCCAGTACTCTACTGGATAGGCAAAGGGGGAAGTAAACGTACCCATATCTTGGGGAACCACTATAAATTTGGTGTTCTCTGTGCTGTGAATGTTCTGTGCAGTGTTTTATTTTTTTTGTGCCAAGCAAGATCTGTTTAATTGCCTAAAATATTAAAGGAAAAATTAGAATCTATTCACCTCCCCTCTAGGTGTTTAGGCTCTTGAATTAAGTCTTTCAATCCTATTATTACTATTTCAGCTGTCGGGCTCTACGTCTAAAGAGCTAGGACGCAGAAACAGACAGGCAATAAAGAGGACCCCAGATACTATGACAGGGAGATCCCACCACGTATCTAGATGCTTAGAAGAAGCTTCCCCTCCAAAACCAAAGATGACTGAGTAGGGTGAGGTAGATTCTAGCGGGTGACTAAGTGAAGGCGGCGACTAAAATGGATAGCTGCAAGCTTTTGACCTGTCTCTCTGGAGAAATGATCCAAAGGCTTAGTTTGAAATTTAGGAAATTGGATGGTCGAGGTATTTTGCGAGATTCTATAGTACATCTCCTCATACCTCTAGGGTCCTTTTTATAGTCAAATCCAGGAGAAGAGGATGAGTCTTATTTATATCCCCACCCCTAGCGACTAAGTGAATTCTTAGGAGATATCGCTCAAGTTGGGCGAGTAACTGGCATTGTCGCCTACCTGGCGAGTATGAGATGGGAGCTCTCCGTACTTTCTTAGGCCTTCTATTGTCTTGTGTGTTTACTCTGACTTCTGCCTTGACTTGTTAACTTTGACTCTTACTGACCTGGCTCTGGGAAGGTCCACCCTCGATGAATATGTGTTGTACAATACGCGCCCGCACGAAAAATTCGTGGAAAATTGCATCAGGGCGAAAAAATGCAATCTCAGCCAAAAAAATGCTTGCCTGTGTCAAAAATGCGTTCCCACGCAAAAAATGCTTGCCTCGGCTAAAAATACGCGCCCGAGCCGAAAATGCTCACCTAGGCGAAAAATGCACGTCCACGACGAAAATGCACGCCCAGGAAGAAAATGATCGCTTGGGCAAAATATGCACACATGGTAGAAAATTGCACACCCCAACGGTAAAGTGCGCTTGTGAAAAAAATGTGTGTTTGGGCCGAAAATGCGCGCCCGTGTAATAAATGCTCGTCAATGCGAAAAATGCAAGCACGAGGTAGAAAATGTAACATCCCATTTTCAACTAGACCCCTAAGAGTTGTTTTTGTCATGACCAAGTCATGACAAAGCCCTAGGGAGCTAGAAAGGTCCAAGTAATCAAAGGCCAAGGTGAGACTCACCTTGGTCTGCCTATGGCACAACCTCATCACCAGATCTAAGGTTTGACTTTAGGGCTTCACCATAACTCCATGACCCCACCACAACACCACTAACCTATTAGAGGATCCACTAGAGCCCTAAGGGTCCATGCAAGTCAACCCAAAGTGACCAGTCTGACCTGGGACCACCACAGGCCAAAAATTGGACAAGGTGCCCTAACTAAGGGCAATTTGCCTCTAATGTTCTCAAGGGACCCCACCATGCCTCCCTAACCTTAAAGTGAGGTCAAAGGCTCACCAAGGACCCATTGGAGTCAAGCCTAGTGGCTAAGTTGACCCAAGTCAACTCTAGACCCAGATTGGTCAAAGTGCCCTAACCAAGGGGCAAGTGACCTTCAATGGGCCAAGGCAACCCTACCCAACCTTTCCTAGACCTCCAGGGAAGACAATGAGTCACTAAAGACCCTTGGGGGTCAACCCAAATGGTCATGTGGACCAAAGTCAACCCAAGCCCATTTTGGGTCAACCTAGCCCAAATGGGCTAACCCAAGCTTTAGTCATTGCTTCCCAAGGCTAACTTCAATTCTCATAATTATTATGAGTGGAATGGCTGCATATATCCTAGGTGGTCTGACCAGTCAACTTGGTGACTAGGAGAGAGAAAGGGGGACTTCATTTCATGGTAATGGTGGAGAGAGAAAATGGGAGGGGAAGAGGAATGGTATGGGGACCGGCCAAAGGAGGCTAACAGCCACCCTTTATGGCTGCAATCAACTCCTCTAGCGGAGAGGAGTTGATTCCAGCCATTTCCCGGCCACCAAGGGGCAGATTCAGCCCCCCACCTCTCAACCCGAGCCACCCCTTTAATGGCTTTAATGTCCATTGAAGCTACAGCCCTTCCCCTCCCCAATCCAGCATTTAAACCCCATCAGTGGGTCAAGGGGAAGATTTCCATGTATAATTTAATTAGGTGTCCTACACTCCTCAAAATCCCCCCAAATTTGGTTGGGTAGTCTTAAAGGGCATGCTACAGCTTTGGTAAAAATTTCATCTCATTTGGAGATGTTTTGATTAGGTTTTTATCCAACCCTAGGTTGACCCTCATAGGGGTAATTAGGTCAAAACACCCCATTAGAGTTTTGAGTGGCCAAATCACCTCAAAAGAGGCTGAAAATTTGGTCACTGACTCTTTATGGTATGACACATCATCCAATGGATTTTGGAGTTGTTTGGGGACGGGTATCCCTAGGACTCTAGGGTAGACCCTTTTATGGGATTTTTAGGGTTTGATGGTCATATGGTCAAATGACTTTGGAATGACCTGAAATTTGGTGGGGAAGATCATAGAGAGTATATGGTCCTATTGGTGAAGTTTCATTGAATTTTAAATCCTTTAACCCCCTCAAAACTCTAACTCTAGTTTAGGGCACCAACCTTATTTTGAATTATTAGGCTGTCAATTGAACTTCTAATCAAATGAAATTTTGGACAAGGTGATGTGCTGGTCTAAATTGTAAGACCCCCCTCCCGGAACACAACACACGGCACGAGGGGAGTCTTATGCCCGAAATAGCCGCCTTGCGGTAGCACTAACACACGGGTTAGCCTTTACCATAAGACGCCTATTCCGCCGGCTACAATCCATATCACAAATACCATGCCAACCCAACCATAACAGAAAAGTAAAGCAGTTCAAATCACAGCTAAGTTTAAGTCCAAAAGAGCGGAAGATAACAAGCACAATAGGCTTGTACAAAAGAACAAGAGTCTAGAAATGTTTTGCCAAACGGCTACATGAAAACCCTCACGACTGTCATTGACGGTGCCGATGGCACCACCACTTCAGGTCCTATCGTCCGGGCCTGGCTGTCCTGCTGTATAGTCCGTTGCTGCTCTACCTGCGGGGTTTCCTCCTAAAAAGGAAGACGTAGCAACCGTTAGTCATAAGACTAAGTGGCTTCACATCCGCTCCCCCGGCGACTCCTCGGCACCGGGCGGAGAAAGGAACAAAAGTACAATATATATATATAAGCAAGTAAACAAGTAAACAAGCAGGTGACTGTAAATATGGTAGAGTATAAACTATGCTACACAACTAGCAGTTCTACAAATATCTATAATATATGACAGCAGGTATAATTAATCAGGATAGTAACTTAACTTATAAGAGTGCTCATACAAACTTATAAGTTAAGGATCGGCTTAACAGTAAAGTAACTCATCGTATAAGAGTGCCCATACAAATTTATACGATGAGGATCTTGTGTATGCAATGAATGACATGGTATGAATGTTATGCTATGACCGAATCATGCGCACACACATGCAAGTTGCTATGTCGACACAGACTTGAAGTTCCCATTTTTCGAGCAGGTAGCTAACCTCTCAGGCGTCGTCCGTCGTGGCCAGACGGCGACAGTGGAGCGGGCGTCTCCACTACTAGGTGGTATCACACTACCTATCCTAGGCCCTCGTACGCCTCAACGCTAAAAACACAACAGCGGAGCTCACATGCGTACTACGGCTTAGAAGGGGTCTTGGGTAGATGTGCACCAAGAACACAGCCCAACCTGGCCTTTGATTTCGAACCGGATGGAACCTCGGAAACGCACGAGGTGCAAGCCCAACCATTCCCATGGCGTGGAGGAGATCTCGGGTTATGGACACCAAGTATCTAACCCTACAGCCCAAGGTCTACCCATTGGCTCCCATCGGTGTGACGACTGGCGAACCCGTAGACCTGCCACAGTCATTATCTCAATATCGCGACACGATGAATCGTCGCACATCGCATGCCCCAAAACAACTCACTCGATGCTACCCGTAGGGAGGCTTCAACTCTAAGCATCGGTTGTTAATAAACCCCTTGGGCTCGGATTACGGTTACAAAATACTCTTCACATAGTGTTCATCATATTCACGCCCACCTATTCAATGAATTCACCTCAACACTACGCATAATAGATATGTTCAACACCCAACTATATAAATATATTCTACACCAATCTCAACCCTTAATTTCTAGCCTTCTCATCCACTCCATTTCCCCACCAATACATGGTTATTCCTTATTACACAACCAAATGAGTAACCATGCTAAATTATAGTAACAACAACATTATAGATATATGGGAGCAAGATAACAAATGAGCAAATCGCAACCATTGCAAGAGTGCTAACATTGTAAATTAACAAGTGCATTAATCATAGGATAGCCCGATACTAAAACTGGGATTCCCGAAGCTACAGGAATCCGATCACAATGCTCAACCCCTCGTTGGAAAGGTATTCGCGAGGGCTACGACTTTTGTGTTGAGTCGATCGCCCAAATCTGGTCGCAACATACCAGAAATTCAACTCGAATACGTACAGGAAACAGTTTCCTGTACAGGATTTTCCCGAACGCAGCGGACTCGAACCCGCTTTCCCGTGGCTACAGGTATCGCATGGAAACGTGCAACCACTCGTTGGAAAGGTAATTTCAAGGGATACGACTTTCGTGTTGAGTCTATCACCCAGATCTGGCCAGAACACCTCTGAAATTGGCCACGAAGGTCGCCGCGTGCAGAAATCAAATTTCTGCACGCATCTTAAGGCGAGATGAACGGCATCCGTTCATCTTCTTCCTTGCAACGACCTCGCATAAACTTCTCCAGAAATCACACCCAACCTTATTTCTCCTTTCAAAGCCAAACCCTCAACGAAAACCCCTCTCATCTCCACTTTGAATGATGAGAAGGTTGAGGGAGACTAAGCCTAGAAAACCTAGGCATGGCTTATCCTAAGAACTCTCCTCCTCACCATCAAGACTCTATGGAGTCGATGTCTCTCCTAAAATAACTACAGATCTAGCACCAAGGGAGAGGGGAGAAAGCTCACCTCAAGTCCAGCGGTACCACCATGGCCGGCCATGAGCCTCGCACTCCTTCGTAGCGGCATTTCGTTTCCGCCAAGGATGGCACGGCAATCTTCCTCCAAGGATGGCTCCGGCAAGCCTCTTCCTCCTCCAGCCAAGAGAACTCCCTCAGAAATTTCGGGGCAGAAGAAAGGGGATGAAATGCTAGGGTTTCACATCTTTTTTCGTTTTTATACACCGCAGACACGGGTAGGCACACGGCCGTGTTCCTACCCGTGTTCAGGTGATACGGCCGTGTCGCCTGCCGTGTTTAGGGCCGTGTTCATCCCAGAACATCTTTCTGCCGTGTCGGGGTTGCGGCACACGGGTAGAGACACGGCCATGTCTCTACCCATGTCCTCGGCACACGGGTAGGGACACGCCCGTGTCCCAATACCCGTGTACCTCTCTGACTGGAAGCCTAATATTGGCATGAGGCACACGGGTATGGACACGGCCGTGTCCATACCCGTGTCGGCCAAAATCACCGTTTTGCCTTGTTTTCCTCATCTCCCATACGTTCGCACCTGTTCACCCACACCCCCATTGGGCTCACCACAGCCCCCTTGACTCAAAAGCGCAATCAAGGGGCCTAGCGCGAATTGGGACGTTACAAATCCTATAAACAAAATAAAAGATTTCGTCCCCGAAATCAGGGTAAGGCTATGAGAGTGAAACACATAAAAGGGAACTATGCTTTCAAATAAAATTCTTACCTGGAGTAAATAATTCCGGGTAGCGCCCTTGCATCATATCCTTTGGCTCCCATGTGAACTCCTCCTTCCCGTGATTAGACCATAGCACTTTCACCAAGGGAACACTTTTGCGGCGCAAGGTTCTTGTCTCGTTATCAACGATCCGCACCGGCTCCAGTCGCACAGACCTATCAGACGCCACGGCACCATCCGCCGTGGGGATATACTGTTCAGGCCGCAACAAAGCCTTCCGAAGCGACGATACATGGAACACGTCGTGAAGGTTCTCCAGCTCCGGTGGTAACTCCAATCGATAGGCCAGAGGGCCAATCCTTTCCACTACGACATAGGGCCCGACATACCTTGGGCTGAGCTTCTTGACTCCACGTACCCGCGACACTCCGTGCATCGGTCGAATCTTCAGGAACACCTTATCACCCACTTGAAACTCTACCATACGGTGCCTTGCGTTGTAATTTTTTGCCTGTCGGCTTTGAGCCTCTAGCATTCGATCCCGGATCAACCTAACCACCGCGTCCGTGTCATCAATATACTCATTTCCCAATGCCTTCGGATCTTCGTCTTGCACCCAGGACAAGGGTGTTCTACACCTCCTTCCATACAAAGCTTCATGAGGTGCCATTCCAATACTGGCTTGATGACTGTTATTATAAGAGAACTCCACGAGAGGTAAGAGTCTCTCCCATGGTTCTCCTTTATCTAGCACACACAACCTCAGAAGGTCCTCCAATGTTCGGATGGTTCGTTCAGATTGCCCGTCCGTTTGTGGGTGAAAGGCTGTGCTAAAGGCGAGGCGCGAGCCCAAATAAGCCTGTACAGCCCTCCATTCTCTTGAAGTAAACCGACCATCCCGGTCGGAGACGATCGTCTTCGGCACACCATGGTACCGCACAAATTGATCCACAAAGAGACGCACTAGGACGCCCACCTGCGCCTCCTTCTTCATTAGGATAAATCGGGCTACCTTGGTCAACCGGTCAACTATCACCCACACAGAATCATTCCCCGAGCGCGAGCGAGGTAACCCGTGGACGAAGTCCATGGAGATGTCCTCAAATTTCCATTCGGGGATGGGCAACGACTGTAGCATTCCACCGGGGCTTCTGCACTCCGCCTTCACCATTTGGCAGGCCACACAATGAGTAACAAAGTACTTGACATCCCTCTTCATGCCCGGCCAACACATTGTCTTTCTCAAATCGGTGTACATCTTTGCGATCCCCGGGTGCACCGAGTACTTGGAGCAATGGGCCTCCTTTAGAATATCCTCCCGAATGTTGTCACCTTCGGGGATGTAAAGCCGGCCACGAAAATGGACGAGGCCGTCTTTTAGGGAGTATTCTTCCGTAGTCCCATCCTCCATTGACTTGAAAGCCGGGGTTAAAGCCGCATCCTTCTTTTGTTCCGTCCGGATCCGGTCTCGTATGTTGCAAACTACACTCATCGTGGCCAAATATTCTGTATACTCTTCCGATTGATTCTTAAAGACCAAAGTGATTTCCATCTCTTGCAGTGTCTGGATTAACTCCATCCTCATCAAGCGGGATTCCGTGCTCGTTCCCGGTGCCTTTTGGCTCAAGGCATCAGCTACGGAATTAACCTTCCCGGGGTGGTAGTTCAAGGTGAATTCATAGTCGCACAAGAACTCCAACCACCGCCGCTGTCTCAAGTTTAACTCCTTTTGGGTGTGAACGTACTTCAGGTTTTTGTGATCCGAGTAGATCTCGCAGTGGACGCCATATAAATAATGCCTCCACATCTTCAAGGCGAATACCACCGCTCCCAACTCTAGATCATGCACCGGGTAGCTGGCTTCATGCTTCTTCAACTTTCTTGAAGCATAAGCGATCACATGCCCATTCTGCATCAACACAGCTCCCATCCCTTGATACGACGCATCCGTGTAAACTTGAAAGCCCTCCTTCCCAGATGGAAGAGCTAGGATGGGTGAAGTCGTCAATCTGTCCTTCAACTCTTGGAATGCAGCTTCGCACTGGGGTGTCCATTCAAACGGCACACCCTTCTTGGTCAGCATAGTAAGGGGAAGGGCAATCTTCGAGAAGCCTTTCACGAACTTGCGATAGTACCCGGCAAGTCCAAGAAAGCTCCGTATGTCGGCCGCTGACTTCAATGGCGACCACTCCTTCACGGCCCGCACCTTGGCCAGATCTACTGCTAGCCCCGCCCCACTAATCACATGGCCCAAGAACGCGACCTCTTGAAGCCAAAACTCGCATTTGCTGAACTTGGCAAACAAAGTGTGCTCCTTTAGCTTCCTCAGCACTAAAGTTAGATGTTCGGCGTGTTCTGCTTCAGTCTTGGAGTAGACTAGGATATCATCGATGAACACGATGACAAAGATGTCCAAATAAGGGCTGAACACCTTGTTCATCAAGCTCATAAAGGCGGAAGGGGCGTTTGTGAGCCCAAATGGCATCACGGTGAATTCATACAAACCATATCTCGAACTGAACGCCGTCTTCTGAATGTCATCTTCTTGTATCCTCAGCTGATAATATCCCGAACGCAGATCTAACTTGGAGAACCAATACGATCTCACCAATTGATCAAATAATTCATCAATGCTGCGGTAGGGGATAGGTGTTCCGCACCGTTAACCGGTTCAACTCTCGATAATCAATACATAACCGCAGGGTGCCATCCTTCTTTTTGACGAACAAAACGGGCACTCCCCAAGGCGACGAGCTTGGGCGAACGAACCCTGCTTCCACCAATTCCTGAAGCTGGACTCTAAACTCTGCAAGTTCCTTCAGAGCCATTCGGTATGGAGCTCGCGAGACGGGCTTGGCACCCGGAATTAGCTTGATTTGGAAGTCCACTTCCCTATGCGGGGGTAGTCCCGGCAATTTCTCGGGAAATACCTCGGGGAATTCTCGCACCACCCGCACATCCTTGACCTCTAATGTCAATTTCTTCAACTCGAAGCAAATTACATAGACCTCGTCCCCTTCCATATGAGATTTCATAACTTGGATTGAAGATAATAATTTACGGGGTGCGAATTTAATACCTTGGAAGATGACTTCCGAGTCTCCATGCCTCAACATAACTTGCTTCTCCGCACAATTGATCCTGGCGTGGTGCCAGTCCAACCACTTCATGCCCAGGATGAGATCGAACTCCGGGATTCTTAACACTGTAGCCGGAGTTTCAAAGAACTTTCCTCCAATAAGGGTGTCGAAGTCGCAACTTGCTGACGACGTCATCTCAGAGCCGTCCGGAAGGCGCACCCTTTGAGTAATGCCCGTGAAGTGTTGCACTCCCTCCAAGTCCTTCACGAAGTCCGCCGAAATGAACGAGTGAGACGCACCCGTGTCAAATAACGTATAGGCGGGTCTCCCGCTAACCATGACAGTGCCTAGGTTCCAAAAGGCTAATCACTATCCAGAATTGCGCGTATCATTTGTATCGTAAATCTAACAAGTCATATAATATTAATAAATTTTGCACGTACCGGTGATGACTTCCTGCGGATTTCTCTCCTGAGTCATATCCAATGCGAATACATGCTCCCGTGCATGTCCTTGATTTCTCCCTGGTGGTCCTCTTCCTCGGCCACGCATGTGCCCTCGCCCCCGTAGAGCTACTGGAGGGAGAGCAATAGGAGCCTCCCCGATCAGTCGCGGGCAAACTCGTCGGACATGCCCCGATTGGTTGCACTCAAAACATATCACCTCACGTCGGCCCCCAGGTTGTTGATAATGTTGCTGCTGCGGTGGTGGAGGTAAAGCTAGTGGTTGCGGAATTGGGTACTCCACCCGATAGTTCCGGTTGACCCACCGACCGCCTCTGTGGTTTCCCCTTCCTCTGCCATGATCATTCCGCCTTCTATTACTAGGGCCGACTTCAATTACTCCTTCCGCAGGTCTCTTGCCACATCCCATGTGGTCCGCCTCCAGTCTCTTTGCCATGTCGATGATTTCTGCCAGGCTTCCATCGGCTATAAACAAAAGGGCCTGCCTCAGGGGGTCCCTCAACCCTTTGTAGAAGCGCTTCGCGTAGCCTCTATCGTCCAAATCATAGGAATCGGCAAACCTAGCGAGGTCTTGGAACTCCCTCTGGTACTCCGTTACCGATTTCGATCCCTGCTTCAGCTGCAAAATTTTTTCTTCAAGTCCATCCCGAGCAGAAGAAGGGATGAAGTGATCTAGAAAAGCCTCGGTGAACTCGTTCCAACTGATGTCCGTGTACAACCGCCCTTGGAAGGTGGAGCCCATGAGGGACTTCCACCACCTTTTGGCGTGCAGCTCTAGCAGCGTCACTACCAATGTCACCACCATGCTGTTCGGACATCTTATGCCAGCCATCAATTCCTGCACGGTATCAAGCCATTCCTCGGTGCGCACCGGCGATTCTGTCCCAAGATAGGCAGGAGGGGACAGGGCACGGAAGGTGCTCAACCAGTTGGAGCCTGGCGCTTGTTGTTGCACCGGAGCTTGCTGGGCTTTAAATGCATCCAATATAACTGATAGTGTTTGTCCCAGTTCCGACTGCTGGAATTGTGAAGGAACGGAAGGGGTAGGAGTGCCCCCAACCGGCTCCACCTGCGCTGGGACCTGTACGCAAGGTACAAACTAGGGTCAGGTTGGCTAAAACTAATGTCAAAGTTGGACAACTTAGTGTGAATTACATATGGGCACACCACTGCTTCCGCTAAGTCGGTTTGTCCCCAAACCGACTAATCGAACGGGAGTGGCCCATTGTTACCTGACTGCTGTAGGTGAAGATCGGCTAAGTCTGATACCATTTGTAAGACCCCCCTCCCGGAACACAACACACGGCACGAGGGGAGTCTTATGCCCGAAATAGCCGCCTTGCGGTAGCACTAACACACGGGTTAGCCTTTACCATAAGACGCCTATTCCGCCGGCTACAATCCATATCACAAATACCATGCCAACCCAACCATAACAGAAGAGTAAAGCAGTTCAAATCACAGCTAAGTTTAAGTCCAAAAGAGCGGAAGATAACAAGCACAATAGGCTTGTACAAAAGAACAAGAGTCTAGAAATGTTTTGCCAAACGGCTACATGAAAACCCTCACGACTGTCACTGACGTTGCCGATGGCACCACCACTTCAGGTCCTATCGTCCGGGCCTGGCTGTCCTGCTGCATAGTCCGTTGCTGCTCTACCTGCGGGGTTTCCTCCTAAAAAGGAAGACGTAGCAACCGTTATTCATAAGACTAAGTGGCTTCACATCCGCTCCCCCGGCGACTCCTCGGCACCGGGCGGAGAAAGGAACAAAGGTACAATATATATATATATATAAGCAAGTAAACAAGTAAACAAGCAGGTGACTGTAAATATGGTGGAGTATAAACTACGCTACACAACTAGCAGTTCTACAAATATCTATAATATATGACAGCAGGTATAATTAATCAGGATAGTAACTTAACTTATAAGAGTGCCCATACAAACTTATAAGTTAAGGATCGGCTTAACAGTAAAGTAACTCATCGTATAAGAGTGCCCATACAAACTTATACGATGAGGATCTTGTGTATGCAATGAATGACATGGTATGAATGTTATGCTATGACCGAATCATGCGCACGCACATGCAAGTTGCTATGTTGACACAGACTTGAAGTTCCCATTTTTCGAGCAGGTAGCTAACCTCTCAGGCGTCGTCCGTCGTGGCCAGACGGTGACAGTGGAGCGAGCGTCTCCACTACTAGGTGGTATCACACTACCTATCCTAGGCCCTCGTACGCCTCAACGCTAAAAACACAACAGCGGAGCTCACATGCGTACTACGGCTCAGAAGGGGTCTTGGGTAGATGTGCACCAAGAACACAGCCCAACCTGGCCTTTGATTTTGAACCGGATGGAACCTCGGAAACGCACGAGGTGCAAGCCCAACCGTTCTCATGGCGTGGAGGAGATCTCGGGTTATGGACACCAAGTATCTAACCCTACAGCCCAAGGTCTACCCATTGGCTCCCATCGGTGTGACGACTGGCGAACCCGTAGACCTGCCACAGTCATTATCTCAATATCGCGACACGATGAATCGTCGCACATCGCATGCCCCAAAACAACTCACTCGATGCTACCCGTAGGGAGGCTTCAACTCTAAGCATCGGTTGTTAATAAACCCCTTGGGCTCGGATTACGGTTACAAAATACTCTTCACATAGTGTTCATCATATTCACGCCCACCTATTCAATGAATTCACCTCAACACTACGCATAATAGATATGTTCAACACCCAACTATATAAATATATTCTACACCAATCTCAACCCTTAATTTCTAGCCTTCTCATCCACTCCATTTCCCCACCAATACATGGTTATTCCTTATTACACAACCAAATGAGTAACCATGCTAAATTATAGTAACAACAACATTATAGATATATGGGAGCAAGATAACAAATGAGCAAATCGCAACCATTGCATGAGTGCTAACATTGTAAATTAACAAGTGCATTAATCATAGGATAGACCGATACTAAAACTGGGATTCCCGGAGCTACAGGAATCCGATCACAATGCTCAACCCCTCGTTGGAAAGGTATTCGCGAGGGCTACGACTTTCGTGTTGAGTCGATCGCCCAGATCTGGTCGCAACATACCAGAAATTCAACTCGAATACGTACAGGAAACAGTTTCCTGTACAGGATTTTCCCGAACGCAGCGGACTCGAACCCGCTTTCCCGTGGCTACAGGTATCGCATGGAAACGTGCAACCACTCGTTGGAAAGGTAATTTCAAGGGATACGACTTTCGTGTTGAGTCGATCACCCAGATCTGGCCAGAACACCTCTGAAATTGGCCATGAAGGTCGCCGCGTGCAGAAATCAGATTTCTGCACGCATCTTAAGGCGAGATGAACGGCATCCGTTCATCTTCTTCCTTGCAACGACCTCGCATAAACTTCTCCAGAAATCACACCCAACCTTATTTCTCCTTTCAAAGCCAAACCCTCAACGAAAACCCCTCTCATCTCCACTTTGAATGATGAGAAGGTTGAGGGAGACTAAGCCTAGAAAACCTAGGCATGGCTTATCCTAAGAACTCTCCTCCTCACCATCAAGACTCTATGGAGTCGATGTCTCTCCTAAAATAACTACAGATCTAGCACCAAGGGAGAGGGGAGAAAGCTCACCTCAAGTCCAGCGGTACCACCATGGCCGGCCATGAGCCTCGCACTCCTTCGTAGCGGCATTTCGTTTCCGCCAAGGATGGCCCAGCAATCTTCCTCCAAGGATGGCTCCGGCAAGCCTCTTCCTCCTCCACCCAAGAGAACTCCCTCAGAAATTTCGGGGCAGAAGAAAGGGGATGAAATGCTAGGGTTTCACATCTTTTTTCGTTTTTATACACCGCAGACACGGGTAGGCACACGGCCGTGTTCCTACCCGTGTTCAGGTGACACGGCCGTGTCGCCTGCCGTGTTTAGGGCCGTGTTCATCCCAGAACATCTTTCTGCCGTGTCGGGGTTGCGGAACATGGGTAGAGACACGGCTGTGTCTCTACCCGTGTCCTCGGCACACAGGTAGGGACACGCCCGTGTCCCAATACCCGTGTACCTCTCTGACTGGAAGCCTAATATTGGCATGAGGCACACGGGTATGGACACGGCCGTGTCCATACCCGTGTCGGCCAAAATCACCGTTTTGCCTTGTTTTCCTCATCTCCCATACGTTCGCACCTGTTCACCCACACCCCCATTGGGCTCACCACAGCCCCCTTGACTCAAAAGCGCAATCAAGGGGCCTAGCGCGAATTGGGACGTTACATAAATGGCCATAATATAATTTTGTTGAGATTTTTCGGTTAATTTATATAGTATTTTATTCACAACCCTAGTTGTGCCCTAGATATTTACTTTGATTTTTATGGAATTTCTATTCACTGGAATATTACGAAATCTTGGATTAGGGCATCTTATAGCATGTTATATCCTCTGTATTTTTCTTGGGAGTTTTATCTGATTATTTTAGGTACTTCATTCATAAAATTATGAACTATGAATTTTGATCAAAAATAGATGTGGAGCTTAGTATTATTATAAAAAATATGAAATCTGGTCAGTGGGTGTTTTATATTAATATGTAAGTCCTGGAATTTTCTAATAAATTTTAGTTAATTATTTACAATACTTGCTTCAATAACCCAAGAGCTTGGATTAACAATGTAAAATAAAATTAGGAGTTACTGTTCACTAGAAAATTATGAGAATCCTCCTAGAGTGTTTTTAGGCCATGATGATCATACTAGATTTTTGCTATAATTTTTGGAACAATATTTCTGGCCTTTGATTCTTAAAAAAGGTAGTATGAACCTTATATGCTAAATTATGATTTTGGGCCTAAACCATTTTAAAAATTCACATGTCTTGGATTTACTGTTGATTTGCTCTGTAAAATTTATAATGATTTTATGAAGTCTTATAAGTACTTTAAAAGTGCACTTCATGACCAAATTGTAGCTCTTGGAACCCTTAAGAAAATTAATTAAAATATCAGAATACTTAGGAAAATTATTATTTTCTGGATTTAGTCTATTTGTGTCATTATAAGCCTCAAGTAAATAACTTAGGGCACTTGGATGGTTATTTGGATTGTCCCCTATTCGGTTTGACATATAGCCTAGGTTGGTCTGCATGTAGCAAATTGCTAAATAGCAATAGGACATGATCCGGGATTGTTGTTGGAGTTGTCGTTTTGGCTTGGTTGACTAGTGTGGATGAGTTCACTATAGAGGGATAGGAAGAGCTGTGAGAAGTGGTTTGGCTAGATTCTAGGGGTATTTGGGTTCGACGAAAGATCGTCTTCCCCGAGGAAAGGAAGAGTAAAAATCACTCTAGGTTAGTATATCGTAACACGAGAAAGTAATGGGTAAGGGATTCAACCAATAATAATAAGTGCCTTGCGAAAGGGAACGATGGGCTTCAGCTACCATCATAGTTCCTAGTGCACTTTGAGAGCCCTTCACAGGGAATACCGGGGGCAGTCCTGGGTTAACGTAAACTATAATAACAAACTGAAAAGAGTAACATAGTAATTAGGATCTCATATTTCACAAACACTGTTTGCACGGGGAGATTGTTGGGAGCCTCAGCTCGACTGGTTAAGAGACGGACGGAATGGTCCGGGGAGCTTCGGCTCGATTAGCTAAGAGACGGACGTTTTGGTCCGGGGAGCTTCGGATCGGTTTTTGTCTGATTATGGTTAAACTTGCATGTGCATAAAAGGAAAGGAAATTAAGGTGGTGGGGCTTCGTTATTGGAGGGTCGATGCACCAACGCCAATACGCCGACTCGGCAAGTGTGGTTAGCACTTCGCCAACAGAAGTCTGGTCCGCCAGCCGGCAAGAGTACGTAGGCATCCGCTTAGTGCACCAAGCGTTGAGGCATACAATAGGTCTGACCGGTAGTGCTTTACTGGTTTAGAGGTGGGCGAGACCCAACCCACCGCTTCCGTCTGCCACTACGGAGGTATCCTGGGAGGTAATGGCTCCGAAAGGGGGGACTAAAGGTCTGTGTGCACAGAGTCAGGTGTGTGAGTTGCACTTGCATGTTCCATCATACCCACTTACATGTCATAGCATAATCGATTCATTTAACCCCTGACACCTAAAGTATAAGTGAAATGGGATGCTTATACATTAGGACTTGCAAAACGACCCCTTGGTCTATAATCTTGTGTGGGCAAGTTTATAAATTAAGGTTAAATTCAATATAAATATATGCTGTTGTTTGATAACCGACACCCCAACATATAAGTGGTATGGGACACTTTATACGATGGGTACTTTGCAGAAGATCCCTTGGCTTATGCATTTTCGCTCAAATGTCAAGGTTATAATTCATACTTTACCTTACTGCCATTTATATTATAAACTGCTAGTATAGGTCCTCCGCCACCTGCTTTGTCTTATTCTCCACCTTCATGTCCATCCCTCTCATCCTCTCCGCTCGGTGCCTAAGGGACATGGGGGAAGGGGTGGGGGATGATAGGACTTAGTCTTATAGACTAACGGTTTTCGAACCACATCATTTAGGGGATCATGGAGCCAAACCTTGAGCAGCAGCCCCGGAGGTCGGCCCTCTTGGAGATGGGACAATCTAGCTCAGGAGTTCAGTCAGCTGGGACTGTGAGTCCTGACTTATATTAGATGATATAGTTTGCTTCTGCATGATGGTTTTGTAGTGAGGATATGATGTACAGGGCGTAATCCCGCATTTCTAGTACTATGAATATTATTCTGTGGACACTCACTTCGTGGAGATTTTATTTTTATATATGTGATTTACCAATGGACTTGATTTTTCATACTTCAATTATTGTGCTTCCTTTATGTGATCGAATTGGACGGCAGAATCGGCGCCTTGTGGTGATGACCCTTCAGGGCGTGAAGGTGTCACCGCAAAGCGGCGATTCTGGGCCTAAGACTCCGGTGGTTTAAAAATAAAAAAAAGGGGGTCTTACAAGTGGTATCAGAGGGGAACATCGATCTGAAAAAGGTAGCAGTCCACTAACCCTGGGTCACCCCAGCTCGAGTTTAGTTTGGGAACAAACTAAGCAGCGGAAGCAGTGGTGTGCCCATATGGGGATCACATATAAATTGTCCACTTTTATTAAAGAATGAACATTTTCTCAGTATGGGTTTTTGTTACGCAGCCTCCAGCACAGCCTACGCCACAAGGTGGAGTTCAACAAGCTCAGGATGTTGCACAACCTCCACCGGTCCCAACTCCTTTCCTTCAGTCAAACATGGGACAGACTCTGACTGCCATCCTGGAGGATTTCAGGGCCCAGCAGGTTCTGGTCCCGCATCCAAATCCGGGGGCCAACTTGTTGATCATCTTTCGAGGACTTTCTCCCCCGTCCTACTTGGGGACAGAGTCGGCGGTTCGGAAAGAAGAGTGGCTGGATGTTATATACGAGATGCTGACCAGGATACGGTGACCCTGGGAGGAGAGGGTGGCTCTGGTTGTCTCTTACCTGGAGTCCCATGCCAAGAGGTGGTGGAAGACGCTGTTGGACACGACATTTGCCGATAGGGAGGTTGCAGAGGTTACCTGGGAAGAGTTCAGGGCCGCACTGCTGGAGCATTTCGTTCCGTAGTCGGCCAGGGATGAGTTGGAGGAGCGGTTCTTACAGCTGAAGCAGGGCACCCGGACGGTGGTGGAGTACCATCGGGAGTTCGACCATCTGGCTCGATACACAGATTCTTACAAGCTGGACGAAGCAAGGTACATCAAGAAGTTCTATAAGGGCCTGCGGGAGGATTTGAGGGAGGCTTTTTTTTTTGTATCTGACGGTCCTATCTCTCGGATTTTGGAGATGGCAAAGAGGATTGAGGCTGATTGTCACACCACTCGGGGCCGGAAGCAGCAAGAAGAGGATTAGGGACGGAGAGTCATAAATGACCAGCGGCGAGGTGCTATACCAGAGGGGAGAAGGATAGAGGACCAGCCTCGTCAGGAAGTGAGGCAGGAGCCAAGGGAGCAGGTGATATTGGCCCCTCAACCTCTTCGGATGCAGGAGATGCCGAGACACGGGGGAATGGCGTATCCCCCACCAGAGTACTTCCTTTGTCATCAGATTGGGCACATCCAGAGGAACTGCCCCATGAGGGGAGCACCACCTCCAGCACCACAGGGTTGCCCACCAGCTCAGCATTACGGAGGCCGAGGACGTGGCCGCGGTCGTGGATACTAGGAGGGAGATCGTAGACAGGGAAGGGAGCAGGTATATGCTTTGGACCTTGCGCAGCCTCGGAATCTGGAGCAAGTCATAGCAGGTACGCCGCAAAGCTTCTTTATTTTCATAGAATTTCCCTTTTAATGGTTAAACGTAGAACCGCACTAGATAGATTAGCAAGGAAAGAAAACTCATTATAGAACCCTAAGACATTTAATCGCCCCAGGTATAGTCTTCATCAACGGCAAGCCTGCCCACACGCTATTCGATACTGGAGCTACTCACTCCTTTGTGTCGGAGATTTTCGTAGAAGGACTGGAAGGCGTGGAGCGATTCACGGGCTCGAAGATGAGGGTGCGAATACCGGATGGTTCTGAGCTCCTTACCACGGACCACTGCAATATGGAGGCAAAAATTGGTGGAAAGGCGTTCGAGGCTCCAGCGATGATTTTGAAGCTGACGGATTACGACCTGATCCTTGGCATGGTATGGCTGCACTAGAACCATGCCTAGATTGATTGCCAAGTGAAGAGGATCACTGTGAGATACGGGGACACTTTCATTGTCATCGAAGGTATAAGACCTGCCTATCGTACACTACTATCTTCGGTACAAGTCGTTAAGGCCTATCTGCAGGGAGAGGAGGTCTACCAGATTCTATTTAAGATGGCGGAAGTCAAGGAGTCAGTGACAGACATCCCGGTGGTGCGAGATTTCGCTGACATCTTTCTAGAGAAACTGCCAGGACTACCTCCGCATCGAGAGTAGGACTTTCAGATACAGCTTGTGCTGGGGGCCAAGCCGGCATCTAGGGCCCCTTATCGGATGGCCCCGAAGGAGTTGGCAGAGTTTCGGACTCAGTTGTAAGAATTGGTGGAGGCAGGATTTGTTAGACCGAGTTCCTATTCGTGAAGAAAAAGGATGGGACACTTCGCATGTGCATCGATTATCGAGCACTAAACAGGCTGACCATCCCGAATACCTATGCGCTCCAACGGATAGACGAGTTGTTCGACTAGCTAGAAGGGCCGCTCTTCTTTTCAAAACTAGATTTGATGTCGGGCTACTACCAGCTTCGGATTCGAGAGGAGGATATTTAGAAGACTACTTTTAGTAGCAGATATGGATTGTTTGAGTTTACGGTGATGCCATTCGGGCTCACGAATGCACCTTCGGCGTTCATGACCCTCATGAACCAGGTTTTCAATGAGTACCTGGATGTGTTTGTCATTGTATTTATCGATGACATCCTCATCTACTCGAGAATGGAAGAGGAGCACGCTCGCCATCTAGCACTGACCCTACAGAAACTGTGCGAGAATCACTTATATGCAAAGTTCAGCAAATGTCAGTTCTGGTTGAAGGAGGTGGGCTTTCTAGGCCATATTATCAGCGGAGCCGGGTTTGTAGTGGATCCGGCAATGATTCAGGCAGTTCGAGATTGGCCGCAGTTGAAGTCAGCCACCGATGTACGAAGCTTTCTAGGACTTGCCGGTTATTACCAGAAGTTCGTGGAGGGGTTCTCCCAAATTGCCCTCCCACTCACATCTTTGATGAAGAAGGAGTCACCTTTCGTTTGGAACCCGCAGTGCCAGGCGGCTTTCCAGGAGTTGAAGGATCGACTCACCTCGGCCCCCATACTTACTCTCCCCTCGGGGAGAGAAGGTTTTCAGGTCTACACTAATGCTTCCTACTAGGGTATGGGAGTTGTACTAGTGCAGAAGGGCCATGTGATTGCATTTGCGTCTCGCCAGTTGAAGAAGAACGAGCAGAACTACCCGGTGCACAACCTTGAGATGGGAGCAGTCGTTTTTGCTCTAAAAGTCTTGCGCCATTATCTTTATGGAGTCCACTGCGACATCTACTTCGACCATAAGAACTTGAAATACGTGGACACGCAGAAGGAGCTGAATATCAGGCAGAGGCGCTGGGTGGAGTTCTTAGCAGACTATCAGTATGAGATGCACTACCATCCAGGGAAGGCAAACGTGGTGGCCGACGCATTGAGTCTGAGAGCTGCAACTTCCGAAGCCGGGCCCCAGGTTATGTCCATGGAGCTAGTCCGGTCCTTCAAGGATTTGCAGATATCCCTTGTGTCCGAGGATGATCCATCGCTGTATAGGGAGTATCTGGCATCGATGGTGGCCATAGATGATATTCGGGACTGCATCCGGGACGGACAGAGGACAGATGCATAGGCAGAGCCGATATTCCGAGCCTTGGAAGAGGGTTCGACAGGAGATTATTCCCTGAGAGATGGATTGCTACATTTCAGAGGCAGAGTATATATACCCGCAGGAGGCCGGATTCAGGAGGACATCATGGCGGAGGCGCATTGTGGCAGATATTCTATACATCTGGGGATCACCAAGATGACAGAAGATCTGAAGAAGATGATGTTATGGCCAGGGATGAAGAAGGAAATTACGTACTTCGTGACCCATTGCGATGCATGTTAGTTGGTGAAGGCGGAATGCAAGAACCCCGCAGGACTATTGCAGCCACTCCCGGTGCATGAGTGGAATTTTGATGGTATAGCTATGGATTTTATACATGGGCTTCCCCGGTCTCGGACGGGGAATGACTCGATCTGGGTTATTGTTGATCGGTTGACGAAGGTGGCCCGCTTTATACCAATCAGGAAGGATGACTAGGTGGGAGGGCTGGTACGGAAGTTCGTGGAGCAGTATATCCGATATCATGGCGTGCCCAGGACGATAATGTCGGACCGCGATGGACGGTTTACATCCAGGGAGTGGCGGTCAGTGCAGGCATACCTGGGCACCTGATTGGCTTTTAGCATGACCTTCCACCCTCAGACGGACGGGCAGACAGAGCTCACCAACATGTTGTTGGAGGATCTACTACGACTGTGTATACTGGCCCGAGGGGAGCCGTGGGAGAAGATGTTGCCGTTGGTCGAGTTCTCCTATAACAACAGCTACCAGTCCAGCATCAGGATGGCGCCTTATGAAGCCTTGTATGGAAGGAAATGCAGGACCCCGCTTTCTTGGGTTCAAGACAAGGATCCGAAAGTGTTGGGATCGGATTTTGTTGAAGACACAGATGCTCTGGTGAGACTGATCAGAGATAGGATGTTAGAGGCGCAGAGCAGACAGGCTAAGTACTATGACGCCCGACATCGTCAGGTGGAGTTTCTGGTGGGGGACCAAGTGTTTTTGAAGATCTGGCCCATGCATGGAGTTTCACGGGTGCGTGGTCGGAAGAAGAAGCTCAGCCCTAGGTATATGGGCCCTTACCGGATCCTGGAGCGGATCGGGCCCCTAGCCTACAGGCTTGAATTGCCATCGGAGCTGGCAACTCTGCACGACGTCTTCCACATTTCTTCACTGAGGAGGGCTCTACTATGCCCGGAGCAGCAGATCTTGACCCCAGATGGGCCGGTAGCTCTGGACCGGTCTGTTCACATGGAGCCGGTTCGAAATGACGACATAAGAGTACGGGTCCTGCGTCGCAAGAAGGTTCCATTAGTCAAAGTTCTGTTGAGGAATCATGGCCAGGAAGAGCATACCTGGGAACCCCAGGACCTGATGCGACAAAAGTATCCAGAGCTGTTCAGTCAGGTATACCCCACAACCTCTCAGGACGTTCAATTTTCTTTCCTATTTTAACACTAGTAGGACTGGAATTTAAAGAATAGGGGCTAATCTTTTATTTATTTGGGGAAAACGTTATCAATTGGGCGAATTAGTCATAGATGTGAGCTTTCCTGTTTAACCTCACTTAGCAAACATGGCATCGAGATGTAATCCTACACTTCTCATGGGATGTTACAAGTTTCTTTCCCTCCGATAGGAGTCCCCGTAGGCTTAACCTTGATTTCGGGGACGAAATCTTTGTTTTGTTTATTGGGATTTGTAACATCCCATTTTCAACTAGACCACTAAGAGTGGTTTTGGTCATGACCAAGTCATGACAAAGCCCTAGGGAGCTAGAAAGGGCCAAGTAATCAAAGGCCAAGGTGAGACTCACCTTGGTCTGCCTATGGCACAACCTCATCACCAGATCTAAGGTTTGACTTTAGGGCTTCACCATAACTCCATGACCCCACCACAACACCACTAACCTATTATAGGATCCAATAGATCCCTAAGGGTCCATGCAAGTCAACCAAAAGTGACCAATCTAACATGGGACCACCACAGGCCAAAAATTGGACAAGGTCCCCTAACTAAGGGCAATTGGCCTCTAATGTGCTCAAGGGACCCCACCATGCCTCCCTAACCTTAAAGTGAGGTTAAAGGCTCACCAAGGACCCATTGGAGTCAAGCCTAGTGGCTAAGTTGAACCAAGTCAACTCTAGACCCAGATTGGTAAAAGTGCCCTAACCAAGGGGCAGGTGACCTTCAATGGGCCAAGACAACCCTACCCAACCTTTCCTAGACCTCCAGGGAAGACAATGAGTCACTAAGGACCCTTGGGGGTCAACCCAAATGGTCATGTGGACCAAAGTCAACCCAAGCCCATTTTGGGTCAACCTAGCCCAAATGGGCTAACCCAAGCTTTAGCCATTGCTTCCCAAGGCTAACTTCAATTCTCATAATTCTTATGAGTGGAATGGCTGCATATATCCTAGGGGGTTTGACCAGTCAACTTGGTGACTAGGAGAGAGAAAGGGGGACTTCATTTCATGGTAATGGTGGAGAGAGAAAATGGGAGGGGAAGAGGAATGGTATAGGGATTGGCCAAAGGAGGCTAACAGCCACCCTTTATGGCTGCAATCAACTCCTCTAGGGGAGAGGAGTTAATTCCAGCCATTTCCCGGCCACCAAGGGGCAGATTCAGCCCCCCACCCCTCAACCCGAGCCACCCCTTTAATGGCTTTAATGGCCATTGAAGCTACAGCCCTTCCCCTCCCCAATCCAGCATTTAAACACCATCTGTGGGTCAAGGGGAAGATTTCCCACCACTTACCCGAAGGAGCCGATCCAGTGCATAGTGCTGTTTCAGAAGCCGAGCGCTGCCTCCGTCGACCATTGCATCCCGTCGTTCCTCCCGCATTCAGGCCGCAGGAAAGGTCCTCCTCCACTCCTCTCTTCTTGGGTAGATCTTAGGAATTGATTAGGGCAAGGTTCGGGCTCAATTGTGCCCGATCCAAAATTCCAAATCCATGGAAATCGGGTGAAAATTATCCTCCCGGGTTCTCCGGAATTGTAGCCTCCGGCGGCCGTGCCGCCGGCTGGGGGTAGCCCCCACCTCCCCGAAGGTGGTGGTGTCGTTGGCCGGCCGATAAAGTGGCCCGGTGGCCGGGTGGCCGGGAAATTGGCCCGCAAGCCGCTCTAGGACGGGTCAATTTGGGCCGTTGGCTGGAGGAAGGAGATGAGCCAATGCCGTCCAAAAGGGCGCTTTAAGATTCGTGCTGAGATTATTATTAATCTTTATTTCCTTGATTTATTTAATTATGTCACACTTTTTTACAGTATTTGGTTTAAATTTTTAAAAATACTTAGGCTCACCTAATGGAAAAGTCATCAACATTAAATATGTATCCCTAAGGGTCTATGTTAATCCAAAATTTATTTGGACAAGTTTGGACCACTGGTTGGGCCAGGGCACCCATTTTTGTGGGACCTATACCAAGGGCTATCCTAAAATTCAAATGGATGCCCACCTCTCATCCCTTGTCCAAATGTCCTGAAATTTGGGCAGGGATTCTATCCTAACTATACCTAGGGCCTATCCAAAAATTTGAATTTTTGGAGAATACTTTTCTATAGTGTTTGTAAAAATTTAATAAACCATGTATAATTTAATTAGGTGTCCTAAACTCCTCAAAATCCCCCAAAATTTGGGTGGGTAGTCTTAAAGGGCATGATAAGGCTCTCGTAAAACTTTCATCTCATTTCGAGATGTTTTGATTAGGTTTTTATCAAACCCTAGGTTGACCCTCATAGGGATAATTAGGTCAAAACACCCCATTAGAGTTTTGAGTGGTCAAATCACCTCAACAGAAGCTGAAACTTTGGTCACTGACTCTTTATGGTATGACACACAATCCAATGGATTTTGGAGTGGTTTGGGGCAGGGTATCCCTAGGACTCTAGGGTAGACCCTTTTATGGGATTTTTAGGGTTTGATGGTCATATGGTCAAATGACTTTGGAATGACCTGAAATTTGGTGGGGAAGATCATAGAGAGTATATGGTCCTATGCATGAAGTTTCATTGAATTTGAAATCCTTTAACTCCCTCAAAACTCTAACCCTAGTTTAGGGTACCAACCTTATTTTGAATTATTAGGCTGTCAATTGAACTTCTAATCAAATGAAATTTTGGGCAGGGTGATGTTCTGGTATAAATGGACATAATATAATTTTTTTGAGATTTTTGGGTTAATTTATATAGTACCTTATTCACAACCCTAGTTGTGCCCTAGATATTTACTTTGATGCTTTTGGAATTTCTGTTCACTGGAATTTTATGAAATCTTGGATTAGGGCATCTTATAACATTTTATACCCTTTGTATTTTTCTTGGGAGTTTTATCTGATTATTTTAGGTACTTTATTTATAAAATTATGAACTATGAATTTTAATCAAAAATAGATGTGGAGCTTAGTATTATTATAAAAATTATGAAATCTAGTCAGTGTGTATTTTATATTAATATGTAAGTCCTGGAATTTTCTCATAATTTTTAGGTAATTATTTACAGTACTTGCTTCAATAACCCAAGAGCATGGATTAACAATGTAAAATTAAATTAGGAGTTACTATTCACTGTATAATTATGAGAATCCTCCTAGAGTGTTTTTAGGCCATGATGATCATACTGGATTTTTGCTATAATTTCTGGAAGAATATTTATGGCCTTTGATTCTTAAAATAGGTAGTATGAACCTTATATGCTAAATTATGATTTTAGGGCCTAAACCATTTTAAAATTTCATGTGTCTTGGATTTACGGTTGATTTGCCTTGTAAAATTTATCATGATTTTATGAAGTCTTATACTTACTTTAAAAGTGCACTTCATGACCAAATGGTAGCTCTTGAAACCCATAAGAAAATTAATTTAAATATTAGAATATTTAGAAAAATTATTATTTTCTGGATTTAGTCTATTTGTGTCATGATAAGCCTCTAGTAAATAACTTAGGTCACTTGGATGATTATTTAGATTGTCCCCTATTCGGTTCGACATATAGCTTAGGTTGGTCTGCATATAGCAAATTGCTAAATAACAATAGGACATGATCCGGGATAGTTGTTGGAGTTGCCGTTTTGGCTTGGTGGACTGGTGTGGATGATTTCACTATAAAGGGATAGGAAGAGCTGTGAGAAGTGGTTTGGCTAGATTCTAGGGGTATTTGGGTTCGACGAAAGATCGTCTTCCCCGAGAAAAGGAAGAGTAAAAATCACTCTAGGTTAGTATATTGTAACACGAGAAAGTAATGGGTAAGGGATTCAACCAATAATAATAAGTGCTTTGCGAAAGGGAACGATGGGCTTTAGCTACCATCATAGTTCCTAGTTCCCTTTGAGAGCCCTTCACAGGGAATACCAGGGGCAGTCCTGGGTTAACGTAAAATGTAATAACAAATTGAAAAGAGTAACATAGTAATTAGGATCTTATATTTCACAAACACTGTTTTCACGGGGAGATTGTTGGGAGCTTTGGCTCGACAGGTTAAGAGACGGACGGAATGGTCCGGGGAGCTTCGGCTCGATTGGCTAAGAGACGGATGTTTTGGTCCGGGGAGCTTCGACTCGGTTTTTGTCTGATTATGGTTAAACTTGCATGTGCATAAAAGGAAAGTAAATTAAGGTGGTGAGTCTTCGTTATTGGAGGGTGGATGCACCGACGCCAATATGCTGACTCGGCAAGTGTGGTTAGCACTTCGTTAACAGAAGTCCGGCGCGCCTGCCGGCAAGAGTACGCAGGCATCCGCTTAGTGCACCAAGCGTTGAGGCGTATGATAGGTCTGACCGGTAGTGCTTTACTAGTTTAGAGGTGGGCGAGACCCAACCCACCGCTTCCGTCTGCCACTACGGAGGTATCCTGGGAGGTAACGGCTCTGAAAGGGGGAAATAAAAGTCTGTGTGCACAGAGTCGGGTGTGTGAGTTGCACTTGCATGTTCCATCATACCCACTTGCATGTCATAGCATAATCGATTCATTTAACCCCTAACACCTAAAGTATAAGTGGAATGGGATGCTTATACATTAGGACTTCCAAAACGACCCCTTGGTCTATAAGCTTGTGTGGGCAAGTTTATAAATTAAGGTCAAATTCAATATAAATAGATGCTGTTGTTTGATAACTGACACCCCCAACGTATAAGTGGTATGTGATACTTTATATGATGGGAGCTTTGCAGAAGATCCCTTTGCTTATGCATTTCCGCTCATAAGTCAAGGTTATAATTCATACTTTACCTTACTACCATTTATATTATAAACTGCTAGTATAGGTCCTCCGCCACCTGCTTTGTCTTATTCTCAACCTTCATGTCCATCCCTCATATCCTCTCCGCTCGGTGCCTAAGGATCATGGGGGAAGGGGTGGGGGATGATAGGACTTAGTCTTATAGACTAACGGTTTTCGAACCACATCATTTAGGGTATCGTGGAGCCCAACCTGGAGCAGCAGCCCCGGAGATCGGCCCGCTTGGAGATAGGACATTCTAGCTCAGGAGTTCAGTCAGCTGAGACTGTAAGTCCTGACTTATATTAGATGATATAGTTTGCTTCCACATGAGCGTTTTGTAGTGAGGATATGATGTACCGGGCATAAGCCAGCATTTCTAGTACTCTGATTATTATTCTGTGGACACTCCCTTCGTGGAGATTTTATTTTTATATATGTGATTTACCAGTGGACTTGATTTTACATACTTCAATTATTGTGCTACCTTTCTGTGATCGAATTGGCTGGCAGAATCGGCGCCTTGTGTTGATGACCCTTCAGGGTGTGAAGGTGTCACCGCAAAGCGGCGATTCTGGGCCTAAGACCCCGGTGGTTTAAAAAGAAAAAAAAGGGGTCTTACAAGTGGTATCAGAGGGAAACATCGATCTGAAAAAGTTAGCAGACCACTAACCCTGGGTCACCCCCGCTCGAGTTTAGTTTGAGGACAAACTAAGCGGCGGAAGCAGTGGTGTGCCCATATGGGGATCATATATAAATTGTCCACTTTTATTAAAGATTGAACGTTTTCTCAGTATGAGTTTTTGTTACGCAGCCTCCAGCACAGCCTACGCCACAAGGTTGAGTTCAACAGGCTCTGGATGTTGCACCACCTCCACCGGTCCCCACTCCTTTCTTTCAGTCAGACATGGGACAGACTCTGACTTCCATCCTGGAGGCTTTCAGGGCCCAGCAGGTTCCGGTCCCGCAGCAAAATCCGGGGGCCAACTGGTTGAGCATCTTCCGAGGACTTTCTCCCCCGTCCTACTTGGGGATAGAGTCGGCGGTTCGGATGGAAGAGTGGCTGGATGTTATGTACGAGATGCTGACCGGGATACGGTGTCCCTTGGAGGAGAGGGTGGCTGTGGTTGTCTCTTTCCTGGAGTCCCATGCCAAGAGGTGGTGGAAGACGCTGTTGGACACGACATTTGCCGATAGGGAGGTTGCGGAGGTTACCTGGGAAGAGTTCAGGGTCGCGCTGCTAGAGCATTTCGTTCCGTAGTCGGCCAGGGATGAGTTGGAGGAGCGGTTCTTACAGCTGAAGCAGGGCACCCTGACGGTGGTGGAGTACCATCGGGAGTTCGACCATCTGGCTCGATACGTAGATTCTTACTAGCTGGATGAAGCAGGGTACATCAAGAAGTTCTATAAGGGCCTGCGGGAGGATTTGAGGGAGGCTTTGTTGTTTGTATCCGACGGGCCTATCTCCCGGATTTTGGAGATGGCAAAGAGGATTGAGGCTGATTGGCACACCACTTTGGCCTGGAAACGGCCAGCAGAGGATCAGGGACGGAGAGTCAGAAATGACCAGCGGCGAGGTGCTATACCAGAGGGGAGAAGGACAGAGGACCAGCCTCGTCAGGAAGTGAGGCAGGAGCCGAGGGAGCAGGTGATATTGTCCCCTCAACCTCTTCGGATGCAGGAGATGCCGAGACCCATGGGAATGGTGTATCCCCCACCAGAGTGCTTCCTTTGTCATCAGATTGGGCACATCCGGAGGAACTACCCCATGAGGGGGGCACCACCTCCAGCACCACAGGGTGGCCCACCAGCTCAGCATTATGGAGGCCGAGGACGCGGCCGCGGTCGTGGATATTAGGAGGGAGATCGTAGACAGGGAAGGGAGCAGGTATATGCTTTGGACCTTGCGCAGCCTCGGAATCCGAAGCAAGTCATAGCAGGTACGCCGCAAAGCTTCTTTATTTTCATAGAATTTCCCTTTTAGTGGTTAAACGTAGAACCGCACTAGATAGATTAGCAAGGAAATAAAACTCATTATAGAACCCTAAGATATTTAATCGCCTCAGGTATAGTCTTCATCAGCGGCAAGCCTGCCCGCACAATGTTCGATACTGGAGCTACTCACTCCTTTGTGTCGGATACGTTCGTAGAAGGACTGGAAGGCGTGGAGCGATTCACGGGCTCAAAGATTAGGGTTCGACTACCGGATGGTTCTTAGCTCCTTAACACGGACCACTGCAATATGGAGGAAGAAATTGGTGGAAAGGCGTTCGAGGCTCCAGCGATGATTTATAAGCTGACGGATTACGAACTGATCCTGGGCATGGTATGGCTGCACTGGAACCATGCCCAGATTGATTTCCAAGCGAAGAGGATCACTATGAGACATGGGGACTCTTTCATTGTCATCGAAGGTATAAGACCTGCCTCTCGTATACTCTTATCTTCGGTATAAGCTGTTAAGGCCTATCTGCAGGGAGAGGAGGTCTATCAGATTCTATTTGAGATGGCGGAAGTCAAGGAGTCAGTGACAGACATCCCGGTGGTGCGAGATTTTGCTGACATCTTTCCAGAGAAACTGCTAGGACTACCTCCGCACCGAGAGCAGGACTTTCAGATACAGCTTGTGACGGGGGGCCAAGCCAGCATCTAGGGCCCCTTATCGGATGGCCCCGAAGGAGTTGGCAGAGTTTCGGACTCAGTTGCAGGAATTGGTGGAGGCAGGATTTGTTAGACCGAGTTCCTCGCCATGGGGAGCCCCGGTCCTAGTCGTGAAGAAGAAGGATGGTACACTTCGCTTGTGCATCGATTATCGAGCACTAAACAGGCTGACCGTCCGGAATACCTATCCGCTCCCACAGATAGACAAGTTGTTCGACTAGCTGGAAGGGGCGCACTTCTTTTCAAAACTGATTTGAGGTCGGGCTACTACCAGCTTCAGATTCGAGAGGAGGATATTCAGAAGACTGCTTTTAGTAGCAGATATGGATTGTTTGAGTTTACGGTGATGCCCTTCGGGCTCATGAATGCACTTTCGGCGTTCATGACCCTCATGAACCAGGTTTTCAAGGAGTACCTGGATGTGTTAGTCATTATATTTATCGATGACATCCTCATCTACTCGAGAACGGAAGAGGAGCATGCTCGCCATCTAGCACTGACCCTACAGAGACTGCGGGAGAATCACTTATATGCAAAGTTAAGTAAATGTCAGTTCTGGTTGAAGGAGGTGGGCTTCCTAGGCCATATTATCAGCGGAGCCAGGTTGGCAGTGGATCCGGCAAAGATTCAGGCAGTTCGAGATTGGCCACAGTTGAAGTCAGCCACCGATGTACGAAGCTTTCTAGGACTTGCCGGTTATTACCGGAAGTTCGTGGAGGGGTTCTCCCAAATTGCCCTCCCACTCAAATCTTTGATGAAGAAGGAGGCACCTTTCACTTGGACCCCGCAGTGCCAGGCGGCTTTCCAGGAGATGAAGGATCCACTCACCTCGGCCCCCATACTTACTCTCCCCTCGGAGAGAGAAGGTTTTCAGGTCTACACCGACGCTTCCTACGAGGGTATGGGTGGTGTACTGATGCCGAAGGGCCATGTGATTGCATATGCATCTCGCTAGTTTAAGAAGCACGAGCAGAACTACCCGGTGCACGACCTTGAGATGGGACTGGTCGTTTTTGCTCTGAAAGTCTGGCGCTATTATCTTTATGGAGTCCACTGCGACATCTACTCCGACCATAAGAACTTGAAATACGTGGACACGCAGAAGGAGCTGAATATTAGGCAGCGGCACTGGGTGGAGTTCTTAGCAGACTATCAGTATGAGATGCACTACCATCGAGGGAAGGCAAACATGGTGGTCGGCGCATTGAGCCGGAGAGCTGCCACTTCCGAAGCCAGGCCCCAGTTTATGTCCATGGAGCTAGTCCGGTCCTTCAGAGATATGTAGATATCCCTAGTGTCCGAGGATTATCCAGAGTTGTATAGGGAGTATCTGGTATCGATGGTGGCCATAGATGATATTCGGGACCACATCCGGGATGGACAGAGGACAGATGCATGTGCAGAGCCGATATTCCGAGCCTTGGAAGAGGGTTCGACAGGAGATTATTCCCTGAGAGATGGATTGCTACATTTCAGAGGCAGAGTATATATACCCGTAAGAGGCCGGATTCGGGAGGACATCATGGCAGAGGCGCATTATAGCAGATATTCTATATATCCGGGGATCACCAAGATGACGGCAGATCTAAAGAAGATGTTGTTTTGGCCAGGGATGAAGAAGGGCATTACGTACTTCGTGACCCATTGCGAGGCATGTCAGTTGGTGAAGGCGGAATGCAGGAACCCCGCAGGACTGTTGCAGCCCCTCCCGGTGCCGGAGTGGAAGTTTGATGGTATAGCTATGGATTTTATACATGGGCTTCCCCGGTCTCGGACGGGGAATGACTCGATCTGGGTGATTTTTGATCGGTTGACGAAGGGTGACCGCTTTATACCAATCAGGAAGGATGACTCGGTGGGAGTGCTGGTACGGAAGTTCGTGGAGCAGTATATCCGATATCATGGCGTGCCCAGGACGATAGTGTCGGATCGCGATGGACGGTTTACATCCAGGGAATGACGGTCAGTGCAGGAATACCTGGGCACCCGATTGGATTTTAGCACGGCCTTCCACCCTCAGATAGACGGGTAGACAGAGCGCACCAACAGGACGTATGAGGATCTACTACGACTGTGTATACTGGACCGAGGGGAGCCATGGGAGAAGATGTTGCCGAAGGTCGAGTTCTCCTATAACAACAGCTACCAGTCTAGCATCAGGATGGCGCCTTATGAAGCCTTGTATGGAAGGAAATGCAGAACCCCACTTTCTTGGGTTAAGGATGAGGATCCGAAAGTGTTGGGATCGGATTTTGTTGAAGACACAGAGGCTCAGGTGAGACTGATCAGAGATAGGATGTTAGAGGCATAGAGCATACAGGCTAAGTACTACGACACCCGACATCGTCAGGTGAAGTTTCAGGTGGGGGACCGAGTGTTTTGGAAGATCCGTCCCATGCATGGAGTTTCACGGGTGCGTGGTAGGAAGAAGAAGCTAAGCCCTAGGTATATGGGCCCTTACCGGATCCTGGAGCGGATCGGGCCCCTAGCCTACAGGCTGGAATTGCCACTAGAGCTGGCAGCTCTGCACGACGTATTCCACATTTCTTCGCTGAGGAGGGCTCTACTACACCCGGAGCAGCAGATCTTGACCACAGATGGGCCGGTAGCTTCAGAACGGTCTGTTCACTTGGGGCCTGTTCGAATTGATGAGAGAGGAGTATGGGTCCTGCATCGCAAGAAGGTTCCATTAGTAAAAGTTCTGCGGAGGAATCACGGCCAAGAAGAGCATACCTGGGAACCCTAGGACCTGATGCGACAAACGTATCCAAAACTGTTCAGTCAGGTATACCCCACAACCTCTCAGGACGTTCAATTTTCTTTCCTATTTTTAAACTAGTAGGACTGGAATTTCAAGAATAGGGGCTAATCTTTTGTTTATTGGGGAAAAACGTTATCAATTGGTCGAATTAGTCATAGATGTGAGCTTTCCTGTTTAACCTCACTTAGCAAACATGGCATTGAGATGTAATCCTACACTTCTCATGGGATGTTACAAGCTTCTTTCCTTTCAATAGGAGTCCCCGTAGGCTTAACCTTAATTTCGGGGACGAAATCTTTGTTTTGTTTATTGGGATTTATAACATCCCATTTTCAACTAGACCCCTAAGAGTGGTTTTGGTCATGACCAAGTCATGACAAAGCCCTAGGGAGCTAGAAAGGGCCAGTAATCAAAGGCCAAGGTGAGACTCACCTTGGTCTGCCTATGGCACAACCTCATCACCAGATCTAAGGTTTGACTTTAGGGCTTAACCATGACTCCATGACCCCACCACAACACCACTAACCTATTAGAGGATCCACTAGAGCCCTAAGGGTCCATGCAAGGCAACCCAAAGTGACCAATCTGACCTGGGACCACCACAGGCCAAAAATTGGACAAGGTGCCCTAACTAAGGGCAATTTGCCTCTAATGTTCTCAAGGGACCCCACCATGCCTCCCTAACCTTAAAGTGAGGTCAAAGGCTCACCAAGGACCCATTGGAGTCAAGCCTAGTGGCTAAGTTGACCCAAGTCAACTCTAGACCCAGATTGGTCAAAGTGCCCTAACCAAGGGGCAGGTGACCTTCAATGGCCCAAGGCAACCCTACCCAACCTTTCCTAGACCTCTAGGGAAGACAATGAGTCACTAAAGACCCTTGGGGGTCAACCCAAATGGTCATGTGGACCAAAGTCAACCCAAGCCCATTTTGGGTCTGTTGATGCGCGAAATGCGACACCGACCAGTTAACGGGTGTTCGATCTCACAAGCTAAAGATGAAGGAAGAAGGGTTGCGGGGATGGAGGAGCAAGCTTGCTTGAGCAGAGGAGAAGCTTGCTTGAGCAGAGGAAAAAGCTTGCTCGAGCAGAGAGGGAGCTTGATCTGGAACTGTCGAGCAGACAGCTACTTGAATGGTTAGCTTTGCAGGTTGATGCCGAGAGAGGAGAGAAGAAGAGAGGAGGCCGCTAGCAGCGGCAACAGCAGACTTCGCCCGCCGTGGCTTGAATGCCACTCTTGCGACGGGCTTTTCCTTTAATCAAGAAGAGTTACAACTTGCTAATGCACCATTACATATAAGAGCAGTAAAGGGTACAATGGGGGAAGCTGGCGGTTAAGGAAGGAGATGCCAGAAACTAAGCAAAAGAGGCTGCAGAGAACTGGAAATCGGAGGCTGCGGAGGCTGCGCAAGCTGCCAGCTGATGGCAGAAAAAACTAAGTCCACAGCTTTGACGACCTGGGAGACCTGGAAATCGGAGGCTGCGGAGGCTGCGCAAGCTGCTGAGAGCAGAAAAAGCTAAGTCCACAGCCCTTGACGACCTGGGCGGACTGGAGATTTGAGTCCGCCGACCTTGCTTGATCAACCTTGACGGACTGAGAAAACCGAGTCCGTAGCCTTTGATCAAGGTTGCAGTTCTCCTCCCACGCGTCCAGAATGAGAGGCCTTGGGGGGTATTTATAGGCCCGGGGAGAATCTTTGAAGCGGGGCCCAGTGACGTCATCCTTGACGACCTCGGCGAACTGAGAAAATGAGATCGACGACCTCGGCGGACTCCGCGGACTGAGAAAATGAGATCGACGACCTCGGCGGACTCCGCGGACTGGAACCTTCCTCTGCTGGGGCAGTCTTCCTGTTGGCAGCTGGAAGAGGGCAGGCAAGCTGTGTGACCTGAGGAGCAAGCAGGCGTATCTGGAGCAGGCAACTCCGGGCTAATTTGGGGGGACTCCAGGAGGAGTCCTCCCTTGCCGGAGCGGAGGCCGCCCCCTAGCGGGCGGCCTGGGCGGACTCCGGGGGGAGTCCGCCCGGCAGGCGAGGCCGCCCCCTAGCGGGCGGCCTGGGCGGACTCGGGGGAGTCCGCCCGGCAGGCGAGGCCGCCCCCTAGCGGGCGGCCTGGGCGGACTCGGGGGAGTCCGCCCGGCGCGGCGAGGCCGCCCCCTAGCGGGCGGCCTGGGCGGACTCGGGGGAGTCCGCCCGGCAGGCGAGGCCGCCCCCTGGCGGGCGGCCTGGGCGGACTCGGGGGAGTCCGCCCGGCAGGCGAGGCCGCCCCCTGGCGGGCGGCCTGGGCGGACTCGGGGGAGTCCGCCCGGCAAGCGAGGCCGCCCCCTAGCGGGCGGCCTGGGCGGACTCGGGGGAGTCCGCCCGGCAGGCGAGGCCGCCCCCTGGCGGGCGGCCTGGGCGGCCTGGGCGGACTCGGGGGAGTCCGCCCGGCAGGCGAGGCCGCCCCCTAGCGGGCGGCCTGGGCGGACTCGGGGGAGTCCTCCCGGCAGGCGAGGCCGCCCCCTAGCGGGCGGCCTGGGCGGACTCGGGGGAGTCCGCCCGGCGGGCGAGGCCGCCCCCTAGCGGGCGGCCTGGGCGGACTCGGGGGAGTCCGCCCGGCAGGCGAGGCCGCCCCCTAGCGGGCCGCCTGGGCGGACTCGGGGGAGTCCGCCCGGCGGGCGAGGCCGCCCCCTAGCGGGCGGCCTGGGCGGACTCGGGGGAGTCCGCCCGGCAGGCGAGGCCGCCCCCTGGCGGGCGGCCTGGGCGGATTCCAGGGGGAATCCGCCCGGCCCGGGGAGGCCGCCCCCTAGCGGGCGGCCTGGGCGGACTCGGGGGAGTCCGCCCGGCGAGCGAGGCCGCCCCCTAGCGGGCGGCCTGGGCAGACTCGGGGGAGTCCGCCCGGCAGGCGAGGCCGCCCCCTGGCGGGCGGCCTGGGCGGATTCCAGGGGGAATCCGCCCGGGCATCGGAGGCTGCCCTTGGCGGGCGGCCCATGGAGGCCAGCGGAGGCCGCCCCTGGCGGGCGGCTGGCGGAGCATCCAACCTTGGGCGATTTCGGACCCGATAGTCCGTCTTGCGCGGACACGGTGGACATCAGGGGTAACCTGCTCCTTGTGGATGGGAACCTGTAAGAGAAAAAGCAGAAACAATAGGCACATTGGAGAGGATTGCCGATTTTGGGGTTAATATAATCCCCGCACTTTTTCAAGTTCCGCAGGGAACTTCGAAAAAGTAAGAGACCCACAAAAATCGTGATCCTCCCCTTGAGAAACAGGAAAGAAACAATTTAGAGATCAGGAGAGATAGAACCTGATGCCCCTGAAAGATCTGTCAGTGCCCATATTTTACTTATGAAGAAAAGTCAATATAGGTAAAAGGAGGTACATCTTGTGTGTACCTGAGTTGAAAAGAACTTGCGGGTATCTGTTGATCTCTGCAAAGGAAAAGTAAGCAACAGATATGATAGAAGAGTAAGGTGCAAATACCTGAAAGGAACTTGTCACTATCTGCTAATTTCTGCAAAAGGAGAGTAAGCAGGCAGGTAGAAGAAGAAAATAAGCTGCAAGTACCTGAGAGGAACTTGCTACTATCTGCTGGTCTCTGTAGAAGACAGGTAAGCAAACAGATATGATGAGAGAGCAAGGTGCAAGTACCTGACATACTCTGCTATCAATTGAATAATGATTAAACTATGATGATGATTGTCTCGCGTGATCAAGGTATACTGTCAACATAATAACTCAGATCCGCAAGATAAGAAAATCCGAAATTAGATTCACGATGGCACGGCTTGTCAATCTGGAAGTTCCATATGCCTTAAATGATGTATGATTAACATTTGATAGGAGAACTTGTTGATCATTTATCTGATAAGAGCTTATGCAGGTAGCGCATATAAGATGAGCATAAGCCAAGAGAGATGTTGTAGATCTTTAGAGTGGGTTGAATTCAACCTGTTGACCTGTAAGAAGGTAAAAAAGGAGAGAAAAGAGGCTACCCCCGAGGATGAACTAAAAGGTTGAATGCTGCCACAGGTGTTCCCCGTGGGCATTATGCATCACTTGCCAAAGTCATCCTGGGTGTAGTCCTAACCAAAGCGGGCTGGCCGCGCATCCTTTAGAAGGGCACAAATAAACAAGAAACAATCCTAAGAAGGATCGACAGATGCACTGCTCTCTTGCCTCGGGTTACAAGCATCGCTGATCAATAGACTAGTTGCGCCAAGTGGCCTATTGCTTGTCTGCGGATTGATCAGCGGAGTTGTGAGTTCCCGCGGAGGCACGGATTGAGAGTACCATAGAGTGTTCGGCCATCACAGTTGTGAGATGATCAAAGAGACAAGGTTACACTTGATCGCCATTGCTTGTCACGCGAAGATCATCGTAACTGTAACGTATCCCTAACGGAGAACGATAGAACTATCACAGGAGGCCTCCCCTAGGCACTCACACTGCTCTAGACATCGGCCGGGATCCAAAGCCCCGTCATCCTCTGCACGAGAGTTGAACGGCCCCCACTATACATATGAGAAAGCTCCTCATCATATGTGGTCATTGTGGTTTTACGCCTGAGGACAATCTCGAGGGGGCACTGAGCAAGACTTGGCGATATCTCGGTGGTTCAGTGATCTCTTTGGCAAAAAGAGAAAAATATGGAGAAGAAGCATCACAAAAAGGGAACTGTGTCAGTATGAGGTCTCTGACGTAAGCTTTATTGAATGAAAATGAAACACTTAGAAGTGCTGAAAAGAAAAATGTTTGAAAAGCAATGTAAAGTAAGAGCAACCGGTCACGGTTGCAGGGGCTTTGAGGAGCTGCGATTGGTCATAGCTGATGATGCAAGAACTGTGTCCTCTTTGCTTCAAAATAGCCTTCCAAGGGGACCTTCGTCAACGACATCGATGCACTCACTTGCAAAATCAATGGACCCCAGACGGCCCTTGTCATGTATCTCTATGCACTCTAGCTGACCTTCAGCCACCTCCTTGCCCTTGGAGGTTAGAAGGTTTTGAAGAATCAATTTTCTTGACCAGGTCGTTGATCTTGCCCTCGATGAGCAATCTTTCAACCAATCGCCGAAGGGCCTTGCAATCTTCAGTTAAATGACCTTTCTCTTTGTGGAATTCACAGAATGGGTCTGAATTTCTTGATCTCTGATTCGCCGACTGGTAAGGCCTTTTGGGATATGCCTTATCCTTCATGATTTGGCTAACTTCTTGCATGACCTCATCTAGCTCAAATTCTGGCAGATCACCTTCTTGCTGCTGATGAACTGCAGCTGTTAGCGAAGATGATGTTGATAATGGCAGCAGCCGCTCTTGGGTATGATCATGGCCTTGGAAGGGGTGTTGATGATGCTGAAATCTTCTTGCTTTCCTAGAGAGAGATGGAAAGTCTTTCCGAGGAGACCTCGGAGGTTGCTTGTAAGAAGAAGAATTTTTCTCTGATACCAGCCTGGAGACGAAGCTGGGGTTGCTCTTTTCACCGCGAATATACGAGTTGGCTAAACCAATCAGCTCTTGATAAGTCCTCGGTGCTCGGACATTAGCTTCAAACTTTAGAGGGCCTTCACGCAGGCCGTGGATGAGAGCCACTCGGTACATTTCTTGATCAACGATCTCAATGTCCAAGATTTCTTTCTGAAATCGATCTACGAAATGAGACCAAGTCTCATTATCTCGCTGCCTGATCTCAAAGAGGGCTTCTGGACCGCCCTTCCTCTTTGAAGAGGTAGAAAACCTAAGCAGGAACTCCCTTCGCAAATCAATAAAGGAAGAGATTGACTGAGGTCGCAGTCCATAGAACCAGTCTCTCACTTGACCATCAAAGGTCGTTACGAGGAGCTTGCTCTTGGTAGCATCTGAGAGGGTCTTGAGAGCGACGGCTGATTCAAAGGCTTGAAGATGCTTGACAGGATCAGTCTCCCCAGTGTAAATGGGCAACCGTGGCTCCCGGAAGTTGACTGGAGTTGGTTCATGTCGAACGCTCTCTGTAAACGGCGATGGCTCTTCTGGTTCTACTACATAAGGAAAGTAAGGAACATGAGCAGTAGTTGCAAAAGGAGCAGGAGGATAAGAGTAAAAGGTTGCTGCGGGATGAGCAAAGGCAGGAGCTGAAGAGGAGGGGTGACTTCCCTGAAAGTTCAAAAATCTAGCTGGACTTCCCCGGGCAGCTTCCCGGAAGAGGTTTTGACGAGCTGCAAACTCATCATCTTAGATCGCAAGGGAGCTGCTGGCCCCTGCGGAAAGGTTGGAGTATAAAGAGGAGGATAGACCGGCGGATAAGCCGGTGGATAAACTTGAGGAGTCTCTGATGTTGGTGTTGGATTGATTGGAGGAACTGACGCTGCTGAAGATTGAGTGACTAATTGCTGAGTGAGAGCTGCTAGAGTACGGTTGATGGCTTGAAACTGTTGGGCAGTTTCTCTGCGGGATTGCTCTAAGGCCTCCCAAAGAGGATCATCACTGGGACTTGGAGAAAGACTCTCGGCTGGTTGATGGTTTGTCATGAGTAACTACTGCTTTCACTGTCTAATCGAGATCTGAAGGTCGCGTGTTAACTGTTGATGCGCGAAATGCGACACCGACAGTTAACGGGTGTTCGATCTCACAAGCTAAAGATGAAGGAAGAAGGGTTGCGGGGATGGAGGAGCAGGAGCTTGCTTGAGCAGAGGAGAAGCTTGCTTGAGCAGAGGAAAGAGCTTGCTCGAGCAGAGAGGGAGCTTGATCTGGAACTGTCGAGCAGACAGCTACTTGAATGGTTAGCTTTGCAGGTTGATGCCGAGAGAGGAGAGAAGAAGAGAGGAGGCCGCTAGCAGCGGCAACAGCAGACTTCGCCCGCCGCGGCTTGAATGCCACTCTTGCGACGGGCTTTTCCTTTAATCAAGAAGAGTTACAACTTGCTAATGCACCATTACAATAAGAGCAGTAAAGGGTACAATGGGGGAAGCTGGCGGTTAAGGAAGGAGATGCCAGAAACTAAGCAAAAGAGGCTGCAGAGAACTGGAAATCGGAGGCTGCGGAGGCTGCGCAAGCTGCCAGCTGATGGCAGAAAAAACTAAGTCCACAGCTTTGACGACCTGGGAGACCTGGAAATCGGAGGCTGCGGAGGCTGCGCAAGCTGCTGAGAGTAGAAAAAGCTAAGTCCACAGCCCTTGACGACCTGGCGGACTGGAGATTTGAGTCCGCCGACCTTGCTTGATCAACCTTGACGGACTGAGAAAAACCGAGTCCGCAGCCTTTGATCAAGGTTGCAGTTCTCCTCCCACGCGTCCAGAATGAGAGGCCTTGGGGGGTATTTATAGGCCCGGGGAGAGAATCTTTGAAGCGGGGCCCAGTGACGTCATCCTTGACGACCTCGGCGAACTGAGAAAATGAGATCGACGACCTCGGCGGACTCCGCGGACTGAGAAAATGAGATCGACGACCTCGGCGGACTCGCGGACTGGAACCTTCCTCTGCTGGGGCAGTCTTCCTGTTGGCAGCTGGAAGAGGGCAGGCAAGCTGTGTGACCTGAGGAGCAAGCAGGCGGATCTGGAGCAGGCAACTCGGGCTAATTTGGGGGGACTCCAGGAGGAGTCCTCCCTTGCCGGAGCGGAGGCCGCCCCTAGGGGCGGCCTGGGCGGACTCCGGGGGGAGTCCGCCCGGCAGGCGAGGCCGCCCCCTAGCGGGCGGCCTGGGCGGACTCGGGGGAGTCCGCCCGGCAGGCGAGGCCGCCCCCTAGCGGGCGGCCTGGGCGGACTCGGGGGAGTCAGCCCGGCGCGGCGAGGCCGCCCCCTAGCAGGCGGCCTGGGCGGACTCGGGGGAGTCCGCCGGCAGGCGAGGCCTCCCCCTGGCGGGCGGCCTGGGCGGACTCGGGGGAGTCCGCCCGGCAGGCGAGGCCGCCCCCTAGCGGGCGGCCTGGGCGGACTCGGGGGAGTCCGCCCGGCAGGCGAGGCCGCCCCTGGCGGGCGGCCTGGGCGGACTCGGGGGAGTCCGCCCGGCAGGCGAGGCCGCCCCCTAGCGGGCGGCCTGGGCGGACTCGGGGGAGTCCGCCCGGCAGGCGAGGCCGCCCCCTAGCGGGCGGCCTGGGCGGACTCGGGGGAGTCCGCCCGGCGGGCGTGGCCGCCCCCTAGCGGGCGGCCTGGGCGGACTCGGGGGAGTCCGCGGCAGGCGAGGCCGCCCCCTAGCGGGCGGCCTGGGCGGACTCGGGGGAGTCCGCCCGGCGGGCGAGGGCCGCCCCCTAGCGGGCGGCCTGGGCGGACTCGGGGGAGTCCGCCCGGCAGGCGAGGCCGCCCCCTGGCGGGCGGCCTGGGCGGATTCCAGGGGGAATCCGCCCGGCCCGGGGAGGCCGCCCCCTAGCGGGCGGCCTGGGCGGACTCGGGGGAGTCCGCCCGGCGGGCGAGGCCGCCCCCTAGCGGGCGGCCTGGGCGGACTCGGGGGAGTCCGCCCGGCAGGCGAGGCCGCCCCCTGGCGGGCGGCCTGGGCGGATTCCAGGGGGAATCCGCCCGGGCATCGGAGGCTGCCCTTGGCGGGCGGCCCATGGAGGCCAGCGGAGGCCGCCCCTGGCGGGCGGCTGGCGGAGCATCCAACCTTGGGCGATTTCGAACCCGACAGTCCGTCTTGCGCGGACACGGTGGACATCAGGGGTAACCTGCTCCTTGCGGATGGGAACCTGTAAGAGAAAAAGCAGAAACAATAGGCACATTGGAGAGGATTGCCGATTTTGGGGTTAACAGGGTCAACCTAGCCCAAATGGGCTAACCCAAGCTTTAGCCATTGCTTCCCAAGGCTAACTTCAATTCTCATAATTATTATGAGTGGAATGGCTGCATATATCCTAGGTGGTCTGACCAGTCAACTTGGTGACTAGGAGAGAGAAAGGGGGACTTCATTTCATGGTAATGGTGGAGAGAGAAAATGGGAGGGGAAGAGGAATGGTATGGGGACCGGCCAAAGGAGGCTAACAGCCACCCTTTATGGCTTCAATCAACTCCTCTAGGGGAGAGGAGTTGATTCCAACCATTTCCCGGCCACCAAGGGGCAGATTCAGCCCCCCACCTATCAACCCGAGCCACCCCTTTAATGGCTTTAATGGACATTGAAGCTACAGACCTTCCCCTCCCCAATCCAGCATTTAAACCCCATCAGTAGGTCAAAGGGAAGATTTCCCACCACTTACCCGAAGGAGCTGAGCCAGTGCATAGTGCTGTTGTAGAAGCCGAGCGGCGCCACTGTCAACCATGGCATCCCATCGTTCCTCCCGCATTCAGGCCGCCGAAAAGGTCCTCCTCCACTCCTCTCTTCATGGGTAGATCTTAGGAATTGATTAGGGCAAGGTTCGGGCTCAATTGAGCCCGATCCAAAATTCCAAATCCATGGAAATCGGGTGAAAATTATCCTCTCGGGTTCGTCGGAATAGTCGCCTCCGGCGACCGTACCGCCGGCTAGGGGTAGCCCCCACCTCCCCGAAGGTGGTGGTGTCGTTGGCCGGCCGGGGAAGTAGCCGTGTGGCCGGGAAATTGGCCCGCAAGCCGCTCCAGGACGGGTCAATCTGGTCCGTTGGCTGGAAGAAGGAGATGAGTGGATGCCATCCAAAAGGGCGCTTTAAAATTCATGCTGAGATTATTATTAATCTTTATTTCCTTGATTTATTGAATTCTGTCACACTTTTTTACAGTATTTGGTATAAATTTTTAAAAATACTTAGGCTCACCTAATGGAAAAGTCATCAACATGAAATATGTATCCCTAAGGGTCTACTCTAATGAAAAATTTATTTGGACAAGTTTGGACCACTGGTTGGGCCAGGGCACCCATTTTCGTGGGACCTATACCTAGGGCTATCCTGAAATTCAAATAAATGCCCACCTCTCATCCCTTGTCCAAATGTCCTGAAATTTTGGCAGGTATTCTATCCTAACTATACCTAGGATCTATCCAAAAATCAGAATTTTTGGAGAATTGTTTTCTATAGTTTTTGTAAAAATTTAATAAACCATGTATAATTTAATTAGGTGTCCTAAACATCTCAAAATCCCCCCAAATTTGGTTGGGTAGTCTTAAAGGGCATGCTAAAGCTCTGGTAAAAATTTCATCTCATTTGGAGATGTTTTGATTAGGTTTTTATCCAACCCTAGGTTGACCCTCATAGGGGTAATTAGGTCAAAACACCCCATTAGAGTTTTGAGTGGCCAAATCACCTCAACAGAGTCTAAAACTTTGGTCACTGACTCTTTATGGTATAACACACCATCCAATGGATTTTGGAAAGGTTTGGGGCAGGGTATCCCTAGCACTATTGGGTAGACCCTTTTATGGGATTTTTAGGGTTTGATGGTCATATGGTCAAATGACTTTGGAATGACCTGAAATTTGGTGGGAAAGATCATAGAGAGTATATGGTCCTATGGATGAAGTTTCATTGAATTTGAAATCCTTTAACCCCCTCAAAACTCTAACCCTAGTTTAGGGAACCAACCTTATTTTGAATTATTAGGCTGTCAATTGAACTTCTAATCAAATGAAATTTTGAGCAGGGTGATGTTCTGGTCTAAATGGACATAATATAATTTTGTTGAGATTTTTTGGTTAATTTATATAGTTCTTTATTCACAACCCTAGTTGTGCCCTAGATATTTACTTTGATGATTCTGGAATTTCTGTTCACTGGAATGTTATGAAATCTTGGATTAGGACATCTTATACATGTTATACCCTCTGTATTTTTCTTGGGAGTTTTATCTGATTATTTTAGGTACATCATTCATAAAATTTTGAACTATGAATTTTGATCAAAAATAGATGTGGAGCTTAGTATTATTATAAAAATTATAAAATCTGGTCAGTGGGTGTTTTATATCAATATGTAAGTTCTGGAATTTTCTCATTATTTTTAGGTAATTATTTACAGTACTTGCTTCAATAACCCAAGAGCTTGGATTAACAATGTAAAATTAAATTAGGAGTTACTATTCACTGGAAAATTGTGAGAATCCTTCTAGAGTGTTTTTAGGCCATGAAGATCATATTGGATTTTTTCTATAATTTCTGGAACAATATTTCTGGTCTTTGATTCTTAAAATAGGTAGTATGACCATTATATGCTAAATTATGATTTTTGGGCCTAAACAATTTTAAAAATTCACATGTCTTGGATTTACTTTTGATTTGCTTTGTAAAATTTATCATGATTTTATGAAGTCTTATACTTACTTTAAAAGTGCACTTCATGACCAAATGGTAGCTCTTGGAACACTTAAGAAAATTAATAAAAATATCAGAATATTTAGGAAAATTATTATTTTCTGGATTTAGTCTATTTGTGTCATGATAAGCCTCCAGTAAATAACTTATAGCACTTGGATGATTATTTGGATTGTCCCCTATTCGGTTCGACATATAGCCTAGGGTTGTCTGCATGTAGCAAATTGCTAAATAGCAATAGGACATGGTCCGGGATAGTTGTTGGAGTTGTCGTTTTGGCTTGGTGGACTGGTGTGGATGATTTCACTATAGAGGGATAGGAAGAGGTGTGAGAAGTGGTTTGGCTAGATTCTAGGGGTATTTGGGTTCGACGAAAGATCGTCTTTCCCGAGTAAAGAAAGATTAAAAATCACTCTAGGTTAGTATATCGTAACACGAGAAAGTAATGGGTAAGGGATTAAACCAATAATAATAAGTGCCTTGCGAAAGGGAACGATGGGCTTCAGCTACCATCATAGTTCCTAGTGCCCTTTGAGAGCCCTTCACAGGGAATACCGGGGGAAGTCCTGGGTTAACGTAAACTGTAATAACAAACTGAAAAGAGTAACATAGTAATTAGGATCTCATATTTCACAAACACTGTTTGCACGGGGAGATTGTTGGGAGCTTCAGCTCGACTGGTTAAGAGACAGACGGAATGGTCCGGGGAGCTTCGGCTTGATTGGATAAGAGACGGACGTTTTGGTCCGAGGAGCTTCGGCTCGGTTTTTGTCTAATTACGGTTAAACTTGCATGTGCATAAAAGGAAAGGAAATTAAGGTGGTGGGTCTTCGTTATTGGAGGGTCGATGCACCGACGCCAATACGCTGACTCGGCAAGTGTGGTTAGCACTTCACCAACAAGAGTCCGGTGCGTCAGCCGGCAAGATTACGCAGGCATCCGCTTAGTGCACCAAGCATTGAGGTGTACGATAGGTCTGACCGGTAGTGCTTTACTGGTTTAGAGGTGGGCGAGGCCCAACCCACCGCTTCCGTCTGCCACTACGGAAGTATCCTGGGAGGTAACGGCTCCGAAAGGGGGAACTAAAGGTCTGTGTGCACAGAGTCGGGTGTGTGAGTTGCACTTGCATGTTCCATCATACCCACTTGCATTTCATAGCATAATCGATTAATTTAACCCCTGACACCTAAAGTATAAGTGGAATGGGACGCTTATACATTAGGACTTGCAAAACGACCCCTTGGTCTATAAGCTTGTGTGGGCAAGTTTATAAATTAAGGTTAAATTCAATATAAATATATGATGTTATTTGATAACCGACACCCCAACGTATAAGTGGTATGAGACACTTTATACGATGGGAGCTTTGCAGAAGATCGCTTGTCTTATGCGTTTCCGCTCATAAGTCAAGGTTATAATTCATACTTTACCTTACTGCCATTTATATTATAAACTGCTAGTATAGGTCCGCCGCCACCTGCTTTGTCTTATTCTCTACCTTCATGTTCATCCCTCTCATCCTCTCCGCTCGGTGCCTAAGGGCCATGGGAGAAGGGGTGGGGGATGATAAGACTTAGTCTTATAGACTAACGGTTTTCGAACCACCTCATTTAGGGGATCGTGTAGCCAAACCTGGAGCAGCAGCCCCGGAGGTCGGCCCGATTGGAGATGGGACAGTCTAGCTCAGGAGTTCAGTCAGTTGGTACTGTGAGTCCTGACTTATATTAGATGATATTGTTTGCTTCCGCATGAGCGTTTTGTAGTGAGGATATGATGTACCGGGCATAAGCCCGCATTTCTAGTACTTTGATTATTATTTTGTGGACACTCCCTTCGTGGAGATTTTATTTTTATATATGTGATTTACCAGTGGACATGCTTTTATATACTTCAATTACTGTGCTACCTTTCTGTGATCGAATTGGCCGGCGGAATCAGCGCCTTGTGGTGATGACCCTTCAGGGCGTGAAGGTGTCACCGCAAAGCGGTGATTCTGGGCCTAAGACCCCGGTGGTTTAAAAAGAAAAAAAATGGGGGTCTTACAGAAAATGCGCACGTAGGCAAAGAATGAGCGTGCCCGCGCCGAATGTGCGCCTAAACCGAAAATACGTGCCCAATGGAAAATGCGCGCTTGTGCAAAAAATGAACGCCCGAGCGATAATGCGTGTCCGGGCCGAAAATGCGCGCCAAGGTGAAATATGCGCGCTCGGGCGAAACAATCATCCTGGATAAAAAATGGGAGCCCGGGCAGAATAATATGCGCCTGGGGTGCCCGGGAGAAAGTTTTTTCCCCTGGGAGAAAAATGTGTGTCCGATCGGGAAAAATTTGCGCCTTAGCAAAAAATGTGCTCGGGCAGAAAAATTAATTCCCTCGCGGAGAATGCGTGCCCGGGCAGAAAAATGCACTCTCGAGGAGAAATTGCGCGCCCGGGATGAAAATATAGGCCCAGACAGAAAATGCGCACCCGGGCCAAAAATGAGCGCCCGGGCAGAAAATGCTCCCCCTGGGTGGAAAATGTGTGTCCGGACCGAAATTGCTTGCCCGGACAAAAAATGTGCGCCCGGACAAAAAATGTGCGCCCGGACAGAAAATGCACACTCGAGCGAAAAAATGCACGCTCCGGGGAAAAAAATGCGCGTCGGGTCGAAAATTAGTGTCTTGGCCAAAAATGCACGCCGGTACGGAAAGTAGATCATCGGGAGAACTGGATCATTGTTGTCAATATGGATCGTCAGGAGAAAAGCTATGGTTTCCGCAGTGTTGTCGAACTGGATCGGGAGCAGAAAAATATTTTGGCTGCGTCAACTGTGTATCCGGATGAGGAAATGCTTTTCTAAAAGCTTGAATTTACGAGGCCAATGCCTTTTCAAAAAGAGGAGAATAAAGAGTTTTGGGAGGTAGTTTTTCCTACCAATAGACTTCCCAAATAATTTGTAAAGTGCGGCGATGTTTTTCAGAAAACGAAATGGTACTAAGAAGCCCTTCCAAACAGGTCCTTAAATTTTGATTTTACGCCTGCAAAAGAGATCAGATTATGCTCAATTAATTCAAGTTAAAAATCATTAATTTGAGCATCTGTGAAGTTCACGGCACAAAAGTACCTATGAAGGTCAGATCCAAATGATTTTCATTCACGGGAATACTGAACGAATTGTCAAATTCATAATAACAATTTTTGTGATCCATACAAGATTGCAATTCAGTTGAGGTCTAATCTTTTATTTCTGATCTCGATTATAAGTCACAACCAGTTTGATTTCAATATATATTTGTGCGAGTCCTTTTCATTGTAGAGTTCAAAGATAGAGTATTCTTGTATGTTGATAGGGTCTTTAGACGCGACCAAATCGTAATGAATAATGAGTCGTAATTGTTGTGAATATAAGCCATCACTAAGCACAATCAAGAATAAAAAAATGGTATACATTAAGCTTTGACATTTCAGTTGTATTCCATTGATTCTTTTTTGATATATTTGCGTGTTGTTAACTTCCTATTTAATCAAAGTTAATTGGAAGAATTATAATCTTACATTTAAAACTCTGATTGAGATTGATGGCAGTTAAGTTAATTCGACCCTAAATCTATATTTGTCGTTGCTTCATTAAAAATTTTCGATAATATAAATTCATTGTAACGACATACATTTCAATATTTCATAACAAATACATTACACAATTTCAATGTAATATCAATGCCCTTTTTTTTCCTGACATAAAGAGTATCTAAGGATCATACGCACATAATCATGTGCATAAAAATTAAATAAATCCAACAAAACTTAAAAAACGTTATAAATAAAAAGAAACGCATAAATAGAGGATAAAATTTTCGTAAAAATATAAAAAATAAAGAAGGCATAATAAATTAGAAAAAAAGTAGAAGCGAAAAAGCTATGATCTAAGATATATAACGTAAAAGCATAATTTCGCTGAGAATAATATATATGTAGAGCTTCACGAGTCTGTTTCATGAGCATACTATCAACGATGTAGTCGAGACTCTGGTTTTAGCAGGTATTTTTTGTGCATAGTGTTTGAGGGCAGTTTAAGAAATATTTTGGTGCGCTATTCGCACCTTTCTCTATGTGCGTTATTCGTAAAGTTGTCGACTCTGCGATCCTACAACATACATTTTTGGACGAAAATATGGTCATACTAAAATAAAATCATATTTATTAATATACGATCCTAGTTCATAAGGCACGGTCTGATAGCGTCTAACATATGATGATCATAAGTGAGAACAAAGCACAAATTTTTTTTCCATTCAGCCACCAGGCAAAAAATGATAGGTTGGTATATTTTACGAAGTCTCCAATATTTATCTATAAGAAGCATGCTCCATATCCTTTTCACTGTATACTAAACTAAAACCCTAAATTCAATTTAAAATATATAGAAAGAGGAAAAAAAGAATAAGAATCTTTGACAAAATGAACCATTACCCTTTAATACAAGACGACATTAGGTAGAAAGAGAATTTTCTTTTGGCATCTTCTAATACACTCACGATTACATGAAAGTGAACTAAAGATGGAAAATTTAAATCATCTTGAAAAACCTCATCAACAAAACCTCATCAACAATACCTCATATCCAAGCATTACTAGTTCAATTAAAACTAGTATTTAGGCTTCATTTGGCACAACTTATGTGCTCCCATGAGTTTAGTCAAAAATGTCATTATCATAGAATTAATGTATGTTTGGACGGACAAAGGCTATGACCGCTAACTAGAAATACGCTGGTTTTGACCATAAATTCATGAAATTTTTTAGCTGAGGTCGGGTGTTCACGAACGACGGGTCATGAGCACCACGCCAAACAAAGCCTTAGACTTTATTTTGGCGTGGTGGTGGCAGTTTGAACAGGGTGATCATGAACAACCCTTCGTGAACATCCGACCTCCCATAAAAAAAATTCATGTATTTTATGCTCAAAACTTGTTTATTTTCTTGCTAGTGGTCATATCCTTTGCCTTGTCAAACATACATACGATGATAGTGACGTTTTTGATCAAACTTTGTCAAAGCAAATAAGTCGCGCCAAAGAAAACCTTAAATGTTATAATTAAGTATTACACTAAATTAAGTAGTGGGAGTCATAGTTATAATCTAAAATAGTAGTGATTAATAAAAAAAGATACACGTAGCTAGTCGTGGGCAAAAAGCCCGGGCCCGAAAAGCCCGTCCGGGCCCGGCCCAGTAAAAGCCCGACCCGGGCCAGGGCCGGGCTTGGGGCCTTTACCGGCCCCCATTTTGGCCGGTTGCCCGGCCCGGAGCCCGGGCCGGGCCGGGCAAAGCCCGAGTGCCGGGCTAGCCTGAGCCCGGCCTAAAGCTAAGGAAAGCCCGACGGGATTTAATCCCGCCAGGCGGCCAGGCGTTAATCTCGCCTGCAGGCGGGATTAATCCCGCCTGAGATTAATCCCGGACGGGATGCCTGTAATTAATCCCGCCTGATTTAACCCGCTAATCATAGGCGGTCGCCTAATTAGGCGGGATAAAATCCCGCCAATTTAGGCGGGATTTTATCCCGCCTTCTTTAAATCAGGCTTGCCCGGGCCTGGCCCGGCCCGGGCCGGCCTGAAGGGACTAATTAGGCTCCCTATTTTGGAGGGAGCCTGAGCCTGGCACGGCCCGGCCCCTCAAATTGAGCACGGGCCTAGCCCGGTTTGACAAAAGTCAATGCCCGATCGGGCCCGGCCCGGCCCGATCGGGCTTTTTGAAAACGACTATACGTAGCTAGTTATTATAATAGAAGTGGTCCTTATAATTTAGTATCATAGACGGACTCAGCGAGATTTTTCAGTAGGAGCGCGCAATAAAATAACGACGAAAAATATTGGTATGTGCGATAAAAAACAAAAACAAATTTGCATAAAAAATTATCTAAATTAGAACAATTTTAGTTAAGAAAATAACATTACATTTGTTGTATTTTTTGAGGAATAAAGGATTTTTGGACAAATGTTTTCATCAGCATTTACCCATCTATAGTTTCACATTGGAGCTACACCAGAAATTCAACATAAAATTTAGGTTTAAAAAAATTATGACACTTTAAATCTTAGAAATTTTTTTAATAACAAAAAAAGAGGATGTAATGGTTACGCTAATAAGTGATATCATGTTATACACCATTGGACTCGACTTACAAGGAATTGTAAGTTAAACTATTTCTTAAGCATAGTCATGTGAGGACAAGGTAACAAATTTTAATTTAAAGGGTTAATTACAAAACCTCAACTTAGAAATAAGGAAGAAGGGAAGATGAAGAGGAGGAAGATGAAGAAGACAAGGAGGAATAAAGAGGTCAGAGAACTCACTGGCGGCAGCGGCGAAGACTCCTGTCATGATCATCACGGTGAGAAAAGGAGCAGTGTCGCGCAAGTGCTTCCGTCAATACCTAGGGTCGGTCAATCAGGGAAGAATAAGGAATGTAGTTTATTTATTTGATTTAGAAGTATTTGTAATAGTTTGCCGTGATAAAAAAATCTAACAAATACTACTTGCAAAAAAATTATTTCATTTGGCCTATGATACAACCGCCAATGTTTATTACTGACACAAAATTAAGTAGTAGGGGTATGTCTCCTATGAGTTTAGAATCAATACTCACTGCTTTAAATGTTATTTGAGATATCCAAAGACATGTCATTTCGGAGAGTAAAGTGATAATTTTATCTTAAAAAATAAATTATGTATTTTAGAAAAAAAAATAGGCTAATATATTAGATTTTTTTATATATTGATCGACATAATTTTTAAATATATTTTTTATATTGTATAATGTGAGCAGCTATTTTTTGGGGTTACGGAAAAATTACTTTTTTAATTGTCACTCTCTATATCTTTCTATTTACTATTAAAGAAAATATTATCGCTGCAAATTACTCGAGGCTTTTGGTAGACTGAACTAATTGAACTGTCTTACCTCGCTGAGCGGTCGAGCGCACAAACAGTTACAAAAAATAGAAACTGACAATGCAAATTTGTTAACATGGAAAATCTCAAAAAGGAGTGAAAAAGTACGTGATCGGATTTGTGTTGACCAAACTTCCATTATACATTGTGTCGTTACAGAGCTTTTTTAAAGAATGTGAGGGAGACAAACCCCTCCTCATTACAATTATTAAGGAAGAGAGGTACTTGGAGGGTGACTGACCACCACACACGGAGCTAAGTTTTTCATTTGCAGCAATAAGGAGCTTCACACTCTGGATGCATTGGAATTTTTGAATGCTGCTTGGAGGCTTGAGTGACATGTTTTATGCGTCTTTATCCCTACGACTTGTCTCGTGTCATGTGTGAAGGAATCTGGAGTGTTGATCATGTTGGCGGCTGGAACGCTTGTTTTTGAATGCACAGAGCACCTTCTGTTGAGTAAGTTGGGGCGCGTTTGGAGGAACGCGTGCACAAAGGGACACACACAAGGAGGAACGTTCACATGGAGAGACGCCCGTAGGGAGGAGCGCGCACAAGGAATAATGTGTGCACGGAGGGATGTGTGCACCGAGGGACATGCACACAAAGGGATGTACGCAAGGAGGAGAGTGCACACGGAGGGACGTGCACACAAAGAGACACGTGCAAGGAGGAGCATGCACACAGAGCGACGTGAACATAAAGTGACAGGCGCAATGAGAAAGAGAAGTTAGAAAGAGAAGAGCATAGGAGAAAATCCGGGGAGGAGAGAATGATAATGAAGGAGGGCTTGGGACCCTATTTATAAGCCACATGGGAAGTTACGGTGGTTACCCGGCCATTCGCAGACCGTAACCACGTAATTACTATTTGTTGGCCTAAATTATAAAGTTTAATCCGAGTATTATTTGATTAATTTTATTATATACACATTGACCATTATTTTGGCTATACGAACCCCACTACGGGATGTACGCGACGGTTATATGGGTCGTTACACATGTAATGGACGATGGAGATTGCGTGAGTGCGATCAGATGGCAGAGGGCCAATCGTCAAGGAGACCAAACGGCAGAGAGAACTAGCTGACAAGGGTCAACTTGTTGTAGGGGCATGGTTGCCGCCGGCAGAGGGTCTGGAGGCCACATGGCTGCCCGCTCTCCGCGGCGGAATGGCTGCCCGAATCTCAGCTGCCAGAAGGTCATCTGATCCAAGCGGCCAGAGGACGGGGCAACTAGGGGACCTCCTGCCCTTTACGACAGAAAGTGCCACCTGGATCTGGGAGGATAGAAGGCTGCCCGTTTCAGGCGGCCAGGGAACAAGTTGGCCAGGCTGGCGCCCGCCAGGGACGGACGTAAGTAAGGGCGAGAGTGGGAGGGCACCCACAATGGGAATTTTCGCTAAACTAGGGATTGTTGTGGAACTGCGGGAGCGAGCGCTGGGTGTCCTTCCTCTCCTTGCTAATGACCGTCTGGTCTCCTTCCTATCCTTGCCACTGGATTTCTTCCTCTCCTCATCACGGTATCCTTCCTCTACTCGCCAGGATTTCCTTCCTCTCTTTACCGACTCATCGACCATCGGGTATCACATATTTTTAATGGTTTCTTTTCAACTTCATACGCCGATCTGGCGATCCTTGTGATGAAGGCGTCAGGGCTTGTTAGTTGTCAAACTCACATTTTTGTAAGGGTATCTTTTTGATTTTAGGTTTGCTGCTCGCCAACTGGACTGCCATTGCTCGCCCGCCGGATCTTTCATCTATTATTTGGGCTTTCACTCTTTCATCTCTTCCAGGGTCTTTGATCTCTACTCGCCGGCTGCCGCTGCTCCCCCTGACATAACCAACATACACAAATCACCAAGTTGTTGATTTCTTGGTATTTTTTTAAACAGTAAATTACAAATTCATTTGTGGACAAAGCTGGTATATTCACGGCTTCAAAAAATGCTTCTTCTTGCCTGGTGTCCCTGTCTATTTAAAATTCAGATTTTGTTGGACATTGGAAAGAACAATTTATCCCGTATAACTTCTGAACTTTGTATATTTACCATTGGAGTTTTTCTTACTGTCCCTATCATTGAATTCGTGCTTAAACAAATAAATCTCCTGCCTCATTTTCTGCTTTTGTACATTCATCATTGAAAAAGCTAGTATATAATTGATTGCGGGTAACTTTTTTATTATTGTACATTCAACATAACTACACTGTTAGTTCATGCTTGTTAGCTTAATAATGTTTTTAACTGTATACTTTATGGTGGTAGATGTATTATAATTGATAATGTTTAGGTATTTTGACTTCCCATGGGGCCCTTCTTATTATTTTAGATAGTTTAGTAATTGCTATTAGTAGTTAGGATTTGTGTTTGCGAAGTTAATTTATGTAGATCTACGTTGTAAGTCACCATTTTGTAATGTTGGGAAGTCTAACATTTTTTATTTTCTTATACACATGTTAACAACTTAATGAAGAGGAACATTTTGCCAGTTTGGGATGTTTTATTGATATTACTTCATTCAGGATTTAGGTAAATACTTCAATCATTTAGTTTATTTTTATTTGATAATTGTTTGTTTGAAATTTGTTCGAGGAGTTGAGGTAAATTGTATTTTAGGTCATCATGAAAAATATTTTTAAAGAAAAACTAGTGAAGAATCAGTTGGTTCTTCTAGTCGTGTTGCATGTCCACGATTAGAACTTGATTTAGACAATCTTCCCGTGGATCCGGGATTACAAAATAGTATTTATGATTATGATCCTAATGATAGGGTGAAGGTTTGAAGATGGTATCTACAAAAAAAAGCTTTCCAACAAAAAAAATTATAATTTCCTAATTACGCTTATTGGAATCGATCCACAAAGATTTATTCGTTCTTGGTTTGAGAAATACAGCTACTAGTTGGAGTATAACATAATAAAAGATGCTGCATTTTGCTTATATTGTTATTTATTCAAGCCCACGCATGGTGACCAAGGCAGAGAAGATGCTTTTGTTATTTGGGGGTTCACAAATCGGAAGCATAAAGACAGATTGAATGTTCATGTTGGAAACCATAGTAGCATCCATAACAAATGCTTGAAGGCTTGTCTTTACTTGAGGAAACAAAAACAACACATTGAAGTTGCTTTGTGCACTTAATCTAACCAAGCTAAACATGATCATCACAGCTCCCTAGAAGCTTCACTAGATTGTATTAGATTTCTTTTAAAACAATGATTAGTGTTTCATGATCATGATGAATCCGAAAAATCGGGTAATCGAGGAAATTTTCTAGAACTCCTTTATTTTCTTGCGGAGCATATTTAAAACATCAATAAAGTTGTATTAAAGAATGCTCTTGAAAATCATTAATTAGTAACACCACGTGTCCAGCAAGATATTGTCAACGTTGTAGTAATAAAGACTACAAATATCATTATTAAAGATATTCTACAAGCTGAGTTATTCTTTATTTTAGTTGACGAAGCTCGTGATTCATCTGTTAAAGAACAAATGGTATTGCTCTATGCTATGTTGGTATGATAGGAATGATTATTGAGCGCTTTTTGGGCATTGTCCATGTTAAAAATACGAGCCTTTTATCACTTAAGCTAGCTATTGAGCATTTTTTGCTAAAAATTAGTTGAGTCTATCAAGTTTACAGGGACAAGAGTACAATGGAGCTTGTAATATGCAAGGTTAATTCTATTGGGAATATTGTCCTTCAATGTTCCCTGAATTTGAATACGCATCACCATCAATACTAAGTGCAAAATTATATTTGATGTATGTCCAAGTTTAGTGTTTGCAGGTTGTTTACTATACAGTGATTAGAAAGGATGTCTGAGTCACAATGACATGGACTCATGACAAAATTCTGATAAAGCATAAATCTAGCTAAGTCCATAAGCACCTAGTGAAGACAGTTCACTCGACGCCAAAAGAGCAAAAGCATTGAGAGAACTATATACAGTCAAAGTCGCAATGTTGCTGACTAGAAATCTAGCTAAGTCGAGAAGTGTTGAGTGAAGGCAGTTCACTCAACGGCAACTCAATTAAGTACAGAATCGTTGAGTGAAGGTAGTTCATTCAACGCCAACTCCACAAGAAATCTAGCTGTCAAAAAGCGCTTAGTGAAGGAAGTTCACTCAATGCTAACTCAACAAGAAATTGGGCTAAGTATAGAAGCATTGAGTGAAGGCAGTTCACTCAATGCCAACTCAATAAAAAATCTAGATAAGTCTAGAAGCGTTGAATGAAGGCAGTTCACTAAACGCCAACTTAACAAGATATCTGGCTAAGAGCAAAAGCATTGAGTGAAGGCAGTTCTCTCAATGCCTCAATCAAGAAGACTGGTTATTGGAAAGACAAAAATCCACCATGTTCAGAAGCATTGTGTGAACTCACTTCACTTAACGTCAGGAGAGCAGAAGTATTGACAAAAGCTCAAGCAGTCAAAGCCTCAGATGGAGCAGACAGAAAATATGTCTAAGTCCAGAAGCATTGATTGAAGGCAATTCACTCAATGCCTACTCAACAGAAAATTCAACTATGTTCGAAAGCATCGAGTGATGAAGGCTCACTCGATGCCTAATCAGTTAAGACTATAAAATACAGAAAGCGTTGAGTGATGAAAGATCACTTAACGCACTTAACGCCCGGTGATACAGAATTCTGCTAAGTACTTTTACGTTGAGTGACAAGGCTTCACTCAACACCTAAGAAGTTTGTCTGGAATTTACTAAGTATGGAAGCGCTAAGTCATGCTGACGTCAGCAGAAATTCAAACATCGCAGGTTTGCACACTAGAAGAAAAAAGGCATTGTATGCCTTTAGTATAACTGTTAATGCAAAAAGAGGTGTTGCAGTTGCTATTTCCGACCAGTCCATACTACGCAAAGAGCCGTTGCATGGCGGGATACAAAAGAAGAGTACAGGGGAAAGAAGAGGGAGATCTTGGAGAGGGAAAAGTAGAATAGAGCTTTTTGGTCATCTTCTTCCTCTCGATGAAGGACAAGTTTTTTAAGAACTTACTCTACAGTTAGTCTGTGATTCACATACAGTGTTTGCTATTGAAGGAATAATTCACTGAATATTAAATCTATCTTCAACAGCAAGTTCAGGGAGTTTTCTTTCTAAGTTCCATGGAGAAGCCCAGCTAAAGTTAGCTTGTTGAAGAAAGTCTTCAACAACAAGTTCAGAAAGATCCTTTTCTGAGTTAGAATAAGTAGTAGGGCAAGCTTAAAGCTGTTACTCCTCCTTAAGGCCTCTACATTAAACTATTTTATAATCAAGGCTTGAAGAAGCCGTACTTTACAAGTTACTTCCCAGCACAACCAGAACCAACTTTAAGATAAATCATCTAGTTGTTGTGAAGGAGATAGGACTGAGCTTTCTCAGTTTAGGAAGAAGAAGGCCCAGAAGACTATTTCCCTGGAGTCAAAGTTGGCTGAGTTCACTCAGTCAAGGAAGGTAGACTCAGAGATCATTTCTCTAGGGTCAATCATCAACAAACTCATTTCACTCTCTAAGATCTTAATAGATTGGAGTTGTATCCTAAATTATAAAGGATGAGAGGTAGGTCTTGTGTGCCTGAGGTAGGATCTGTTGTGGATCTGAAGTAGGTTTTGTATGCCTAAGGTAGGAGATTTATTCTCTAAGTTGTAGGGCATGTATGCCTGAGGTAGGATTTAGTTATGAATCTGAGGTAGGTCCTTTGGCCCGAGGTAGGATCTGGTTCAGATCCGAGCTGTAGGAGAGTTTCACTCTCTGAGTGTAGGGCTATCCTCGTAGCCTGAGGTGTAGGACTTTGATTAAAGTCTGATGTAGGTGATATGTGTATCATTGAGTTATAGGAGTATCATTTACTCTTAGTGGTAGGGACTTGGGCTTGAGGTAGGACTTGGAGGAGTCTGAGAGATCCTAAGGGATCAGCGTTGTAAGCTCATTGAGTTGAGATTGGAGAAGTTGGCCTTATCTAACACACTATTAGAAAGGTGGGAGGGATAGTTTATGTACTCATACCTTAGGGAACCACTATAAATACCTGTGTGCTATTGTGTGCCTTGAAAGCAAGCTAAATATCTTAACACTCAACGCACCAAAATAAATAGTAGTCATATAAGACTAGGAAAGCTATTCACCCCCCTCTAGGTGTATGAATACTCTTGAAATAAAGACTTTCAAGTGGTATTAGAGGGAGATTGTTCAAAAAGGACTTAACAGTATGAACAAATATCTAAGGGTAGCTAAGGATTATCCTTATGGGTTCAGGAGAGAACCAGAAGGTGTTGAGCTCAATGAAGCTTCAAGTTTGCAGAAAGAAAAACTTTAGGATATGGAAAGATATGGTCAGGCTATTCATGGAAGCCTCAGACCCTATGATTTTCATTACAGTCCAAGAAGGACCTTTCATCCCCATGAAGATCTCTGTCTTAGATGCAAATGTCCGAAATCGAAAGATGTATACAAAAATGACTAGGGATGAAGTAGCACTTACTACTATAGACAAAAGAGCAAAAAATACCATAGTAAGTGCTATTGATGGTTCCACTTTCCAGAACTTGGTGCACTGTGAGACTTCCAAGGAAATGTAAGACACCCTGATTGTATACATGAAGAGCACTGAAGAAGTTAGGGATGATAGGAAATCCCTTCTTAATCAGGAATATGAAGCCTCCAGACAAAGCAATAAGGACAACATAGCTAAGTGTTATGAAATTTTTTTAACAGTGATCAATGAGCTGAGGAACTATGGGAGGGTATTAAGCAATTATGAGCTTAATGATAAGTTCCTAAGATCTATAACCAGAGACTGGGATAAAAATATTTGTGCAATCAGAGAAGTGGCCAGACTTTCTGAAACTCCTCCTCACACTTTATTTGGAAAGGTGCTTTCCTATAAGATGCATCTATCAGCCATGAAGGAGGAGGAGACCACCATGTGGTCCCATGACAAGGTGAGGACAGTGCCCCTCAAGGCTGATAGCTCTAAGAATAGCAAGGAGAGGATTGGATCTCTCCCAAGAAGGCCATTTGACTCAGAAAGCTCTAAGTCCAGCTCATCTGACAGCCACATGTCTGATGGGGAGTTTGTTGCCTTCTCAAGACAATTCGAGAAAATGATGAAGAGGAAGCAGTAGAAGAACAAACCTTCCTCCTCATCATATTACAAGAAAGATCACAACTCTGGGAATAATTTCTCAAAAGGAGAAAAGTATGATTCTAAACTCAGTAAAAATATTTCTTCCAACACATTATATTATTGTTGTAGCAAGCCTGGGCATGTTAGTTCTGACTGCCCATACAAAAGAAAAGAGATAGATGAGAAGAAGCACCACCACCACAAGCACAAGAAGAAAAATACCTTCATTGCCAAGAATGAGAAGAGCTGGAGTCAAACTGACTCAACATCTTTTGACTCTGAAGAAGAAGATGAAGACTACAGAGGGCTGTTTGCTATTATTGCTGCTGAAGAGGATGATGACTATCCAGATACAAGGATAGGAATAAGGGCCCCTCTATCACACTCAGATAATGACAATGAGGTAGATAAAGATGTTAGTGGGTGTTATGAACTTATGGCCATGAAAGATTGTGAATCTAGCCAGGACCAGTCTGATCCATATGAGGTACTAATTCTTCTATCTCCTCCTCTGAATCTGGTAATGAAACACGTCCTAATTCTAATGCACCTTCATCCTATGATGAAGATGACTCAAAATCTTAGGAAGATGTCAATCAATTGATAAATAATTCTAGGTTAATCATGGAAGCTCTAAAGAAGTGCAAGTTGCCTGTCAAAAGACAAGCCAAGGAGATTTACTCTTTAAGAAAAGATCTATCTCTACACACTAAGTCAGCCTCACAGCTAAGCCAGATGAGCCAAGAGATATCCCAACTTAAAAAAGCACCATTATCCATGTTTCAGCCATAAACAGTAAGAACTCTTTAATTAAAGAGATGGAAGATAAGCTCCAAAAAGAGAGGATGCTAGTGGCTCAATACTCCAAACCTAAAACTATATTGCCACTCATTCATACCTTCACCTCCCAAACTAATAAGAAGGGGTTGGAGTACATTGAGAGGAATACTAGAAGATGGAATAATTGTAAAGGAAAGGGTCCAATTCAGCTTGCTATCTCTTTTGAGAAATTTTTGTTGCCATCCAATAAGTATGACCAAGAGAGTATATATGGTCATTGGTTGAATGGAAGATCCAATATTGTGAACAAAAATTCTCACAGCTATAATGGAAGGAAGGGCATGGGATTGAGTACCTATAAGGCTCCTTATGAAGAAGTATAGATAGCCCATTATGGAATATTTTCATTTAGTGCACCAGCTCCCATAATTAAGGATAAGGTAGTAACCTATTCTCAGGTTCCACCAACAACCATCTTGATCAAGGGGAAGTTAGTCAGTAAGGATGACTTGGCTATCTCTGATTCCATCAACAACATGTCAACTATAAAGAAGGCTACTGTTGATGAAACTCAGAATAAGCCATGTCCATCCTCTGGTAGACTCACCTTTAGTCATATTCTTGTGGAAAGAAATAAGAAGAAAGCTACTGCTCTCCCCTCTGAACAGGCAACTAGTGATAGCTTGCACTCTTCAAAGGTTGTTCAGAAGAGGAGATACAACATTAATGAGTGTTGGTGCTATGGTAAAGTGGGTCACCTTTCCATGGATGGATGGCACAATCCTAGTGTGCCAAGGGTATGGGTGAGTCTTCCTGTTAGGACTTCAACAGGTAGACATGTGCATTTTTAAGCTAACAAGAACCTGGGATCCAATCCCTATTGGGGCCCTAAGGTAAAATGATTTGTGTTTGCAGGATAGTCTAAGTGCGCACACAATACGAATGTGGTACTTGGACAGAGGATGTTCTAGGCATAAGAATGGAATAAGATGTCATCTCAAGGATCATACTCCAGTGAGGAATGGACCTAAGATCTGCAGGTGTGAAATTTTAGATGGATGAACTGACCATCAAGGATACTCCTCTTACTGCCCAAGTGGAATAGGATGTTGTATGAATTCCTAAAGAACGAAAAAGTACACAGAACTTGGGTGAAGACCAGAAGGATCCAGCCATTGAAGATCAAGATGTCTATCAAGTGGGACAGAGTATTGTTGCCACATCTGCAGACAAATGAGAAGAAGAAAAAGAAGGATATTTTAGTGATTAAGGACAACATAGAAAGTAGTTCTCCTGAGAAGAGTGGAGAAGAGCCACTTGATCCACAACTGTCTGAATCTATAGAGGAGACAAGAAGAGATATCAGTGCTCAGGTCTTAATTTCTTCTAAACCTGCAACAAGAAACCAATTAGGTTGAACTCAGTCTAAAGAGATTCCAGCTTAAGCTCAGGAAATAGTGTTTGGACAGATAGTGGAAAATATTTGTGCCAATGTTGAAGGGGAGACTGAGAAAATAAATGCTCCAGTTGAGGGGGGGCAAGTTCAGTCTGGTATGCTGGACATGCTTGCCTCTTACCTAGAGAATCTCCAGCATAGAAGGGATCAGTAGAATACTACCGAAGATCAGAATATCCATATGGACAATGAAAAGGGTGAGGGGGAGAGTACCCAGATTGTTGCATCCGCTGTGGGAAAGCAAGTATAATCAGTTCAAGAACAGCTGGATTACTCCATCTATAATTGATACAAGTCAGCAACTTCCTATTGGAAATGCATAGATTGAGTGGGAGATTCAAATAGAGCTCCCTCCTCAAGATATAATGTATAACATTGACTCCTCAGAGTCTAATAAGGGCAATGTTGTTACTGATGTACATACTAACGCGCATTCTTCAAAGTATATGATGGCTGACTTAGAATAAAGAGTTTCTGTCAGGGATAGAAATGAACATAAGAAAGCAAGAGTTGAACTGGTCTATTCCTAAGGAGAAGGATGATTTCATAGAGTAGCAATAAGTAGACTAGTATGGCTATATCAACTACAGAGTCAGAATACATTTTTGCAGGAAGCTACTGTACATAACTTCTGTGGAAATAATATCAGCTAGAAGACTACATTTTAAAGGTAAGTCATTCACCCTTATAGTGTGACTCATTTAGTGCAATTTTTATTGCTAAGAATCCTATCTCACATAGCAGGACTAAGCTTATAGAAATTAGATATCATGTAATTAGAGAATGTGTATAAAGTAAGGGCATTTGCCTTGAATTTGTCCCCATTGATAATCAAGTTGTTGGTATCTTCACTAAGTCATTGGATGAGGCTATGTTTAATTCTTTCAAAATTAAGTTAGGAATGCTTAATGTTGAATGATCCATATACATTAAGTATTTCAGTTATAGATCTACATGTCTATAATTTTTGTTTTCAATTCATAATGTAGTCCATCAACCTTAGTGTTAACGTATAACTTTAGCAAGGATAGATGGATAAGTAGCAGTTAATCACTTTAACTTGCAAGTTTATTCATAAGTGAGATCAGCTGAATCAGGTGAGAAAGATATAGTGTTGTACAAGACTGATGTTCCTCCAAAAATAATGATGTAGTTGAGGGGGATCATTCACATGTTCCTACTCAGGATGAGATCATTCCATCCACCCTGTTGGCTGAGGAATAAAATCTTCCTGAGCATGATGGTCAAAAGGACCAAGAGAAAAGTTCACCTATGATCCTTTCTCCACCCTTAATAGATGAATGCTTATTGAAGAAGCCAGAAAGCGAGAGGAGGGCAATGACTTGACATGTCAAGTCACTGCATTAACTTGACATGTTGAACAAGAAAGGGGGAGGGGAACTTTTAACAAGCTGTATGAGGAGGGCAATGACTTGACATGTCAAGTCACTACATTAAACAGGGGAACTTTGGACAAGCTTACATTTGCTTAATTGATATGCTTTTTTGCACTAATGCATCTTAGTATTGTTGTGTGTTCTTCCTTCTTCAAATATGGGGAGATTGTTGGGATTATTGCCCTTCAATGTTCCCTTAATTTGAAGAGGCATCACCATCAATGCTAAGTGCATAATTGTATTTGATGTATGTCCAAGTTTAGTATATGTAGGTTGTCTACAATACCATAATTAGACATGATGTTTTAGTCACAATGACAGGTGGACTCATGACAAGATATTGGCAAAGTAGAAATCTACCTAAGTCTAGAAGCGTCGAGTGAAGGCAGTTCACTCGACGCCAATAGAGCAAAAGCATTAAGAGAACTACATACAATTAAAGCCGCAATATTGCTAACTAGAAATATGGCTAAGCCCAGAAGCATTAAGTGAAGGTAGTTCACTCAACGTCAACTCAACATGAAATCTAGCTAAGTCTAGAATCATTGAGTGAAGACAGTTAACTCAACCCCAACTCAAAAAAAAACATGGCTGTCTAGAAGCGTTGAGTGAAGACAGTTCACTCCATGCCAACTCAACAAGAAATCTAGCTAAGTCCAGAAGCATTGATTGAAGGAAGTTCACTCAACGCCAACTCAACAAGAAATATGGCTAAATCTAGAAGCATTGAGTGAAGGCAGTTCACTCAACGCTAACTCAAGAAGATATCTTACTAAAGACAGAAGTGTTGAGTTATGACAGTTTACTCAGTACCTCAATCAAGAAGACTGGTTATTAGACATGCAAAAAATCCACCAAGTTTAGAAGCATTGAGTGAACTCACTTCACTTAACTCCAGAAGAGCAGAAGCATTTATAGAAGCTCAAGTAGTTAATGCCTTGGAAGGAATAGACAGAAAATCTATCTTAAGTCCAAAAGCATTGAGTGAAGACAGTTCACTCAATGCCTACTCAACAGACAATTCAACTAAGTACAGAAGCATCGAGTGATGAAGGCTCACTCGATGCCTAATCAGTTAAGACTATAAAAGACAGAAAGTGTTGAGTCATGAAGGCATACTCAATGTACTCAATGCCTGGTGATGCAGAATTCTACTAAGTACTTTTGCGTTGTGTGACAAGGCTTTACTCAACGCCTGAGAAGTCTATCTGGAATTTAATAAGTCCAGAAGCACTGAGTCATGTTGATGTCAGCAGAAATTCAAACATCGCGTGTTTTGCACACTAAAAGACAAAAGGAGTCGTATGCTTTTGGTACAACTGTTAATGCAAAAAGTGGTGTTACAGTTGTCATTTCCAGCTGGTCCATACTACGCAAAGAGCTGTTGGATGACAAGATACAAAAGGAGAGTACAGGGGAAAGAAGAAGGAGAGCTTGGAGAGAGAAAAGTACAATAGAGCTTTCTAATCATCTTTTTCCTCTCGACGAAGGAGAAGTTTTCCAAGAACTTACTTTATAGTTAGTTTGTGATTTACAAATAGTGTTGGATGTTGAAGGAATAATTCACTAAAGATTAAATCTATCTTCAACAGCAGGTTCATGGAGTTTTATTTTCAAGTTCCAAGGAGAAGCAAAGCTAAAGTTAGTTCGTTGAAGAAAGTCTTCAACAACAAGTTCATAAAGATCATTTTATGAGTTAGAACAATTAGCACGACAAGCTCAAAGCTGCTGCTCCTCTTCAAGGCCTCTGCTCTAAACTCTACTACAATCAAGGCTTGAAGAAGCAGTGCTTTGCAAGTTACTTCTCAGTACACGCAAAATCAACTTGAAGATAAACCATCTCTTTGATGTGAACAAGATATGAAAGAGCATTTTTAGTTTAGGAAGAAGAAGACTCAAGGGATAATTTCCCTGTAGTCAAAGTTGGGCTGAGTTCACTCTGTCCAGGAAGGTAGACTCAGAGATCATTTCTCTAGAGTAAATCATCAACAACAAACTCATTTCACTGTGTAGGATCTTAACAGATCTGAGCTATAGCCTAAATTATAAAGGCTGAGAGGTAGGGCTTGTGTGTAATTGGCAGGATCTAGTTGTGAATCTGAGGTAGGATCCATTATGGATCTAAAGTAGGGTCTGTGTGCTTGAGGTAGGAGATTTATTATCTGAGTTGTAAGGCCTGTGTGCTTGAGGTAGGATTCAATTATGAATCTGAGGTAAGGACTTTTGCCTGAGGTAGGATCTGATTCAGATCTGAGTTGTATGAGAGTTTGACTCTCTTAATGTAAGACTATCCTCCTATCCTAAGGTGTAAGACTTTGATTAAAGTCTGAGGTAGGTGATCTATGTATCACTGAGCTGTAGGAGTATCATTTACTCTGAGTGGTAGGGCCTTGGGCTTGAGGTAGGACTTGGAGGAGTTTGAGAGATCCTAAGGGATCCGTGTTATGATGAGAAGCTGAGATTGGCGAATTTTCCTTATCTAACACATTGTGAGAAAGGTGGGAGAGACAATAAATGTACCCATACCTTGGAGAACAACTACAAATACCATTGTGATGTTGTGTGTCTTGAAAGCAAGATAAATAACTTAACTCTCAACACACCAAAATAAAAAGAAATCATATAAGACTAGGAAACCTTTTCACCCCCCTCTAGGTGTATAACTACTCTTGAAATAAAGGCATTCAAATTCAATGATCTAAAATCATTGTTTATGATAGAAAATCAATTCACTTATTATGTCCATTACTTTGCTCATCAACTTCAGTTGACACTTGTTCCGGTCATAATGAAACACAATAAGATTTGTTCCTTTTTAGCATGGTCACAATTATAGCAAACATTATTGATGTATCTTGCAAGAGTAGAGATGTTATTCGGGAGAACTAATTTATAAAGGTTGTTGAAGAAATATTTAGTGGTTAAATTGTAATGGGGAGAGGTTTGAATCAAGAAAAAACTTTGAGAAGAGTACGAGACACAAGATGAAACTCGTATTATAGAACTCTTCTGACTTTAATTTGCTTATTCTCATTAGTTATTGATGAAAGTCTTTGTTTTCAAGGTTAGGTAAACACCTAGAGGGGGGGGGGGGTTGAATAGGTCTTTGGTCTCTATTGAACTTTTTTGATCTTAATTTGATAAGGCTGTGCTTTGTGACTAGTTTGTTTGGCTTTCAAGATACACACACAGAAGACACAGATATTTTATAGTGGTTCCCCAGATTATGGGTATGTCCACTATCCCTCGCACCTTTCTAATAGTGTATTAGATAAGGCACTTCAATAATATCTCAGCTCCAAAGAGATTACAACACAAACTTGCAGGACCACTCAATCTCCTTCAAGACTTAGAACTCAGGCACTAAGCCCTACCACTCAGTGATTCAACAATCACCAACCTTAGGCACAAATGCCCTATAACTAAGGCTAGAAGGACAGCCCTATGAACTCAGAGAGATAACTCTCCTATAGCTCAGGACAATGGTCTTGCCTCATATCTAAAACAGACATCCTACACTCGGCCTTTATAACACAGACCTACAATCCCAGGTATAAAAGATCCTACACTCAGATCCAAGACTAGATACTACAAAAAGAATTAGGTTGAGATGATTTGACACCAGAGATAGTTCTCCATGTCTGCTTCCTGGGATGAAACTGAATCTGCCCAACTTCTTCTCAGAAACAAGATGAAAAATATCTTCAGAAAGATTGCAGCTTGTGCTGGAAGTAATTGTTGTTGAAGACTGTAGATTTGACAGTGCTTTTCTTCTTTAATCAACAACTAGACTTGCAGAATCCGATGGCTCTGCTACTCTTCTCTATCAGAAAGTTTTTTTGAACTGCTGTAGCTGGTGAAGATTACAATAGCTAACTCTTGTTGCTTTCAACTTCATTGGTCAGAATAAAACATTCAAGCTCATCAATAATGGCGAGTAAGACACTGATGTTCCGCCGCAATGAATAATAAAAAAAACCTGAAAAGCTTCTTTCCTTTCAGCCAATCTTATCCTTTTAAAGTCAACTGATCAATGGCTCTTTATACTGTTGGCCCAGCCTAAAAAGGATGTGTTACCGCCTTCCATTTGTAGAAAATGTCAACAGATGTCCGCCTGTGCCATTAATGGTATACTGCAGCTTTCCCGTAAAGAATTTGAACTGCGTTGACTTTGACTTTTGCTGGCGTCAGCCATTCTGAACTTAGCCAAATTAACAAAATAACTCCAGGCATTGAGTGAACTAGTTTCATTCAATGATTCTGTACTTAGCTTATTCTTCGGCTCTTTCTGTATCCATGGTGTTGAGAGTGTTGAGTGGTTGGCCTTTACTCATTGCCATTTGCCTTAACTCCTCCTAACTCTGCCACCTACTAAGGCGTTGAGTGAACTGGCTTCACTGAACACTTCTATACTTAGAAAATTTTCTTCTGAATAGATGCATTGAGTGTGTTGAATTCACTCAATGCTTCCTGCTTTAGCCTCATCTTTTGAGTAGGCGTTGAGTGAACTAGCTTCACTCAATGCTTTTGGACTTAATAAAATTTTATCACTCCTTCTAGCTTTGACTGCTTATGCTTGTCTCAATGATTCTATCAAATGGCATTGAGTGAACTAGTTTCACTCAACGCTTCTAGACTTAGACAGATTTTTCTATCTATTTTATTTGGCTTTGACACAAACAACATGACGTTGAGTGAACTCCCTTCACTCAATGCTTCTGGACTTAGAATATTTACCTTGGCCAGAAACTCTATGGCTTTGACATACTGAGTTTTACTCAACAAATATGCAGTATGGCGTTGAGTGAGTTGACATAATTCAACGCCTGTAGACATAGTCGATCTTTCTGCTTGCTAATGCTTGGCTTTGACTATCCACTCCTGAATCAGTGCTTTAGCTCATCTGGCGTTGAGTTATATATCCTCACTCAATGCTTCTAGACTTAACCAGAATCCTTCCCTTTGTCAGCATTCTCCTTGACCACTAGCGTAGAGTGAATTTGATTTACTCAATGCCTATGGACTTAGGCAATTTCCTGTCTTTCCAGCATCCTTCTTTGTGTCCACCTATCCAATCAATGTGACACATACTATCTTGCATGCATGAACTTAAACATACATCAAATATAACTATGTGTATGTCATTGACTTGTTTGACTTCTTACAAATCTAGGACATTGGGATCAATGTACCCAATAATCTCCCCATATTTGAAGAAGTCAAAACTCACTATCATCTTTCTTGAACAATGATATGCACAACATATGCAGTGACAAAATATATTATAGGGATAGAACAGATCTAGGAAGATTACCACATTCCCTGCCATTATGGTGAGCATCACCTACTCCCCCTGAATTGCTGCAAGGTATGTGATACCACTTGAAGGCCTTGATTACCTTCACCCCATTACCCTGTATGGGGACATCTTTTTCTACCCCTGCATTTACTATATGACATTGATCATCTTCTTTTCCCTTTGATGCTCTTGATTACTTGATCAACCTCAAATGCTACTTGATCAATCTCTTCTCTCCCCCTTTTTGACTTATGAATAGTCAGGAATGTGCTTAAATGCTTTTATGTTCTCCTTCTAGCTGATTGCAAATGACCAGCTGATACAGCTGCTAGGTTCCTCTCTTTATAAGCTCAGAATAACCCCTGCAGTTGCTGGACTTGCTCCCCCTCAATAGGAGCATCTTCTATCACCATCTTTTGATAGAAACTATTGTCTCCAAAATCTCCATATCACTTGAAGTATTCACAACCTGCAAGAAGAACAAATTCTATAACAGAAATACTATAGGGAGAGACTGAAGCTATACCAAGTTCAACATTCCCAACTCAAACTTGAAGGTTTTAAACTTTGCTTCATCTAGTGGCTTAGTAAAGATGTCAACCACTTTCTTGTCTGTGGGGACTGTGAGAAACGAACTAAAACAAGCCGAAGAAGGTATAACTGAAATTTTATTATCAGAAAAAGGTATCTATTACAAAGGTATGCCCTCCCTTATATAGAATGGAGGAGAGATGAGAGAATACAAATAAGAGATGTGGAACTAAAAAATACAGGACTAAGCGACTATACAGAACAAACTGCACAAGCCGTGCGGTTAGACAGAAGGGCTAACTGCACGGGTACCACCATAGAGAGAGAGAGAGACTGCCAGGGGAGATCGCCAGACCGCTCGGTAACCGCACAGCAACAGCATAGGAATCAAATCGCTGACTCCAAACCGCCAGACCGCGCGATCTCCAAACCGCCAAGATAAACCGCCAGACCGCCCGGTCACCAACTTCAACACTCCCCCTCAAGCTGGAGCATATATATCGATCATGCCCAGCTTGTCACAAATATGATGAAACGAGGCGGAAACTGGCTTGGTGAAGATGTTAGCCAGCTCTTTATCAGAAGTGACAAAGTGAGGTAGGCCACCCCTGCGCGATGCTAGAAAAGGAAATAACAAAATGACAACCTAAGGGATATTTACCCGAACACCTAACATGCATTTAAAACGTCCTATGAAGCATTTCTACGAACATGTAAAGTGCGTGCAAAGTTGGAAAGAAAACAATACAATTTCAGATTTATATAATGCAATAATTATCAAGATTTAGGATAAAATTAGCATTTTAGAAATCCACCAATCTCACAAAGTATTAAGAGGAATCACACAAGTTTTAGAGATAGAAATTCGTTACCCAAAATCTGAAATTAGAGAGGAGGGAGGAGGAGGAGGAATGATAAATGTGGAGAATCGCTCTTCCACGGGGTTCACCGGAGTCGCACCGGATGAGGGAGAACCGAACCGCCTTCTTCGGAGTCACACCGGAGGAGGTAGGAGGTCACTGGGCTGTAGGGGAGCACCACCAAGAGGGGCAGAGCCGCTATGCTGGGCGGCGATTCCTTGAGGCTGGGCTGCTGGAACTTCGGCCAGGCCGAATGGAAGATGAGGGGGGCTGCTGTCCACCGTAGGTAGCAAATTAGGTTTCTTTAATTTTTCTTCAATTTCTTAACTCTTCCTCACACATACATATATATAGCAAATGAAATAAACTCTCTCACCCTTCATCTCATCACTAACTAATCCTAGCCCTCCTTAATACTTAAAATTAAAACAACATAAAATAACAAAATGACAAATATGTTTATAAGTTTATAATTTCTAATTTATAAACTTATAAACTTATTAAATGAAAACAAGAGAAAGGATTTAATGTTATTTCATTTATTTTGAAATAACATTAAATTAAGTTGACGCGACGGTGGCGGCGGCGGCGGTTGCGGCGACGGTAGCGGCGACGAATGCGGCGGCGGTTGCGGCAACGATCAACAAAGTTTACGAACATGTCGCGGCGATGGCGGTGGTAGCGACGACGGTTGCGGCAACGGCCTTCAATGTCCACGAACATGTAGCGGCGGCGGTCAAACGTGAAATCCATGTCGACACGAACAAATGGCGGGGGGTCCTCGCCATCAATCCTCCCCCGCTCAAAATCACTCATCATCGATGAGTGGCCAAGGAGAGAATAGCAGGAGACAGCAACATCCACGGGGGGCATAGCGAGAGCGGACATCCACGGGGCGTCCGCAATAGAACAGAACCTGTCATGAGCAAGAACAACAGAAAACCTCGCAGATGTGTCAGCATAACGAAAAACAGTGCAGTTCTTACCATCCAATGCGAGAACCAGAAAACCCAACTGGAAGAGCGACACGGAAATAATCTCACCTCTCAACCCAAGAGAATCTGAAGTGGAAGAGAGAAACGTCGGAGAAAGCCACTCAGGTGGAAACAAGATATGCCAAATTAAATCCGAAAAATTGAAACACGGCGTAAAACCGATTGCATCGTAAAAATCCGAAAAAATTGCATTAAATCCGAAATCCAGGAAAATCATGTAAGGATCGGCGCTCCAACGTGTGAAATTCATTTCAGAACCCGAAGGTATACACTCGAGGGCCGACAAGACTAAACTCAGATCAATCACTCCGTAGTCAGAAGCTCTCCAACATGTATAGTCGTGCAAGTGAAGCAAAGCAAAGGCACAGGTATAAGGCGGTGCCCTGTATACATGAAGTTCTTGTCGGGGCGAATGAAAAAGATGTGCAAGGTGACTTGATTGGTGGCAATATCGTAAAGAAATCAAAACAAAATGCACCAGCATAGGAAAATCACACAGAGTCACCAACAAAACACTATCCGTCGGGAGAAATCTCGGGAAGTGACCCGTCTCGTATGAAGCATGAGCAAGAAAAAGTGGTGCAGTGACAAGATCAACATTTATTAGGATCGGCTCGAGAACATCTAAACGAGGGGCCAACGCTAGTGTAGGGGGTATCCAAGTAGGTATATCATAAAAGCGTAGACTATGACTAGCGGATCCACGTCCTAAAATGATATCAAATGTAGGCACACAAACAGGAGGGAGGGTCGGTAAAATCGAGCCCGGGACTAAATCCAAATCCAAATGAATCTCACTCAATGGTGACTCAAACAAGGGGCAATCATCCGGGAAACTCACGTCTGGGCAAACATCAAAAAAATCGTCCAAAGATACCCTTCCCTCAGAAGGAAACTCATCCAAAATAGTAATTGAGAAATCCTCAATCTCGGGCTCCTCAGATAGCTCAGATCGGACCGCAGAAAGATCAGGTTGAGGCTCACTCAAAATAGGGATCAGAGACTCGAGAGGGTACTCAATAGTAGGGTGATCTGAAACATCACTATCATGACACGTAGTGGCTAAAGGGGTACTCTCATAAGTCGAAATATCATTATCATCCCAAGAATCATCATCCAAGTCGCTAGGATATCCATTCTCCTCATCGTCAGATAAATCTGCCTCGCCCTCAGTGGCGGGCTCAGACGTCGAAGCTAAAAGAGCCAAAGCTCTAGGCTTAGTGGGGCACTCCACGGCATAGTGGCCAATCGCTCCACAAGCATAACATGTAGCGCTCTCCTTGCAATTCTTAACTATCTTCCTATGCTCAACTCGCGGTTTTGGAGCATCCCTAGTAATGACTATGACAGGTGGCGGGACAGTGGTCCTAACCTTTTCCCTCTCCCTAACGGTAGGGGTAGGGGTACTCAAAATGGTAAGATCCTTTTGGGACAAAGATCTAACGCGTGGCCTATCGTCACTCTTATAATTAGAAAGGGGTGTAGTGGCCTGGCGGGGAGAAGTAAAATTATGAGACGTCCTCATACTGGAGTATGGGGGGACGTGCTTGTTCGATATAGGCAAAATCTTAGGCGGCGCATCACTCAGGTAATCGGATGACTGAGTACGGTAGTATGAAGGGTAATACTCATCCGTTAATAAATCCTTCATAAGTGGCCAACCTACACGTGAGCCGTCAAAGGACGGTCCAAAACGTCTCTCCTCATTGCGCCAGAAGGTCTGAGCTCGACCCAATAATTGTAGCCTCACAACGGAAAGCTTGTGGGGGTCCCCAATGTGATATCGCTCCAAATATTGCTCCATATCGCTCACCCAACGTAAAAATACACGCGGTCCACCTAACCCATCGTAGGTTGGGGCAGGAATTCTAACAGGCCTAGGAGTGCGCGGCGGTGGTGTTATAATCGCTGGGGTAACCGTACTGGAAGGAACATTGGTCCTAAGCTGTCGCCTAGGGGGTTCAGGACGGGGCGTCGGATGCTGACCTTTAATCTGTGTCAATAAGTCATGAAGGTCATCAAATTGGCGGTTCATCTCCTTGCGAAATGCACCAATCGGGGAAAGTGGGGGAAGGGGACTCCCAACGCGTGCCATGGCAGACTATCGGAAAAGAAAAGTCGACTTAAGAAACACTTAAAACATTTTTTTTGTTTTTATATAACTAAAAATAAAATTTTTAAAACGAACGAAACGTACCTAAGTGCAAGTGGGGGTAGCTTGGTTCGAGCGGATCGTTGTCAAGTTGAGAAATTGACAAACCTCCCTCTGATACCAAATTGATGTAGGCCACTCCTGCGCGATGCTAGAGAAGGAAATAACAAAATGACAACCTAAGGGACATTTGCCCGAACACCTAACGTGCATTTAAAACGTCCTATGAAGCATTTCTACGAACATGTAAAGTGCGTGCAAAGTTGGAAAGAAAATAATACAATTTCAGATTTATATAATGCAATAATTATCAAGATTTAGGATAAAATTAGCATTCTAGAAATCCACCAATCTCACAAAGTATTAAGAGGAGTCACACAAGTTTTAGAGATAGAAATTCGTTACCCAAAATCTAAAATTAGAGAGGAGGGAGGAGGAGGAGGAGGAATGATAAATGTGGAGAATCGCTCTTCCACGGGGTTCACCGGAGTCGCACCGGATGAGGGAGAACCGAACCGCCTTCTTCGGAGTTACACCGGAGGAGGTAGGAGGTCACCGGGCTGCAGGGGAGCACCACCAAGAGGGGCGGAGCCGCTATGCTGGGCGGTGATTCCTTGAGGCCGGGCTGCTGGAACTTCGGCCAGGCCGAATGGAAGAGGAGGGGGGCTGCTGTCCACCGTAGGTAGCAAATTAGGTTTCTTTAATTTTTCTTCAATTTCTTAACTCTTCCTCACACATACATATATATAGCAAATGAAATAAACTCTCTCACCCTTCATCTCATCACTAACTAATCCTAGCCCTCCTTAATACTTAAAATTAAAACAACATAAAATAACAAAATGACAAATATGTTTATAAGTTTATAATTTCTAATTTATAAACTTATAAACTTATTAAATGAAAACAAGAGAAAGGATTTAATGTTATTTCATTTATTTTGAAATAACATTAAATCAAGTTGACGCGACGGTGGCGGCGGCGGCGGTTGCGGCGACGGTAGCGGCGACGAATGCGGCGGCGGTTGCAGCAACGATCAACAAAGTTTACGAACATGTCGCGGCGATGGCGGTGGTGGCGACGATGGTTGCGGCAACGGCCATCAATGTCCACGAACATGTAGCGGCGTCGGTCAAACGTGAAATCCATGTCGACACGAACAAATGGCGGGGGGTCCTCGCCATCACAAAGGGAGTGCAAATTTGTTCCTTTAAGATTTCTTCACGAATGAAATGACAGTCAACCTCAATGTGCTTGGTTCTTTCATGGAAGACCGGATTTTTGGAGATGTATATGGCAGCCTTTTTATCACAGAACATAGGTAGAGGATAGTTGTAGACCTCTCCTAAATCCAGCATTAGAGCCCATAGCCATTTTAGCTCACAAGTGGTCGACGCCATACTCCGATACTCTGCTTCAGCACTGGACCTGGAAACAACAGACTACTTCTTGCTCTTCCAGCTCACCAGATTGCCCCCAACAAAAATACAGAAACCGGAGGTAGACTTGCGGTCTCCTTTGTCATCAGCGTAACTCGCATCTGAGTATGCTTCAACCCTCAGATGATCATTCTTCTGAAAGAGCAATCCTTTCCCCGGGGCTGCTTTGACGTACTCCAAGATCCGCAAGGCGGACTGTAGATGGCTCTCCCTGGGAGCTTGCATGAATTGACTCACCTTGCCTACAGCATAGGAAATGTCAGGCCTAGTCACGGTGAGGTATATGAGCTTACCAACCAGACGTTTGTACCACGAAGCATCTGAAAGAAGAGACGAATCATCTGTCCAGGTTTTGTCTTCTCCAACAGCCATGGGACATCGGGCAGGTTTGGCCCCAGTCAATCCTGCTTCTTTTAAAATATCAAGGGCATACTTACGCTGATGGTGTAGGGTGCGTCCCGAGTTGGAAACCTCCACGATACTAACGCCTCCTACGCACTACACGTCGTAGATCTACCGCACCTACACAACACCTATCGCCCACAATAGTTCTCGTCGCAAGAACGCAGCGTAAATAACAAGGAGGAATGATCGACTCGAAAACAACGATCGGAAATTTGAGTCGGAATATTCCCCAAGAAAACACAAAGGTTGCCACTCCTTTTTGAGAGCAAGACCAGGGCTATAGGCCAAGATCCGCTCAAGCAAATAGGATCCACCCGATCCGGAATTAAATAGCCTAGCAACGGCGAATTCGATTCAAAACTTGCAGCGATTAATTTAACTTTGCGGAGAAAATGATTGTGAAACCACCACAACTACTTAGAGAATCACACAAAGAAGAGGAAGGAGTTTACCCAACCGAGAAGAAGTTTCACACAAGATAACGGTGGGAGAATCACTCTCTCCACGGATCCACCAGCATCACACCGAAGGGTTTGCAACCTTCTTCCCGGAGTCGCACCAAGGAAGCCGCGCCGGAGTCGCACCGAAAGGATGGAGGGAGTAAAGGAGGCCGGCGGCTTCACACCACAAGCAAGGGGGGCGGCGGCTTGGAGGCTCCTCCTCTTGGCCGAATTCCTCAAAGGGGATTAGGGTTAAAATCTTTCTAATTATTTCATAAGAAGGCCTCCTTATATAGGAGTTACAAACAAACCTTAACCCTTCATGATGGAGATGTAATCTCATCCACCCGAATGGCTAAGTGCACACCAAAAATAAAATTGTTTAAATAAAGAAATAAAAACATGCTATGAATATAAAATTATCACTTAAACATTGGATAATTTTATATTCTAAAAATATAGAAATAGAGTTCATGAAATAAGATTATTAAAGCTAAATTTCCATGGCGGTTCGAGCACGCCGCGGGCGGAGGTTGTAACGTCGCCTTCCGTTAGCGTCATCGTGCCGCCTCACATCCTTGAGTTGTATTGCCTTATCAACCGGATCATCATCAGCATCTTCAGCATCGTCTTCAAATGGTGGAGGAGGGGTCACGCCATCAATCCTCCCCCGCTCAAATCCACGCATCTCCGTTGCGTGGTCCAAGCGATAGCGGTGAAGGAGAGCGGCATCCAAACTTTGCAGCTCCATCTTGAGTACCCAAGAGTCATCCGAAGGGGGTCGACCTCGCCAACGGATGAGAAAGCGGTGGGTGTCGCCATCAGTAGTGGTAACAGGCTCAGCATCAAGTATCATCTCTGGAGTGGAAAACGTCCGTGGAAACCTGGGGAACATATTAGCAGTAGGCAGAAAAGAAGGCAACGTACCATCCGATGATATACCTGTGGGGACCGAAAGAGAGAGATCATCCGTGCTACCACTCCCCAACCCATGAGAATTTAGAGTGGGAGAAGAAGATGACAAAGAATTCAACTCTTGTGGTGGTGACACAAACATCGTTAAATCCGAAACGTTAAAAATGGGGGAGATACCCCAATCAGCAGGCAAGTCCAAAATGAAAGCGTTGTCACCTAACTTTTTAACAATCCGAAAAGGGCCGGCGCGCTTTGGTGCTAACTTTTTAACGGTGCCAGTTGGCAAGTGTTCGGGAACCAAACGGACTAAAACTAGATCGCCAATTTTAAAGTTTGATACTCTCCTATGTAAATTAGCGTGCGCTTGATAAGAGTCGTATTGCGTAGTCAAAGTGGCCCGTATACGTGCATGTAAATCATGGATGTGCTGGGCGAAGGATTGTGCAAACTGACTTGCCTTGTACGTTGGGGGCAACGACACCAAGTCAAGCGGTACAGGAGCCTTATATCCGTGAACAATCTCGTTCGGCGACAGACCCGTAGACCTATTCTTGGAATTATTGTAGGCTAATTTGGCATGGGGAAGGAGAAGATCCCAAGTGCTCTTGTGATCACTCACAAGACATCGTAACAAATTTCCTAAGCTCCGATTAACCACTTCCGTCTGCCCATCAGTTTGGGGATGATAGGCGGAGGAAAAAAATAATTTTGTTCCTATTAATATCCAAAGAGTTTTCCAAAAATAACTAGTGAATTTCACGTCCCTATCCGAGACTATGGTCTTGGGCACATCACGGTGACTAACAACTTCTTTAAAATATAATTTAGCGACGTGAGACGCATCGTTTGTCCTACTACACGGGATGAAATAAGCCATCTTTGAAAACCTATCCACAACTACAAAAACTGAGTCATAACGGCGAAGGGTAATGGGAAGGCCTAATACGAAATCCATGCTAACGTCTACCCAAGGCATGGAGGGAATAGGCAAGGGTGTATATAATCCTACGTTGGTTTTACTACCCTTAGACACCTGACACGTGCGGCAGCTACTCACTACCTGACCCACCATAACCTTAAGTTTTGGCCAATTAAATTTGTCCTCGACTAACGTAATGGTTTTATCTCTACCGAAGTGGCCACTCAACCCTCCGCTATGCATCTCCCATATGATATGTAGTCGTAACGATGACCGCGGAATATACAGCTTTCCGTTCTTAAACAGGTAACTGTCCTTGATGACGTACGCTGATATCGTCGTGGGGGAGCTATCCTGGGCAGATAAATAGGCATCCTGGAAATCAGGACACGTGGCGTACTCATCCTTAACCCGCTCAAATCCTACAACATGTACTTCTATAGAGGTGAGTAAAATCATAAGACGACTAAGGGCATCCGCGACTCGATTATCAGCTCCCTTAAGGTGCTTGAGATTAAACGTGTAGCCTTGTAAGAAAGCTACCCACTTAGCGTGTCGTGGGCTGATCTTATGCTGGCCATTGATGAAACGTAAGGCCTCATGATCGGAGAGGATCACAAATTCCTTGGAAAGGAGATAGTGCCTCCAATGGTGTAGACATCGGACTACAGCATAAAATTCCCTATCGTAATTTGAATAGTTCAGCTTGGGGCCGGACAACTTCTCGCTAAAATAACTAATGGGATGGCCCTCCTGGCTCAAGACACCTCCAATCCCTACCCCAGACGCATCACATGTGAGCTCAAAGACTTTAGCAAAGTCAGGTAGATGTAAGACAGGTGCCTCAGTCATAAGCTCCTTTATTCGTTCAAAAGCATAGGTGGCGGACTTCGTCCATGTAAACTCTCCCTTTTTCATACAGTCGGTGATAGGCACCATAATACTACTGAAGTCTCGTATGAAACGACGATAAAACGTGGCTAACCCATGGAAACTACGTACCTCACGGAGGGTGGTTGGCACGGGCCAGTCCTTAATGACCTGAACCTTGCCCGGATCAACTCGAATACCCTTAGAATCGACTATATACCCTAAGAACTCAACCTCCGAGGCATTGAAAGTGCATTTTTTAAGATTGAGAAATAAAGTCTCCTTCCGCAGGGTGGAAAGGATCACTCTCATATGGGAGATGTGCTCGGTAGTAGAGGTGCTATAAATCAGTATATCGTCAAAGTAGACGACAACGAACTTCCCCATGAATGGCTGAAAGACATGTGTCATCATCCGGGAGAAGGTACTAGGGGCATTGGATAACCCAAAGGGCATCACAAGACATTCGTACAGTCCATCCTTCGACTTGAATGTCGTCTTCCACTCGTCGCCCTCTCGTATCCTAATCTGGTGATAGCCACTCCGAAGATCTAATTTAGAGAATACGGTGGCTCCGGACAAGACATCCAACAAATCATCTAGGAGGGGAATGGCGAACCAATACTTGATGGTAATTTTGTTGATAGCGCGGCTATCAACGCACATCCTCCATGTACCATCCTTCTTGGGGGCAAGTAGGGCGGGTACAGCACATGGACTCATACTAGTCCTAATAAAACCCTTCTCCAGTAAGCCCTCTATTTGGGACTGCAACTCCAGGTGATCTGCAGGGTGGAGTCGATAATGGGACTGATTTGGCAAGGAAGACCCCGGGATGAGATCTATCGCGTGCTGGATATTCCTAAGTGGGGGTAACGTGGACGACAACTCATCCGGGTACACGTCCCTATACTCTTCCAACAGTACCCGTAACTCACTAGGTAACTCATCCAAAATACTAGAATCGGGCTTCGCACTTAATAGGACTAGCGCGTACATAACTCCATCAAAGAACCGATCTCTCTCAAACTCTTTCCTACTAACTAGATTCAACGTCTTCCGTTCTACCGGAATAGTGGTGTCCTTAGCCAAGACTACGGGCACCTTTGGGATGGTCGGCTTCAAAGTGATGGTTTTGCCATTGAATTTGAATTCATAAGTGTTGGCTCTACCAAAATGTGTAACATCACGATCGTATAGCCAAGGGCGGCCTAACAACACATGACAAGCGTCCATCGGAAGGACATCACACCACACCTCATCAATGTAGGATTTGAATGAGAGTGGGACCAGGCATCGCTTGGTGACGGGTACGGAGATCTTATTAATCCAAGCGACCTTATATGGGGTCGGGTGTGGTTCCGTGGTCAAGGACATACGTGCAATGGCGTTCTCAGATACGACATTCACACAACTACCACTATCAACAATCAGCTTGCAAAGTTTCTCTCCACTCTTAAAAATCAGAGAAAATATGCTCGTCCTCTTCCACTCATCTAATGGACGAGGAGTGGCCAAGATACAACGCATCACCATAAGGGGGTGATCGTCCTCTAAATCACTTGGGACCCCTTCTGGGTCGCTCTCCTCAGCAGCCTCATAAACGTAATCCGCAAGATCGGTCGTCGACTCTAACAAGGCTATGGCTTTAGTTTTCGTTGGGCATTCGAAGGCGTAGTTACCTTGATTGCCACAAGAATAACATGTAGCGTTAGTCTTGCTAACCTTTCCGATAGGAATACGTTCGCTCGCAGGGTTCTTAGTGTTCCTAGCAGTGATCACGACAGTCTTTGACTCGGCGGACCGGAACTTCCCTTTGTCCTGATATGTGGAGGAAGATGATCCGGTAGTGGATTTCCCCTTCGTAAGGGAATAACGGAAGTGTGCCTTAGATGCTAAGTGTTTCTCAATGTCGAGGGCGGCATTGAATGTCGTGTTTAGATCAGTGTGGCCACATCGTAAGAGCTTCCGCTGAATATCGGGATTAAGCCCCTTACGAAATCTAGAGAGGGTGACCTCGGGGATTTCCTTCAGATCACAACGCACCATTCGGTCCTTCAGTTGTCCCATATACTCCGCTACTGAATTTGAGCCCTGCCGCAGGGTGGCAAGCTCATCAAACATCTGTGTCTGATGGTACGCGGGAACGTACTGATCGGTCAACAAATTCTTCATTACGGTCCAACCAATAATTGGGTTTCCATCTCCAGCACCTAGCCTACGCTCTTCGTTTAGCCAATAAGTTTTGGCATGGCCTGTCAACTTCATCCTGGCAACTTGGACCTTTTGGGGGTCCGTGAGATGGTGCCAGTCGTAGTAACATTCCATGTCCACTATCCACGTAAGGAAGTTTTGTGGATCTCCCATGCCGTCGAAAGTGGGGGCATCAATCTTGATGGCCCTAGTGATGTCAAACTCTCGGTCGTGGCGACGACCTCGAGGGGGCACTCGTGGGGAGTCCCCATCAGAATCCGACTCAGAGAAGTGTTGGCGCCGGCGGGGAAACTCAACATTAGCTGGTGGTGAGGGTGGGCTAGCTTGATTTTTTAAAATCTGTGCTAATGTAGCCCTTAGCTCCGCCATATCATTACGTAGACCCGCAATCGCTTCAGCGTTATGAAGCTCATGCCCGTTCTCAGCCATCCTAGATGTTGACGGTGCCGTGTACTCCATATCTAGCCTAGTGCACATGCAAGACCCAGAAGATTATGAAGACGATTTTTCCTAGGGCTGTAGCTAGCCTGAAAATAAAATATTTTTATAAAAGCTTGATGTAAATAATACGTAGATCGTTAAAATTTTTTTTTTTGAAATTTTGCTGAAAAATAAAAATTTCAGCCTGCTATTTGCAGACCAACTGGACAGATTTGGACAGAATTACGATGTTCCAATTTGCAGGCCAACCTAACGAGGTCGAATCAAAAAATTTTCTGTTTTAATGTTGCTGGAAATAAGGTTAGGAAGCTACAGAATTTTTTCAGATTTTTTGACAAGTTTTTAAAATTCCGAAGGATTTACTAAATGCAGACCAAACCGAAAATTTCAGATTTTTGAAAGTTCATATCAACCAACGAAGAACGCAGAGAGGATGTTTGCAACTTGGGAGTTGAAACAACCGCCTCTGATACCAAATTGGTGTAGGGTGCGTCCCGAGTTGGAAACCTTCACGAGACTAACGCCTCCTTCGCACTACACGTCGTAGATCTACCGCACCTACACAGCACCTATCGCCCACAATAGTTCTCGTCGCAAGAACGCAGCGCAAATAACAAGGAGGAATGATCGACTGGAAGACAACGATCGAAAATTTGAGTCGGAATATTCCCCAAGAAAACACAAAGGTTGCCACTCCTTTTTGAGAGCAAGACCAGGGCTATAGGCCAAGATCCGCTCAAGCAAATAGGATCCACCCGATCCGGAATTAAAAAGCCTAGCAATGGCGAATTCGATTCAAAACTTGCAGCGATTAATTTAACTTTGCGGAGAAAACGATTGCGAAACCACCACAACTACTTAGAGAATCACACAAAGAAGAGGAAAGAGTTTACCCAACCGAGAAGAAGTTTCACACAAGATAATGGTGGGAGAATCACTCTCTCCACGGATCCACCTGCGTCACACCGAAGGGTTTGCAACCTTCTTCCCGGAGTCGCACCAAGGAAGCCGCGCCGGAGTCGCACCGAACGGATGGAGGGAGCAAAGGAGGCCGGCGGCTTCACACCACAAGCAAGGGGGGGCGGCGGCTTGGAAGCTCCTCCTCTTGGCCGAATTCCTCAAAGGGGATTAGGGTTAAAATCTTTCTAATTATTTCATTAGAAGGCCTCCTTATATAGGAGTTACAAACAAACCTTAACCCTTCATGATGGAGATGTGATCTCATCCACCCGAATGGCTAAGTGCACACCAAAAATAAAATTGTTTAAATAAAGAAATAAAAACATGCTATGAATATAAAATTATCACTTAAACATTGGATAATTTTATATTCTAAAAATATAGAAATAGAGTTCATGAAATAAGATTATTAAAGCTAAATTTCCATGGCGGTTCGAGCACGCCGCGGGCGGAGGTTGTAACGTCGCCTTCCGTTAGCGTCATCGTGCCGCCTCTCGTCCTTGAGTTGTATTGCCTTATCAACAGGATCATCATCAACATCTTCAGCATCATTTCAAATGGTGGAGGAGGGGTCACGCCATCAGCTGAGAGATGACTAAAGAGTTGGGCTTCCGAGAGATTTCGATCCCCAAAAAGTACTTCGGAGAACCCATATCTTTCGTGACCAGATGTTGGCGAAGATGCCGCTTTGTCAAGGCTACCCCTTCCTGGTCATCGCCAGTGAGAAGAATATCATCAACATATACTGCAAGAACCACCAGTCCCGAAGAGGTTTTGCGAATAAATAGAGAGTGATCAGCAGAGCTGCGAGCAAAACCAATGTCCGCCACGATGCCGCTGAACTTGTCAAACCAATCTCGAGGGCTCTGCTTGAGGCCATAGATTGCCTTATGTAGCCGACATACTCGTGTCTCCCCCTGAGCAACATACCCAGGAGGTTGCTCCATGTAGACGGCCTCCTGAAGATCACCATAAAGGAAGGCATTCTTGATATCTAGCTGGGAAAGTGGCCAGTCTTTGTTGACTGCCACAGAGAGAAGGACCCTTATAGTGCTGAGACGAGCCACGGGAGAGAAGGTGTCAAAGTAATCAACCCCATAGGTCTGAGTAAAGCCCTTAGCCACGAGGCGAGCTTTATAACGGTCCACAGTGCCATCTGGGCCAAATTTGACCACAAAGACCCAGCGACAGCCAACAACATCTGTATCAAAGGGAGGAGGGACAAGAGTCCAGGTACCCCACTCTGTTAGGGTCGCCATTTCCTCATCCATGGCCATCTTCCAGTGAGGAATAGCAAGGGCCTCCTGGTAGGAACGAGGTGTGGTAGTGGCAGAGATAGCCAGCGCAAAGGCCCTGTGAGAAGAGGTAAGATGATCATATGAAACAACAGCAGCAAGGGGGTGTAGGGTACACGTACGCACCCCTTTGCGAAGAGCGATAGGAAGATCCAGGTCGGCGGGTACTTCGGTATCCAGAACATCCATGGCAGAGAGAGCTGGCCCGGGAGGAGAGAGCGATGGCAGCGGAGATGAGGGAGATGGAGGCGGAGAGAGAGGCGGAGGGAGAGGAGTGGGCGGAGACGGAGGAGGGGCGGATATCGCAGTAGGAGACGAGGAAACGAACGGAATAACAGGAGAATCAGAGGTGGGGGGAAGAGACGAGGAGGCATCCGAGAAGTAGGAGGCATTCTCGAAGAAGGTAATGTCAGCGGAGACGAACTGCTTACGAAGAACAGGGTCAAAGCAACAGTAGCCTTTCTGAGTGGCGGAGTACCCCAGAAAGACACATTTGGTAGAGAGAGGGGCGAGCTTATCACGGGTGGCAGATGGGGCGTGCACAAAAGCAGTGCACCCAAAGATTCGGAGAGGGAGAGGAAAAGACTCCTTGCCTGGATAAAGGATGGAAAAGGGGTTTTTCCCTTTCGAACGGAGGAGGGAATGTGATTGATGAGATAACAGGCAAGAAGAACAGCATAGCTCCAATATGAGCGAGGGACATGCATTTGAGTCATCAATGTGCGAGCAACATCAAGGAGGTGACGGTTTTTGCGTTCCGCCACCCCATTTTGTTGGGATGTATAGACGCAGCTTGTCTGATGAATAAGGCCATGTTGCACACAGAAGGAGGTAAAAGCATGACTTAAGTACTCTTTTGCATTATCAAAACGAAAAATTTTAATACCAACACCAAACTGATTTTTGATTAAATGATAATAGGAGGTCCATACATTAAAAGTTCAGAGCGATCTCGTAAGAGATACACCCAAGTACATCTAGAAAAATCATCAATAAAGGTTACAAAATAAGAACTACCCCGACCAATAGTAAGGGTAGGAGCAGGCCCCCAGATATCGGAGTGGACTAGATCAAACGGACGAGTAGAGTCCCGACCTTGCTTCGGTGTGAAGGAGGAACGGTGATGCTTGCCAAGTTGACATGCTTCGCAGTTGAGAGTAGTATTGGAGGGAGGGAGGTGGGGTAGAAGCTGATGTAGAAGCCGTGGTGGAGGATGACCGAGACGGAGATGCCACTGTAGAAGATTCGTACAAGAAGAAGAAAAGGCGGACAAAGCGGAAACGTTGTCGAGAAAGTAGAGGCCGCCGCTCTCAGTCCCAGTAGCAATCGTTCGCTAGGATCTTGGATCCTGAAAAGAACAAGAAGAGGGAGTAAACGTTATAGAACATTGAAGCTGCTTGCATAAAGAAGTAACCGACAATAGATTGCACGGAAACTTGGGCACATAGAGAGTGTCCTTTAGCTGAAGGGATTGAGTAACATGAACCACTCCTGACCCATGAACCGGGGAGGGAGAGCCGTCTGCAATGAGGACCGGGGGCAACCGGTCATGCTGTTCGAGGAGAGAGAAGCACTGAGGATTGCCCGTCATATGATTAGTTGCACCGGAGTCGATAAGCCATTTACCTTGAGTGACCACATGGGCACTACCTGATGATGTGACCACGGAGCAGACGGCTTGGAAGAGGAGGCGGAAGAGTCACCCGAGGGACGGAGATGGGGATGCTTAGTCCAGCAGCAGTCAAGAGTATGTCCGGTGCGGCCGCAGTGAGAGCAGAGGTAGCGGGAAGAAGGACGTCCGCCAAATTGATGAATGCGGCTACCAGAGCCACTCCGCTGAGTTTGATGAGCATAGTTATCCGGTGGAGAAGGAGCGGGCAGAAGCGGGCGCTAAAGGAGAGAGGTGACAACGGCGATGCGAGCAACGATGGCGTCTAATGTAGGAGATTCCTCCTCACCCAGAATTTGTTGGCGGATCATGTCATAAGTGTCAGGAAGACGGAGCAGATAACACACAACCAGAAGCTCCTGGAAGTGCTTGTGTTGTTGAGCCAGATCCGCAGAAAATGGGCGATTCTGAAGAATCTCAGCCCCAAGAGCTTGAACTTGTTGGTAGGCCGCAGCAGGAGACAAGGTAGGCCAGGCAAAGAGGTCCGCATACAACGTATAGATGCGGGACGTCTGAGCCCCTTTAGAGTACAGAACAGCAAGATGAAGCCAAGCGGCCTTCACTGTCTCATCATGACGGATGACGGGAAGGCACTCATCAGATAGACTGTTAGTGAGCCAAGTACGCACAAGCGCGTCACTCGCATCCCAGTCATCAAAGAGAGGTGAAGTGGTAGGAGGGGGGGTCATCAACGAGATGGTGGCGTTTGCGTTGCGAGCGAAGAAGAAAAGTGAAAGAGACGCTCCAATCCGAGTAGTTGGAGCCGACAAGCTTAGAAATGGTGCCAAGGTTCCCGGAAGAAGTAGGAGGTAGAGGCGGAGCTGGATTGGCAACAGGGGTGGCGGCAGGAGTGGTGGTAGTGGAAGCATCAAAAAGAGCCATCATGAAGCCGCGCGGTTAGGAAACAAGCCGCACGGATAGGCAAAAGAAAACTGCAGCGGTCAGGATGTCGAACACCAGCGGCCAGAAAGACCACGACCAAGTCGCAGTATCAAGTAGAGGGGAAGAAGTCGAGCGGCAAGCAGACAGTCCGCCCGAATAGAAGCACAAGAGAAGGCAAGGCACACTGCAATAGGTCGAGGCGAACAAGGAGACAGATCGCAGCGAACAAGGTAACAGGTCGCGCACACAGCGGGCAACGACAAGGAAGAAGGAGACCGTGCGGACAGGGCTCAAGCCGGAGAAGCAAGTCGCGCGGACAGAGAGGGTACACCGAATCAGGAGGAAAGGATCGATTCCTTTGATACCATGTGAGAAACGAACTAAAACAAGCCGAAGAAGGTATAACTGAAATTTTATTATCAGAAAAAGGTATCTATTACAAAGGTATGCCCTCCCTTATATAGAATGGAGGAGAGATGAGAGAATACAAATAAGAGATGTGGGACTAAAAAATACAGGACTAAGCGGACTATACAGAACAAACCGCATAAGCCGCGCGGTTAGACAGAAGGGCTAACCGCACGGCTACCACCAGAGAGAGAGAGAGACCGCCAGAGGAGACCGCCAGACTGCTCGGTAACCGCACAGTAACAGCACATGAATCAAACCGCTGACTCCAAACCGCCAGACCGCGCGGTCTCCAAGCCGCCAAGATAGACCGCCAGACCGCCCGGTCACCAACTTCAACAGGGACAAAATCTAGATTGATGTCTTCCTTTTCCATATGCTCCCTAATAAAATAAAATCTAATTTCTATCTACTTAGTCCTGCTGTGTGAGACAGGATTCCTAGCAATAGAAATAACACTAGTAGAATCACAATATAGAGGATTTCTACTTATCTTGAGATTATATTCCGAGAACTGATGTTGAATCCACAACAACTGAGCACAGTAGCTACTTGCTGAAATGTACTCTCACTCTACAGGTGATATTGTAACACTTGTTTGCTTCTTACTACTCCAAGATACTAGTCTACTTCCCAAGAACTAACAGGTGCTAGAAGTGCTTTTCTTGTCCACTTTGCATCTTGCAAAATCTGCATCTGAATAACATGTCAGTTCAAAATCCCTATTTCTAGGGTACCATAGGCCAAGATCTATAGTACCCTTGAGATACCTCAAAATACTCTTTATAGCAGAGTAGTGAGATTCTTTAATGTAAGCCTGATACCTAGCACAGACATATGTAGCATACATGATGTCAGGCCTACTAGTAGTGAGGTATAGAAGGGAGCCAATTATCCCTCTATGCAAAGTTTCATCAATAGGTTTCCCTGCTTCATCTTTATTTATAGGCATACTTTAACCCATGGGAGTTTTCATGGTGGAGGCATTTTCCATTCCATATTTCTTAATCAATTCCCTGGTGAACTTGGACTGGGATATGGACAAGCCATCATCAGCCTGTCTAACTTAGAGTCCCAAGAAGAACTTGAGCTCACATACACTACTCATCTCAAACTTCCCTTTCATAAGTTTAGCAAACTTCCTATAAAGGTTATCATAAGTAGATCCAAAGATAATTTCATCAACATATATTTGGATTAGGATGATCTTGCCCATAGATTCCCTTAGGAATTGGGTCTTGTCTATTTTCCCCCTTGAGAATTTGTTCTCAATGAGGAAACTAAACAAAGTCGCATACCATGCTCGAGGGGCTTTCTTCAACCCATATAGAACTTTCCTAAGTATATAAACAAAATCAGGAGAGTTAGAGTCAACAAAACCTGGAGTCTGTTCTACATAGACTTCCTCTTTTAAGTCACCATTCAAGAAGGCTGACTTCACATCCATTTGGTAGACTTTGAATCCTTGGTAGGCCGTAAATGTAAGGAAGAATCTTATTGCTTCCAATCTGGCTACTGTGGCAAAGGTTTGATCAAAGTCAATACCTTCTTCTTGCTTGTATCCTTTAGCCACACGTCTAGCCTTGTTCTTGACAATAATACCATTCTCATCCCACTTATTCTTATAGATCCAATTGGTCACTATGACATTTTGTCCTTGTGGTCTGGGAACCAGCTTCAAGACCATACACCTCTTAAACTGGTTCAGGTCTTCTTGCATTGCTCCAATCCAGAACTGGTCTTGGATTTCCTCTTCAAACTTTGTAGGCTCTACTTGTGACAACAAACTTGAGTAGAGTATTGTATTGATACTCTTTCTTCTAGTTATGACTCCTAGGCTTACATCACCACTGATCTGATGTGCTGGATGATCCATCGTATGCCTTACAGCTAGAGGCAACCTTGCTTCACCTTCTTGAGCATCAGTGGCTCCATCTGGCTGAACTTCATCCTCAACTTTTATGTCTTGTGCATCCTCTGGACAACACAAATCCTCATCCATATCCTGGACTGTTGGATCATCTTACTTGATGGTGAGATTGTCCATCACCATCTCTATTCCTATAAAATTAGAAGAAGAGCTAGGCAGCTCACTATTAATCATGTTTGATTCATCAAAGACAACATGAACTGACTCTTATATAACTTGACTTATCAAGTTGTAGATTTTATATGCCCTACTGTGGTTGATATACCTAATAAGGATCCCTTCATAGGATTTGGCAGCAAATTTAGTCATATAGAACTTTCCATTGTTAAGTATATAACACTAGTTACCAAAGATCCTGAAGTAGGATAAGTTTGGTTTTCTGACTTTTAAGATCTCATAGGGAGTCTTCTTGTGGATTTTGGTGATAGAAGCCTTGTTAAGGACATGACATGCAGTGTTTACTGCCTCAGCCCAGAAATATTCTAGGAGAGTTGTGTCATTTAGTAAGGTCCTTCCAGCTTCCATTAGAGTCTTATTTTTCCTCTCAGCTATTCTATTTTACTGTGGTGCTCTAGGAGGGAAGAATTCTTGGTGAATCCCTTGCTCTTCACAGAACCTTGTCATGCATTCAAACTGAAATTAAGTCCCATGATAACTTCTGATTTTGACCATAGTACTATCAAATTCATTCTGAATTTGCTTGATAAATGTCTTGAAGACATTAGGGGTTTCAGATTTCTTCCTAAGAAAGAACACCGAAGCAAATCTAGAAAAGTAATAAACCACCACAATTGTGTAGACTTTCCTACCTAGACTTTGAACTAGCATAGGACCAAAAAATCCATCTATAGGCAATATAGGCACCTCACAGAGTCTTTGGTCTTAATGCTCTTGAAGGAGGTCTTGGTCTGTTTGCCCTTTTAGCATGTAGAGCAGATACCCTCCTTAGTGCATTTGAACTTAGGGCCATTCCTAACTAACTCTTCAATCAATATTTTGCCTATAGTCTTGTAGTTCAAATGAGCCAGTCTCTTATGCCATTGGACACAATACGAGACTTTCTCATTTGTATCTAGGCATATAGGAGAGTCCATGCTTACACATAAAAAATTAAGACAATAGACATTTCCTCTTCTAGTGCCTGTTAAGATGACCCCTTGGTCACTTGACCTCCTAATTTGACACTCATCCTTGAGGAATATAATGTCATAGCCAAGATTACATAGTTGGCTTATGCTTATGAGGTTGTGTTGCAAACCTTCAACATAAGCTACCTGCATGATTGTGATTATGCATTTGTTATCCTACCATACCCTTTAGTTACTCCCCTATCTGAACCACTAAAGATGACTTTGGGTCCATTCTTTACTGGAGTGTAGTCCTTTAGAATGCTCCTTATTACAGTCATGTGCCTGTAACATCCACTGTCTAAGTATCATATGAGGGTATGACCACTTGGACTAACCTGCAAGATATAAATCAGGTAAACTTAGGACCCCAATTCTTATTGGGTCCTAGGTGCAAGTTAGTCTGATAATGAACCTGCCTACCTGTAGTTCTCTTGACAGGTAAGCTCTCTCTTGCTCTTGACATACTGGATTGTGCCAGCAATCAATAGCATAGTGACCCACCTTGCCACAACACTAGCACTCATGGATATTGTACCTTATCTTTAGAGTTTGTCTTGTAGCTGTGCTGACAGCAGCTCTTAGTCCAGAAGGCATAGTAGTAGCCTTTTTCTTGTATCTCCCAGCCACAATCTGACTTGGGATATGTCTGCCAGTAGAGGTACTTGGAATATCTTGATTCCCACCAGCAGTAGTCTTCCATTTAGAAGACATACTTTTTATGGCCTCAGATATACCCATGTATGGTCTGCTGATGAACTTACCCTTATTATGATTGTGGATTGGGAGATCTTGAGAAAAGGCTGCTGCCTTATTCTTGAGTGTTGGGGTTGGTGCACCAAACACAAATGGTCCATAATAGGCCATTTGAATCTACTCACGGGGGGCCTTGAAGGCACTTATACCCCTACTATGTCTTCCACCACAGTGGTGAACATCTTTGTTTCCTTTATTGGATCTACCATTCATCCAGTGACCATAAATTCTTTCTTAGTCATACGTGTTTGAGGGTATCACACTCTCTTGAATGGAATAGGAGGCTTGGAGGATAGTGGCTGTACTGGTGCTTTGCCCTTTCCTTTGAGATTGACAACTCTTGTAGGTCCCTTGAATCCCATCCCCTTCTTGCCCTTTTGGGAGGAGAAGGAATCTATCAGGGGAAGTACTGAGCTGGGCTTGGAGTAGCCAACCACTATCCTTTTCTCTTTCTCGAGCAGTACTTCCAAGTCCTTTATTTGATTTTCCTGGTACTCTATGGTGCCTAACTGGATGAAGGAAATAGTTTCTAATTCACTAATTTCCCTTATTTTCAGATCTAGTAGGGAAGCTGAGTATGCATGCTGGGAAGCAGCAAGCTGAAGAGAAGAAATCTTTTTGACCTACTTCTTAGCCAGCAACTTGCATTTATTAAAGGCATTTAGCAAGAAACCATACTTATCAATGATAGAATTGACATCTACTTCTGATTCAGTCCCATCTTCATCACAGGATGGAGATATTCTGACTCAGGACTGGTTACATAACCAGTTTCAGTGGAGTGATATGACTGAGAATATACCTTGACTGGACCAGGCTGATCCTGGCTAGATTCCTCATCTATCATGCCATTAGTCCATAACAACAACTGTCTTCTTCTTTATCTTCATCCACCTCTAAATAAATATATGGTTGTGATAGAGGGACCCTGATTTCTATCCTGACAGCAGGATAGTCTTCATCTTCTATAACAGCAGCTAGCCCAAAGTAGGCTTTCTCTTCTTCTTTAGATTTTGAAGAAGATGACTCACTATCAGTCCAACTCTTCTTCTTTTCAGCCATAAAGGACTTTTCCTTTTTGCCCTTATTTTGTTGGTGGTTCTTCTTCTCTCCTCCCTCTCTTGTCTTTACTAGGCAGTCCAGCTACAATATGCCCTAGCTTACTATAATAGTAGTAGATAACATTAGTAGAAATCTATTTACTAGGTTTAGAACCATACCTGTCCTTCTTGGAGGATTTCTTCTTTCCCATATAGTAGTCCTCCTTGTGATGAGATGATGAGGGTCTGATCTTCCTCTGCTTCTTCTTCATGAACTTCTGGAATTATTTGGAGAAGATAGCAAAGTCTTCATCAAATATGTGGTAGTCTGATGTTCTTGTCTCTGAGTCATCTGAGTCAATCTCAACATCCCTCCTTGGTGGAGATGGAGTCTTTCTCCTGCATCTCCATGTGGCTTCATCTTTGAATGCCACAACCTTCTCTCTTTCTTGGTAATTGTTATTGGTCTCCTCTTCTTTCCTGATAGATAGCTGCATCTCATATGACATCAGCATTCCAAATACGGTGTGAGGTGGAGTATCACCAAACTTTACCACCTCTCCGATGGCACATATCTTTGTGTCCTAATCTCTAGTAAGAGATCTTAGGAACTTGTCATTGAGCTCATAATGTCTGAAGACCATCCCATAGGGCTTCAGCTCATTCATAATCCTAAAGAACTTTTCATAGTAGGTGGCTATGCTATCTCCTTTGTACTGCCTGAAAGCCTTATACTTCTAGTTGAGCATGGACTTACTGTAATCTCTTACTTCCTCTATCCCCTCCATATAGATCACAAGTGTGTCCCACATTTCCTTTACAGTTATGCAGTGGATCAGATTCTAAATGGTAGAATCATAAATAGTATCGACAATGATATTCTGAGCCCTCTTGTCTATGGTGGCAAGGATGACTTCATCCTTTCTCATCTCTGCATAAGTCTTAGGTGTCTGATCATTTGCATTCAGAATTTACACTTTCATGGGGATGAAAGGTCCCTCCTTGACAGTAATAAAATTACTAGGGGCAGCTGCTTCCATGAATAACCTAACCTCTCCTTCCATATGCCAAATCCTTCCTTCCTACAGATTGGAAGTTTCATGGCACCCAGCTCCTTATAGTTCACTCCTAAACCCATAAGGACAGACTTGTAACTAACATTGGAGATCTGCTTAGACTGTTAAGACTTTCTTGAGCAACCTCCCTCTGATACCACTTGAAAGTCTTTGTTTTCAAGGTCAGCTAAACACCTAGAGAAGGGGGGGGGGGTGAATAGGTGTTTGGTCTCTATTGAACTTTTCTTATCTTAATTTGATTAGGCTGTGCTCTGTGATTCGTTTGTTTGGATTTCAAGATACACACACAGAAGACACAAATATTTTATAGTGGTTCTCCAGGTTATGGGTACGTCCACAGTCCCTCCCACCATTAGAATAGTGTGTTAGACAAGGCTCTTCACAAATATCTCGGATCCAATGAGCTTACAACACGATCCCGCATGACCACTCAGTCTCCTTCAAGACTTACAACTCAAGCACTAAGCCCTACCACTCAGTGATTCAACAATTACCTACCTCTCGCACAAATGCCCTACAACTCAGGCTGGAAGGACAGCCCTATAAACTCAGAGAGACAATTCTCCTACAGCTCAGGCCAATGGCCTAAACTCAGATCTAAAACAGAGATCCTATACTTGGACTTTATAGCATAGGGCAACAATCTCAGATCTAAAAGATCCTACACTCAGATCCAAGACTAGATCCTACAAAAAGAATTAGGTTGAGATGATTTGACACAATAGATAGATCAATATGTCTTCTTCTTGGGCTGACACATAATCTTCCCAACTTCTTCTCAATAACAAGATGAAAAATATATTCATAAAGATTGAAGCTTGTGTAGGAAGTAACTACTATTGAAGGTGTAGATTTGACAGTGCTTTTCTTCTTCAATCAGCAACTGGACTTGCAGAATCCGACATCTCTGCTTGTCTTCTCTATTAGAAAGTTTTTCTGAACTGCTGTCGCTAGTGAAGATTGCAACAACTAACTCTTGTCGCTTTCAGGTTCACTAATCAGAACAAAACCTTCAAGCTCGTCAATAATGGCGAGGAAGACGATGATGTTCCGCCGCAATGCGTAATCAGAAAACCCTGAAAAGCTGAAAGTGAGGAATAGATCTTATCTTTACTCTATAGGGGGGGTGAATAGAGTATTAAAAATTTATTAACTTGTTTTTATAGTGGATTAAAATATGGTGATATATATATGTATAAACAGAAATATCATAGACCACAAACAAAAAATAAAGGCAAACTAGACTATACAAGGTGTTTATAGTGGTTCCCCAATAAACCTGGGTACATCCACTCTTCTACCACCCTGGTAGAAATCCACTATAGGTTTTTGATCAGGTGCCCTGCCACCACAAGATCTATTTTCTAAGGGAGATCTAATAACACTTTGAGCTTTTGATCAGGTGTCCAAAAACTAATCTCAAGTCTTATGATTAGGTGACTTGTGAACCAAAAGGGGCTAACTTTTGAAGGGAGTTAAAAACCATGTACACAGGAAATGGAAAATAAAAATATATTGAATTCTATATCTTAAATCTCTGAGAAGACTAGTGGACTTTATGATGTCAAAGCTCCCCCTGAGTTTTATGGTTCTGATCAGGAGTGAAAGCTTTGCTTAAGGGTGTAGGCCTTCAAAAAGATATTGCTCTTCAAGCTTTTAGACTCATTTTGATTGTTTGTCTCTCAAAAGCCTGAAGCAGATGAAGAACACTGAGTGTGTGAGAGCTATATTGCTCTTAACTATCTGATAATACTTTTTAACTGATTCACTTCTCTTGTGATTGTTATTTCCATGATCTGTGTCTCTCAATACTTTTGAAAGAAAAACACTTTATATATGTTTCAAATTCAAAACCATTTGAATTTTGAATTGTTTCCTGAATTTCTCTATAAAAATTCTGGAATCCTGAACGGTTAATTTTTTCCTTGAATGTATTTCCCTAACTGTCCCAGTAAATATGGTAGAGCAATAACTCTATGAAAACCCTAATTAATGGTGCCATGGAAATGGCTATATTCTTGGGAATATTCAGCATTAATTATCATAGCATTACTGACTTAATATAAAATTTGAAATCAAACTGATAGGCGAACTGAGACATTGCAGAGAAGAATAGTCGAACAGAACCTGAAAGGAATTAGTCGAACTCAGCAATGATTTTGTCGACTTGAACTTCAAGTTCGTCGAGCTAAGAATTCTCCTTTGTCGAGCTGAGCTCCAAGATCATCGAGCTGAAAATAAACTTGCCAATCTGAGCTCCAAGTTCATCAAGCTGAGATAGTCCTTCGTCGAGCTGAACTTCTGATATGAGATCATAGTTCGTCGATCTCAGCTAGACTTTCGTCGAGCTCAACTCACAGAAGGAACTCTGAGTTCGTCGATCTGAGATCGATGATCGTAGAGCTGAGTTCAGCTATCATTGAACGACTTTCTTGCAATCATTTTAACTACTTATTCATTGAAGTCTTCTGTCTCTAAAGTATTCTGAAGGGTATGACAGTCTAAGTAGGTGTTCCTGACTTTGACCCTGGAAATAACCTATGACCCTAGACTATACATGATGGGACATCTAAACAAACCTAATAGTGAACCTAACCCATATCATAAGTAGGGTTCCAACAATCTCCCACTATTTGGGGTCTTTCTTTGCTGCTATGAGTTGGTCTTGATTGATAAGAATAAGAAGTAGACCTTTGAACATGAGAAACATTGCCTGCTGATCCTGCTGCAGGAGGAGGAGGAGGTCCTCTCCAATACTTCTTAGGAGGTGAATTATATCTCTTCATCTTCTTTATTCTCTTTTGTTCATTCTTAGAAAGTCTCATCCTGTAGGGAGTATCTGGAGTGAGAGTAATATTGTGCAGAATGTAGTATGGGGTATCTGCTGTTGGATTTGGTTTTGGAGTAGCCCTGACTGGAGCCTTTTTTTTCTTAAACTTCCTTTTCTTAAAACTAGAGTAATCTGACTCATCAGATTCATCATCATCATCAGATTCATCATCATCATCAGAATCATCTTCAGCTTTTTGATCATATAGATCATCAATCTACTTTAACAAATCAGACTTATCATGAGCTTGTAATTCTTACTGTGTATGATCAACATCAGTATCAGCTTGCATCTGTACACTATCATCCTTTTCCATGTATTCAAAAAGGATATCATCTAAATTTTGCATAGGGGACTCAGCCCAAGCATAAGTTAGTGGAGAGAGAGCCTTTGGCTCTATAACAGAAATACTGGAAGAAGTATTACATAAAATATTTATAATTTCTTTTAACACTGAAGATCCTACTGGAGTAGAATAACAGACTATTGCTTTAGAGTAATCAGAAACTGTATCACCAAAAACTGGTAAATTTGTGCTATGCACTGTATCAAAAGAATGAAGTAAAGAGGGAAGGTCAACTGTGGGATTAATGATGAAATCATCAACAGTGATCATTACTGTATCAACTGACTCTTCTAAATAAATCATTGCAGTATCATCATCAAGAATTTCAAATTTTTCTACTGCTGGAATATCTACTGCTGCTGCTGCTACTACTACTGGAGGAGCTTCTTCATTGGACATCTCCCCCTGTATGGTTTCAGAGAGACCTGAACACAGGCCCCAGAAGAAGGGACAGAAGAGGAGGAAGCCAGTTGAGCAGCTAGAAGGGAAATAGAAGCACGGAGTGGGGCAACAGCCTCAGCTATGAGCTATTTTTGATAGGGAGTGATGAATTGAAGAAGATCAGTAGCAATGTCAAAGAAGTCTAGGTATAGTGGATTAGGAGTAGAAGGGGTATAGGTGGATTGGTGACCACAATTGGAATAGATGGAGAGTACTTGAGGTAGGTCTGAATGTAGGAAGGTTGGTGGAAGATTTGATGGAGGGATGCTATTAGGAAGTTCACCTGGAATTATTTCCTGAACTGGTGAAAGTGGTGGAGATTATTGTGGAGATGGAGATGAGAGTAGAATGAATGTTGGGGATGACAAAAGTTGATCTGGAAGAGTAGAAGTGGATGGAATATCAGCAATATGTGAAGGTATAGATGATTGAGGAGGTGGAGATGGAGTGTCCTCAGGAATTTGGATTGGTGATTGTGGAAGAGGTGGAGATGATGAAGAAGGAGGGATGGAAGTGGAGTGTGTGTCATCAATGACTATGGATGGTTGTTGAAGTGGAGGAGATGGCATATGAACAGGAGAGGGAGGATGAGTAGGAGCTTCTTCATGGGTTGGGAGAGTGGTTTTTTCAGCCCTGGTGTCCTCTGAAGCTATCTTGGAAGAGGAAGCCCTGGAGTGCTTTGGGATTACACTCTCCCATCTGCCAAAGAGGGAAGAGGTAATCCTCTTAGAGGCATTGATAAAAATGGTCTGGGAGACCAATAGTTCTGGAACCTTTGCTTGGAGGAAGATTCCCAGAACTCTTCCAAAACTCACAACCTTTTTACTGATTTTCTTTTTAATCAAGTCAAATATGATTCCACACCGGTTCACTGATTTCTTTTTTACCAAAGCACTCATCAAGTTAAACTGATGCCTGGTAATAAGGTCATGGGCAGAGTGCATGCCCAAGATGACTTTTCTAACCACATCAGCCATGAACTAGTATTCAACAGTTAAGTTCTTTTTCAGCAACTTATTAGGGTTTCTCTGGGAGTGACCCATGATAACTAGAATGTCCTCAAACTCATTGCTAGATAATTCAAAATCATCTTCCCCATTAACAAAACAAAAAACTTTTGTTGGAATGTAAGGGGTAAGAAAAACCTAATGACAAGAGATTGATCCATAGATGGATGTTTGTTCAGGAAATGTTACTGTGAAAACCCATACTTTGATTTCCTACACTAGAAGCTTGATTCTTAGGGTCATAAACTTTCTCAACTAAGGTACCTCAAATAACTGAAGGTTGTCTTTGAAGAATTGATCTGAATGGTTGAAAGAGTCGATGTAAATATCGAATCCTACATCAAACTTTATTCTAGAGACGAACTTCGCTGAAAACTCCATGCCTACAAAAACAAAATATCAAGTGCAAGAGAAATAGAAAGCGCGGGATGGATTTCGATGAAAGCCTAATTATAGGTTTTCAGAAGATGAAGCAGAGAAATCCGTCCAGCAAAAAAGAAAAGCTTTGAACTCAGGTCGATGAAAAATTTCATGAAGAAATAAAAGCATCGATCTCAGTTTGAAGAGGGGGAAAACAGTTCGTCGTTCTCAGTTCGACGAAAAATTTTCCGAAGCAAAATCGCCGATCTTCGTTCGACAAAAGAAACTCACAAAGAGATTATGTTGATCTCCGTTCAATGAAAAATATCAAGAAGAGTTCACAGATCGTCGATCTCCATTCGACGAAAGGTGACAAATTCTTCTACCTCAGACAGAAATGAAATTAAATCTTCTCCATTAATCATACCTACCTGATTTAAGAAGAACATATGTTTCATTTCATCTAATGGTTTGGTGAAGATGTCTGCTTTTTGTAAATCAGTAGAGATAAATAGAAGATTAATTTTATTTTTGTCCACACAATCTCTAATAAAATGATGTCTAATCTCTATATGTTTAGTTCTAATATGAAGCACTTGATTTTGTGCAATAGAAATAGCACTGGTATTATCACAAAAGATAGTTGAATTATTTAAGTTGAGACCATAATCCGGGAGCTGATTTTGAATCCACAAAACTTGTGAGTAGCAACTACCAGCTGCCATGTACTCAGCTTCAGCAGTTGATGTTGATACAAATGTTTATTTCTTGCAAAACTAGGAAACAAGCCCATCACCAAGAAACTGACAAGTTCTTGATGTGATTTTCATGTCAACTCTACATCCAGCATAGTCAGAATTTTAGAATCCAGTTAAGTCAAATTCTTACTCTTTTAGATACCAAAGTCTTAGATTTTGACAACCCTTTATATATCTTAAAATCCTTTTAGTAAAATAAGGTAAGATTCTTTAGGATTTACTTAAAATTTAGCATAATTATAAGTAACAAACATAATATCTAGCCTACTAGTTTTAAGATACAATAAGGACCCAATAATAGCCCTATATGTTTTTTGACCAACTGGCTTGCCTTGTTCATCAGAATCAACTACAGCATTGGAGGGCATGGGTGTTTTCATTACTGAGGCATCAGACATCCCAAATCTTTTAATAAGCTCTTTAACATATTTGGATTGGGATATAAAGATACCATCAGGGGGTTGCTTCACTTGGAGACTAAGGAAGTAGGATAGTTCACCCATGCTACTCATTTTAAACTTTCAATGCATCAAGTCAAAGAATATTTTGCAAAGTTTGGAATCAGTAGATCCAAATATTATGTCATCTACATAAATTTGAACTAGCAAAATTTTATCCTTATGATGCCTGAAAAATAAAGTCTTATCTACCATGTCTCAAGAAAATTTATGCTCTAAAATAAAACTAGCTAAGATTTCATACCAAGATCTTGGATCTTACTTTAGACCATAGAAAACTCTATGCAACTTAAAGACATAAGAGGGATGAGTTGAAGAGATAAAACCTGGTGGTCATTCAACATACACTTCCTCTTTGAGTTCTCCATTTAGGAATGCACTTTTGACATCCATTTGATAGACTTTGAATTTCTTGAATACTGCATATGCAAGAATTATTTTTATAGCCTCTAGCCATGCAACAGGGGCAAAGGTCTGGTAATAGTCAATGCCTTACTCCTGTGAATAGCCTTGGGATACCAATCTGGCTTTATTCCTAACAATTGCTCCTTATGCATCCAGCTTGTTCCTGAAGACCCATTTAGTTCCAATGACTAGGTAGTATTTAGGTCTTGTAATAAAATCCCAAACTCTACATCTTTCAAATTGATTGAGTTCCTCTTGCATTGCAATAATACAGTGGGGATCTTGCTCTGCATCTTTTATGGATTGAGGTTCAATCTGAGAAAGAAATCAAGCATGCATCTGATCATGATTTAATTGATGCCTTGTTTGCACACAAGCTATTATGTCTCCAATCACTTGAGATATAGGATAATCTCTAAGTGTGACAAGATCAGCGGGTAAAGTTGGTTCTTCAACCACTTGTGGAAATAATTCCTCTTGTGGAATTAATTCCTCATGTGGAATTAATTCCTCTTGTGGAATTTCATTAGCCACAACATCTTCAACATGAATTTCCTTAATTTCTTCTTCACGGTCATCAACAATAATTTGTTGAGAAGGATGTGATATATCCTTTTGTGTTAGGATTAATTCATCCATTTTCACACACAGATTTGGTACCTGCAAGTTTTCTATGGTAGAAGAATCCTTCCCCTTGTAAAACATGTTAGTCTCATCAAAAGTTACATGTACAGATTCTTCCATTTTTAATGGTTATTTATTATACACCCTATAAGCCTTGCTGACTTAGGAATATCCGAGAAAAAATTCCTCTACAGCTTTGGCTTCAAACTTTCTAAGATATTTCTTGTCATTATTATGAATATAACATATACAACCAAAAACTTTAAAATAGTTTATTTTTAGGTTTCTTCCCTTTAAGTAATTCATAGGGGGTCTTAAACTTAAGCTTATGAATTAGACTTCTATTCAGAACATAATTTGTTATGCTTACTGCCTCGGCCAAAAAGGATAGGGGCAAGTGAGACTCTGCAAGTAATGTCCCTGTAGATTCAATCAGGGTTCTATTTTTCCTTTCAACTACCCTATTTTGTTAAGGAGTTCTAGGAGCAGAAAAATAATGCATGATACCTTCCTTCTCACAGAAATCTTGCATAAGAAGAGATTCAAACTCAGTGCCATGATCACTTCTGATCAATGCAACTTGAGTATAGTACTCAATCTGTCTGCTCTTAAGAAAGTCTATAAGAACTTTAAAGTTATCTGAATTATTTTTCAAAAAGAAAACCCAAGTGAATCTAGAGAAATCATCAACAATCACTAAGGTATATTACTTCCCTCCCAAGCTCTGTACTACAATAGGTCCAAATTGATCCATATGTAGCAAGTACAAGATTCTGGGTGAATCACTTTTATTAATTGATTTGAAACTATTTTTAGTTTGCTTGCCTAATTGAGAAGCCCTGTAGAGTCCTTCCTTCTTGTAGGGGCCATAAGGTAGTCCTTTGACAAGGTTGTCCTTAGATAATTTAGCAATGGTCCTAAGGTTTACATATCCTAATCTCTTATGCCATAATTCACTAGCTTTACTAATCTGGTTAAATAAGCAAATTTATGATTTAGCTGAACTGAAATTAACTAAGTATATGTTTCCTTGTCTATTACCAGTTAAAATAATTTTGTTTTTATCAGAAATAATTAAGCATAAAGATTTATTAAATATTACCTAATAACCTTCATCACATAACTGACTTATGGAGATGAGGTTATGCTTCAGTCCATTCACATAAGCTACCCTTTTGAATGTGACTGCTCAAATCTTGACATATCCATATCCTTCTATTTGTCCATAATTAGAGTCTCCAAAGATAACTTTGGGTCAAGGATTTGCCTTGAAATAACTGAGATTGTCCTTTGAACCTGTCATGTATTTTGAGCAACCACTATCCAAGTACCACTGTTCTTTTGTGGTAGGATAGTTCTTTTCTTGCAAGAAAGCAAGTTAGGTGTTTTTGACCCAGGTTACCTTAGGTACTTGATTTCTTTCATAAGAATAATTAGAAATATAAGAATAATCTGGTTGATCCTTATAACCTAATGGATGATATCTCGTAGGAGGAATTATCCATTGAGTAAAAGGATTAACAAATTTTTATCTCTTATTATTATTTTGATATGAGTTAAAGTTCCTGTTTTGAAAAATTGCGTTCGACGAATTTAGTTGAGTTCGTCGATCAAAGTTCAACGAAAAGTATTGATTTCGTCGATCTCGGTTCACAGAATGATAATAGTCATTTTCTACATTCCACGATCGTCGATCTCTGTTCGACAAAATTTGTTGATTTCGTCGAGAACCCTTTCTTGAGTAATCATACCCAAATTATGGGTTCAGAGTTCGTCGATCGTCGTTCGATGCATAATACTGATTTCGTCGATCTAAGTTCGACGAATTTTGTTGAACATGATTTTTCTATGAATTTCTTTTTTCTTTGATTTAGTCTTATTAAAAACCTCTTTTTCATTATTAGTATCTCTTACCTTTTTTTTTCCTTTTTCAGAAATGAATTTGATAGGTTTAGAAAGAATGTTTTTCTGCAAAAGAGGAGGCTGACTGGATGAAGCTCCCAAGCCCAGTTTGCCATTGAGCATGGCATTGACTGTACTTGTGATGTTCATCACTTTGATGCTTCTCCCATTAAGGGATTCTTCAAATTCCTTAGCCTCAGATAGTTTAATTTTCAAAGATATTATTTGTTCTGAAGCATTATCTAAATCATTTTTGAGTTTGATGTTTTCAGAAAATAAGTTATCAAATTCAATTTGCTTTTCTCTGAGGAGTTTGATTTCCTTCTCACATTTAATTAAATCATTACATAACAACTTAAATTCAGTTTTAAATTGATTTGAAATAAAATCAAAAGAAGAGATTACCGGATCTTCTTCTGATATAGACTCATCTTCTGAGTTGTCAGCTTCTGAATTTACAACTTCAGAGTGGCTACATGACGCATTGATTTTCATCAAGCATACCTTTCTGGCCTTTGCTTCTTCTTCACCCTCATTGGTGCTAGATGAAGATTCTGACTCAGAGTCACACATTTTCTCATCTACAAATCCTCTCTCTTTATTCATGTATTTGTTGGAAGAGGATTTGTTGGAGAGCTTTCTGGAGTCTATCTCCTTCTTCTTTCCTTTCTTCTTCTCAGGACATTCTGGCAATATGTGTTTAGGTTTCCTGTACCCATAACAGATAATCTCTTTAGTAGGGGTTTTGTCAAACCTTGGCTTATCTTTATTTCTGGAAGATCTTCTTCTGAAATCTTTCCTTGCCATCTTATAAAATATCTTAGCCAAGAGACTCAATAACACTTCATTATCAGGAAGAGCTTCCACTTCCTCAGATGCTTTAAAGGCAATGCTTTGCACATTTATTCCTGATGATGATGATGTCATTTGCTCAGCTTCTCTAGTTTTCATGAGCTGCTCATAAGACTTGAGCTTGCCGAACAAAGTTTTTGTAGAGATCTCATTTAAGCTTCTAGTTTCTTTGATTGGAAAGATCCTTGAGTCCCATGTGCTAGGGAAGCACATAAGGTTCTTATCATTTATCTCTGTCAAAGAGATGTTCATCTCCAAAGTTTTCAACTCATTTGTTATGAGGCTGAGTGTGTTGTACATGTCAGTAATTTTTTCTGCTTCTTCTTTCTTAAAGTTCTCATATTGAGAGATCAAGTGTGATCTCTTATCTTTCCTTTCATCAAAAGATCCTGCAACAATCCCATTTAGCGAATCCCAGATATCCTTAGCTGAAGTGCATTCAACAACCTTCTAGAATATGTCATCAGACATAGTTTGAGCTAATATGTTCATAGCTTTTGCATCAACTATTTTAAACTTCTTTTGAGCTTCTGTCCACTCAGGTGGTAGAACTGCACTTATGTTTGTGGTTCTCGTTGGTGTAGGGGGACCTGTCAAATGGAATTATAGATATCTTCATTAATGGAATTCATGTAAAGCCTAATCCTTGCCTTCGAAAGTGCAAACTTATTTACATTGCACACTAGAGGTCTGGTGCTTGAATACTCTTTATTTTTTGCCTTGTTATAAAAGACAAACTAGAGTAAATAAGATCTATCAAAGATCTTTTAGTTCAGGTGTTAGCCGCTGAAACCAAAAAATCTTACACTCTGATACCAAATGAAAGTGAGAGGTAGATCTTATCTTTACTCTAGAGGGGGGGGGGTGAATAGAGTATTTAAAAATTATTTACTTGTTTTATAGCGGATTAAAATATGGTGATATATATAAGTATAAAGAGAAATATCACAACACATAAACAAAAAATAAAGGCAAACCAGATGATACAAGGAGTTTATAATTGTTCCCCAATAAACCTGGGTACATCCACTCTTCTACCACCATTGTAGGAATCCACTACAGGTTTTTGATCAGGTGCCCTACCACCACAAGATCTATTTTTTAAGGGAGATCTAACAACCCTTTGAGCTTTTGATCAAGTTCCCAAAAACCAATCTCAAGTATTTTGATCAGGTGAATTGTGAACCAAAAGGGGCTAACTTTTAAAGGGAGTTAAAAATCTTATACACAGTACATGGAAAATAAAAATATGTTATTTTCTCTATCTCAAATCTCTGAAAAGACTAGTGGACATGATGATGCCAAAGCTCCCCCTGAGTTATATGGATTTGATCAGGAGTGAAAGCTTTACTTCAGTGTGTAGGCCTTCAAAAATATGTTGCTCTTCAAGCTTTTAGACGGATTTTGATTATTTGTCTCTTGAAATCCTGAAGCAGATGAAGAACATTGAGTGTGTGAGAGCTGTATTTTTCTTCACTATCTGCTAATAATTTTTCACTGCTTCACTTCTCTTGTAATTGTTATTTCCTTAATCTGTGTCTTTCAATACTTCAAAAAAGAAAAACACTTTATATATGTTTCAGATTCAAAACCATTTGAATTTTGAATTGTTTCTTGAAGTCCTCTGCAAAAATTCTAGAATCCTAAATGGTTAATTTTTGTCTTGAATGTATTTCCCTAACTGTCCCAGTAAATATGGTAGAGCAATAACTCTATAAAAACCCTAATTAATGCTGCCAAATAACAAATACATTATTGGGAATATTGAGCATTAATTATCACAACATTACTGACTTAATATAAAATTTGAAATAAAACTGATAGATGAACTTAGAAACTGCAGAGAATAATAGTCGAACAGAACCTGGAAGGAATTAGTCGAACTCAACAATGATTTCGTCGAATTGAACTCCAAGTTCGTTGAGCTAAGAATTCTCCTTCATCGAGCTGAGCCCCAAGATTGTTGAGCTGAAAATAAACTTGCCAATCTGAGCTCCAAGTTCGTCGAGCTGAGATAGTCCTTCGTCGAGCTGAACTTTTGATATGAGATCATAGTTCGTTGATATCAGCTAGACTTTTGTCGAGCTCAACTCATAGAAGGAACTCTGAGTTCGTCAATCTGAGATCGACGATCATCGAGATGAATTCATCTATCGTCGAATGACTTTCCTGCAATCATTTTAACTGCTTATCCATTAAGTTTTCTGTCTCTAAAGTCTTCTGAAGGGTACTGACAGTCTAAGTAGGTGTTGCTGACTTTGACTCTGAAAATAACTTATGACCCTAGACTATATGTAAGACCCCCCTTTTTTTTCTTTTTGAAACACCGGGGTCTTAGCCTAGAATTGGCGCTTTGCGGTAGCACCGAATCACGGGAAGGCCGCCACTAAAAAACGCCAATTCTGCCGGCCCTTTTCGATCACAAAGAGAGAGAAGAAGTATTACATTTAATGTAAACATGTCCACAAGAACTCATATGAATAAAATCACACCAAGTCCATCAATACATAGAAAGTACTGCAAAGGACAGTTCAGATGAAATAAAGAAATGGGCTCGAGCCCAGTACATCAAAGTCCTCACTACAAATCACTCATCGCGGAAGCTATAAAAATACTAAACACTCATGGAGCTGGTCACAGGCGCTCTGGTGCTAGACTGGCCCACCTCTATGCGCACCGTAGTCCGTTGGTGCTGGTCCCTGGGCTGCTGGTCCCTGTCTCCCATCCAGAGCTCCTGTAATGTTGTGGTTCGAAAACCATTAGTCATAAAGACTAAGCCCTATCATCCCCTACCCCTCCCCCCACGGCTCCTAAGCACCGAAGCGGAGAGGAGGAAAGGGAAGCTAGAAAGGTAGAGAATAATCAAACGGATGACGGTTGAACTAGTCTAACAATTATTCATGGTGTATAAACAACTAATTAAAATAGAGTACATCTAGCAGTTCTACGGTTGTGAGTAGTAAAGTAAACATATAGTAAGTAGCATATTTATAAGGAGACAAATAGAAAGCAAGTATGTAAATAAGTAAGTAACCTTAACTTATATGAATGTCCATACAAACTTATAAGTTAAGGAGTCTTCTACAAGGCTCCCATCATATAAAAAGTCTCATCCGATTTATACGTTGGGGTGTCGGTTGTATGCAAATATGAGTGTAGTGATATGCTATGTCCATGATTCATGCAAGTACAACTCACGCACACGACTCTATGCGCACAGACCTTTAGTTACCCCTGTTCGGGAAGCTTGCTTCACTCCCAGGAACCTCCGTAGTGGCAAACAGAGACAGTGGGTCGGGCCTCCACTCCTAGGCGGGTATCCACACTACCGGGCCTAGCCCTTCCGTACTAGTGCTAGCTATATCCACCAGACTTTATTTTGCTAAGTGTCCCACACCGCCGATTCGACATACCGATGTCGGTGTGAATGGAAATAAAATACCGAAGACCCACCACCTTATTCTGTATTCAAACCCTCGAGCCCTCGGCTCCCCGGACTATCCCGTCCGTGCATCTACCTTCTGAGCTACCGTCTGAATGGCAACCAAACCAACTTATTCTACCTCCCTAGCTACCGGGGTGTGTGAATGTACAATCCTAGATATTCTAGTTGCTCTTTTATTTTTTTTATTCCTACGGTTTACGTTAGCCCAGGACTGCCCCCGGTATTCCCTGTGAAGGGCTCTCAAAGGGCACTAGGAACTATGATGATAGCTGAAGCCCATCGTTCCCTTTCGCAAGACACTTACTTTTATTGGTTATTACCCATTACCCGATCCTATTCAAATTACTTTGGATCTAACCCTAGTGTGTTAAGACTCTTCCTCTCCCACCGGGAAGGACGATCTTTCGTCGGTCCCGAGCACCTCTTATGACTCGACAACCTACCAACCTAACCTCATCTTGGTTACTGAGGATGCATTCATACACATTTCCAAATAACTAACCCAATACCCAAATCCTCTAAGTTCATCCTGTAGCCTAATATAATTTCAGCTGTTTTACTAAATGCAGACCATCCTAAGCTATATGTGGTTTACAAGGGGAGGTAGTCCAAATTGTCTTCCAAATCTCCTATAAAATTTATTGGAGGTTTATCATAACATAATTAGCCTAAATACATAATTTTATAATTTTCCTAATTAATCTGATATTTATTTAATTTTCATAAAAGATGGGCCATGGGTAATTTTAAACATGAACTATATGATTTTCTCAAGTAATGGCCACCCAAAAATAATGATCACTAAATAGCAGTATGGTATCATCAAATACTAATTTTCATGATTTTATAGAAAATATTTAGCCTCTAATTAATTTATCCATTACAATCACATTAATCCTATGTAAAGAAGTACTAAAATCACTCATCATAAAATTATAGAAAAATTACTGAATACTAATATGGTACAGAAAAGGTGATTGTGCAAATATCATAATTTTACAGGCTTGCTAGACACCAAAATAGATTTAATTAACTTTTCATTGGAAACAACGCTTAATGAAGCAAGCCTTAGAATTATACTTCCACAAATCCCATAAAAATTCACAGAGTTTTAAAACATAATAAAAAGTCCTCTGCCTAAAGTTCATCAATTTTCAAAAATTATTTTCTCCATAATAAATTTCTAAGCAAATAATACAAACTACTAAATTGTTAATGAAGTATCCAAAATAATGATCCTAAATTCATAATAAAATATCTAGAGCTTGTACTAACCTTACAAACTACTCTACCCAAATCCCATCACTGTTCAGTGAGTTTTAGTGACATTATCTATCCCTACAAATTTTTTGCCCTAAACTAGGGTTAGGGTTTTGAGGGACTTATTTACTGTAAAATCCATTTAGATTTCTGCAAGAGGATTCTAGATATCCTAGAATTCTATCTACCAAGTTTCAGGTCATAATCAGGATTTGAGCACTTGCGCTTCACAAACCACCAAGAACCATCCTTAGGGTTTGGTCTTGGGTCCTAGGGCAAATTTACCCCGATCCATCTCAAAATCCATGAGAGGGTGATAGGCATCATGCCTAGTCAGTGGCAAAAATCTCAGCCTCTTTTGATGTTATCTGGCCACTCCAATCACAAAGGGCACTTTTGACCTAAAAACCCTTTAATAGGGCAAAGCTTAGGTTTGTACATTTCCAATGTAAAACATCTCCAATTGAGATGAAAAATTATACAGAGCCTCATGATGAACCCAGGGACCACTCACCAAAATTTGGGAGGGTTTGGAAGTCATTAAGACATCTAATTAATTTACCCTAAGATTATTAAATTTTTCTAAAAACTATATAAAAACATTCTCCAAAAATTCCCATTTTTGGATAGGCCCTTGGTATAGCTAGGGTAGACTACCTGCCCAAATTTCGGATTATTTGGTAAGGGGATGAAGGGTGGGCACACATTTTAGTCTCTGCCTAGCTCTAGGTATAGATCCCACCAAAAGAGGTGCCCTGGTCAAACCAGTTGACCAAATTAATCCAAATTAATTTTAAATTAACGTAGACCCATAGGGCTACAAATTACATGTTGATCATTTCTTCATATGGAGCCTCTAGTTAGTTTTCATAAATTAACTAAAGTGGCTGTTATTTTGTACAGAAAATTCATATAAAAGAAAAGAATTAAATAACAGCACTAATCTTGAAGCAGATCCAACAGCGCTTGGTCTTCTTCTTCCTCCAGCCAAGTGCTGAGATTAGCTCGACCTGGAGTGCATTCCAGATGCTGCCGCCGGCCATCCAGCCTCCTCCCTAGCCGGCCACCACCACCACCACCTCCATTTAGGTGGTGGCCATCGTCGGGCGGCGGCGCGGCCGCCGAAGAGGCGGAATCCGGCAAACTCGAGCACTAAAATTTTGCGGGAAAACTAGGAAGAGAAGATCCCCCCTGATCGGGCTCAGTTAAGCCTGATTCTTATTCCTAAAGAAGGCTAAGATCTACCCGTAGAGAGAGAGGAGGGGAGGACCTTGTTCGCAGGCAGGAGGCGTGCAGATCGACGGAAAGCCATTAATGGTGAAGGTGTCGCCGGTGGTCTTCAACAGCACACAGAACTCCCTCGTCTCCTTCAGGCAAAGTGTGGAAACGAGTGCTTGAGGTCTAGGGAGGCTTTTAAACATGTAAAAGGAGGGAGGGTAAAGGTCTAACTGCTGGTGGCCATTAATGGCCCATTATAGCTTTTTCGGCCATGGTGGTGGGGGGGGGGGGGCTGAAACGGCTCTGTCCAGCAAGATAATGGATGGAAACTCCTCCTCTTCCCTAGAGGAGTTGAATCCAGCCGTAAAAGGGGAGGGGAAGGGCTGCCAAAGCGTCAAGTGCAATTTACGGCCATGGCCATAACCGCTCCTTTTCAAAACCATCGGCCACGTCGCATACTTGACCGGTCAACATTTAAATTAAGACTTAACTAAGTCTTAATAAGAGAAAATAGCTCACTTCCTAGACCGGCACGGTTAAGCTGAACCAGCACCCAGCCAAAATCTGCAAGAAAAATTCTAAGTAAAATGGCGCTGAGTGAGCTCTGCTCACTCAGCGCCATCCATGCTGCGGCGTTGAGTGAGCTCTGCTCACTCAACACCTTCCCGGATACGGCGTTGAGTAAGCTCTGCTCACTCAATGCCATCCAAAATCGCCCTCCCATACTATGGCGTTGAGTGAGCTCAGCTCACTCAATGCCATCCAGATTATAGCGTTGAGTGAGCTCTGCTCACTCAACGCCATCCAGCCTACTCAAGATAGCGTTGAGTGCAGTCTGTGCACTCAATGCCGTCTAGCTTTTGGCGTTGAGTGAGGTAAGCTCACTCAATGCCATCCAAACTACGACGTTAAGTGAGCTCAGCTCACTCAATGCCATTCCAAGCTTCAGCATACGGCGTTGAGTGTAGTTTGTGCACTCAATGCTATTTAGTTTATGGCGTTGAGTGAGCTAAGCTCACTCAATGCCATCAAGTCTACTTAAGATGACGTTGAGTACAGTCTGTGCACTCAACGCCGTCTAGCTTATGGTATTGAGTGTGCTAAGCTCACTCAACGCCATCCAGACTACGACGTTGAGTGAGCTCAGCTCAATCAATGCCATTCCAGGGTCATGGGCGTGACGGGTCGGTCACGGGCGTGCAGGCCTATGTTGAAATTTCTGAGATCACTGATCGTCTTTCTGAGGTCGACGATCGTCGAAGGGGTCACGCCCTAGGTCACGAGCATGACGGGTCAGTCACGGGCGTGACCAACCCGTGACTCGAAATCTTGGTCGATAGACTTCAATTCTTGGGTTTCCTAGGGTTCTGTTATGAGAAAACCACCTCTAGGGGTCTAGTTAGAAATGGGATGTTACAAATCCCAATAAACAAAACAAAGATTTCGTCCCCGAAATCAAGGTTAAGCCTACGGGGCTCCTATCGGGGAGAAAGAAACTTGTAACATCCCATGAGAAGTGAAAGATTACATCGCGATGCGATGTTTGCAATGTGAGGTTTAAATGCTATTGTCAAATCTAAAACCGATTCGCCCAATTGGCAAAGTCTAGACCCCAATAAACAAAAGATTAGCCCTATTCTTGAAATTTCTGTCCTTATTGGTTTAAAACAGGAAAGCAAATTGATTGTCCGGAGGGGTTGTGAGGTATACCTGACTGAAAAGCTCCAGATACTTTTATCGCATCAAGTCCTGTGGCTCCCATGTATGCTCCTCCTGCCCATGATTGTTCCACAGAACTTTGACTAGCGGAACCTTCTTACGTCGCAAGAACCGCACTGCCGTGTCATCGATCCTGATAGGCTCCAAGTTGACTGACCGATCCGAAGCCACTGGGCCATCTTCCGAGGAAATCAGCTGTTCAGGGAAGAGCAGAGCCCTCCGTAGTGAGGAGACATGGAAGACGTCATGCAATCCCGCTAACTCCGGCGGTAGCTCCAGTCTATAAGCCAAAGGGCCGATCCGCTCCAGGATCCTGTAAGGCCCCATATATCTCAGACTGGGCTTCTTCTGCCCGCGAACCCGCGAGACTCTGTGCATCGGCCGTATCTTCAAGAAAACTCGGTCTCCCACCTGGAACTCCACACGACGATGCCTTGCATCATAGTATTTGGCCTGCCTGCTCTGGGCTTCCAACATCCTGTCCCGGATCAATCAAATTTGAGCATTCTTATCATCCACAAACTTCGAGCCTAGTGCCCGCGGATCATCATCCTGAACCCATGATAGTGGGGTCCTGCACCTTTGTCCATACAATGCCTCGTATGGAGCTATGCCTATGCTGGACTGGTAGCTGTTGTTATAGGAGAACTCGACCAGTGGTAAGAGCTTCTCCCAAGGTTCCCCACGGTCCAATATGCATAGCCTCAGGAGGTCTTCCAACGTCTGATTGGTGCGTTCCGTCTGCCCATCTGTCTGGGGATGGAAAGCGGTGCTGAAGGTCAATCGCATGCCTAAGTAAGCCTGCACAGATCTCCACTCTCTGGAAGTGAACCAGCCATCCCGATCCGAAACGATAGTCTTGGGCAACCCATGATAACGCACAAATTGCTCAATGAACCTCTGTACTAATACACTAACCGGAGTGTCCTTCGCCACTGGAATGAATCGGGCCACCTTTGTTAGCCTGTCCACTATCACCCAGATCGATTCATTCCCCGCACGTGATCGGGGTAGACTATGTATGATGTCCATGGCTATATCCTCAAATTTCCACTCCGACACAGGAAGTGGCTGCAGTAAGCCTGCCGGGTTCCTACACTCTGCCTTTACGAGTTGGCAGGCCTCGCAATGCGTCACAAAGTACGTAATGTCCTTCTTCATACCTGGCTAGTACATCGTCCTCTTCAAATCTTTTACCATCTTGGTGATCCCCGGGTGTACCGAGTATCGGCTGCAGTGAGCTTCCGCCATGATGTCCTCCCGGATCTGGCCTCCTGCCGGTATGTAGACCCTGCCTCTGAAACACAGGAGCCCGTCCCGCAAAGAGTAATCTCCTGCCCATCCTTCCTCCAAGGCCCTGAATATCGGCTCAGCTCTCACATCCAGCTTCTGCCCATCTCTGATTTGGTACCGAATATCATCAGTGGTAAACATCGATCCCAGGTACTCCATGTATAACTCCAGGTCATCCCCAGACACTAGTGATATCTACATCTCCTAGAATGATTTAACCAACCCCAAGGCCATCAGTTGCGAGCCTTCTCCTGTCGTACTCGCTCTCCGACTCAAAGCGTCTGCGACCACGTTTGCCTTCCCCGGATGGTAGTGCATGGTATACTGGTAGTCCGATAGAAACTCCACCCAGTGTCTCTGCCTGATGTTTACCTCCTTCTGCGTGTCTACGTATTTCAAGTTCTTGTGGTCTGAGAAGATATCACAATGTACTCTGTATAGATAGTGTCGCCAGATCTTAAGAGCAAAAACAACTGCCCCCATCTCCAAGTCGTGCACGGGGTAGTTCTGCTCATGTTGCTTTAGCTGACGGGAGGCATAAGCTATTACGTGCCCGTTCTTCATCAGAATGGCACCCATCCCTTTATAGGAAGCATCTGTGTACACCTGGAATCCTTCCTTCCTTGACAGAAGAGCAAGGGTGGATGCCGAGCTAAGCCGGTCCTTCAGCTCCTGAAAAGCAGATTCACATAGTGGTGTCCAAATAAAAGGGGACTCCTTCGTCAGAGACATAAGAGTGAGGGAAATCTGAGAGAACCCCTTTATGAACATCCGGTAATAACCGGCAAATCCTAAGAAACTTCAAATATCTGAGGCTGACTTTATTGGTGTCCAATCCCGTATCGCCTGGACCTTCGCCGGATCTACTGCCAGACCTGCTCCACTAATGACATGGCCCAAAAAGGCCACCTCCTTTAGCCAGAACTGGCACTTGCTGTACTTGGCATACATCTTATGCTCCCGCAGCTTCTCTAAGGTCAAGGACAGATGTCTCGCGTGCTCCTCCTCCATCGTTGAATAGATAAGAATGTTATCGATGAATACGAAAACAAAGACATCCAGATACTGTTCGAACAGTTGATTCATAAAGGTCATGAATGCGGAGGTTGCATTCGTGAGACCGAAAGGCATCACGGTAAACTCGTACAAACCATATCTGCTGCTGAAGGCCGTCTTCGGGATGTCCTCCTCCCGAATGCGAAGCTGGTAGTACCCCGACCTCAGATCCAGCTTTGAGAACCAATGGGATCCCTCCAGTGGTTCAAATAGCTCGTCTATCCTTGGTAAGGGATAAGTATTCCAGACCGTCAACCTGTTCAGGGCCCGGTAATCTATACACAGCCAAAGGGTTCCGTCCTTTTTCTTGATGAATAACACCGGAGCTCACCATGGTGAAGAGCTAGGCCAAACGAACCCGGCATCCACTAACTCCTGAAGCTGGCTTCAAAATTCCACCAACTCCTTTGGGGCCATTCGATAGGGAGCTCTTGATACCGGTTTAGCCCCTGGTACGAGCTGAATCTTGAAGTCCTTCTCTCGGTGCGGGGGTAGCCCTGGTAGCTTCTCCGGAAATATGTCGGCGAAGTCTTGCACTACTGGAATATCTGAAATGGATCCCTTGGCCATGACCGCCTCAAAAAGGACCTGATAAACCTCTTCCCCCTGCAGATGGGCCTTAATGGCCTGCATAGTTTATAATAAGGTGCGGGGTGCTGGTATAATACCTTTGATAACAATAAAGGAGTCCCCGTGCCTCACGGTGATCCTCTTCGCCACGCAGTCGATCTGGACATGGTTCCAGCACAACCAAGTCAAGCCTAGGATCAGATCGTAATCTGGCATCTTCAGAATCATTGCTGGTACCTCAACCGCCTTCCTGCCGATCTCCGCTTCCATATTGCAATGAGAAGAGGTCATTAGCTCTTATCCATCGGGTAGGCACACCCTCATCATCTTTCCGGTGAACGGTTCCATGCTTGCCAATCCTTTCATGAAATCTTCCGACACAAATGAGTGCGAAGCACCAGTGTCGAAGAGCGTGTGAGCGGGCTTGCCGCTAATGAAGACTATGCCTGAGGTAATTAAATGTCTTAGTATTCTTGTTATAGTTGTCTTCTCTTAATTTCCAACTAGATTATGTCTATAAAACTAGTTCATAGGAAGAAACTTTAAAAGTACTGCCATACCTGCGATAACCTGCTCCTGGTTTCAGGGCTGTGTCAGGTCTAGAGAATAAACTTACTCCCTCTCTGTCCTGTGGCCTCGGTCCTGATATCCTCGTCCTCGATCGTGTCCTCAGCAACCAAACTGCCGGGGAGGTTGGGCGCCCTGATGTACTGGTGGGGGTGCTCTCCTCATAGGGCAGTTCCTCTTGATATGCCCCGGCTGATTACACTAAAAGCATACCCGTGCCTGCTCTGTTGTCCTTGGCATCTCCAACATCTGTAAAGGCTGGGGAGCCAATACCCCCTGACTCCTCTGCTCCTGCCCAATCTCCTGACGAGGTTGATCCTCGTTCCTTCTCTCCCCAATAACCTGGCCTCGAGGACGGTATCTACGACCTCCAATCACGGCATTGTCAGCTGGTCTCTTCCGGCTCTTGACTGTAAGCTGATCCGCTTCTCTCTTTTTAGCCATCTCCATAATCCTGGCCAAACTCCCCTCTGAGACGAAGAGGAGGGCCTGTATCATGTCGTCTTATAGCCCCATGTAAAACCTCCTGGCATAGCCAGGAGTCATCCAACTGATAAGCATTTGCATAGCGGGCCAGGTGAGTAAACTCCTGATAATACTCCAGCACCGTCCTGTTCCCCTGCCTCAACCGCAAGAATCTATCCTCTAGCTCGTCCCTCGCTGACTGAGGTACGAAATGTCCCAGGAGTGCTGCTCTGAACTCCTCTTAAGTAATATCAGCGCAATCCATACCCACAAAAGTGGTGTCATGCTGTGATTTCCACCACCTCTTTCCGTATGACTCCAGGAAGGAGACTGCCGAAGCAACTGCCTCCTCAGTGGGGCATCGGATCCCCGAAACCATCTCGTAAATGGTATCTAACCACTCCTCAGTGCGTACTGCCGATTCCGTCCCCAGGTAGGATGGAGGGGAAAGTCCCCAGGAGACGCTCATCCAGTTGGCCCCAGAGTTTGGCTATGGAGTCGGGGCTTGCTGAGCTCTGAAGGCCTCCAGAATGGCCGTCAGTGTTTGCCCCATCTCCGTATGCTGGAGCGGAGCTGGAGCCGGCGGAGGCGGGACCACAATCGGAGCCTGAGGTGTCCCCTGCTGTGATGTTGGGTTCGTCGCTAGCTACATGGGAAGATTCCATTTGTTAGAGAACGTATGAATGGAATATAAGAAAGGGGGTAGGATGGACTTTCACATGTGATTTCCCTTATGGACATACCACTGCTTCCGCTACTAGTTTGTCCGCAAACTAAGCTTGCACGGGGGTGGCCCAAGGTTTTGTTGACTACTTCTCTTCCGATCGAGGTCTGCTCTCATAACACTTGTGAGACCCCCCCTCCCCCCCTCTTTTTTTTTCTTTTTCAAACACCGGGGTCTTCTGTGATACGTGGACTTACTCCCTCTCTGGCAAGCTGTGGCCTCGGTCCTAAGTGATAAAGTCCTCGGGAATAAATCCTCGGTGTCGTGTCCTCTTGACTACCAGTAACTGCCGGGGAGTTAATGTCGGGCGCCGACTGAGATGAAGTGCTGGTGGGGGTGATCGCCTCATAGGGAAGTTCCTCTTGATATGCCCCGGCTGATTGCACTAAAAGCATACCGGTGCCTGCTCTGCTGTCCTTGGCATCTCCAACATCTATAAAGGCTGGGGAGCCAATACCCCCTGACTCCTCTGCTCCTGCCCAATCTCCTGACGAGGTTGATCCCAGTTCCTTCTCTCCCCTATAACCTGGCCTCGAGAACGGTATCTACAACCTCCAATCACTGCATCGTCAGCCGGTCTCTTCCGGCTCTTTACTGTAAGCTGATTCGCTTCTCTCTTTTTAGCCATCTCAAGAATCCTGGCAAAACTCCCCTCTGAGACGAAGAGGAGGGTCTGTCTCATGTCGTCTTATAGCCCCTTGTAAAACCTCCTGACATAGCCAGCGTCGTCCAATTGATAAGCGTTCGCATAGCGGGCCAGGTGAGTAAACTCCTGATAATACTCCAACACCGTCCTGTTCCCCTGCCTCAACCGTAAGAATCAATCCTCCAGCTCGTCCCTCGCCGACTGAAGTATGAAATGACCCAGGAGTGCTGCTCTGAACTCCTCCCAAGTAATATCAGCGCAATCCATACCCACAAAAGTGGTGTCAAGCTGTGATTTCCACCACCTCTTTCCGTGTGACTCCAGGCAGGAGACTGCCAAAGCAACTGCCTCCTCAGTGGGGCATCGGATCTCCACAAGCATCTCGTAAATGGTATCTAACCACTCCTCAGTGCGTACTGCCGATTCTATCCCCAGGTAGGATGGAGGGGAAAGTACCCGGAAGACGCTCATCCAGTTGGCCCCGGGGTTTGGCTGTGGAGCCAGGGCTTACTGAGCTCTGAAGGCCTCCAGAATGGCCGTCAGTGTTTGCCCCATCTCCGTATGCTGGAACAGAGCTTGAGCCGGCGGAGGTGGGACCACATTCGGAGCATGAGGTGTCCCCTGCTATGATGTTGGGTTCGTCGCAGGCTACATGGGAAGATTCCATTTGTTAGAGAATGTATGAATGGAATATAAGAAAGGGGGTAGGATGGACTTTCACATATGATTTCCCTTATGGGCACACCACTGCTTCCGTTGCTAGTTTGTACGCAAACTAAGCTCGCATGGGGGTGGCCCAAGGTTTTGTGGACTACTTCTCTTCTGATCGAGGTCTGCTCTGATACCACTTGTAAGACCCCCCATTTTTTTCTATTTCAAACACCGGGGTCTTAGCCAGAATTGCTGCTTTGCGGTGGCACTGACTCACGGGAAGGCCGCCACTACAAAATGCTAATTCTGCCGGCCCTTTTCGATCACAAAGAGAGAGAAGCAAGTATTACATTGAATGTAAACATGTCAACAGAAACTCATATGAATAAGATCACAACAAGTCAATCAGTATATAGAAAGTACTGCAAAGGACAGTTCAGATGAAATAAAGAAACGGGCTCGATCCCGGTACATTAGAGTCCTCACTACAAATCACTCATCGCGGAAGCTATAAAAATACTAAACACTCACGGAGCTGGTCACAAGCGCTCCGGTGCTAGACTGGCCCACCTCCATGCGCACCGTACTCCGCTGGTGCTGGTCCCTGGGCTGCTGGTCCCTGTCTCCCATCTAGAGCTCCTGTAATATTGTGGTTCGAAAACCATTAGTCATAAAGACTAAGCCCTATCATCCCCTACCCCTCCCCCCACAGCTCCTAAGCACCGAGCGGAGAGGAGGAAAGGAAAGCTACAAAGGTGGAGAATAATCAAACGGATGACGGTGGAACTAGTCTAACAATTATTCATGGTGTATAAACAACTAATTAAAATAGAGTACATCTAGAAGTTCTACGGTAGTGAGTAGTAAAGTAAACATGTAGTAAGTAGCATATTTATAAGGAGACAAATAAAAAGCAAGTAAGTAAATTAGTATGTAACCTTAACTTATATGAATGCCCATACAAACTTATAAGTTAAGGGGTTTTCTTGCAAGGCTCCCATCATATAAAATGTCTCATACCGATTTATACGTCGGGGTATCGGTTGTATGCAAATATGAGTATAGTGATATGCTATGTCATAATTCATGCAAGTGTAACTCTCGCACACGACTCTATGCGAATAGATTATTAGGTCCCCCTGTTCGGGCAGCTAGCTTCACTCCCAGGAACCTCCGTAGTGGCAAAAGTGATGGAGCTGACTCCCCACGATATGCCGCCAAGGAGCATCCTCCCTCTGATGATCATGGTGACCCGATTGATGGAGCCGACTCCCCACGATATGTCGCCAAGGACCGTCCTCCCTCTGATGATGATGGTGACCCGATTGATGGAGACGACGGCCCGCAACATTTTAAAGACGGCGATGGCGTGCTTACGGATGTTCATGTGGAGCATCGTCATAATACCCGTCCTGAACGCAAGCCAACATATTAATAATAATTAATAATTATTATTATTAATAAATAATTATTAATTATTAATTAATTTTTATGCTTTGTTTTATTTTTGCAATGTTATTTAATTTCATGTTTTTAATTTCCATTTCATATGTAATGATGGGTGCGTATAACCATCATGTAGTATTTTAATTATTTCATTTCATGAACTATGATGGGTGCATATAACCATCATATGTTCAATTTGAATTTTGAATTTTGAAGTTTGTTTGGAGGGAGATTGAGTGGTGTAGCCTATATATAGGCATGTATCCTTCATGTTTTAATTAGTGAATGAATGAAAAGAAAACGAATTTCAAGAATTGAAATCCCCCTCCTCTCCAAGGCAAGTTTCGGCCCTCCTCCTTCTTCTTTCTTTTTGGCCGCCGGCCACCTCTCCTCCCCTCTCAATCTCGGCCTCCCTCCTTCTTCCTTTCCTCTACTCCCTTGCAAGCCCGGCCCCTCCTCCAACCTCCAAGCCGCCACGTCCTCTCTCACAAAACCGGCCACCACCAAACTCCAACAAGCCCGACCCCTTCCTCATCCCCGTCCTAAATCCAAATATCACTTTCCAAATTAAGCTCTTAGCCTACCATAATAGAAATATTTCATTCCTTAAATATTTCTCAATCCACCACCTTTTCTCTCTCCTGCCTTATTTGGAGATATTTTTTTCCATATTTAGAAGATTCCGCCGGGACTTTCCAAATACAGCGTGACACGAAGAAGGCGACGAATTTCTCTCCCTCCAGCGTATCTCTGGTGGTGCTGTTGAGGAACGATTCTAGTTGAGCGTAACCGGATTCATCCAATCCGGTTGGGTAACGAAAATCTCTACTTAACGTGTTTCTCTTCCTTAGATAAATCTTGTGGCTTTGGCAAATTGCGCATTTTGTGTAACGCTTGATTTTTCGTGGTTTATTTTATTTTAGTTATTGTCTTGTTTATCGTATTTTCATTTAAGTTCGTGAGGCGTGGCGGCACTCATTTGTATTTTGTTGGGAGAGAACCACCCTTGCCCGAATCTTTTGTTTTCGGTGGTTTCTCTTTTGGTACAACACGCTCGATCGAACCGTGTGGGTTCTTTTCGCTTGAGAGGACCTTGGCCTATCGCCTTAGTACTATCTTGAAGGGCTTTGCGAACCCTCCGTAATTGTTGTTTAGTAATTATATTAATTAAACCGCTGCGACGTTAAATGCTAGAGTGTAACGTGAGAATTATTCGAGAGCATCGCGTTAATTTGTCGGCCACCAAAACGCTCGAAAGAGCGGGCCTACATCAATTTGGTATCAGAGGGAGGTTCTCGTCAATTTCCTAATTGGCAATCCACCCCTCTCAAAATTCAAAATTCAAATTTAAAATTTAAAATTTAAAATTTCAGATTTCAAATTTCGAATTTCGAATTTCAAATTTCAAAATTTCAAATTTCAAATTTCAAATTTCAAAATTTCAAATTTCAAATTTCAAAATTCAAAATTTAAAATTCAAATCAAAATTTCCAATTTCAAATTTCAAAATCCAAAATTTCAAATTTCAAATTTTCAATTTCCAATTCGAAATTCAAAATTTAAAATTTTTATCAAAATCTAAAAAAATAAAATTCTGGAAATTCTCTATCTTATTTTTAATAAGAAATCAAAAAAAAATTATTTTTCATTAAGTCATTATTTTTATTAAGTTGTTTTAAAATTTAATTGTTGGTCTGCAAATAGCGACCTTAAGAAAATTTTAATTTTCTTAAAATTTAAAATTTAAAATTTCTGGAATTTATCCATCTAATTATTAGTAAGAAAATCAAAAAAAAAATTATTTTTCATTAAGTATTTATTTTTATTAATAAATTTGAAATTTAGTATTTGGTGTGCCAATAGCAGCCTAGATTTTTATTTTCTCGGTAAAAAAAATCCAACAAAAATTTTTAATGATCCTCATATTTTTCCAGCAGAAACCCTATTTTATCATATTTAAGACCCTAGTGGTTAAGCGGGAACAATTCCATCTTCGTTAGAGTTAAGTTGTCCTGGTACCCTTTTCCTTGCACATGCACTAAGTCCGGGTGAATTTTCTCCCCAGTTCGCGCTAAGATGGCTTATGACGTACATGCTACTCATTCCCACACTTATCCTCCCACGTTTAGTAGGACCCCCACGTATGACGGTTTAGGGTGTCCTAAAATTTTTAGGGATTGGCTTAAGGGTATAGAATTTTATTTTAATTGTCACTTTTGGGATGACTACGAGAAGGTTAACTTTGCCCGAGAGCGATTAGTTGGTCGAGCCCGATTATTTTGGTTAAACAAAGAGCGTCGTGTTGGTAGCTATTGTTATGCTTGGCCGCACATGCGTAGCCTCCTCTCGGATCAATTTGATCCTGCCTACCTGCGCACTAATAGCACCACACCAGTTAGTACGAATAGTTACGGCACTAGACCCGTAACTGCTTATAGGAGTGACCCTACGCCTCAGGATAGATCATATCCCCAGAGAGGTAGTAATACCCAAAGTGTGTCTTGTCCCACCTATAGGGAACATAAGCCATTTGGACCCCAAAATTTGAACTCGAAAGTGGTTACTATTAGGGTGTTTGCTTCGTTAGCCTTGACATCTAAGCCCTCTGATATAGTAACTGATACCTCTGAGGATTCCTATGTGGATATAGAATCTCTGGATGATGAAGTTAATCAGCTAGGTGAGAGTCTTCCTTCAATTACGATAGTGTCTGACTCTCCTGTTGAACCTGAGGATGTGATTAGGACTGAGCCTGTCACTGAGGACGAGGCAAGTTTCACTGACGCTTTTAGTGACGATGAGGATACTGGATATCCCAGTGATTTGGATGAGGATTTCTCCCCTGAGGAATCATCTCCAATCCCCTTCGACGATATTTTAGTCATGGAGTCTTCTGATGACCCTGATTCAGAAGACGTTCCAGCAGAGTCGGTAGAGTCATCCGAAGCTGAGAGCTTACCTGTTACTGAATTAGGTGATGACTTGCTAGGACCCGACATTATTAAGGTTGACCCAGGCTTATTAGATATTTCTACGGTATTGGAAGAGTCACCTTGGGATGGATGTTCAGTTTGGGATAAGATTAGTGTTATACATCCGGGAGTTAGTCCTTTGACGTTATCATCGCTGCTTGGGATTCGAGCTAATTTTTATACTCCCCTGGATTCGATTTGCCCATCCCCTATTGCTGACTTAGACGATGTCCCCACCTCATGGGAAGAATTGGTCGACATAGAATGTGAAGCTGTAGTAGATTTACCCTGCGAGGAAATATTATCTTTGGATGACGGTAGCACTGAGGGCCCGATAGATTTTTCTTTGATGACAGCTCCTTTGCCTGAGGCCCAAGGTAGTTTAGAAGTTTTATCGGATATAAATTTGCCTACCTTAGGGACGATCACTGAAGCTAAATTGAATAAAATATCTAATGCATTAGAAGACATGTCGGCTGATTTGGTGGATTCATTCTGTGGTGAAAAGTTAACTAAGGATGAGTTTTTAGTGAGGACGAATCCACTATTCGAGTTTACTTTTGATTTTAATGGCTTTCAACCGGAGGCGTTCTCCTGGACGCTTAATCCATGTTTTGACGTTGAGTGTGACTTGGTTCCCCCTACAGAGTCAACCCTGTCGACTCTCCCTCCAGTACCCTTAGCTCGAGTAGATGAGTTCGTCATTTTTAGCCCTCTATATTTAGAGATGTTTATTATTCCCTCCTTCCCGTTAGACTTACTTATAAAGATGTGGGTGAACGTAGTTGGTGAAGAGCATTTTCTGAAAGCCTATTATTATGATATTTTTAAATCTAATTTTAATACCAAATTTAAAACGATAACATTAGGCTCCACTGATTTGATTTTTGAACTGAAAGAGCCCGTGCCACCTGACTTAATTCCGTTATTTTCTACTATTAATTCCATTCATGTTGCACATGGGTTCTCCCCTCATGGTTTTAATTTAATTAGGCGTATTTTTCATTTCTTGATCCTTCTAAATGTGTCTATTAAATTACTTGCTATGTTGTATCAAATAATCTTCCACCGCTATATGAAAGATTTGGTTTTGGTTTGTCTCACCCCCGAACAGATGCCCCCGGGCACCTTAGAAATATTAACGAATCGGCTAGTCTACTTTTTACGGATTTTACGGAAATATGGTGACATGATGTTTCTATTAAAATTTTCCACTGATTGGGGCATAGCTCCTATTTTCATAGTTACATATTTTACGCTTTAAGCTTTAATGCCACTTGAAATATCTACCTCTCCGTATATATTTTCCACTATGTTTTCTATTGGGTTGGGTGGTGATAGTTTTCTAGGATCGTTCTCCTTCTCGGTCTCCATCGGAGGTATGTTGGTGGATGTTGTTGAAATTCTTTTTCCTTTTTTGGCTAATGCATATTTGAGGTCCTTCCAAGACCACCTTGTGTCATACAGGTTCTTCTTCCCCACCGATGACCTCCCAGACGAGTACTCGCAGGCATACTCATCAGTGATGAGTTGTTTTAAGAGGGGGAGGATTGATGGAGCTGACTCCCCACGATATGCCGCCAAGGAGCGTCCTCCCTCTGATGATCATGGTGACCCGATTGATGGAGCCGACTCCCCACGATATGTCGCCAAGGAGCGTCCTCCCTCTGATGATGATGGTGACCCGATTGATGGAGACGACGGCCCGCAACATTATAAAGACGGCGATGGCGTGCTTACGGATGTTCATGTGGAGCATCGTCATAATACCCGTCCTGAACGCAAGCCAACATATTAATAATAATTAATAATAATTATTATTAATAAATAATTATTAATTATTAATTAATTTTTATGCTTTGTTTTATTTTTGCAATGTTATTTAATTTCATGTTTTTAATTTCCATTTCATATGTAATGATGGGTGCGTATAACCATCATGTAGTATTTTAATTATTTCATTTCATGAACTATGATGGGTGCATATAACCATCATATGTTCAATTTGAATTTTGAATTTTGAAGTTTGTTTGGAGGGAGATTGAGTGGTGTAGCCTATATATAGGCATGTATCCTTCATGTTTTAATTAGTGAATGAATGAAAAGAAAACGAATTTCAAGAATTGAAATCCCCCTCCTCTCCAAGGCAAGTTTCGGCCCTCCTCCTTCTTCTTTCTTTTTGGCCGCCGGCCACCTCTCCTCCCCTCTCAATCTCGGCCTCCCTCCTTCTTCCTTTCCTCTACTCCCTTGCAAGCCCGGCCCCTCCTCCAACCTCCAAGCCGCCACGTCCTATCTCACAAAACCGGCCACCACCAAACTCCAACAAGCCCGACCCCTTCCTCATCCCCGTCCTAAATCCAAATATCACTTTCCAAATTAAGCTCTTAGCCTACCATAATAGAAATATTTCATTCCTTAAATATTTCTCAATCCACCACCTTTTCTCTCTCCTGCCTTATTTGGAGATATTTTTTTCCATATTTAGAAGATTCCGCCGGGACTTTCCAAATACAGCGTGACACAAAGAAGGCGACGAATTTCTCTCCCTCCAGCGTATCTCTGGTGGTGCCGTTGAGGAACGATTCTAGTTGAGCGTAACCGGATTCATCCAATCCGGTTGGGTAACGAAAATCTCTACTTAACGTGTTTCTCTTCCTTAGATAAATCTTGTGGCTTTGGCAAATTGCGCATTTTGTGTAACGCTTGATTTTTCGTGGTTTGTTTTATTTTAGTTATTGTCTTGTTTATCGTATTTTCATTTAAGTTCGTGAGGCGTGGCGGCACTCGTTTGTATTTTGTTGGGAGAGAACCACCCTTGCCCGAATCTTTTGTTTTCGGTGGTTTCTCTTTTGGTACAACACGCTCGATCGAACCGTGTGGGTTCTTTTCGCTTGAGAGGACCTTGGCCTATCGCCTTAGTACTATCTTGAAGGGCTTTGCGAACCCTCCGTAATTGTTGTTTAGTAATTATATTAATTAAACCGCTGCGACGTTAAATGCTAGAGTGTAACGTGAGAATTATTCGAGAGCATCGTGTTAATTTGTCGGCCACCAAAACGCTCGAAAGAGCGGGCCTACATCAAAAAGGAGATAGTGGGTTGGGCCCCCCACTCCTAGGCGGGTATCCACACTACCGGTCCTAGCCCTTCCGTACGCCCCTAGAAGAACACAACCTAGAGTATCCGCGTACTAGTGCTGGCTATATCCACCAGACTTTCTTTGGCTAAGTGTCCCACACCGCCGAGTCAAAGTACCGATGTTGGTGTGAACGACAATCAAATACCGAAGACCCACCACCTTTTCTTGTATTCAAACCCTCGAGCCCTCGTCTCCCCGAACTGTCCCGTCCGTGCATCTACTTTCAGAGCTACCATTTGAATGTCAACCAAACCAACTTATTCTACCTCCCTAGCTACCAGGGTGTGTGAATGTGCAACCCTAGATATTCTAGTTGCTCTTTAAGTTTATGATTCCTACGATTTACGTTAGCCCAGGACTGCCCCCGGTATTCCCTGTGAAGGGCTCTCAAAGGGCACTAGGAACTATGATGGTAGCTGAAGCCCATCGATCCCTTTCGCAAGGCACTTAATTTTATTGGTTATTACCCATTATCCGATCTCATTCAAATTACTTTGGATCTAACCTTAGTGTGTTAAGACTCTTCCTCTCCCACCGGGAAGGGCGATCTTTTGTCGGTCCCGAGCACCTCTTATAACTCGACAACCTACCAACCTAACCTCATATTGGTTACTGAGGATGCATTCATACACATTTCCAAACCACTAAACCAATACCCAAATCCTCTAAGTTCATCCTGTTGCCTAATATGATTTCAGCTGTTTTACTAAACGCAGACCATCCTAAGCTATACGAGGTTTACAAGAGGAGGTAGTCCAAATTGTCTTCCAAATCTCCTATAAAATTTACTGGAGGTCTATCATGACATAATTAACCTAAATCCAGAAATTTATAATTTTCCTAATTAATCTGATATTTATTTAATTTTCCCAAAAGATTGACCATGAGTAATTTTAAACATGAACTACATGATTTACTCAAGTAATGGCCATCCAAAAATTATGATCACTAAATAGCAGCATTGTATCATCAAATACTAATTTCCATGATTTTACAGAAAGTATTTAGCCTCTAATTAATTTATCCATTACAATCCCATTAATCATATGTAAAGAAGGAAGTACTAAAATTACTCCTCATAAAATTATAGAAAAATTACTGAACACTAATATTGTACATAAAAGGTCATTGTGAAAATATCATAATTTTACAGGCTTGCTAGACACCAAAATAGATTTAATTAAGTTTTCATGGGAAACAACGCTTAATGAAGCAAGCCTTAGAATTAAACTTCCAAAAATCCCATAAAAATTCATATAGCTTTAAAACATAATAAAAAGTCGTCTTCCTAAAGTTCATCACTTTTAAGAAAGTATTGTCTCCATAATAAATTTCTTAGTAAATAATACAAACTACTAAATTATTAATGAAGTATCCAAAATAATGATCCTAAATTCATAATAAAATTTGAAGAGTACTAACCTTAAAAACTACTCTACCCAAATCTCATCACTGTTCAGTGAGTTTTAGTGATATTGTCTATCCCTACAAGTTTTGTGCCCTAAACTAGGATTAGGGTTTTGAGGGACCTATTTACTTTAAAATCTATTTATATTTCTGCAAGAGTATTCTAGCTACCCTAGAATTCTATCTACTAAGTTTCAGATCATAATCAGGTCATTTGACCACTTGCCCTTCACAAAACACAAGGAACCATCCTTAGGGTTTGGCCTTGGGTCCTAGGGAAAATTTACCCCGATCCACCTAAAAATCCATGAGAGGGTGCTAGGAATCATGCCTAGTCAGTGGCCAAAATCTCAGCCTCGGTTGAGGTTATCTTGCGACTCCAATCTCAAAGTGCACTTTTGTCCTAAAAACCCCTTAATAGGGCAAATCTTAAGTTTGTCCATTTACACTCTAAAACATCTCCAAATGAGATGAAAAATTATACAAAGCCTCATGATGAACCCAGGGACCACTCAACAAAATTTAGGAGGGTTTGGAAGTCATTAAGCCATCTAATTAATTTACCCTAAGATTATTAAATTTTTCTAAAGACTTTAGAAAATCATTCTCCAAAAATTCCCATTTTTGGACAGGCCGTAGGTATAGCTTGTGTAGACTCCCTGCCAAAATTTTAGATCATTTGGTCACGGGATGAAGGGTGGGCACACCTTTTAGTCTCTGCCTAGCTCTAGGTATAGATCCCACCAAAAGAGGTGCCCTAGTCAAACCAGTAGACCAAATTGACCCAAATTAATTTTACAATAAAGTAGACCCATAGGGCTACAAATTACATGTTGAGCATTTCTTCATATGGAGCCTCTAAGTATTTTTCATAAATTAACTAAAGTGGCTATTATTTTGTACAAAAAATTCATATAAAAGAAAAGAATTAAATAACAGCACTAATCTTGAAGCAGATCCAACACCGCTGGGTCTTCTTCTTCCTCCAGCCAAGGGCTGAGATTAGCCCGACTTGGAGTGCATTCCAGATGATACCGCCGACCATCAAGCCTCCTCCCTGGCCGGCCACCCCACCACCACCTCCGTTGAGGTGGTGGTCATCGCCGGGCGGTAGCGCGACCACCGGAGAGGCGGAATCCGGCGATCCCGAGCACTAAAATTTTGCGGGAAAACTAAGAAGAGAAGCTCCCTACCCGATCGGGCTCAGTTGAGCCCGATTCTTAATCCTAAAGAAGTCTACGATCTACCCGTAAGGAGAGAGGAGGGGAGGACCTTGTTCGCGGGCTGGAGGCGCGCAGATCGACTGAAAGCCATTAATGTTGAATGTGTCGTCGGCGGTCTTCAACAGCACACAAAACTCCCTCGTCTCCTTCATGCAAAGTGTGGAAACGAGTTCTTGAGGTCTAGGGAGGCTTTTAAACCAATAAAAGGAGGGAGGGGAAAGGTCTAACTGTTGGTGGCCATTAATGGCCCATTATAGCTTTTTCGGCCATGGTGGTGGGGGGGGGGGCTGAAATGGCTCTGTCCAGCAAGCTAACGGATGGAAACTCCTCCTCTTCCCTAGAGGAATTGAATCCAGCCGTAAAAGGGGAGGGGAAGGGCTGCCAAGGCGTCAAATGCCATTTACGGCCATGATAGGTGGTTCTCGGCCATGGCCGTAACCGCTCCTATTCAAAACCATCAGCCACGTGGCATACTTGACCGGTCAACATTTGAATTTAGACTTAACTAAGTCTTAATAAGAGAAAATGGCTCACTTCCTAGACCGGCCCGGTTCAGCTGAACCAGCACCCTGGAAAAATCTGCCAGAAAAATTCTAAGTAAAATGGCGTTGAGTTAGCTCTGCTCACTCAACGCCATCCATGCTGCGGTATTGAGTGAGCTCTGCTCACTCAACTCTATCTCGGATATGGCATTGAGTGAGCTCTGCTCACTCAACGCCATCCAAAATGGACCTCCCAGACTATGGGCTCAGCTCACTCAACGCCATCAAGATTATGGCGTTGAGTGAGCTCTGCTCACTCAATGCCATCCAGCCTACTCAAGGTGGCATTGAGTGCAGTATGTGCACTCAACGCCGTCTAGCTTATGGCATTGAGTGAGGTAAGCTCACTTAACGCCATCCAAACTACGATGTTGAGTGAGCTCAGCTCACTCAATGTCATTCCAGGCCTCAGCAGATGGCATTGAGTCCAGTCCATGCACTCAACGCTGTCTAGTTTATGGCGTTGAGTGAGCTAAGCTCACTCAACGCCATCCAGTCTACTTAAGATGGCATTGAGTGCAGTATGGGCACTCAACACCGTCTAGCTTATGGCGTTAACGCCATTAAGACTACGGTGTTGAATGAGCTCAGCTCACTCAACGCCATTCCAGGGTCACGGGCGTGATGGATCGGTCACGGGCGTGCCAGGCCCATGTTGAAATTTCTGAGCTCGTCGATCGTCTTTCTGAGGTCGACGATCGTCGAAGGGGTCACGCCCTAGGTCACGGGCGTGACGGGTCGGTCACGGGTGTGACCAACCCGTGACTCAAAATCTTGGTCGATAGACTTAAATTCTTGGGTTTCCTAGGGTTCTATTTTTACAAAACCACCTCTAGGGGTCTAGTTGGAAATGTGATGTTACACTATACATAGCCCAAATCACAATTAGGGTTCCAACAATAGCTTCTTTCCTTTCAGCCAATCTTATCTTTTTATAGTCAGCTGATCAACTGCTCTATGTACTGTGGGCCCAGTCTAAAAACGATGAGTTACCACCTTCCATTTGCATAAAATGATAGTAGCTGTCTACCGGTGCCATTAAAGGCATAGTGCAGCTTTCCAGTAAAGAATTTGAATTGCGTTGACTTTGTTGACTTTTGCTGATGTCAGCCATTCTGGACTTAGCCAAATTCACAGAATCACTCCAGGCATTCTGTGCGTTGAGTGAACTTGTTTCACTCAATGATTCTAGACTTAGCTTATTCTTTAGCTCTTTCTGCATCCATGGCATTGAGAGTGTTGAGTGCTTAGCCTTCACTCAATGACATTTGCCTTAGCTCCTCCTGACTATGCCAACTGCTAAGGCATTGAGTAAACTGGCTTCACTCAAAGCTTCTGTACTTAGAAGTTTTTTTTTCTGAATGGAGGCATTTAGTGTATTGACATCACTCAATGCTTCATTCCTCAGCCTCATCTTTTGACTAGGCATTGAGTGAACTTGCTTCACTCAACGCTTCTTGACTTAGTAAAATCTTGTCACTCCTTCTGGCTTTGACTGCTTGAGCTTGTCTCAACGCTTCTATCATATGGCTTTGAGTGGACTGGTTTCACTCAATGCTTTTGGACAAATTTGTCTGTCTCTCTTATTTGGCTTTGACAGAAACAACACAACATTTAGTGAACTCGCTTCAATCAATAATTCTGGAATTAGAATCTTTTCCATTGCCAGAAACTCTGTCTTTAACATACTGAGTTTTTCTCAACGAATATGCACCATGGTGTTTAGTGAGGTTACATTACTCAATGCCTGTGGACTTAGTCGATCTTTCTACTTACTGATGCTTGGCTTTGACTATCCACTCCGGAATAAGCGCTTTAGCTCATATGGAGTTGAGTGTGCTATCCTTACTCAATGCTTATGGACATAACCAGAATCCTGCCCTTTGTATGCATTCTCCTTGACCTCTAGTGTTGAGTAAATTGGCTTTACTCAACGCATGTGGACTTAGGAAATTTCCTTCCTGTCCAGCATCCTTCTTTGTGTCAACCTGTCTAATCAATGTGACAAGGACTATCCTGCATGCATGAACTTAAACATACATCAAATACAACTATGTGTATGTTATTGACTTGTTTGACTTCTTACAAATCTTGGACATTGGGATCAATGGACCCAACAATTGATGTGTTTGAGATTATTGAAGAGGATGCCACACTTTCAGAGCAAAAAGCTGGAGCAAGTGAATTATTAAATGTTATATATTGTTTTGATTTTATATTCCAGCTCCACTTAATGAGAACTATCTTAGGGATCAGTAATGATTTGTCACAAGCATTATAAAGGAAGGATCAGGATCTGGTAAATGCCATTACTCTTGTCAGAATTTCCAAGTTACGATTACAAATATTGATGGACAATGGATGATATTCTTTACATCATGAGGTAACTCTCTTCTGTAATAAGCATGAAATATTTGTTCATAATATGGAAGATAAATTTGTTGTTTGCAGGACATTAATACATAAATCTAAAGATACTTCAAACCTTCTTCTTTATCGTGTGAAATTATATTATGCGTCCATAGATCTATAAATTGTCAAGCTAAATAATCGAATTGATGAGGTGAATGCTGAATTTATTTTATGTATGGTATATTTTGTTAAAAGTAATGGATTTGCTGCATTTGATAAGCACAAACTGATTCAATTTTTTGATCATTATCCGATGGACTTTTCTCTAGATGAATTAATCGAGCTAAATAATTAGCTTGAAAATTATGTTTTAGATATTCGCTCAAATGATGATTTCATAGAGGTGATTTGGCTTGGAGGATTAACTCTGTAATAAGTTGAATTGAAGAATAATGTTCTTTATCCATTTGGGTTTTTTACTTGTGAAGCTCATACTATTATTATTTATTGCAATTACAACTGTATAAAAAGTGGTTTTTAGCAATGAAAATTATCAAGTCATCACTATGTAATTGAATGGACGATGAATGAATAAATGCTTGTTTAGTGACATATATTAAAAAAAGATATATTTTATACTATCGACAATTAGGTGAAATTGAAATGCTTTCAAAACATGATAGCTCGAAGAGAAGTTTTGTAAGCAAGGTTATTGTGCAAGATGCTCTTCTTTTATGTATGATGTTTTTGCCATATTATTGTAATTTGAAGTTTATGCTTCATAGGTTGTGATGTGGTTGTTTATTTTTGATTTAGAAATGATTTTCATTTATATTTTTTTCCTAATGAAATTCCTCTTTTTTCATTCTATTACTGATATTTTATTTTATGCCCAATATGTTCTTATTGTGAAGTACATGATCTTATTGATATGTGTATCAATTATAGATATGTATTAGTTGTAGATATGCCTAGTTAGCTAGGTTTTAACATTCTCTATATTATAAATTTTTTTCAAGTTTTTAGGCCCGCCTACACATGAAAAAATTCCTGCATCTACCACTAGTGCCCATTCTTTGTGGTAGAAGAGCCACCCAAAATTAGGCGGCCAAGAAGCCGCCCGATTTGGGATACTAGAGAGTGGGGTGGCAAGTTGGCCGCCTACTATCTACAATAAAAGGGCCGCCCAAATCTTGGCGACAAGGAGGCCGCCTGATCCGGGTAGCGAGAGGGCTAGGCGGCCAGGGGGCCGCCCACCCTCTATGGCGAGGTCATGCACAGATGCGTGCAGTTTTGGGGTCACGTGCTGGTGCACTCGACTTGGGGCCACGCGCGGAAGCCTGTGGGTAGACGACATGTGAGTGTGAGTTCCTAGATCATACGTGGGTGCACGCTGTCAGGTGGGGATGCAAGCATGTTTACGCATGATCGAGAGACATAAGTAGATGGGGGTGTGCTTATGCGACCTTGTGGGCGCGTAATGGTGCTCGTGGGAGGAGGCTTTGGGTGAGTGGATGAGCGCGGGTGTGGTTATTTATTGATGCTATGCTTAAGGAATCCTCGAATTAATCGAACCCACTTAGGGGAACCAAATAAAATGCTCAAGTTCCCGTGTTCCTCTGCCTAAGTGAAATGAGGGTGAGGAATTTATGTTGAACAATGTGTATGAGGAATCACAATGTCAATGATGAAGATGAATAGCGTGGCATAGGTGTAAAAGGTAGGCTAGCTTACCTAGCAGAGATTTTTTTTATGGTGGTATGCGTGTAAGACCTCCATCCATTATGTAGAATATAACAGAAGGTCTGGTCAGGGCCTCATGATATATTTTATGAGCAGTTACTGGAGTTATGCATTGAAACCGAAACAAAATAGGAATGGGGCCTAATATCATACTCAGAGTTGTATTCTAATTGAAGCTTTTAGAGTATTAAGAACCCATAACTAAGAATGTCTACTAACAAAAAAAAGGAATGAAAGTATTACACAATAGCTTTGCCTTAAGGCCTTACAAACTATTTCCAATAATAATAAATGTTTTCCATACATAGGCACGCATGCTAATAACACATGAAAATAGAAAGCCAAACTTTGCTTGGCCTTCGTGGGCCGCCATATCACATAAGGGACTTCAACCCACTACTTTCCACTCGGCTCTCCAGTAGTTGCATAGGGACAATCCACCCAGAAGTGGAAAATAAAGTAACGGTCAGCTTTAGATAACCAATTTATAACGACCCCACCCCATACCCGGGGTGACAAAACTCCTTCCCTGCAGGAAAACAATAAGTATAGATATATAACAAGAGTGTGCACTTTAAGCACCATCCATCACAAATGTTGGCGTGACCAACCAAACGTCTCGTGCACTCAGGGCACATTATCGATGTATCAGATTTCAAGGGTCCCACCACCATCCTCAGTCCCAGGACGATGGAAACATTTAACATTCTCTAGTTAGGTGTGTAGCCACAACTCTTTCCTATATCAACGACGATTCCAAGGACCTTAGGAATCGAGCCTTAACGACATAGTGTGGGTATATACCAAACTATTCCCGATGCTCAAATAACTATGTCTACGAGATGACAATGCGAGTTAGCCCATCCTTTCCCATTCCACATATATAATCGCATTATGTTTCATGGCTGGCACTCACGGCGAACGAAGTCGGGCACCCCTAACTCTCGGCTTTACAAGCTACCCTCTTTGTCCCCGGACCTGGGCTTGCAATCACAATCAGCTCGCTGGGATCCACCTCCATCGGTAACTACTACCGCGGAGTGGTACCAAATAGAACTTTGATTCTGACCACTTTTTCGGGTATTTCTTGGAGTTAGCCTCCAAGACCCCCTGCCAAACTCTACAGCACTCAGAACCGGGAAACAACATAAATCACAGAGTCATCTCTGGTATACAAAGAACTTTATATCCATCACCAATACAAACAAACTTGTTTGGATGGGCTTCACACAATATTTCTATGTTCGTACTTCGATATCGAACTCTATATGAAATTTATATCAGGGATAGTTTGTATCGCTCTCCATCAAGTGGTGGGGGCTTCCATACTAACATGCCAAATAAGGACTTCACATGTCCAAGAGGATAAAGATTACCGTTGAAGTTCTCTTAGGTGACATGAATAAAAATCCAACTAGATAGAAAGAACCGTACCGGGCTTCTCACTGTGGATCTTGACTCAACTCGTGATTTGGAGCTCCTAAGATCCATCAATAGTGGGATCTCTCCTTCTTCTTCTTGTATTGCTCTCCCCTCTCTCTACCTCTTAGAAAGAGAAAGACCTCAAAGAAATGAGGTATAAACCCTAAGTCCTCAGTCATATAATAGTAGGAATTCCCTCCATCCGTTGGATCGCGCTCAAAATCCACCAATAACCCTGATTTAAATGAGACATTCCATCTGAGGGCTACAACCGTATGGTATCTTGCTACCGCCGTGCGGTACCTCGGTCAGGGTATTCTTTAGTAAGCCAACTGCTTAAACATCTCCAATTAATCGCCGACATGTGGTTGCATGTACCTAGCACACTACCGCCTCGTTGTATCATACTTTTGCCAGGCGCTAGCCCTTAATTCAGTTCGGCAACTAGAACTAGTCAAACAGTCAGCTAACCATACTACTTGAAAGTGAGTGTAAGATCTACCTTTACTCTAGAGGGGGGGGGGGGTGAATAGAGTATTTTAAAATAGTTTACAATTTAAAACTGTAAAGCAGTGGAAGTATTGATTTATGTATATGTGCAAGGTGCTTGCAAAAAGAAAAACTAGGTAAGCAAGAAATAAGAAATCACAGCACACAATAAAAACAAAACACAGCAAGCAAGATGACACAAGGAGCTATAGTGGTTCCCCAATAACCTGGGTACATCCACTCTTCTACCACTCTAGGTAGGAATCTACTGCAGGAATAGTTGATCAGGTGTCCTGGGCACCAATGAGCTTTAGATAAGGTGCTCAAAAACCAAACCTAGATTTTTTGATAAGGTGTCTTGCCACCACTGAGTTTTGACAAGGTCTCAGAAACCAGCTACAAAACTTTTGAAGGGAGTTTTGAGAAATCCTTTTATAAAAGGAATAAAGAGAAACAAAAAGATTGAGTTATTCTTCTCTGTCAATAATCTGAGAGAAAATAAGTGGAAAATGTTGTCAAAGCTCCCCCTGAGATCTGTAAGGGTTCAGGAAGATGAGCTTTGCTTAGGGTGATAGGCCTTTAGTTGCTTCAGATCTCCAGCAATAGATGATTTCAGAAGATGCTGAAATGTATGATGTCTGGAGTTCTTGATGAAGAAGCTTTTGAACACTTGATGCTTGAAGGAGTAGAATAACAGATGATCTCCTTCACAGTAATGTTCCTTGTGTTCTTAAAGAATTCTGACTCAGTAATTCTGTAGGCTTTTGTCTACTGAGTCTATTCCCAGAAGATGAATTCTTGATGAATGATTTTCTTGTTCTCTCTTCTGTATCCTTTTTCAAATCTTGTTAGTGCTTATTTTTAAAAAATGATTTTCTAGGGAGTATATCAGATTCTGACTTCTTGATAGCTGTTAATCAGTCATAAATGACTACCTTAACTGATATCTGCCTCTGGAGGAAAGTCTTTAAGAAACATTCCAATTAGTCTTCCTTGAAACTTGCTCCAGATTGATTGAAACGACTATAAAATCCTTTGCCATAAATGCTGAAAATAATTCGGAATGAATTCCATAACTGTCCTAAATTTGAATCCTGAAATCGTCGATCTCTCAGAAAAATCGTCGATCTGAGCTCAACGATCGTCGAACTGAGCTCAGAGATTGGATTTAAACTTGAAATAGAAATCGTCGAACTGAGCTCTACGATTGTCGAACTGAGCTCAGAGACTTGGAAAACAAATAGAGACAGAACGTCGATCTGAGCTCGAAGATCATCGAATGGAGTTTGACGACTTGTTGAACTGAGCTCAGAGATCGTCGAATGGAGTTCGACGATTTGTCGACCTGAGCTCGACGAAAATTGTCTTGGTCTTCAGCACTGAATCCTTATCTTTAGAAGGTCTTGAGGGCAGCTTACAAACCTAAGTACTAACCCTAAGACTCATTCTAATTGACCTATCAGACTATACAGCAAGGTCAAAACACATTCATAAGTACATAGTGATCCTTACCCAAATTAGTAATTGGGTGTTCCAACAATCTCCCCCTTTTTGGGTTAGGATTACTATTTACATGACAGAATATGAAATAACAAGCATACATCAGAATTAAAAAAAATAGAAACAATAATGCATATAACATATGTTGAGCATTGCAGAATCACAACAAGAATCACAGATTCAGTCAGAAATAGATATAAGTGTCAGCTTACTCAAATTACTCATTGCCCTTTTTGAAAAGAATTTCTCTATTGGGATTTAGGGCTTCCTTCTTGGATCTTCTATCATCATCTGCACCTAGGGAGGTTTGAGATTTTGGCCTTGGAACAACAGCCTTAGGATGCAGCTTCATGTAGCTCTCTGGATCAAAGAATTTTCTGGAAGCATATCTTTCTAATTCTTTCTTTCTCTGCTCTGGCAGGGTTATGATGTTGAAAGTGCCTTTGCCTTGCTCTCTTGCTTTCTTGATCTGATCTAATGCTGCATGTTCTTTCATTCTGGTTGTCCATGATAGAGGATTGTTCTCAGGGTCTTCAAATGGAACTGGAGGTTCATATATGTTTAATTCCACTGAGTTAGTAGGAGGAGTTCTAGTGACAACTGTATCTTTCAGCTTATAAGGGAAAGGACCAGATGTAGAATCAGTAGGGCCTTGTCCTTCCCTTTGATATGGGTGTTGCTTGGAGTAAAGTCTGTAATCCCTCTGACTTCCTCTATGCTGTCCTCTTCTAGATTGATAACCTCTTTGATATTGTCCTCTTGGTTGATATCTCTGTGAAGATTGAGAGGAGCTATGCTTTGTAGCAGAAGAAGACTGAAAAGCTGAACCTCCACCAGATCCTTAATCTGGAGGAGGAGGAGGAGGATGATGGAATTGGGATGATCCCTTTTCATACTTATCAAGTTTTCTCCTTTTCTTCATGGCCTTAAGTTGATTTCTGGAATATTGCATCCAAGGCTCAGAAATTGGACAGTCATGAAGAATGTAATAAGGTATATCATTATCATCTTTAGCTTTCTCAGGAGGTACCCTCATCATAGCCTTGCTTCTTTCTTTCCTTTTCTTAGCAATAGTGCTAGAAGAATAATCAGAGTCAGTTTTGAATTCATCACTATCTAAACTCTAGGGTTTGTCATATAGATCATCAATCCTTTTGATATATTCTTCTTGTTGCTTTGACTTCTCAGGAGAGATAATAGCAGCAGCAGCAGGAACTATTGGAGCAGCAGGAGCAGTAGTAGAAACAGTAACTTCCGAAACAACAGATTCTTCCAAATATACAGCAGGCTCATCAGCCTCTATCATCAGTAGATCAGCACTATCAGAACAGATAACATCAGCAGCAGCAGCAACAGAAATAATAAATTCCTCAGCCTTAAGAGAATTGATATAAGAAGCAATCAGGCTGGGATCACAGCAAGCAATAGGCACAATGGACTTAGTCAAATCTTCAACTTCCTTAGCTGGTGGACAGCTGAAGTGAAGAGTATCAAAAACTGATAACAGTGACTTGAAGTCAACTGTTAGAGTTGGAACTAGAGCTGGAATTGGAACCATCTCTGGCAAGTGTTCTTCTGAAGCAGCAGGCACTGTCTCTTCTTCACATGGCATCTCCCCCTGCCTTGATTCAGTTGGAACTGGATAAGGGCACCCCATAGAAGGGATTGCCTGAGGAGGGGAAATAGAGGATAGTCTAGCAGATAGCTCCTGGATGGATTTCAAAAGTGGAACCAGGGAGGTCTCTAGCATGAGTGCTAGCTTGGGGGCTAACATCCCATAAAGCCTGTCTTCTAGGGCAGGAATATCTACTTGCTCAAGTGAGACTTGAGTAGAGGTAGAGGTTAAAGAGACAGAGATAGATGGTGAAGGAGCTGTAGAAGTAGTGATAGAAGTGGTGGATTGTAGGATGGATGGTTGAGAGATTGGAATTGTGGAGATTAAAGATATTGGTGTGGATATGGATGGAATGAAAGATGGTTGGGAAAGAATATCATGTAGAAGTTGTTGGTAGGATGTGGTGTATGATGGAAGCTCAGTAGGTGATGAGGGGGAATCATCCATAAAGGAATCTTCCATGAGATTGAAGGATGGTATGGTGGTGTCTAAGTCAAGAGGTGGATAGAAGTGTAGGGGATGGAATTGTTCTTCTGTGGTGGCTTGAGGAGGTGAAGGAGTTGAAATGGGGGAGGAAATGGTAATGGTGGAGGAGATTGATGTGGTGATTGTTGATGTGGAGGTGGAGGTAGAAATGGTTATGGGGGAAGAGATAGAGATGGTGATGGAGGATGAGGGGATGGTTGAAGGAATAATTGGAGAAAGTGGAGAGGTGGAGGAGGCAGACAAATCTTCCATGAGGGCAGTTGCCTGAGGGGAAGAGACTGCAACAGTCCTTGTGCTTGAAGAGGCAGTAGTCCTGGTTGTCTTAATAATCTGCATGTACCATTTGCCAAAAAGGGCACAGGTCAGCCTCTTGGAGGCATTTATGTGCATCCCACTAGACACCAGCAATTCAGGGCACCTAGAGTGCAGGAATAGCCCTATGATCCTCCCAAAATTTACAAGACTTTTTTTCACCTTTTTGATCATGTCAAAGAAAATCTCTCCCCAGTTTAAATGTTTCTTATCCACAATTGCTCCCATCAAGCAGAATTGATACCTTGAGATGGTATCATGTGCAGAGTGCTTTGCCAATAGAACTTTCCCCACTATATCAGCAAGAAATCTATACTCAATTGATAAATTCTTTTTCAGTAATTTGTTAGGGTTAGCGGCAGAATGTCCCATTCTATCTAACATAGTTGCAAACTCCTCTCCAGATAGCACAATAGAATCATTTCCAATACTTAATTGAAAGACATCAGTCAGGAGAGCAGGTGTTAGGGATACCTGAGCCCTGACTATAGTACCAACAATTGTATTCTGATCCAGATTATGCGCCGTATATACCCATTACTTGATCTCATCGACAGCAATTTTTATCCTTGTGGTCATTATCTGCACTAACTGCTGTTCTCTGAATAAGTCTAGAATATCTTTGAAAACCTGGTCACTGCCCTCGAATGAGTCCATATCTATATCAAAGCCTGTGTTGAATTTCATTTTGGCAAGGGCGGCAACAGACACTTCCATTATGTACCTGCAAAAATGAACAAACACGACCAAGTGCAGAAGAGTTTGGAGAGAAAGAGAAAGTTTGAAAAGAGTATGAAAGCGCAAAAGGAGAACGACGACGAAAAATGATTTTTATATTAGGGTTCGACGCCGGAAAGGAAATATCGTTGAACTCCTTTCGACGATCTGGGCTACTACAGGAATCTGAAGAGTCACAACATCGTCGAGCTCTGTTCGACGATATTGGAGAGCGTCGATCTCCAATCGACAATCGCTGACCAGAAATAAAATAGCCTAGCGCTATCTGATGGCGCTGAACTCCGTTCGACGATTTTGGAAATCGTCGATCTCCGTTCGACGATCTTTGAGAAAATCGTCGAGCGGAGTTCAGAGACTAAAAACAGCATACAGACACTTGAAAAATCAAGTTTTTAGCCTAGTCTTGGTCTGTTTTTAGAGTTTTAAAATCTTGGGTTTTATTTTAAACTTCCTCCATCTTACATTCCTAACTGATTTAGTAAGAAGGTATGTTTCTTTTCATCCAATGGTTTGGTGAAAATATCTCCCCTTTGCAAATCAGTTGGGATATATTGAATTTTAATTTTATTTTTCTCAACATTGTCTCTTAAGAAGTGATGCGTAATCTCTATATGTTTTGTCCTACTATGGAGGACTGGATTTTGTGCTATAGAAATAGCACTAGTATTATCACAAAAGATTTTTGACCCTGCTAAGTTGTAACTATAGTCTAGGAGCTGGTTTTGAATCCACAAAATCTGTGAGCAACAACTGTCTGCTGCCATGTATTCAGCTTCAGCAGTTGAAGTGGACATAAATGTCTGTTTCTTGCCAAACCAGGAGACAAGTCTGTCACCAAGAAACTGGCAAGTTCCACTGGTGCTTTTCCTGTCTACTCTACATCCAGCATAATCAGCATCTGAAAATCCAGTTAATTCAAATCCTGAGTCTTTTGGATACAAGAGACCTAGATTTGGACAACTTTTTACATACCTAAGAATCCTCTTAACTAATATTAGGTGCGACTCTCTAGAGCTTACTTGGAATCTAGCACATATACATGTAGCAAAAATTATGTCAGGTCTACTAGCTGTAAGGTATAATAAAGAGCCAATCATTGCTCTATATGTTGTCTGATCAACATGTTTCCCATGTTCATCAGCATCTAATACAGCATTAGTAGGCATTGGTGTTTTCATACATGATGCCTCAGACATACCAAATTTCTTAACCAATTCTTTTGCATACTTGGTTTGAGAGATAAATATGCCATCAGCATGTTGTTTGACTTGCAGTCCTAGAAAGAAGGAAAGCTCACCCATGCTACTCATTTCAAATTTAGAATGCATCAGGTTGGAAAACCTTTTGCACAAATTTGAATCAGTAGATCCAAAGATAATATCATCTACATATATTTGTACTAGTAGGGTATGGGACTTATGAGTTCTAATAAAAAGAGTTTGGTCTACTCTACCCCTTATAAAATCATTTTCCAACAGAAAGCATGCTAAGGTCTCATAACATGCTCTAGGAGCTTGCTTGAGACCATATAATGCTTTATGCAATTTGAAAACATGGTCAGGATAAGTTGAAGAGATAAAACCTGGGGGTTGTCTAACATAAACTTCTTCTTTGATGTATCCATTTAGAAATGCACTCTTCACATCCTTTTGGTAGACCTTGAATCCTTTGTGAGTAGCATGAGCTAGGAATATTCTTATGACCTCTAACCTTGCAACTTGTGCAAAGGTCTGGTCATAGTTTATTCCTTCTTCTTGAGAATATCCTTGAGCAACTAGCCTTGCCTTGTTCCTTACAATGATCCCTTGATCATCCAACTTGTTTCTGAACACCCACTTTGTTCCAACAATGGAGTGATCCTTAGGCCTTGACACTAGTTCCCAAACTTTATTCCTCTCAAATTGATGTAGTTCCTCTTGCATTGCAATGATCAAGTGTCGATCTTGTTCTGCATCTTGAATGGATTGAGGCTAAACTTGAGATAGAAAGCAAGTGTGCATCAGGTTCTAGTTGACCTGATTTCTGGTTTGCATACCAGCTGAGATGTTTACAATCACTTGGGAGATTGGATGATCTTTTGTTGTTACTAAATCAACAAGGGGTGTTGATTGTTCACCAACCTGTGTTGTTGTTTCCTCTTGTGGAACAACAACTGAATCTTCAAGATGGGTTTCTCCAAGATGTTGAGTATCCTCTTCATCTTCACTGCTCTCATCCTTTTGTTGAATAGGTGGAGAAGATGTATCTTTTTCTTTAATATGTAATATGTCAAAATTTTTTGAAAGAGAGTATACATGCAATGGTTCTATAGTAGAAGTAGACTTCTCCTTATAAAACATGTTAGTCTCATCAAAAGATACATGTAAAGATTCTTCAATTTTACGAGTAGATTTGTTATAAACTCTATAAGCTTTACTGATCATTGAATATCCCAGAAACACTCCTTCATCAGCTTTAGCTTGGAATTTTGCTAAGTATTTCTTGTCATTATTGTGAATATAACAAATGCAACAAAAAATTTTGAAATTGTCTACTTTAGGTTTCTTCCCTCTGAGAAATTCATAGGGAGTCTTGCCCTTCAGTTTATGTATCAAACTTCTGTTCAACACATAGTTGGAGGTGTTCACTGCCTCTGCCCAAAAAGATAGAGGGAGGTGAGCATCTGTCAACAATGTAGTAGAAGATTCAATTAGGGTTCTATTTTTCCTTTCAGCTACCCCATTTTGTTGAGGAGTTCTAGGTGCTGAGAAAGTATGCCTGATCCCTTCACTCTGACAGAACTCTTGCATAAGAAGAGAATCAAACTCTATCCCATGATCACTTCTGATCAGGGCAATGTGAGTATTGAACTCAATCTGTATGCATTTGAGAATATCTGTCAAACACTTAAAGTTATCAGACTTCTTTCTCAGAAAGAATACTCAAGTGAATCTAGAGAAGTCATCTACAATCACTAAAGTGTAATATTTCCCTCCTAAGCTTTGTACTGTAATGGGTCCAAAAAGATCCATGTGTAACAGATACAAGATCCTAGGTGAATCACTCTTATTAAGTGACTTAAAACTGTTTTTAGTTTGCTTGCCTAATTGACAAGCCCAGCAGAGTCCTTCCTTCTTGTAGGGACCAGAAGGTAGTCCTCTAACAAGGTTGTCCTTGAATAGCCTAGCAATGGTTCTAAGGTTTAGATGTCCTAGTCTCTTATACCAAAGATCATTTTGTTTGTAGACTGAATTGAATAAACAGATATCTATATTGGTTGAAAGGAAATCTACAAGATAAATGTTACCTTTCCTTTTACCTGTTAACACTGTTGTATTATCCTCTAACTTGATCTTGCATAAGGATTTGTTGAATATCACTTGATAGACTTTATCACAGAGTTGACTGATGCTGATTAGGTTGTTCTTTAGTCCTTTCACATAAGTCACCTTCTTGACTGTGGCTGAGCCAATCTGAACAGCACCATATCCTTTTATTTGACCAAAGTTTGAATCACCAAATATCACTTTGGGTCCAAGTTTTGTTTTGAAGGATGTTAGATTCTCCTTGTTCCCTATCATGTGCTTTGAGCACCCACTATCCAGATACCATTGTTGGTTCATTGCTGGATTGGTCTTCACCTGTACATAAAAAATTTATATGTTTTTGACCCAGTTTACCTTGGGTCTAAGTTGATAACCTTTAAACTCAGAAATAAAAGACATCCCTGGCTGACTCTTATATCCTTCAGGATGGTATCTCCTAGGAGATACTATCCATTCAGTATAAGGGTTGAAGCTTTGGTATGTAGGACTTCTAGGATTGATTTTAGATTTACCTCTGAAGGATTTTTCAAAGCTCTGAGCTCCGTTCGACGATAGTTGAGCTGAGTTCGACAATCTTGGGTCAGATCGTCGAGCTACGTTCGAAGATCGACTATGATAGAGTTCAGAGTTTAGAAGTCGTCGACCTGAGTTCGATGATTCAGCTTGAGATCGCAGAGCTCTGTTCGACGTTTTCTATTGAACTTTGTTTTTCTTAGGTAAATCAGGATTCTTCCTAGCTACCTCTACAACACCCTTTCCTTTATCAGAAATAAATTTAATTGGGGTTGTTAATACTATAGGTTGGCTGGATGAAGCACCCAAGCCTAGTGTACTATTTAATCTTGAGTTCACTGTGCTTGTGATGTCCATCAGTCTGATTCTTCTCCCATTAAGGGATTCTTCAAACTTCTTTTCCTGGGATAGTTCACTTTTCATTGAAGCTATCTCCTCCCTACAACATTCTAACTCCTCAGAGAGTTTGAGGTTGTCTGATTATAAAGTGCTATGTTCAGACAGTTGATTTCTGAGAGATATAATCTCTTTCTCAGACTTTAACAGGTCTAAGCAAAGTGCCTTAAATTCAGATCTAAAGTCCTCTAAATCAAAATCAAAGGAATCTATTACCTGGTCTTCTTCAGTTTGAGTTTCAGATTCTGAATCTGATTCTTGTTCTGCATCAGAATTATTTTAAGAGGCATTGATAGCCATCATGCAGAATTCCTTCTCTTCAGCATCATCTTCATCATCACTTGAGCTTGATGAATCCTCTTATTCTTCTTCAGTTTCACTCAAGGTTTCAGCTACAAATCCCTTCCTTGTGTGTTTATTTTTGCTGGAGGAGGATTTCTCATTGTTGTTTCTCCTGGAGTCCTTGTCTTTTCTCCTATCTTTCCTATCCCTCTTGTCCTTATTTTGATTTTCTAGACAATCAGGCACAATATGGCCTGGTTTCCTGCATCCAAAACAAATGATTTCTTTATTATTGGATTTGTCATACCTTGGCTTCTCATGCCCTCTGGATGACCTCTTCCTGAAATCCTTCCTAGCCATCTTATGGAATCTTTTGGCCAGTAAGCTCATCAATTCTTCATTGCCTGTGACCTTGTCTTCAGGCTGATCTTCTATAGCTTTGAATGCTATTGTCTTTTCCTTCCTGATTGCTGGAGAAGCAACCTTTTGTTCTTCCTCTCTATTCTTGTTGAGCAGATTATAAGACTTGAGCTTGCCCAACAAAGCTTCAGTAGTAATCTCAAATAGGCTTTTTGCATCCTTGATTGGCCAGATCCTTGAGTCCAAAGTGCTGGGGAAGTACATTAGGATTTTGTCATTTAGTTCAGTTAGTGAAATCTCCTTGTCCAATGTTCTTAATTCACTGACAATTAGGCTGAGCCTCTTGTATATATCAGTAACTGACTTAGTTTCTCCTTTCTTGAAGTTCTCATACTAGGATATGAGATGGGATCTCCTATCCTTCCTTTCATCAGCAGATCCTGAGATAATTTCAGATAACTTGTCCCATATCTCTTTTGCTGAACTGCATTCAGCCACCTTTTGGAATATCTCATCAGACATAGTCTGAGCAAGGATATTCATAGCCTTTGCATCTGCAACTTTCCATTTCTTTATATCTACATCTGTTCCTGAGGGAGGTGGAATAACACTTGTACTTGTGATCTCTGGAGGTCTTAGACAAACTGTCAAAACAGAATTAAAGATGTCCTCATCAATAGAATTCATGTAAAGCCTAATTCTTGCCTTCCAAAGTGCAAACTTAGAAAGTTTGCACACTGGAGGTCTGGTGCTAGCATAATCTTTATTCTGTGCCATGGTTTTGAAAAAAATAAATATAATACAAAACAATAATAACCCTTTATAAAAGATTGATCTTTTCAGAGATCTTTTGGTTCAGGTGTTAGCCTGTAGGAACAACTAATCTTATAAAGATATAGTTGATGAGCAACCAACCTGGCTCTGATACCAATTGAAATTGAGTGTAAGATCTACCTTTACTCTAGAGGGGTGGGGGGCTGAATAGAGTATTTTAAAATAATTTACAATTTAAAACTGTAAAGCAGTGGAAGTCTTGATTTATGTATATGTGTAAGGTGCTTGCAAAAAGAAAAACTAAGTAAGCAAGAAATAAGAAATCATAGCACACAAAAAAAAACAAAACACAGCAAGGTAGATGACACAAGGAGCTATAGTGGTTCCCCAACAACCTGGGTACATCCACTCTTCTACCACCCTAGGTAGGAATCCACTGTAGGAATAGTTGATCAGGTGTCCTGGGCACCAATGAGCTTTTGATAAGGTGCTCAAAAACCAAACCTAGATTTTTTGATAAGGTGTCTTGCCACCACTGAGTTTTGACAAGATCTCAGAAACCAATCACAAAACTTTTGAAGGGAGTTTTGAGAAACAATTTTATAAAAAGAAATAAAGAGAAACAAAAAGGTTGAGTTGTTCTTCTCTGTCAATAATCTGAGAGAAGACAAGTGGAAGATGTTGTCAAAGCTCCCCCTAAGATTTGTAAGGGTTCAGGAAGATGAGCTTTGCTTAGGGTGATAGGCCTTTAGTTGCTTCAGATCTCCAGCAATAGATGATTTCAGCAGATGCTGAAATGTGTGATGTCTAGAGTTCTTGATGAAGAAGCTTTTGAACACTTGATGCTTGAAGGAGTAGAATAGCAGATGATCTCCTTCACAGTAATGTTCCTTGTGTTCTTAAAGAATTCTGACTCAGTAATTCTGTATGCTTTTGTCTACTGAGTCTATTCCCAGAAGATGAATTCTTGATGAATGATTTTCTTGTTCTCACTTCTGTATCCTTTTTCAAATCTTGTTAGTGCTTATTTTTAAAAAATTATTCTCTAGGGAGTATATCAGATTCTGACTTCTTGATAGCCGTTAATCAGTCATAAATGACTACCTTAACTGATATCTGCCTCTGGAGGAAAGTCTTTAAGAAACATTCTAATTAGTCTTCCTTGAAACTTTCTCCAGATTGATTGAAACGGCTACAAAATCCTTTGCCATAAATGCTGAAAATAAGTCTGAATGAGTTCCATAACATTCCTGAATTTGAATCCTGAAATCGTCGATCTCTCTGAAAAATCATCAATCTGAGCTCAACGATCGTCGAACTGAGCTCAGAGATTGGATTTAAACTGGAAACAGAAATCGTCGAACTGAGCTTTACGATCGTCGAACTGAGCTAAGAGACTTGGAAAAAAACTAGAGACAGAACGTCGATCTGAGCTCGAAGATCGTCGAACGGAGTTTGACGACTTGTTGAACTGAGCTCAGAGATCGTCGAATGGAGTTCGACGATTCGTCGAACTGAGCTCGACGAAAATTGTCTTGGTCTTCAGCACTGAATCCTGATCTTTAGAAGGTCTTGAGGGCAGCTTATAAACCTAAGTTCTAACCCTAAAACTCATTCTAATTGACCTATCAGACTATACAGCAAGGTCAAAACACATTCCTAAGCACATAGTGATCCTTACCCAAATTAGTAATAGGGTGTTCCAACACTACTGCATGTAATAACACTATCGCCAGGTGGTAACTAATCGAGAGCTATGATAATTAAATCTGCAATGGTACCGCCGGCGCTAGCACTATAACTGTGTGGTAAAATTCAGTGAGCTATTTTTGTGTAAACTCTGGTGCGTTACAACTCTCCACCCTTAAAGAAAGTTCTTCCCAATCTTCCAAAATGAAAAAAAAATAGCAAAACACAAACAAAACTTGAATGGTACCTTGGCAGAATAGCTCGTGAAACTCCTCGAGCATAGAATGCTCCCATTCTCAAGAAAGCTTTTCACGTCCGCAATTGTCTTAACAGACTTTGAACATTCGGATCATTTTATTCCGCAACTTTTTAACTTCAGTATCCTTGATGCGAATAGGCTTGACGTTTGTCTTTAGCCCACCATCGACCGACACTTGATCAACATCAACCACTTGAGTATGCTCTTTTAGTTACTTTCTCCGCACTGATATATAGACCACATCATGCCAGCTGCTTAACTCTATCGAAAGAAAGAGCTGATAGGCAGGTTCACGAACACACTCTACAACTTTAAATTGTCCAAGGTATCGTGGACATAGCTTTTTCAAGCGTCGAATCCTTGACACGCCCTTGAATGGTTTGACCTTAAGATAAACCCAGTTGCCTACGACGAACTTGATGTTTCGACGCTTGTCGTTGTAGTATTTGTCCCACCTATCTTGAGCGATCAACAATCGATCCTAGATTATTAATATGGTTGAAGTACCATATTCAGCTTCTTTTCACTTAAATAGCTTAGTTTAGCCCTTCTCCTCCCAAGCCAAGGGGGCATGACACTTTCTATCATAAAGGGCCTCAAAGGGTGCCATTTGTAAACTCGCAAGGTACCTATTATTATAAGAGAACTCGATCATAAAGATATGATCCTCCCACTACCTTCTGAAATTCAAGGCGCACATGAAGAGTATACCCTCCATTGTCTTATTGGCCCTTTCGGTCTGCCCTTCAGTTTGAGGATGGAAGGCCGTACTGAATTTCAACTTTATTCCTAATAGTTGGTGTTTTAACCTCCAATCTTTTGAGGTGAAATGCCCATCATGGTCACTTATAATACTATGGGGCACACCGTGCAATCGTACTATGTTAAACATATAGAGCATTGCTAGCTTTTCCATTGAATCATCTTTTCGGTAAGGAATGAAGTGTTACAACTTTGTCAAATTGTATACAATTACCCAGACGACATCGTTCCCATATTGCAATCTCAGCAATCCATGCACAAAATCCATTGATATGTCATCAAACTTCCATCCTAGAATCAACAAATACTTTAGAAATCCACCAGGCTTCTGACATTTAGCCCTCACTAGTGCGCAAGTATGACACTTTGCCACGTAGTGAGCTATGTACTTCTTCAAATGTGGCCACCAAAATTGTGTCTTCTTGTCTTTATACATCTTTGTGCACCCTGGGTGAATCTAGTACTTGGTAAAATGAGCCTCGTACATCAACTCTACCCATAAAGTGCCAAACTTTAGGACACACAAACGGTCGTCTTTCTGCAAAATATCGTCTTCATAAGAAAACTCTTCATTAGACCCATTCACGGCTTTAGCAACATAATCCTTCATGCTTTCATCAAGCTCCAATTCCCATCGTATTCTGTCCACAAGATCATAATCCACCTCCATCTAGTTCAAGAATGAATTCGCCATTGTACTCCTCTCGAACGCGAGAGATTCCCAAGGCTTCTAAGTCACTGATCAGACACTCATCACACCTCAAAATCTAGTTTGCATGTACATAAGTCCTTTGACTTAATGCATCCGTAACAACATTCCCTTGCCTGAATATAGTGAATCTTGATGGTGTTGTCCCCGAGGAACTCCATATACCTCTGTTGTTGCATGTTCAAGTCCTTCTAATCTATCAAAGACTTTAGGCTCTTATGGTCCGTAAAGATATTGATCTTCATGTCATACAAGTAGTGCCGCCAAAGCTTGAGAGCGAATATTATGGCCGCTAACTCTAAATCATGGACCGGATAGTTCCTCGCATACACTTTCAATTGGCAAGAGCCATACAAAATAACCTTCCCATGCTGAAGAAGAATGCAGCCTAAGCCGCTCTCTGAGGCATCATTATAGATTTCGTAGCCTTCCATACCACATGGCGAGTATAGAATAGGAACCATGGTCAAACGATTCTTCAATTCCTCAAAATCATGTGGAAACACCATCGACCGAACAAACTTTTTATCCTTCTTTGTTAAGGTAGTGAGAGGTAGAGGAATCCATGAGAATTTATCTATAAAACTCTTATAGTTGCCGACAAGTCCTAGGAAACTTCGAACTTCCGCCACCGTAGACAACATAGGCCACTCTTGTATTATAACTATCTTTGTCGGATCCGCTTCAACTCCCTCTCCACTGACAACGTGATCGTGGAATGCTACTGATGACAGCAAAAACTCACACTTCGAGAACTTTACATACAACCGACTTCTCCTCGGAGTTTCCAAAACAATGTGTAAGTGATCCAAACGATCTTCTTCCAACTTAGAGTACACCAGGATATCGTCAATGAAGACTATTACAAACTAGTCCAAATACTCCCTGACTGTTCCATTCTTCAAATCCATAAACACCGAAGGCACATTTGTTAGGCCAAACAACATAACCATGAACTCATAATGCCTGTAACGCGTGCTGAATGCTGTTTTGGGAATATTACTTTCCCTGATTCTTAATTGGTAATATCTGGACTTCAAATCCATCTTAGAATAAACAGTAAATCCAACCAACTATTCAAACAAATCATCGATTCTCAGAATCAGATACTTTTTCTTCTCTGTCAGCTTGTTCAGTTCTCGGTAGTCAATACATAGACGCAAGCTTCCATTCTTCTTCTTCATAAAGAGGACCATCACACTCCAATGTGCTATACTTGGACATATATAGACTTGATCTAGAAACTCCTATATCTGAACCTTCAATTCCTCCATCTCCTTCGGCGTCACACATTACAGTATGCGTGCCACAGGTTTCGCAGCTAGCACCAACTTAATAGTGAAGTTAATCTCTTGCTAAGGTGGAATCCCATGGAGATCTTTAGGAAACATATCCACATACTATGACACAATTGGAATGACACTCAAACAAGAAATCGGCTCTAACACCACCAATAGCTTGAAGAATAACTCTGCGCCCTTCCAAACGACCTTGACCACTTGGAGAGCAGACATCAATATCTCTCTCGATCCTTGCATACCAGCAAACTTGGCTTCACATTCAGTATATTGCCCTAGTGTGACTTCTTTCGAATTGCAGTCAATGTATGCACGCTGCTCCGAGAGCCATTTGAAATTCTTTAATTCCAAGGTAGCTAAACACCTAGAGGGGGTGAATAGGTTTTTTAGTCTTTTATTATTATCTTTAACTTAGTGTGTAGTTAGTTAGTAGTTATATGCTTTCAAGACAAACCACAATGAACACACACAGAATTTATAGTGGTTCTCCAGATTATTAATACATCCACTCTCCTACCACCTTCTAACTTCTTGTTAGACAAGACACTTCTCCAAAAACATAGATACTTAGAGCTTATACCTCAGATCTCGCAGGATCTCTCAGTCTCCTCCAAGACATACAACTCAGGCACAATGCCCTACCTTAGAGAAAACTTGCTCCTATAACTCAGTGATCACATGATCACCTATCTCAAACTTGAACTCAAGTCCTACAGCTCAGGATATGGAGGATAGCCCTACCTCAGATAGAATAACTCTCCTATAGCTCAGGTACAAGGCCCTACCTCAGATCCAAATCTAGATCCTACAATTAGACCCAAGGGTCCTACACTCAGAGTGTATGACTCTCCTACAGCTCAGGCAAACTTCCCTACCTCAGGCACAAAGGCTCGACAGCTCAGATCCAAAGGGATCCTTCCTCAGATCCAAAGGTCCTGCAACTCAGATCCAAAACTGGATCCTACACTCTGGCAAATCTTCACTACCTTAGGCACAAAGGCCCTAAAACATAGATATAAAAGGATCCTATAGAATTGAAAGGGGTTTGTTTGTGTTGATTTGATACAGAGATATTTCCCTGTATCTGATTCCTGAGCTGAGTTATCTCAACCCTAACTATCTTCTCAACAATAAGAGAATGATCTTATATAAGTAACTGACTCTACTGGAAGAACCTCAGAAACTTGGATCAACACTTGCTAATGAAGCCTGAAGATTTGCCAGGTCTTGAGTTCTTAAAAGACCTAAACTGAACCTGTAGAAACCTAAAAGCCTTGCTTCTCTTTCTTTTTAAGAAGCTTATTTGAACTTGCTGTAGCAGAAGAAATTGCTACAGCTAACTTGGAAGAACTTTTTGTTCAACTAATTCAACTTAAAGTTTGGGCATGGCAACAATGGTGAGGAAGATGAAGTCCTCTCATAACTTAATGAAAAGAATAAAACCCTCAAAGTTTTTTTCCTTCCTTCCATCTTGTCCCTTTTATCTTCCACTGATTAACGACTCCAAGAAGCAGTGGGGACCACCTGTGATTGACAGCTGCACCTTCCTTTTACGGAAGAAGACATACAGTAGGCCTCTAGTGTTATTTGGCACGTTCTGTAGCTTTCCCGCAAGTAATTTGAACTTTGTTGACTTTTGTTTATTTGGCTGACGTCATCAGTTATGGACTTAGCCAATTTCTCAGATTCACTCCAAACATTGAGTACATTGAGTGAAAGGGCTTCAATTCACTCAACGAATCTGAACTTAGTCAAATTCTCTACATCATCAGGTGTTGAGTGTGTTGACCTCACTAAATGCCCTTAGACATAGCCGCAACTATCTTTATCTGCTAGGCATTGAGAGCGTTGAGTGATACTTCATCACTCAATATTTTTTGTACTTAGCCGCTACACTGGACTGCCAGCTTGCTGAGGCATTGAGTGCGTTGAGTTAACTGGCTTCAATCAATGGTTCTGGACTTAGTCAATCTTTTCTGCACTGCCAGGCATTGAGTGTGTTGAGTGAATTGGCATCAATCAACGCCACTGGACTTAGCTGTAACTCTTTACCTTCCAGGCATCAAGAGCGTTGAGTGAAGCTTCATCACTCAATGCTTTTATACTTAGCCGCTTCTCTGAATTTTGCCAGCTTGCTGAGGCATTGAGAGCGTTGAGTGAAGCTTCATCACTCAATGCTTTTGTACTTAGCCATTTTCTATCTTCATTCTTCTTAGGCTTTGACTACAGTAGCATGAATAAACGCTTTTGCTGTCTAGCATTGAGTGAACTGGCTTCACTCAATGCCTGTGGACTTAGACACTTTTCAGCTTGCCAATACTGAGGATTTGACAGACTCAGCTATACTCGATGCCTTCTGATATATGGCATTGAGTGAACTGCCTTCACTCAACTCTTGTAGACTTAGCTGCAGAATTGCTTTGCAGATTGCTAGGCTTTGACTGTCTATACCTTACTAGGTGCTTTTTGGTATTTGGCATTGAGCGAACATGCTTCACTCAACGCCTATGGACTAAGGTGATTTTCAGCCTTTCCAACATCTTCTTTTGACTGCTGGAATTGAGTGAACTTTATTCAATCAATGCCTATGGACTTAGACAGATTTTTGTCTCTCCACACCTCTACCTTGTGAGCACCTATCACAACCACTTAGGCAACTTGTCTAAACTTATTCCTTGGAACATCCTACATATGATGAGCTTGAACAACATCAAATACAGCTATACTCTTAGTGTTTATGGTGATGCCTCTTCAAATCAAGACTAGGGAACATTGAGGGAAATATTCCCAACAATATCCCCCTATTTGAAAAAGGCAGAACACATAGCAATACTAAGAAGCATTAACATAATAAGCATATTAATTTCATGCACTCCATTTAACTGCATTGACTTAACATGCCAAGTCAATGCACTCTCATACCACTTGAACAATTGCTCAAGTAATATGCACTCTCCTTATATAAATTAATACTAAAATGGAGCACCACAAGAAGCACTTACCTCATAGTATGCACTGACTCAACATGGCTCAACATGTAGTCATTGCATTCCTATACTACTTGAATCTGTCCAAGTAATATGAACTAACTCAACAAGACCTAGTCATGTCAAGTACTACTTCTACATGTCCAATCTCCCCCATTCTAAGTATTACCACACCTCTCCCATCTCTAACTTCTTCAATAGGCATATCTATTGAGGGAGGTGATAGGAATATGACACATATATCCTTCCTTCTACTTTTATTACACTTGTGATCAAACTAGTTGACTGGAGAACATACCTCTTATATTGATGCCACTGATACAACACATCACTTGACACTTGAGTGATTCATTGATCCACTTGAGCTAGCTGTTATTATTGATCCACATATTTGTTCCTCTTCTCCTTTTAGTAGTAGTAGTGACTTTACAACAGTAGTAGTGATGATCTTTGATCCACTATAGCAGTTGCTAGACTTGCTCCCCCTCAACAGGAGCATCTTGACTTGATCCCCCTCAACAGGAGCATCTTGACTTGCTCCCTCTCAATAGGAGCATCTGTTATCTTCTCTTTACTGGACAATTGAGTGCATATTAATCTTGATACCACTTGATATCACTTGAAAGACTTATCTACCTACAAGAATAATAAATCCTGCAACAATAATAACACAAGGAGCAACCGAAGCTATACCAAGTTCAACATACCCAGCTCAAACATGAAGGAGTTGAACTTTGCTTCATCTAGTGGCTTGGTAAAGATGTCAACCACTTTATTGTGTATAGGGACAAACTCAAGACCTATATCTTCACACTCCACATGTACCCTAAGGAAATGATACCTAATCTCAATGTTCTTAGTCCTGCTATGAGAGACAGGATTCCTAGCAATTGAGATTGCACTAGTAGAATCACAATATAAAGGAGTTCTTCTTATCTGGAGATTGTAGTCCTAAAGCTGATGCTGGATCCATAGCAACTGTGCACATCAACTACTTGCTGAGATGTATTCTGACTTAGCTATTGAGATTGAAACACTAGTCTGCTTCGTGCTGCTCCAAGATACTAGTCTTCCTCCCAAGAACTAATAGATGCCTAAAGTGCTCTTCCTGTCCTCTTTACAGCCTACAAAATCTGCATCTGAATATCCTGTTAGTTCAAAATCCCTATTTTTAGGGTATCATAGGCCAAGATCTAGTGTTCCCTTAAGATACCTCAAAATCTTCATAGCAGCAGAGTAGTGAAATTTTTTAGGTCTAGCCTGATACTTTGCAAAAACACATATAACATACATAATGTCTGGCCTACTTGCAGTAAGATATAGAAGGGAGCCAATTATCCCTCTATACAAAGTTTCATCAATAGGTGTCTCTGCCTTATCTTTTCCCATAGGTATACTTGACCCCATAGGAGTTTTCATGGTGGATGCATTCTAAATACCAAACTTTTTGATCAACTCCCTGGTAAACTTAGACTGGGATATGGACAAGCCATCATCAGTTTGTCTTACTTTGAGTCCCATGAAAAACTTAAGTTCACCCATACTGCTCATCTTACTTCCCTTGCATAAGTTTGGCAAACTTCCTGCAAAGGTTGTCATCAGTAGATCCAAAGATAATGTCATCTACATATATCTAAATTAGGATGATCTTACCCTTATATTCCCTTAGGAATAAGGTCTTGTCTATCTTCCCCCTTGAGAATTTGTTCTCAATGAGGAAGCTAGACAATGTCTCATACCATGCTATAGGGGCTTGCTTCAGCCCATATAGAGCTTTCTAAGATTATAAACAAATTCAAGTGAGTTAGAATCAACAAAACCTGGAGGTTACTAATGCAGGCTTATACGTCTCCATCAGTTGCTTAACATAGACTTCTTCCTTTAAGTCACCATTCAGGAAGGCTGACTTCACTTCCATCTGGTAGACTTTAAATACCTTAAATATAGCATATGCAAGAAATAGTCTGATAACTTCCAATATTGCTATAGGGGCATAAGGTTTGATCAAAATCAATACCTTCTTCTTGTCTGTACCCCTTAGCTACTAGCCTTTCCTTATTCTTGATTATAATATCATTTTCATCAAGTTTATTCCTATAAATCCACTTGACTCTAATGATATTATGTCCTTGTGGCCTGGGAACTAGCTTCAAGACCTTATATCTTTTAAATTGGTTCAATTCCTCTTGCATAGCTCTAATCTAGAACTGATCTATGTTTGCCTTATGAAATCTCTTGGGCTCAACCTGGGACAGGAAACTTGCATATATTATTTTATTAAGGATCTTGCATCTTATCACAACTCCTTGGTTTACATCACAAATTATCTGGTGTCTTGCATGGTCTCTTTGATACCTGACAGCTGGAGGCAATCTCCTTTCAGCATCAACTTCAGTAGTAGTCTCTTTCTAATCTTCATCAACTTCAAGTGTACCTTGCACTTCATCTGGAATATCCACTCCATTTTGGATTTCTGGAGCAGCTTCTTTGATGGTTAGCTTGTCCATCATCAGCTCTGTACCTACAGTACTAGAAGAGGAGTTTGGCAGCTCACTGTTAATCATGGTAGACTCATAGAAAACTACATACACAGAATCTTCTACAACTTGGCTTTCCAAGTTGTAGTTCCTATAGGCTTTACTAAAATTGCTATACCCAACAAAAATCCCATCAAAGGACTTGATAAAAAACTTAGTCACATAGGAATTACCATTATGAAGCACTTAGAACTTACTACCAAAGATCGTGAGATAGCCCAGGTTTGGTTTTCTTCCCTTCAAGATCTCATAGGGAGTCTTCTTGTAGCTCTTGGTGATAGAGGCTCTATTAAGGACATGATATAATGTACTCACTACCTCAGCCCAAAAATATTCCGGGAGAGCTCTGTCACTCAATAAGGTCCTTCCATCCTATATGAGAGTTCTATTTTTCCTCTCAACAATCCCATTTTTCTTGGGTGTTCTTAGAGAAGAAAATTCTTGAAGAATCCCTAGCTCTTTACAGAACTTTGTCATGCTATCAAACTGTAATTCAGTTCTATGGTCACTTCTTACTTTAACTACAGTACTATGAAACTCATTTTGAATTTGTCTGACAAACTTAATGAAGCCATCAAAGGGTTTCATTCTTTTTCTTAAGAAAGAACACCCAAGTAAACTTAGAATAGTCATCAACCACAACAAGGGTATAGAATTTCCTACCTATACTATGAATTGGCATAGGGCCAAACAAGTACATAAGCAAGTGGTATAAGAAGCTCATATAGTCTTTGGTACCAATGCCCTAGAATGTAGCCTTGGTCTGTTTACCCTATTGGCATGCTGAGCACAAGATTTCCTTGGTGCATTTCATCTTAATACCATTCCTAACTAGCTCTTCACTAAAGAGCTTGCCAATAATCTTGTAATTCAAAAGAGCTAGTCTCTTATTCCATTCCACATAATAAGAAACTTTCTCATTTGCCACTAGACAAATAGGAGAGTCTGTATCTAAACAAAGGAAATTTAAGCAATAAACATTTTCACTCCTAGTGCCTATCAAGATGACCTCTTGGTCACTTGACCACTTAATCTGGCACTTCTCCTTGTAGAAGACAATGATATAGCCAAGATCAGAGAGTTGGCATATACTTATAAGGTTGTGTTGCAACCCTTAAACATAAGCCACCTTTGAGATGGTGACTATGCCATTTATAATCTTACCATAGCCTCTTTTCAGTCCTTTATCTGAACCACCAAAGATAACCTTGGGTCAATCTTTCATTGGAGAGTACTCCTTTAAGTTGCTCCTTGTCCAAGTCATGTGCCTGAAATAACCACTATCCAAGTACCATATAGGGATATGGGCACTTGGACTAACCCCCATCACATAATTTATTTTACCTTAGGACCCCAATATCTATTGGGTCCTAGGTGCATGTTAGTCTGAAAATGGACTTTTACCAATAACTTTTCTGACTGGTAGACTAACACTAGTTCTTGGCACAGTAGGATTGTGCTAGAATTCTAAGGCAAAATGCCTCACCTTGCCACAACATCAACACTCATGTATATTATAACTTCTCTTCTGAGCAGGTCCTGTAGTTGGCTTAACTGCTGGCTGAATAGAAGGATGAGGTGCAACAGCCGTTCTTAAATTCCTTTCAGTAAGGATTTGACTGAAGGTAAGTCTTTTAACAAGTTTTCTTAGCTTGCTGTGAATGCTCTTTACAGTAGTCTTCTTTGTATATGACATGCTATTTTTAGCATCAGAGATAACTAGATCTGGCTTGCTGATGGACTTACCCTTGGTCTGGGTCTTTGCTGGATGGCCTTGAGAGTTAGCCACTGCCTCTTTCTTGAGTGAAGGGGACGGTACAACAAACACAAATGGTCCATGATGGGCCATTTAGATTTCCTCATGGGGAGCCTTAAAGGCACTCACTCCCTACTGTGCCTTCTACCATAGCTGTGAACTTATTTGTTCACACTAGTGGATCTACATTCATCTAGTGACCATAACTGCTCTCTATCATACCTGTTTGAAGGTAACTGAACTTTCCTAAAAGGAATGAGAGGCTTGGAAGCCAGAAGATGAACAAGAGCTTTGCACTTACCTTTGGAAGGGACAAAAATAGTGTTTCCCATAAACCCTAACCCCTTTTTACCCTTCTAAGAGGAGAAGGAGTCTATTAATGGCAACACTGTATTGGGCTTAGAGAAACTAACCACAATTCTTTTCTCCCTCTAGAGCTTCTCTTTAAGGTCCATACTGAGACTATTCTTGTACTTGATGGAGCCTATCTGGATGAGATTCAAGACCTTAAGTTGGCTAATTTCCCCTTCCTTCTGATCTAGCAAAGATGCTATCTCAGACTATTGGGACGCAGCAAGCTGAAGGGAGGATACTCCTCAGCTTGCTTCTTAGATAACTTCTTGCACCTCTTAAAGGCATCTAGAAGTTCACCATACCTGTCAATCAATTGATTGAAATCTTCTTCTTATTCAGAATCATCATCACAACTGGATGAAGAAGATTCGTTACAGGTATTAGTCTCATACCCAGACTCAGAAGAAGAATTATATAGAGAATATACCTTGCTTTGACCAGGCTGATCCTTACTGGATTCCTCATTAGTCATTACCATCAGCCCATAACAGCTTTAGGCATCTTATTCATCCTCATCCTCCTCTTATTCATGATCTGAATGTGATAGAGGGGCCCTGATCCCTATCCTAGAAGTAGGATAGTCTTCATCTATTACTTCAACTTCTTTTTTAACAGTAACAACCAGCCCAATATAGGCTTCTTCTTCTTCAGACTCTGATGAAGATGAGTCAGTGCAGCTCTTCTCCTTCTTTGCAATGAAGGAATTATCCTTCTTGCCTTATACTAGTGCAGTTTCTTTTTACCAGCCTCCTTTCTCTTGACTGGGCAGTCAGTTATAACATGCCCAGGTTTGATGCAATAGTAGCAAAAAACTTTTGAAGAAATATGTTTACTAGGTTTTGAATCATACCTGTTAGCTTTGGAGTGATTCTTCCTATGATAAGAAGAGGTGGAAGGTCTGCTCTTCCACTTTTTCTTCTTAATCAGATTCTAAAAATGCTTGGAGAAGGCAGCAAAGTCCTCATCAGACATGCTGCAGTCTTATATATCTGATTCTGAGATGTCTGCATCAGCTGGCCTCCTTGGAAGAGAGGGAATCCTCTCCTTACTCTTCATGGTGTTGTTGCTCTAAAGGCCAAGGTCTTTTCCTTGGTCAGGGATTTGCTGGTGGCTTCCTCTTCTTTCCTGGCAACCAACTGCATCTCATAAGAGAGCATCTTTCCAAATAATGTTTGGGGAGGAGTATCAGCTAGCTTGGCCACTTCTCTGATAACACAAATCTTAGTATCTCAGACTCTATTGAGAGACCTTAGGAACTTGTCATTAATCTCATAATGACTGAATACCCTCCTATAGGTCCTCAGTTCATTTATTTTCCAGAAAAATCTTTCATAACAAGCAGCTATGTTCTCTTTCTAGGACTGCATAAAATCCTCATACTCCTAGTTAAGCATAAACTTCCTGTATCACTTACCTCTTCTGTTCCCTCCATATAAACCAGAAGAGTGTCCAACATTTCCTTGGAGATCTGGCAGTGAAATAGATTCTAAAAGGTTGAGTCATCTATGGCATAAATAATAATGTTTTGTGCCCTATTGTCCAATGTAGCCAGGATGACTCCATCCTTGGTCATCTCTGAATATGTCTTTGGTGTTTGTACATTGGCATCTATAACTGAGACCTGCATAGGGATGAAAGGACCCTCTTTTACTATCACAAAGATCCTTTGGTCATAGGCTTCCATAAATTGCCCTACCGTCTCTTTCAGATTCAAAAACTCACCTTCTTGTAGAAGGGGAGTTTCATGGAACCTAGATCCTTATGGTTCTCTTCAGAACGCATAAGTATAGAACTTGTTTTAGCTAGCCTTAGAGATCTTCTCTGGCTGTTAGGTCTTTCTTGAACAACCTCCCTCTGATACCACTTTAAAGTCTTTAATTTCAAGTGAAAGTGAAGGGATAGATCACACTAACTCTAGAGGGGGGGGGGGGAATAGAGTATTAAAAAAAATCTTTTGATTAATTTTTATAGCGGATTAAAATAAGTGATATCTATATGTAAATAGGCAGAAATAAAACACAGGAAATCATATCACAGAAAATAACAAATAGAGCAACCAGACGACACAAAGATTTTATAGTGGTTCCCCTAAAACTTGGGTACATCCACTCTTCTACCACACTGGTAGGAATCCTTTAAAAAATTTTGATCAGGTGTCCTGCCACCACAAGTTTTTGCTCAGGTGCTCTGCCACCACAAGATCTATTTTCAAGGGAGATCTAGCAACACTTTGAGCTTTTGACCAGGTGCCCAAAAACTAAACTAAATCTTTGGATCAGGAGACTTAACAACTAAAGGGATAACTTTTGATGGGAGTTAAAACCCGGTATATAAAAAATGGAAAAAGAAATTTGATATTGTCTTCTCTTTCTCAAAGTTCTGAGAAGACAAGTGGATTATTGTTTTTGTCAAAGCTCCCCCTGAGATGTAGAATAGTTCAGGAGAAAGGAAGCTTTGCTCAAGGTACATGCCTTCGGATTGCTTGTAGATCTTCAGGAAGATTTTAGACAGATGTTGATGGATTGTATCTTGAAAGTCCTGAAGCAAAAACTGATGAAGAACTTGAGTTGTATGAGAGCTGTTCTTCTTTCAGTTTTCTGTAGATTATTCTTTTTGTCACGGCTAACTAACTTCTGCTATCTTGAAAAGATTATCCTTATATATTCTTTGTAAATTTAAGCCTTTGAATTTCGAATTCCTTTCCCTAACTGACTGCAGAAATTCTGGGAGTCTGAATGGATATAATTTGTCTTTAATGAGTTTCCCCAACTGTCTCATTGAATATGGTAGTGAAATAACTCTGTGAAGAGCATAATTAATGCTGCCATGGAACGACTATATTCTTAAGAATATGAGCTTTAATTATCAAAGCATTATACACATATTATAATATAATTTGAAATTCATCTGCTTTAGTTGAACTGAAATCATCAAAGAATATGTCGAACTGAACCTGGAGGAAAATAGTCGAACTCAGAAAATACTTCATCGAGCTGAGCTCCAAGATCGTCGACCTGAAAAAGTACTTGCCAATCTATGCTCCAAGTTCATCGAGTTGAGATAGTCCTTCGTCGAGCTGAACTTCTGATGTGATCTAAGATCATCGATCTCAGCTAGACTTTCATTGAGCTCAACTCAGAGAAGGAACTCTGAGTTCATCGATCTGAGATCGATGATCGTCGAGCTGAGTTCAGCTATCGTCGAGCTGAACATCTGAAATCTTTAAACTGTCTTAACTCTAAAGTCTTGAGTCTCTGAAGTATTTTGAAGGAAGGTTTCAATAAACTAACCTAATGAGACTGACATTAACCCTAGAACTAACAAATGACCCTAGACTATACATGTTGGGTCAATAAAGCTAATAGTGAATCTAGCCCAATTCCAAACTGGGGTTCCAATAATCTCCCTCTATTTGGGTGAGGTCACTATACAAGATAGAAAACAAAAAATCACAAAGCAATAAAAATATTTGATAGAATTTTATTACATTTAGTAGATATGAACAAATGTGCCTTATAAATATACAATAATAAAGTTTAAAATGCAAAATAAGAATATTAAGAGTTTTTCTTTGAATCATCAGTAGAGGGATCTGAAGCAGGTTTTGTGAAAACCATTATCCTTTTTGGGTGTTCTGCTTCTCTTTGGGTCATCTTCATGTCTTGAGCCCCAAGAATCTTTTTAGTTGCAGCTCTAGGCACTACAACTTTTAGATGTAAATTCATATAAGAATCAACATTGAAAAGTTGTTGTACCTAATATTTATCTAGTTCTTTATTTCTATAAGAAGACATGGTTGAGAATTGAGAAATATCTTCTTCTTCTTCCCTGAATTTTCTAATCTGAGAGACTGCTATAATTTCCTTGAATCAGGCCATTCTAGAATTGGGGTCCATTTCTGGATTACAAACTGGAGACAGTGGCCTTTCTAGGCTTGCTTTATCTTGCTGATATCTTTCAGATGTCTTCTTTTATATGTTGTAAGATGCTTTGGAATGATGAGAAGATGTAGACTTTAGAACTTGAGAAACATTTCCTACTATAGGAGGAGGAGGAGGACCTCTCCTGAATGGAGGTGGTGGAGAGTATCTCCTACTCTTATTCCTTTCTTTCATATCATTCTTAGAATATCACATCCAGTTGGGCATGTCAGGAGTGAGAGGAATGTTGTGCAGAATATAATAGGGTGTGTTAGTAGTGGGAGAGGGTTTTGGAGTAGCCTTGGGTGGAACCTTCTTCTTAAATTTTCTCTTTTTAGAACTAGAAACTTCTGAGTCATCTGATTCTTCATCATCATCATCATCATCGTCAGATTCATTGGCAGGATTATCATAAAGAGCATTGATCTGTTTAAGCATTTCATCAGAAAATATTAGATGATCTCTTGTCTATATGGCTTCAGCCTGAGGCTGTGCATGAACTTCTGGTTCTGTAATATCTGTGTCCATATCTTGAAACATAAATTAATAAAGATTTGGCATGGGTGTAACGCCCCCGATTTTTTTTCTACGATTATTTAATTCTTGTTTGGCGTTACGTCGACGCGTTTTCTTGTTTTGTGCCATCTGTGGAGTGTGGTCTTAACTCCTTAGAACTGGGTGCCCTATTTTGTAGCCTATTGACAAGATCTCTCTAGCAAGCCGAGTCGTTTTGGGTGACCTGGTGTGGCCTCTCGGGGGATGCTTGTGTTTTGGCTTTGGGAGGGTATAACTCGAGTTCTATTCGTCGAAAGTTAATTTTGACTTCTCCGTTGTGTTCGTAGCGTGGATATTTAGCTAGGGTGCGAATTTTGTCTAATTCCGAGGTAGTTCGGTTTTCGTGTCATTTTGGGTGTGCCATTAGTAAAATCTAATTAGAAACCCTCTTAATTTAAGTGAACCAGTGGCTTGGGAGACGGTTAGGCTGAACTGGCGTGTTAGACTTATTTTAAAGCCTTAATTAGAATCAGCGGGCCCACTTCTCCTTCCTCCTTCTTCCCGAGATCAAAAGAAAACTGCTGTTCCTATTTCGCGGAAAGTAGAGGCGGAAGCGACAGTTAGCCCTAGCCTTCGGATGGTGATTCCAGGAGTGTTCGTGGACGGATTTCGATTCCGAAAGCGGCGTTGTCTTGCTCTCGCTCAGTTCTACGTTTCGACGGTAAGAGGTTTGTTTTTCGTGGAGTTTTAGGAGACTTGGATTTTCGGTTTCTTGTGGTTTTCCGCCATTAAAGTGCGGGTTTGCTTGTTAGGTGCTTCTCCTTCTAGTGCAGAACAAAGAGGAGGGAAAGCCGACAAAGCTTCGCCGGAAATCGAGGCATGTGGTATTCTTGCCCTTGTCATTGTTGTTCTTTTGAATTCTTGAATATTTCCCGGTTAGCCTTAGGGTAGAAACCAAGCATGTTCTCCTTTATCTTGCTAAATTGAGGGCTTAGATTCTCCTATGAGCCCCCTCCTTATGTTGTTTGATCAACCTGCTAGTTGTGTTCATTATTTAGATTCTAGATTTGTAGTTCTAGTTGGGTGCTTTGGCGGGTGGTGCTGAGAGAGAGAGTGAGGAAGTTTGTTGTGGTAGGGCTCTGGTTTGAACCAGTCTTGGTAGACTCTCGGGTTTTGGTGTTGAGTGTGGTGCACACACTCAAAGCCAAAAGCCTCCCAGACTTGGCATTGAGTGTGGTGGACACACTCAAAGCCATAGTTTGGTTTGTTCTTTGCGGCTGAGTGGTGGGGTGATTGAGTGAGGATTTTTGTCTAAGTCAAAATCGACGGGAATCACCAAGTGATTCCCGCCGATTTCGACGTGTAACGTTAGTGATTCCCACCGATCGGCGAGAATCATCCTTGATTCCCACCGATTCGGCAAGAATCATTCTGGATTCTCGCCGATCGGTGAGAATCATCCTGGATTCTCGCCGATTCGGCGAAAATCATCCTGCATTCCCGCCGATTCGGCGAAAATCAGTCGGCATTCCCGCCGACCTCCTCTTGTTGGCAATGGTTTAGGGTTGTCCTGCGGGAATGAACTTTGGCGTAGAGTGAGTTGACCTCACTCAACGCCAAAGCTGTTTTGGCGTTGACGGAGGTGGACTCACTCAACGCCACTGTTGGGTTTTGTGGTTCTGCTAAAGGCGTTGAGGGAGTGGACCTCACTCAACGCCATAGCTGTTTTGGCGTTGAGTGAGGTTAGCTCACTCAACGTCACTGCCTCTTTTGCTGAAGGCGTTGAGGGAGTGGACCTCACTCAACGCCATGGCTGTTTTGGCGTTGAGTGAGGATAGCTCACTCAATGTCAGAGTTGTTCTTGCGGAAGGCGTTGAGTGAGTGATTCTCACTCAACGCCATGGCTGTTCTGGCACTGAGTGAGGCTAACTCACTCAACGCCAAGGTCTGGTTAGGTGTTGAGTGGGTACCACTCAATGCCAAGCCGTGTTGAGTGATTTCAACACTGTTTCCCTTACCTTGATTTTCGTTCCCGAGTGAATTCCTTGATTATATTTGTAGTTTCTTTGTCGGCCATGTTTTTCTTTCCTAAAGGCCGGATCGTGGGTCGTGGTTAGTAGTGGTGGTTTGAAGTTCTTCATGGGGGAGGTGTTGTGTAATTTAGCCAAGGCCACCCTTATTCTTCTATCTTGCTCCAGGCATGGGCGGGGCAAGGGGGTGGAAGGTCCCTTGTGCTTTCTCATGTAGACCCTTGAGCTTGTTGGCTTGGAAATGGAGGTTGGGGGACTTAGTTTGCCTCCAACCCGGATTCATGTTATTTGTTTTTGCTACTACCATCTCCCACAGCTTAGGGTGTTAGGTGTTTCTTCCTTGGTATATTGCAGCATTTTGGGCTCTTGGAAGCCTAGTAGACCCTGCTGGATGTAGTTTATGGGTAGGGTTGATGATGTTTCCTCGCAAGTAGTGCATTCCTTGTTGTCTTTCCTTGGGGCAGTTGTGACTTTTATTGCGGTGCGTTTTCCTCTTTCACTTACCCCCCTGGTTGACACTTTCATGCAATTCTTTCTTGTTTTGCTTGCTGAGGTATTCTTTCTTCTTTTGATTGCCTCAGGTTCTGAGCAGTTGCTAGTTTGGTGGCTAGGTTGCGGTGGTGTTGCTGGTGGTCTCTTGACCTTGGAGGTTCTGTTGCTTGTTAGTGAGGTAGTTTTTTTGTACTTTTCTTACAGACTTACATATTTGCCTGTGGTTTCATGTCAGGTTGTTGGCGCCCACTGGTAGTTTTTACCTTTGTACTAGATATATTAGTTTTTCTGCTACCATTTTCTGGCGATAGTCTACTTGCTCTGGGGAGGATTTATGCTAGGTTGCTAGTTATTTTGAAACTACAACTAATATTGTAAATATATTGCTTGATCAGCATGATTTATAAAAGTAAATCACTATTTTCCAAGCAGTGTATAAAGATCGTTTTCCTATATATAATATAAATTAAATGTAGAGTCTTGCATAGCATAAGTGGTCCTCTTAAGACTCTTATGCACTTCTTAGGATGTCAAACCTGAATAAAGTATTTTCCCGCAACGCTTAAGTATAGTTTTTAACTGTGGACTAGGTGATCCACCGAGCCGAGGGATACGACCTCTAAATATAACTAATTTTCAAATCATTAAACTCATGAATTTCTTTCTTAAAGTATAGTAGGTGGTTTTGCCTGAGCGTCAGAAGTTATCCCCTGCTTGACGTGGCATCATGACGCGTGTTTTCTCATACTCTGATAATTCTTTAATTCAGAGAAAATGCGGGTTGTGACAGTTGGTATCAGAGGGAGGTTGCCTGACAAGTTAGTCGGGCAACCTTCCCTTTTGATTGCATTAGTAGTTCAACATCATGTCATTCACACACTGATATGTCATCAGCACGTCTTGGCAAAAGCACGAACGCTACACTCATAGCATAACATGAAGTAACCGGGGCATATTATGCAGTATGGGATGCATTATATGTGTTCGTATATGGATCCACCATAGGGGAAACATGTGAGGGTTATGTAGTATGAGATGCATAACCTCACCACATGGCTGCGACTAGCATGTTTTCTTTTTTATTGCATGCGAATGTTATGTAGTATGGGATGCATAACATTTTCATGCGTACGCCGCTCATAACATGCATTAGGGCCTTTTTAGAATGCATAGCACAAACATGCATAGCATAACATTGCATAAGCACAACGTGCCAAGCTAAAGACTAGAAGGATGACATATGTACACACATAAGTTTTCGAGTCAAAAATAATATAAAGTCATGCATTCCCGACCTAGGCACAAGAATTAGTATGGTGGTGGTTAACCATCCTAGGTTAGGACATAACATGAATTTTTGTAAAAAGATAAACTCCCAGAGCAAGTTTAGCAGCTTTAAGTTCATATCAATATATGTATTGTCTGTACTTGTAGTTGGGTCTAGCCGTTGTACTAGGATCTAACTAGTGTTGTTATGAATTTAGTATGGCGAGACGTCCTTCGACTAGATCGACTCCCCTGTCTGAGGTTGAGTCATCGGGAGCGCAGAATGATGCTGTGATCAAAAGCTTGTGGCAGAGTAGCGATTCCTTGAGCAGGCAGTTGGTGGAGGTGCGAGCCTAGATCCAGTCTTTGGTAGCAGTTGTGGAAAGATAGACTCAGGGAGTGCAAGGCCCTGCAGGGGGGATTGTTGTTCCTCCCCCTCCTGCACCCTTAAGACCTCCTGTGGTGGTGCCAGCAGAGATGACCTTCATCTCGCAGTTTCAGAGACTGAGCCCTCCCACTTATGACGGGAAGGCATATTTCATGGTGATAGACGACTGGCTGATCTCCATGGAGGATATGTTCTCGTACTCAGGGATTGCAGATGATCAGAGGGTGATGTTAGCTGCCTATCAGCTTAAAGGTTTGGCTAATGAATTGGTGGCTGAGAGAGAAGGAGAGTTTGGTAGCTGGATGCTCTTGGGAGGTGTTCAAGGAGATGCTGTTGAGGAAGTTCTTACCCTCGTTCGAGCGTGACCGCCTCATGAACGACTTCCTCCATCTGAAGCAAAGGCAACTCACGGTGGGTGAGTATGAGATAGAGTTCAGCAAGTTGAGCCATTTTTCCCCTGGATTGGTCAGCATTGAGGCTGATCAAGTTAAGCGATTTCTCGGTAGTTTGAGGTGCGAGGTGCAGTAGTTGACCAGTGCTTATGGGTTAGAGACTTATGCAGGAGTAGTGGAGGCTGCTCTGAAGGTGGAGGCTATTGAGACCGCGAAGATCAGAGGCCAGCAAATGAGGAAGGACAAGAGGAAGTCTGTGGAGGAAAAGAAACCCCAGGTACCCGATACAGCCATGGGAAAGAAGAGAAAGTGGTGTGCTGTTTCTGTGGCCGGTCAGGCCACCCTGTCGAGAGATGTTTCAAGAGGGCAGCTGCTCAGAGGAAGGAGCAGGTTCATGCGATTCACGGTGCTCCTAGGATAGATGTCTCCTGTTTCGTTTGCAAGCGACCCGGGCATGATGCTGCCCAGTGCTTGTCCAAGGATAAGGTCTGCTTTCAGTGTGGGCAGAAGGGACACATCAAGTCTAGGTGTCCTCAGGTCCATCCTGCTCTTCCTGCAGTTCCTCTGCAGGCATTACCTCCACCTCAGCGTGTGGACAAAGGAAAGGAAAAGCTGAACGTGATCTCTTCCGAGGAGGCTCAAGCTTCGACTAAGGTCATCTCAGGTTAATTGTCTTTCCAGCCTGAATGTTTTGTTCTTGTCTTGCTAGAATGTTTGTAGTATTGTTGTGGTAGTTCCTTAGTTATATATGTTCCTATAGGGAAGTTTAAGGTGAAGAACCGCTGGGCGCGTGTTCTGTTTGACTCCGGCGCTACCCACTCGTTCATGGCTAGAGCCTTTGTAGAGCGACATCGGTTGACTTTAGATCGAGTTCGGGATACCTTTCATGTCAAGTTCCCCTCTGGTGAATCTGTGTTGTCAGATTTGGGCATGTTAGATTGCCCTGTTTTGTTGGGGGACTTCCTTGCAATGGCAGACCTGAAGATGATTGATCTGGAGGACTTCGATGTTATTTTGGGCATGGACTGGCTGTCTAGGTATGATGCAGTCATTCAGTGCAAAGGGAAGTGCTTGGAATTCATCAGGGACGACGGTCAGCCCGGAAGCGTGTATACAGATCTGAGCCAGGATTCTCCTGTCATCTCTGCGGTATATTCTCAAAAGCTTTTTCTTTTGGATTGTTTTTCTTGTATGGTCTCGGTGGTTGGGACCACTGTTAGTGTACCGCTCTTAGAGGATATTCCAATTATTCTTGATTTCGCCGATGTTTCTCCTTATGACCTTCCTGGTCTTCCTCCCGAGCGGGATGTTGAGTTTGTGATCGATTTGGAGCCGGGTACGCGTCCTATGGCTAAGGCGCCGTATCGGATGGCCCCTCAAGAGCTATAGGAGTTGCGAGTCCAGTTAGATGAGTTGTTGGCGAAAGGGTTTATCAGGCAGAGTTCGTTGCCTTGGGGTGCTCCTGTTCTATTTGTGAAGAAGGAAGATGGGTCAATGCGGCTTTGCATCGATTATAGGGAGCTGAACAAAGTCACAATTAAGAACAGGTACCATTTACCGAGGATCGATGACTTATTTAACCAGTTGCGCGGTAGCACAGTCTTCTCCAAGATTGATCTTCATTCAGGATATCATCAGCTTAGGATCCGTGAGGCAGATATTCCACAGACTGTGTTTAGATCGAGGCATGGACATTTTGAGTTCTTAGTGATGTCGTTTGGATCGACCAATGCACCATCAACATTCATGGATATGATAAACCGGGTGTTCAAGGATTTTCTAGATAAGTTCGTGGTGGTCTTCATCGATGACGTGTTGGTTTATTCTCGTAGCGCTGAGGAGCATGAGCAACATCTGTGCTTAGTTCTATCGGAGTTGAGGAACCACAATTTATTCGCCAAGTTGAGCAAGTGCGAATTTTGGTTGCCTCAGGTCTTGTTTCTGGGCCACGTGGTGAATAAGGATGGGATCTCGGTCGACCCAGAAAAGATCGCAGCAGTGATGGATTAGAGTAGGTCGGACACGCCTAAGGAGATCAGGAGCTTTCTAGGGTTGGCCGGCTACTACAGGAGGTTCCTGGAGGGTTTCTCTACCCTAGCTGCATCTTTGACCAAGCTGAATTAGAAGAACGTGGCTTTTGTTTGGAGCGAGAAGTGCGAAGAAGCCTTCCTGGAGTTAAAGAGGAGATTGTGCACTGCTCCTGTTCTGACCCTGCCTACTGAGGGTGTGGATTATGATGTATACATGGATGCTTCACATGTAGGTCTGGGATGCGTATTAATGCAGGTTGGTAAGGTGATTGCCTATGGGTCAAGGAAACTGAAGACTCATGAGAAGAATTATCCTACGCATGACCTCGAGTTTGCAGCGGTTATTTATGCGTTGAAGCTGTGGAGACACCTACTTTATGGGGCTCAGTGCAAGATCTTCACCGACCATAAGAGCCTGAAGTACGTGTTCACGCAGAAGGAGTTAAATCTGTGCCAGTGTCAGCGGCTAGAGTATGTGGCTGATTATGACGTAGAGATCCAGTATCATCTAGGCAAGGCCAATGTGGTGGCCGACGCCCTGAGCCGTAAGATGGGAAAGATCTTTAATCTCACCGCCGATCATTTAGTGGAGAAGTTCCTCCTTATGGATATATCAGTGGGATGCTGTGGATTGCAGAGTAGTTTGTCAGTGGCAGAGCCATCTTGGATTTCTTTGACCAGACTGCCCCAGAAGGACGACCCAGATCTTCTACACTTATTCTCCAAGACTGAGAGAGGAGAGTTGCCAGATTATTCCATCGATGATGCGGGAACTTTGAAGTACCGCGGCAGATTTTGCATCCCTGCGGTTGGGTACATTAGGGGTATGGTTTGCAGAGAGGCTCATGGATCCAGCGTTGCCTACCATCCAGGATCTACAAAGATGTATCGTGACCTAAAGCAAATTGCATGGTGGTATGGCATGAAAGGCGATATAGCTCGATTTGTTGCGGAGTGCCACACTTGCAAGCATGTGAAGGCCGATCATGGATGGCCTGGTGGAAAGTTGACTTCGTTAGAGATCCCGACTTGGATGTGGGAAAGTATATCTATGGATTTCATCACGGGCTTACCGAAATCCCCAAGGGGGTTTGATTCTGTTTGGGTCATAGTGGATAGACTAACGAAGTGTGCTCACTTCGTGCCATATAAGATTGATTACCCGATGAAGAAGATAGCGGAGTTATACTTGAATGAAGTCATCCGACTGCACGGTCTGCCGGTTAGCATCATTTCTGATCGAGATTCCCGGTTTACTTCTCACTTTTGGAAGAGTCTGTAGGAGGGGTTGGGTACCGATATAAGGTATTCAACTGCTTACCACCCACAAACCAATGGGAGGACGGAGCGGGTGAACCAGATAGTTGAGGATATGATCCGATGCTACATTTTAGACCACGGTGGAGTGTGGGATGAGCGGCTGCGACTTATGGAATTTGAATACAACAATAGTTATCAGGATAGCTTGCAGATGGCTCCGTTCGAAGCCTTGTATTGGAGGCGCTGCAGAACTCTGTTGTTTTGGGCTGAGGCTGGTGAGAGGCCTTTGTTGGGTCCTGATGCACTCGAGAAAATAGAAGTCGCAGTGAAGCTTGTTCGAGAGAAGCTTCGTATAGCTAAAGAGAGGTACGAGAAGAACGCCAATCGGCGTAGGTCTGTCTTGGAGTTTTTTGTAGGGGACCTTGTATTTCTTAAGGTTTCCTCGATGGTGGGTGTAAAGAGGTTTGGTAAGAATCGGAAATTAGACCCGAGGTATGTGGACCCATTTAAGATTTAGGAACGGATTGGCGTGTCAGCTTACACGTTGGATTTTCCAGCAAACTTCCTAGGTGTTCATTATGTTTTCCATGTTAGTCAATTGCGAAAGTGTGTGCACAGCAGTGGGCAAGTTTTGGACGTTGTGCCCCAGGTGGAGCCCAACCTCTCTTTTGTTGAAGTGCCGGTTCGTATTTTGGATACTAAAAAACGGGTGCTGCGAAAGAAGTCCATTCCGATGGTGAAAGTTCTATGGAAGAATCAGGGTTTAGAAAGCGCGACTTGGGAGTTAGTGCCGGCTATGAGGGAGGCTCACCCTCAACTTTTTCCCTGATTTGTTTGGTTTGTTTTTTCTTCTTGAAATGTTTGGATTATTACATTCCTTCTATAGTAGAAGTGTCGTGCGTAAAGTTTCGGGACGAAACTTCCTTTTAGGGGGAGTGACTGTAACGCCCCCGATTTTTTTTATACGATTATTTAATTCTTGTTTGGCGTTACGTCGATGCGTTTTCTTGGCTTGTGCCATCTGTGGAGTGTGGTCTTAACTCCTTAGAACTGGGTGCCCTATTTTGTAGCCTATTGGCAAGATCTCCCTAGCAAGCCGGGCTGTTTTTGGTGACCCGGTGTGGCCTCTCGGGGGATGCTTGTGTTTTGGCTTCGGGAGGGTATAACTCGAGTTCTGTTCGTCGAAAGTTAATTTCAACTTCGCCGTTATGTTTGTAGCGTGGATATTTAGCTACAGTGCGAATTTCGTCGAATTCTAAGGTAGTTCGGTTTTTGTGTCATTTTGGGTGTGCCATTAGTAAAATTTAATTAGAAACCCTCTTAATTTAAGTGAACTGGTGGCTTGGGAGACGGTTAGGCTGAACTGGCGTGTTATACTTATTTTAAAGACTTAATTAGAATCAGCGGGCCCACTTCTCCTTCCTCCTTCCCGAGATCAAAAGAAAACTGCTGTTCCTATTTCGCGGAAAGTAGAGGAGGAAGTGACGGTTAGCCCTAGCCTTCGGACGGTGATTCCGGGAGTGTTCGTTGACGGATTTCGATTCCGAAAGCGGCATTGTCTTGCTCTCGCTCAGTTCTAAGTTTCGACGGTAAGAGGTTTGTTTTTCGTGGAGTTTTAGGAGACTTGGATTTTCGGTTTCTTGTGGTTTTTCGCCATTAAAGTGCGGGTTTGCTTGTTAGGTGCTGCTCCTTCTAGTGCAGAATGAAGAGGAGGGAAAGCCGACCAAGCTTCGCCGAAAATCGAGGCAAGTGGTATTCTTGCCCTTTCCATTGTTGTTCTTTTGAATTCTGGAATATTACTCGGTTAGCCTTAGGGTAGAAACCAAGAATGTTCTCCTTTATCTTGCTAAACTTAGGGCTTAGATTCTCCTATGAGGCCCCTCCTTGTGTTGTTTGCTCAACCTGCTAGTTGTGTTCATTATTTAGATTCTAGATTTGTAGTTCTAGTTGGGTGCTTTGGAGGGTGGAGCCGAGTGAGAGAGAGAGAGAGTGAGGAAGTTTGTTGTGGTAGGGCTCTATTTAGAACCAGTCTTGGTAGACTCTCGGGTTTTTGTGTTGAGTGTGGTGCACACACTCAAAGCCAAAAGCCGCCCAGACTTGGCGTTGAGTGTGGTGGACACACTCAAAGACATAGTTTAGTTTGCTCTTTGCGGCTGAGTGGTGGGGTGATTGAGTGAGGATTTTCGTCTAAGTCAAAATCGACGGGAATCACCAAGTGATTCCCGCCGATTTCGACGTGTAACGTCAGTGATTCCCACCAATCGGCGAGAATCATCCTTGATTCCTGCCGATTCGGCGAGAATCATTCTGGATTCCCACCGATCGGCGAGAATCATCCTGGATTCTCGCCGATTCAGCGAGAATCATCTTGCATTCTCGCCGATTCGGTGAGAATCAGTCGGCATTCCCGCCGACCTCCTCTTGTTGGCGATGGTTTAGGGTTGTCCTGTGGGAATGAACTTTGGCGTAGAGTGAGTTGACCTCACTCAACGCCAAAGATGTTTTGGCGTTGAGGGAGGTGGACTCACTCAACGCCACTGTTGGGTTTTCTGGTTTTGCTAAAGGCATTGAGGGAGTGGACCTCACTCAACGCCATAGCTATTTTGGCATTGAGTGAGGTTAGCTCACTCAACGCCACTGCCTATTTTGTTAATGGCATTGAGGGAGTGGACCCCACTCAACGCCATGGCTGTTTTGGAGTTGAGTGAGGATAGCTCACTCAATGCCAGAGCTGTTCTTGCGGAGGGCGTTGAGTGAGTGATTCTCACTCAACGCCATGGCTGTTCTGGCGCTGAGTGAGGCTAACTCACTAAACGCCAAGGTCTAGTTAGGCGTTGAGTGGGTCCTACTGAACGCCAAGCCGTGTTTAGTGATTTCAACACTGTTTCCCTTACCTCAATTTTCGTTCCTGAGTGAATTCCTTGATTATATTTGTAGTTTCTTTGTCGGCAATGTTTTTCTTTCCTAAAGGCCGAATCGTGGGTCGTGGTTTGTAGTGGTGGTTTGAAGCTCTTCGTGGGGGAGGTGTTGTGTAATTTAGCCAAGGCCACCCTTATTCTTCTATCTTGCTCCAGGCACGGGCTGGGCAAGGGGGTGGAATGTCCCTTGTTCTTTCACATGTAGACCCTTGAGCATGTTGGCTTGGAAATGGAGGTTGGGGGACTGAGTTTGCCTCCAACCCAGATCCATGTTATTTGTTTTTGCTACTACCATCTCCCACAGCTTAGGGTGTTAGGTGTTTCTTCCCTCATAGATTGCAGCATTTTGGGCTCTTGGAAGCCTAGTAGACCCTGCAGGATGTAGTTTTTGGGCAGGGTTGATACTGTTTCCTCGCAAGTAGTGCATTACTTGTTGTCTTGCCTTGGGGCAGTTGTGACTTTTATTGCGGTGTGTTTTCCTATTTCACTTACCCCCCCTTGTTGACACTTTCATGCAGTTCTTTCTTGTTTTGCTTGCTGAGGTATTCTTTCTTCTTTTGAATGCCTCAGGTTCTGAGCAGTAGCCAGTTTAGTTGCTAGATTGCGGTGGTGTTCCTGGTGGTCTCTTGACCTTGGAGGTTCTGTTGCTTGTTAGTGAGGTAGTTTTTTGGTACTTTTCTTACAGACATACATATTTTCTAGTGGGTTCGTGTCAGGTTGTTGGCGCCCACTGGTAGTTTTTACCTTTGTACTAGATATATAACTTTTGCTGCTACCATTTTCTGAAGATAGTCTACTTGCTCTGGGGAGGATTTATGCTAGGTTGCTAGTTATTTTGAAACTACAACTAATATTGTAAATATATTGCATGATCAGCATGATTTATAAAAGTAAATCACTATTTTCTAAGCAGCGTATAAAGATCGTTTTCCAATATATAATATAAATTAAATGTAGAGTCTTGCATAGCATAAGTGGTCCTCTTAGGACTCTTATGCACTTCTTAGGATGTCAAACCTCAATAAAGTATTTTCCCGCAGCGCTTAAGTATAGTTTTTAACTGTGGACTAGGTGATCCACCGAGCCAAGGGATACGACCTCTAAATATAACTGATTTTCAAATCATTGAACTCATGAATTTCTTTCTTAAAGTATAGTAGGTGGTTTTGCCTGAGCGTCAACAGTTATCCCCTGCTTGACGTGGCATCATGACGCGTGTTTTCTCATACTCTGATAATTCTTTAATTCAGAGAAAATGCGGGTTGTGATAATGGGGGACTCAGCCCTTCCAAAAGTTGGAAGAGAAAAAGCCTTTGGCTCTAGAACACTTACTGATATAATCTCAGAAGAAATACTAGATGAAATATTATAGAAGCTATTTATAATTTCTTCTAACACAGATGAATTAACTAGAGCATAATAGCAAACAATTGATCTAGAATAATCTGGAACTGCTGAATGAAAAGCTGGTATATATCTATTATAAATTTTATCAATAGAATACACTAAAGAATGAAGATCAACTGAGGGATTTATAACGAAATCACCAATAGTGTTTATTGCTGCATCAACTGGCTCTTCTCCTAAACAAAAGATCTCAGAATCGTCATAAGGAATTTCAATAATTTCTGTTTCTAGAATATCTGATGTTGTTGCTGCTACTGCTACTGGAACTGCTAGATGAGGTTCTTCATAGAACATCTCCTCTTGCGTGGTTTCAGAGAGTCCTGAACCAAGGCCCCTAGAAGAAGTGATAGAGGAGGAGGAAGCAATTTGAGTATATAGAAGAGAGATAGAAGAAGCAAGAAGGTCAACAGCCTCATCTATTAGATGTTTTAAAGTGGGAGTGATGAATTTTAGAAGATCAGTAGTAATGTTAGAGAAATTTAGATATAGTGGCTCAGGAGTGGAAGGGGTATAGGTGGATTGGTGACAACAGTTCGTACATAAGGAGAGTGTTTGAGGTAGGTAAGATTGTTGGAAATTTTGGAATGTTAGTGGAAGATTTGATGTAGGGATGGTATCAGAAAGTTCATCTTAAAGAGGTGAATGTTGTGGAGATGGAGATGGGAGTATATTGAATTTAAGGAATGATGTAGGTTGATCTGGATGAGTTGATGAGGATGGGAGATCATCAATATGTGATCGTTGAGGTGATTGAGGAGGTGGAGATTGTGTATCATCAGAGATATGGATTGGTGATGGTGATTATGATTGTGATACTAGAGGAATGGAGGTAGAAGGTTGTTGAAGTGTATTTGATGAAGGAATATAGAATGTGGTGGAGATGGAGTAGGAGCAGGAGCTTCTTCTGGGGTTGGAGAAGTGGTTATTACAGCCCTCCTGTCCTCAGAAGCAATCCTGGAAGAGGAGTCCCTGGATGGCTTGGGGATAGTCCTCTCCCATCTACCAAATTAGGCAGAGGTAAGCCTCTTAGAGAAATTAATGAAAATGGTCTGGTAGACCAATAATTCTAGAACCTTTGCTTGGAGAAAATTTCCCAGAATCCTTCCAAAACTTACATCCTTCTTACTGATTTTCTCTTTAATCAATTCAAACAGAATTCCTCCCCAGTTCACTAATTTCTTGTTAACCATGACACACATCAGTTGAAATTGGTGCCTGGTAATATGATCATGAGCAGAGTGTTTTCCTAACAACACTTTACCAACAATATCTGCCAAGAATCTATATTCTATTGATAGATTTTTCTTAAGGAGGTGGTAAGGGTTTCCTCTAGTATGACCTAACCTTTCTAGCATTTCATTAAATTCACTGCTAGATAAATCTATTTCATCTACACCATTAACAAACTCAAAAAATTTAGTCAAAAGTTATGGAGAAAGAGGAACCTGGTGTCCTGAAATCGTTCCAATAAGAACTGGATTTCCTGATCTTTGCTGTAAAAATCCGTTCTTTGATCTCTATTACTGGAAGTTTAATTCTGAAGGTCATGACCATTTTAAACTAGGGAGCCACGAATAACTGAAGAATTTTCTTGAAGATCTGGTCAGTGTGGCTAAGGGAATCGATGTCGATGTCAAATCCTGCTTCAAACCTCATTCCGGAGAGAGTCACCGCTGAAATCGCCATTAACTACAAGAAAAAAGATCAAGTGCAAAATAAATGGAAAGCGCGGGATGGAGTTTGATGAAAACCCTATTATAAGTTTTTAGAATGTGAAAAGGCAAACTCCATCCGACGCAAAAGGGACAACTTCGAACTAAGTTCGATGAAAAATTTCATGAAGAAATAAAAAACGTCGATCTCAGTTTTAAGAGGGGGAAAATAGTTTGTCGTTCTCAGATTGACAAAATATTTTCTGAAGCAAGATTGTCGATCCCCATTCGATGAAAATGACTTCACAAAGAGATTTTGTCGATCTCCGGTCGATGAAAAAACTCAAGAAGAGTTCACATATCATCGATCTCCATTCGACAAAATATGATCAATTCTTCGACCTATAACAGAAATAAAATTATACTTCTCCATTAATCATACCTAGCTGGTTTAAGAAGAACAAATATTTCTTTTCATCCAATGGTTTGGTAAAGATGTCTGCTCTGTGTAAATTAGTAGAGATAAAGATAAGAATAATTTTATTTTTATCTACACAATCTCTAATGAAATGATGTCTAATTTCTATATGCTTGGTCCTATTATGATGCACTGGATTTTGTGCAATGGAAATTGCACTGGTACTATCATAAAATATAATTGAATTATTTAGATTGAAACCATAATCCAGAAGTTGGTTTTATGAAAGATAGGGTAAGCTCTGAAAAACTCTAGAGGGGGGGGGGGGGGTGAATAGAGTTTTTTTAAGTCTTTTTGATTTTTGCAGAAATAACAAGTCTTTAATCAAATATGTTACTATGATATATGTGTATAAGTGTACAAGTGCGACAAGTGAATTAGAGAAAAGGAAACTAAGCTACACAGCAAAATATATCACAGCACAAGCACACAGGAAAATCACAACAACACAGACAACACAAGAATTTTATAGTGGTTTCCCAAACTTGGGTACATCCACTCTTCTAACACACTAGGTAGGAATCCACTACAGGTTTTGATCAGGTGACTTCCACCAATGAGCTTTTGATCAGGTGCTCAAAAACCAACCCAAGTCTTTTGGAAGGAGACTTGCAACCAGAATAATTTTGAAGAAAATTAAAACCCAATACAGAGGTGGGGAAGAGAGGTTGATTGATGTATTCTTTTATCAAATCAAAATGAGAAGACTTTGTGGATTCTGTGATATTGTCAAAATTCCCCCATGAGATCTTGAATGGTTCAGGAGTGGAAGCTTTGCAAAGGGTGAGTAGGCCATCTACTGTAAGATCTACTTTTTGAGATCCTTTGACTGTTTTGAATATTTTTGTCACTTGAGATCCCAGAAAACAAAAAAGGAGAAGAAAGACTCTTGATAGTGATTGTTGTTTTTTCTTCTTCTTTTGAGAGCAGTTGATTTTTTTTCTTTAGAGAGTTGTATGCACTGCACTTCTGTATTCTGAAAGGTTTCTGTGTCTCTTCCTACTTTCAGGCTGAGAGATTATCTGCTCTATAACTGCCTCAAGGTCGAATTCAAAAACCAGCAATTAATGCTCAGCCGAAATCTAGGGAATGAAAAAGGTAAGAATGCTGTCATATATTCTATTTTATGTTTGTCTCGAGATATAAGCAATTAATTCCATAGGGGATATTTGCAATCAATTTTGCCAGTAAGGTTCTATTCAAATGCATTGATTATCCAGGGAATTAACGGCCTATAATAGATATGCAATAAGGACACAGAAAAGGAAAGAATAAATTACAATATGTCTTAGAGTTTTCGTCAACCTGAGAATGGCTTTCGTCGAGCTGAGAATAGCTGTTCGTCGAGCTGAGATACAAAATCGTCGAACTCTGAATGTTGCTTGATAACTTTCTTCTTCTGTGCATCAAGTTCGTCGAGCTGAAGTCTGAGATCGTCGAGCTGAGTCTGTAGTCTGGACTTAGAATATTTTTTGATGTTGAGTGTTGAAGTATTAATCTGGCATTGAGAGATCTTTGGCTCTGAGAGTTGAAGTATTAGTCGACCCGAGGACAGAGTTCTCCTAGCAGATGTTCTTAGTTCATTGACTGAATTTTGACTAGAGGAGTTATAACTTTGCCCAGAGTTCGTCGAGCTGAGATCTGAGTTCGTCGAGCTCAGCTCAGAGATTTGTCTCTGAGTTAGTCAAGCTGAGCACGACAATCGTCGACCGGAGATCGACGAACGTAGATCTCCTTTTTCCAAAACTTGAATTCTCTAAGTCTTGAGTCTTTGGCAGTGTTGGAGGCTGGTCCTTTGTACTGTTGACTCTAAGGTATTGACCTAGACTCTAAGACATAATCATGACCCTGATCTATAAATGTTGGGTCATATCCTAATTTAGTGAACCTAGCCCAAATCCAACTAGGGATCCAACAATCATCCCCTATTTGGGTTAGGTCACTAATTATAGACTCAATACAAGAAAAAATATATGAAGCAGGAACACAATATATATCTGGCAGATAATTTAATAGTAAGTGCAGCAGATATATATATATTGTTAGCTTTGTAACAGAAAAGAAAACAAAATTTTAACAAAGTATACCAAAAGTAGCAATTCATCTTTAGGATTTTCTATTTCTACTTCTTGGATTTTTCTTCCTTCTTCTTTTCTCCAGGCTTGGTAAATATAATTTCCCTGATAGGATTGACAGCTTCTCATTTTGATATATACAGATCTGCTACTCCAATCACTGTCTGGGTTAAAGTTTTGGGAACAATTGCCTCTGGATGTCTAGCTATATAATCAGCAGGGTCAAACAATTTTTTGCTCACCTGAAGTCTTTAAAGTTCTTTTTCTCTGTAAGCAGACATTGTAGTGAATTTTGTTGGATCATGTCCTTCTTCTTTGGCCTTTTTCGTCTATGACAGAGCAATCAATTCTTTGAGCTTGGCCATCCTGAAATTTGGATCATCATCTTGACTGATAGATGACTAATCTTCTTGAGAGGGTAGCAGGGTGACAGGCCTGAATTATATTGTTTGTTGTTGGAAGTTTGTAGCAATTTGGCTTTCACTACTTTGAGTGTGTAGTGATTTTGGAGGTGCAGCTTCACTGTATTTTCTTTTTGGTTTATGTGATATAGAGTGTCTTCTTTGTTCAGCCTGTGGTTGAGGAGGAGAGAATTCTGGTTTTTGATACACTATTTCTTTTTTTTGTTATGTACTGCTAGTACTTCTTTGCTGGCTGCTTCCATGTGATTATTGTCTGGATGGCCTTTCTTTCCTCTGATAAGTTCTGGTGAATGAGGGCTTGGAAGGTGCATCTGACTTTTTAGAACTAATTCCAGAAGCACCAGTAGCTGGTGGAGGAGGAGGAGGGGGATCCTTCCTGTATTTGTGAGCTGGGGGAGGAGAGTACCTTCTACTTTTCTTCCTAGCCTTTGTTCATTATTTGAGAGCCACATCCAGGCCGGAATTCCCTTGTATGGGGTTAGTTTTTGTAGGATATAGTAGGGAGTATCATTGGTGTTTCCAGGTTCGGGAGCAGGAGGAGGTGGAACCTTCCTTTTCTTAGAGATTTTCCTTTTCTTAGATTCCTCCTCCTCCTCATCATCATCATAAGATTGAGGTTTGTCATACATAATATCAATCTCTCTTAGTTCTTCATAAGATCTTGTTTTCTTTATTGCATTAGATGGAATTGGGGGGGGGACTTGAGAACTGTATACTTCTGTACTCTTAGCAGCTTACTTGTTTTCTTCCTCTATGTCAGCCATAATCAATGCATCCAAATCTGGTACTGGAGAATCATCCATTACAAAGACTGGGGCCATAGGAGAAGATACAATTGGAGAGACAATCTATCTAGATGATGGAGTGGCAGAAATGGCAAAACTAGCCTTTAGTTGTTTGACAACTTCAGGGCTTATTGGGGAAGAATATGGAATAATAGCTAATGATGGCTTGGTATACTTAGCTGGAGGAAGAATGTGATGAGCTGTATCAAAAGAACTTAACAAACTCATCAAGTCTACTGTGGGATTAATGAAAATATCACCAACAGTAGTATAACTGACTCATCAATGCTCATTTCAGTTTCAATAAAATGAATCAAATCTAATAAATCTGTTTCTGCTTTTGTATCCATTTTTACTGTATCTGATATATGTACAACTGCTGCTGCTGGTCCTGCTTTTGTTGCTATGACTACTACTTCTTCATTAAGTATCTCCCCCTGCCTGGGTGTAGCAGGTGCTGAAGCCAGGCCCTAACTGAAGATGGAGCAGAGGTTAGGGCAGAGATCTGAGCAGCAAGGGATGAGATAGAAGCAGCTAGAGGGGAAATAGCCTCTGCTATAAGAGCTTTGAGCAATGGGGTGAGAAGAGAGATGAGGGTTGGGGTAAGAGAGGGGTCCAGAGTTGGAGAGGAAGAAACTGGGGCAGTAGCTGACTGAGTTGATGGTGCTGGGAGATGGATGGGTGGAGGTGGAGGTGGAAGCGGAGTTTCTAAGGGAGAGTCATTTTGTGGGGATGGGGTGTTCAGGGGTGAGGAGAGCAAGTTAAATGTTGGGAGGGAGGAGAGGTTGATGTGGGGAATGTCAACCAGGTGAGATGGTAGAGGGTATGGAGGTGGTGTAGGGATGGAAGTGTCAGGTTGAGGTGAAGGAGGAGGAGATGGTAGATGTGTAGGGGAAGAGGGAAGTGGAGATGCTGGTGGTGTTGGAGTATGGACGTGGATGGTAGTAGACGGTGGGGTTGGTGGGACTTATTGTTGGGATGGAACTAGAGGGGCAGGAGACAGTGGAGGGGTGGAAGGGAGTCATTCAGTGGGGTGGGGAGAGGCTAGTGCAGCCCTTGTACACTTGGAAGTTTTAGTGGAGGAGGAGGTAGCCTTAGCTGGCTTGGTGATGGTCCTCTCCCACTTGCCAAAAAGAGCACATGTGAGTCTCTTTAAGGCATTGATGGATATGGTCGAGCAGACCAGGGATCCTGCAGCCTTTTCCTTTAGGAAGATCCCTAGGATCCTTCCAAAGCATACCTCTTTCTTGTTGTTCTTCTTTATGATCAAATCGAACAGAATCTGTGCCCAATTCACAGCTTTCTTATTTACAATGGCGCACATGACCAGAAATTTATGCCTGGTGATATTATCATGCGCAGTGTGCTTCCCGAGCAACACTTTCCCAACTATATCTACGAGAAATTTATACTCGGCAGACAGAAGTTTCTTGAGGAGCTTGTTTGGGGTGTCTATAGAATACCCCATTGTATTCAGTATTAGATCAAACTCTTCGGAATCAATTTCTAAATCCTCCTCACCATTTTTCAATCCAAACATTTCAGTAATAATATCGGGGGTAAGACAAATTGCGTTACCCGCGATGGTGCCGGTCATCTTGTTCTCATCGATAGTAGCTGTTTACACCCATTCCCTGATTTTTGTGGCAAGTGTCTTTATTCGGGGTTAGAGCAGAGTCTTCAATTGTTGTTCTTCTAGTAGTTTGAGAATGTTCAGGAAAATTGGATCAGAATACTGGAATGATTCTAAGTCAATGTTGAAGCAAGCATCAAATTTCATGGAAGTGAGAGAGCCAGCGGGAATCGCCGTGAAAGCACCTGCAAAAGGAAAACGACGATCAAGTGCAAAGGGAACTGAAAGCACGGGACGGAGGTCGAAGAAAACTTAAATATAAGGTTTTCTAGAATATGAACCGACAAACTCCGTTCAACGAAAAATTAGAAGATCTTCGATCTGAGATCGACGAAATAATTTACAGTCAACCAGTTCGTCGATCTCAGGCTGAAGATTTAAAAGCATTTCGTCGATCTGAGGTCGACGAAAGGTTTCTTAAGTAAGTTCGTCGATCATAGGTTGACGAAAATCACATCACCAAGAGATTTTGTCGAGCTCAGGTCGACGAAAAATCTCAGGAACTGTTATCAGTTCGTCGATCTCAGGTCGACAAACAGAGACAATTCTTCGACCAGTGACAGAGCATTAGATTAAATCCTGACCATTTATCATACCAAGCTGATGTACAAAGAACAGATGCTTGGATGAGTCCAATGGCTTAGTAAATATATCTGTTCTTTGCAAATCAATAAAAATAAATTCAAGTTTAATATTTGGTTTGTCAACACAACCTCTAATGAATTGATGTCTAATGTCTATATGCTTGGTTCTAGAATGCAATACTGGATTTTGTGCAATTAAAATAGCACTTGTATTATCACATAGAATAGTTTAATTATTTAAGTTAACACCATAATCCAGTAGTTGGTTTTGTATCCACAATATCTATGAACAGCAACTGCCTGTAGCCATATATTCAGCTTCAGCTATGGATGTTGAAACAGATGTTTGTTTTCTATAGAATCAAGATACAAGTCTGTCACCAAGGAACTGACAAGTTCTAGAGGTGCTTTTCCTATCTACTCTACATCCAGCATAATCAGCATCAGAGAATCCAGTTAACACAAATGATGATTTTGTTGAATACCAGAGGCCTAGATTTGGACAACCTTTTATATATCTTAAAATCCTTTTCAAGAAAAAAGGTGAGATTCTTTAGGGTTCACCTGGAGCCTAGCACAAAGACATGTGACAAACATAATGTCTTGTTTGCTTGCTTTCAAGTACAGTATGGATCAAACAATGGCCTTATACATGGTCTGATCAACTATTTTCCCAGATTCATCAGCATCTACAACAACATTGGCAGCAATGGGAGTTTTCATGACAGAGGCAGCATTCATCCCAAACTTATTTATAAGCTCTTTAGCATATTTAGACTGAGAGATGAAGATCCCTTCAGGAGTTTGTTTCACTTGGAGACAAAGGAAATATGATAACTCACCCATGCTACTCATCTTAAATCTTGAGTGCATTAAATCAGAAAATCTTTTGCACAGTTTGGGATCAGTAGAACAAAAATTAATGTTATCTACATATATTTGCACTAAGAGAATTATATAATGATGCAGTTTTGTAAAAAGAGTTCTATCACCATTCCTCTAGAAAAACCATGCTTTAAAAGAAAGCTGGCTAAGGTCTCATACCAAGCTCTTGGAGCTTGCTTTAAACACCAGAGAGCCTTATGCAATTTAAAAACATAAGAGGGATGAGATGGAGAAATAAAACTTGGGGGTTGTTCAACATACACCTCTTCTTTAAGTTCTCCATTTAGGAATGCACTTTTCACATCCATCTGGTAGACTTTAAACTCTTTGAATGTTGCATAAGCTAAGAAAATCCTTATAGCTTCAAGTCTGTCTACTGGAGCAAAGGTTTGATCATAATCAATTCCTACTTCTTGCATGTATCCTTGAGCAACAAGCCTTGCCTTGTTCATTACTATCACACCTTGGGCATCAAGTTTGTTTCTGAATACCCACTTAGTCCCAATTACTTGATAGCCCCTGGGCCTTGGAACTAAGTCCCAAACTCTACACCTCTCAAACTGGTTGAGTTCCTCTTGCATTGCAGTGATCTAGTTTGGATCTTGCTCTGCATCAGATATGGATTGAGGCTCAATTTGAGAGAGAAAGCAGGCAAGCATCACATCAGGGTTGATTTGATGTCTTGTCTGCACTCCTAATTATATTTCTCAAATTAATTGAGATCTACGGTGATACCTAAGTGTGATAAGGTCATTAGGTGGAGTTGGTTCAGCAACAGTTATTTGATTTAATTCCTCTATTGAATTGTATCAACTGTTGGAGGAAATTGAACTGCTTCCACAGTCTCTTCTTCACTTTCAACTTCTGATATAGTTTGTGGAGAGGGATGTGATTCACCCTTTAAAGTAAGATTTAGATCATCCAAGCTCTCACACAAATTTTGTACCTGCAGGTTATTATTGGTAGAGATGTCTCTCTCCTTGTAAAACATATTAGATTCATCAAATGTTACATGCATAGATTCCATAATTTTTAATGTTGATTTTTTAAACACCCTATATGCCTTGCTAACTTGGGAATATCCTAGAAAAATTCTCATTACAGCCTTAGATTCAAACTTTCTAAGATGTTTCTTGTCATTTTTGTGAATATAGCATATACATCCAAATACTTTAAAATAGGTTATTATAGGTTTCTTCCCTTTTAGTAGTTCATAGGGAGTCTTAAGCTTTAGTTTATGTATTAGGCTTCTATTAAGGACATAATTTGCTGTGCTTACTGCCTCTGCCCAATAGGAAAGAGACATGTAAGCATCTGTAAGCAATGTACCTGCAGTTTCAATGAGTATTCTATTCTTCCTTTCAACTACCCCATTTTGTTGAGGAGTTCTGACTTGGGAATATCCTAGAAAAATTCCCATTGCAGCCTTAGATTCAAACTTTCTAAGATGTTTCTTGTCATTGTTGTGAATATAGAATATACATCTAAATACTTTAAAATAGGTTATTATAGGTTTCTTCCCTTTGAGTAGTTCATAGGGAGTCTTAAGCATTAGTTTATGTATTAGGCTTCTATTCAAGACATTATTTGTTGTGCTTACTGCCTCTACCCAATAGGAAAGAGACATGTAAGCATCTGCAAGCAATGTAACTGCAGCTTCAATGAGTGTTCTATTCTTCCTTTCAACTACCCCATTTTGTTGAGGAGTTCTTGGAGCTGAGAAATAATGTCTGATACCTTCCTTCTCACAGAACTCTTGGATAAGAAGAGATTCAAACTCAGTACCATGATCACTTCTGATCAATGCAACTTGAGTAGAATACTCAATCTGTATGTTCTTGAGAAAATCTGTGAGAACCTTAAAAGTATCTGACTTAGTTCTCAAAAAGAAAACCCATGTGAATCTGGAGAAATCATCTACAATAACTAAGGTATAAGACTTTCCTCCTAAACTTTGTACTGCAATAGGGCCAAAAAGGTCCATATGGAGCAAGTACAAGATTCTAGGTGAATCACTCTTATTAATGGATTTAAAACTAGATTTAGTTTGCTTTCCTAGCTGACAAGCCCTATAGAGGCCTTCCTTCTTGTAGGGACCAGAAGGTAAACCTCTAACAAGATTGTCTTTAGATAACCTAGCTATATTTTTATTGTTTACATGTCCTAGTCTTTTGTGCCATAATCTAGTTTGAATGCTGATAGAATTGAATAAGCAAATTTTAGATTTAGCTGATTCAAAATTTACTAAGTAGATGTTGCCTTGTCTAATTCCTTTAAAATAGTTGTGTTGTTTAAAGAAATAAGACATAAATAGTTAGTAAAGCTTACTTGATAACCTATATCACATAGTTGGCTAACTGATATCAGGTTATGCTTAAGACCATTTATATAAGTCACTTTCTTGAATGTGATAGCTCCACAATTGAAATCTCCATAGCCTTCTATCAGTCTAAAGCCTGAGTCCCCAAAGATTACTTTAGGTCCAGTCTTGGCTTTATAGTTGATTAGGCATTCCTTGCAACCTGTCATATGTTTAGAGCAACCACTGTCTAGGTACCACTTGTTTTGAGTGACAGGGTTCTCTTCTACCTGTAAGGAGGATTAGCAGTTTTTGACCCAGATAACCTTGGGTCCTTATTGTTTAATATAACTGAAACTTGAATTAAATGAACATTCAGGTTGATCCTTATAAACTAAAGGATGATACCTTCTAGGAGGTATGACCCACTTACTAAAGGGATTAAAGGATTTATCAGTTTTTAGGTTACTCTGGTTATGAACTGAGTTTGATAAATTTTAGTATGTTCGTTGACCTGAGCTCGACGATCTGGGTTGAGTTCTTCGATATCTACTCGAAGAATGGAGGTATCCATTCTCAGGGCCCCAGAAACGTTGATCTCTGGTTCACGAACCATACTGGTTTCGTCAATCTCAGTTCGATTAATAGTTTACATTATTATTTGCGTTCAGGGTTCGTCGTTTTGAGATCGACGAACTATACCCATTTCGTCGTTCTAAGTTTGAAAAAATATGATGAACATAGTTTTGTTATTTATCTTTCTTTTTCTGATTGGTTTTACTAAGTTCTAATTGTTTGAGAACTTCATTAACCTTCTCTACCTGTTCAGTATTTTTCTTACCATTTTCAGAGATGAAGTTAATGGGTTTTGATAATTGATTTTTCTTAATTAGGATTGGTTCACAAGATGAGGCTCCTAATTCTAGTTTGTTATTGTTAGTTCTTGTATTAACTATGCTAGTTATATCTAAAAGTTGTAAGCTTCTACCATTCAGGGATTCTTGTAGTTCCTTAGCCTTACTTAATTCAGATTTTAGAAAAACTATTTGTTGATTGGCTAAGCTTAATTCTTCAGTTAATTTTTCACTTTCAGCAATGATTTTGTCTTGATCTAAAAGTTATTCCATGAGAAGTTTGATTTCCTTCTCAGATCCTATTAGGTCTAAACACAAGAGTTTAAATTTAGATTGAAATTCTTTAGATTGAAAGTCATAGGAAGCAATTACCTAATCCTCTTCAAAGAGGGATTCTTCATGATCTGATTCTTTTGAATCTGATCTGCTGCTTCCTGCATCTATTGCCATAAGGCAAACTTCCCTTGCCTTCTTTTCTTCTTCATCATCTTCACTGGAACTGGAGGAGGATGTTTCATCTTCAGTATCACTCCAGGTTTCAGCTACAAAGCCCTTCTCTTTCTTTTTGTACTTGCTGGAGAAGGCCTTGCTGTGCTGATGTCTTCTTGAGTCCTTTTCTTGCCTTCCTTCTTTCTTTTGGACTTTTGGGCATTATGAGATGAAGTCTCCAGGTTTCCTCCACCCAAAACAGACAACCTCTTTAGAAGGTGTCTTGTCATACCTGGGTTTATCTTCATTCCTTGAAGGCTTCCTCCTGAAGTCCTTTCTTGCCATTTTATAGAATCTCTTAGTAAAAAGAGCCATAAGATCTTCATTGGCTGGCAAGTTGGGAGATTCTTCTGCAGCTTTGAGTGCTAAGTTCTGTTCCTTTCTAGTAGGTGTTGAAGCCTTTGGTTCAACTGCAGTTTCTCTTAACTTGATCAATTGCTCATAGGATTTGAGCTTCCCAAGCAGAGATTTTGTTGAGATTTCAGCCAAGCTTTTGGCTTCTCTGATGGGCCTGATTTTATAGTCCCAACTGCTAGGGAAGCACATGAGGATCTTGTTATTGACCTCAGTTAGTGTAACTTTCCTTGTCTATTGTTCTGAGCTCACTGATGATGGAGCTCAGCCTATTGTACATTACTTCCACAGATTCTGCTTCATCTTTCCTGAAATTCTCATATTGAGATATGAGGTTGGATCTTCTATCCTTCCTCTCATCAGCAGATCATGCTACCATTTGGTTGAGAGAATCCCAAATGGCTTTGGCAGATATATATTCAGCAAATTTCTGAAATATATCATCTGACATAGTCTGGGGCAGTATGTTCATAGCTCTGGCATCAACAATCTTTGCTTTCTTATGTGCATCAGCTTGATCTGGAGGAGGCACTGCACTGAGATTTACTAGGGTTGAAGTAGAGGCCACTGGAGCTGGTGGTCCTTTCAAGATGGAATTAAAAATGTCCTTATCAATAGAGTTCATATAAAGTTTGATTCTTGCCTTCCAGATTCCAAACTTTTGCAAGTTGCAAACTGGAGGTCTGGTGCTGGCATAATCCTTATTTTGTGCCATGATATCAGAAAATAAAACTTAAACTGAGAAACTAGTTAGACTTATTCAGAGTTTATCCTGAGGATCTTGATTAATCCAGATGTGAGACTGTATGAAGTGATTAACCACCCTCTGATACCAATTGAAAGATAGGGTAAGCTCTGAACAACTCTAGAGGGGGGGGGGGTGAATAGAGTTTTTTTAAAGTCTTTTTGATATTTGCAGAAATAACAAGTCTTTAATCAAATATGTTACTATGATATAAGTGTATAAGTGTATAAGTGTAGTAAATGAATTATAGAAAAGGTAACTAAGCTACACAGCAAAATATATCTCAGCACAAGCACACAGGAAAATCACAGCCACACAGACAACACAAAAATTTTATAGTGGTTCCCCAAACTTAGGTACATCCACTCTTCTACCACCCTAGGTAGGAATCCACTACAGGTTTTGATTAGGTGACTGCCACCAATAAGCTTTTGATCAGGTGCTCAAAAACCAACCCAAGTCTTTTGGAAGGAGACTTGCAACCAGAATAATTTTTAAGGGAATTAAAACCCTATACAGAGGTGGGGAAGAGAGGTTGATTGAAGTCTTCTTTTCTCAAATCAAAATGAGAAGACTTTGTGGATTCTATGATGTTGTCAAAGCTCCCCCTGAGATCTTGAATGGTTCAGGAGTGGAAGCTTTGCAAAGGGTGAGTAGGCCTTCTGTTGTAAGATCTACTTTCTGAGATCCTTCGACTGTTTTGAATATTTTTGCCACTTGAGATCCCAGTAAACAAAGAAGGAGAAGAAAGACTATTGATAGTGATTGTTGATTTTTCTTCTTCTTTTGAGAGCAGTTGATTTTTTTTCTTCAGAGAGCTGTATGAACTGCACTTCTGTATTCTGAAAGGTTTCTATGTCTCTTCCTACTTTCTTTCTGAGAGATTATCTGCTCTATAACTGCCTCAAGGTAGAATTTAAAAACCAGCAATTAATGCTCAGCCGAAATCTAGGGAATGAGAACAATAAGAATGTTGTCATATATTCTATTCTATGTCTGTCCCAAGATATAAGCAATTAATTCCATGGGGGATATTTGCAATCAATGCTTCCCGTAAGGGCTCTATTCAAATGCATTGATTATCAAGGGAATTAACGGCCTATAATAGATATGTAATAAGGAGACAGAAAAGGAAAGAATAAATAACAATATGTCGTACAGTTTTCGTCGACCTGAGTATGGCTTTCGTCGAGCTGAGAATAGCTGTTCATCGAGCTGAGATCCAAAATTGTCGAACTCTGAATGCTGCTTAATAACTTCTTCTTCTGTGCATCAAGTTCGTCGAGCTGAAGTCTGAGATCGTCGAGCTGAGTCTGCAGTCTGGACTTAGAATATTTTCTGATGTTGAGTGTTGAAGTATTGATCTGGCGTTGAGAGATCTTTGGCTCTGAGAGTTGAAGTGCTAGTCGACCTGAGGACAGAGTTCATCTAGCTGATGTTCTTAGTTCATTGACTGAAGTTTGACTAGAGGAGTTATCACTTTGTCCATAGTTCATCGAGTTGAGATCTGAGTTCGTCGAGCTCACCTCAGAGAATTGTCTCTGAGTTAGTCGAGCTGAGCACGACAATCGTCGGCCGGAGATCGACGAACGTAGATATACTTTTTCCAAAACTTGAATTCTCTAAGTCTTGAGTCTTTGGCAGTGTTGTAGGCTGGTCCTTTGTACTATTGACTCTAAGGACTTGACCTAGATTCTAAGACATAGTCATGACCCTGATCTATACATATTGGGTCATATCCTAATTTAGTGAACCTAGCCCAAATCCAACTAGGGATCCAACATTTTGAATCCAAAAAATTTTTGAACAACACCTGTCAGCTGCTATATATTCAACTTTAGCAGTTGAAGTTGACACAGATGTCTGTTTCTTACAAAACCAAGACACAAGCCTATCACCAAGAAACTGGCATGTTCCTGATGTGCTTTTCTTATCAACTCTACATCCAGCAAAGACAGTATATGATAATCCAGTTAATTTAAATTCTGACTCAGTTGGATACCAGATTCCATGATTTGGACAACCCTTTATATATCTCAAAATTATTTTAAGTAAAATAAGATGATATTATTTAGGGTTCACTTGAAACCTAGCACAAAGACATGTAGCAAACATTATATCTGGCCTACAAGCTGTGAGATATAATAAAGACCCAACAATAGCCCTATATGTTTTCTGATCAACTGGCTTGCCCTGTTCATCAGAATCAATAACAGCATTGGAAGCCATGAGTGTTTTCATAGCTGAGGCATCATACATCCCAAATCTCTTAATTAGCTCCTTAACATATTTGGATTGGGATATGAAAATTCCATCAGGGGATTGCTTCACATGAAGACCAAGGAAGTAGGAAAGCTCACCCTTGATACTCATTTAAAACTTGGAATGCATTAGGTCAGAAAACCTTTTGCATTTTTTGGAATCAGTAGAGCCAAATATGATGTCATCTACATATATTTATACTAGCAAAATTTTATTTTTATGATGCCTAAAAAACAAAGTCCTATCTACTATGCCCCTAGCTAGGGTCTCATACCAAGCTCTTGGAGCATTCTTTAATCCATAGAGAGCTTTATGCAACTTAAAAACAAAAGAGGGATGATTTGAAGAGATAATACCTGGTGGTTGCTCCACATAGACTTCCTCTTTGAGTTCACCATTAAGGAATGCACTTTTGAAATCCATTTGGTAGACTTTGAATTTCTTGTATGCTGCATAGGCAAGAAATATTCAGATAGCCTCCAGCCTTGCAATAGGGGCCAAGGTCTTTTCATAATCAATTCCTTCCTCCAGTGAATAGCCTTGAGCTACCAATCTTGCTTTGTTCCTTACAATTGATCCTTGAGCATCTAACTTGTTCCTAAAAACCCATTTAGTTCCAATGAATGGGTAGTCTTTGCGTCTTAGAACTAAATCTCAAACTCTATATCTCTGAAATTAATTGAGCTCCTCTTGCATTGTAATATTCCAGTGGGGATCTTGCTCTGCAGCTTTTATGGATTTAGGTTCAATCTGAGATATGAAGCAAGCATGCATCAAATCTTGGTTGAGTTGATGCCTTGTTTGCACACCAACTGATATTTCTCCAATCACTTTAGATATGGGATGATCTCTATGTGTGACAAGATCAGTAGGAGGAGTTAGTTCATCAATAACTTGGGGAATTAATTCCTCTTGTGGAATTATATTAGCTGTTGTTGGTTCAACTGTTCCAACAATTTCTTCATCACTCTCTTCAAATATTTGTGGAGAAGGATGCAATTTAACCTCTTGGGTGAGGTTTAAGTCATCAAATTTCTCACACAGAAGGGGTACCTGCAATGTATTGCTTGTAGAAGAATCCTTCTCCTTATAAAACATGTAAGCTTCATCAAAAGATATATGTACAGATTCTTCCATTTTTAAAGTTGATTTGTTAAAAACCCTATAAGCCTTGCTGACTTGGGAATTTGAAAAATTCCCTCTACAGCTTTGGCTTCAAACTTTCTAAGATATTTCTCGTTATTATTATGAATATAACATCTACAACCAAATACTCTAAAATAATCTATTTTAGGGTTCTTCTCTTTAAGCAATTCATAGGGAGTCTTACCCTTAAATTTATGTATTAAACTTATATTCAGAACAAAATTTGATGTGCTTACAGCCTCAGCCCAAAAGGATAGGGGCAAGTAAACATCTGCAAGGAATGTGTAACGACCCCATCCGATAAATAACATATAATAGAAGGTCCGGCCGAGGCCTTACACTATATGCCACAAACAGGCGACGAGGTTACAGGTTAATACCAAAACATACTTGCATCCTAACTCAGAGCATACTAGCGGAATATTAAAAGTTAATATTGAACTCAACAGCCACGAATGTCCACTATATATAAACAATCACATTTATATATAACTCTAAAGGAATGTACACCAAATACACAAATGTTTGGCCTTAAGGCCTTACAATTAAGCTTTATAGGTGTGGATTACAAACATCGGCACGCAGGCCGGGCACACATGAAAATAATAAAGTTCTTCGCTAAGCCTTCGAGGGCCAGCAACAACAGCATTAGGGGCTTCAGCCCTAATTTTCCTGCTCGGCTCTCCAGCACCTGCACAAGGACAACCAACCATTATGATGGCAAACAAGGTAATAGTCAGCATTCAACTGACCAATTTATAACGAACCTACCCATTTCCCGAGGCGATGGTATTCCTTCCATGCAGGCATAACATTTCACAAGCAGATATATCAAACAATATGCACTCATGCATAATATATAACGTCCCAAATCGTGCTAGGCCCTTCGCACGTGTTCTGAGTCAAGAGACTCAACTCGGGCTCGGGATGCACTGACGCGAGGTGTCAGGTGCATTGAATAAGTGTAGGGTTGGGTTCAAGGATACCCCAACCAGTAGCCGAGATGAGGGAACTCGGCCAAGTAAAAATCGATGGGAATGGAGGTTGATGCTCGTCGATCGTCGAGAATGGAGGTTGATACTCGCCGATTCGACGGGTATCGGTGGTCGATACCCGCCGGACTCAGAACTGCAGTAGGCTAAGGGAAAATCGTCGAGAATGCCTGATGATTCTCACCGATCGCCGAGAATACCTGGTGATACCCACCGACCGTCGAGTATCGCCAACTGATACTCAACGCACACAACGACAGGATGTCCGATAAAACGGCTAAGGGAAAATCGTCGAGTATCATTATTGATACTCGACGAATTCGTCGAGAATGACCCGCTAATACTCGCCGATCGACGGGAATCACTGGCTGATTCCCGCCGAATTTGACTTGTGCGTTTTCTACGCCCAGGCAGATTCACCGGCTTGTACAGGCGGACCGAACCGGACTTCGTGATTCGTGCTGAATGATCCTTGGACCGGTCACTTCAAATGAAACCTAATTTGGGCGGTCCAATTAGAGAGTGACACGTGGCGGAAGGGACTTAACCTAATATGTAATATAAAAGGGAGTAAACCAAACCCTAGCGACCGCACCCGATCTTTTTGCCGAGCCGTCACCGTTCAAAACCGATGGGAGCGGGAGAGAGAGAGAGGAATATCGCAGATCGCCGGAGGAAAAGTTCGGATCGGTGAAGGAAGGCTTGCTGGAGCTTGTTTTGGAGGAGGAGAAACGCCTTTGCCATGAAGAACGTCTGTACCGAGAGATGCCTCAGAGAAGGGTAACGCGATCCATGGCCGACAACGGATGAAACGCCAGAAATGAGGTGAGTTTCCTCCCCTCTCCCTTGGTGCTAGATCTGTAGCTATTCTTAGGCGAGACATCGACTCAAAAGAGTCTTGATGTGTGAGATGAAGCTTTCTAGGAAGGCCATGCTGGAACTTGTGTTCTAAAGCTTAGTCATCTTCAACCTCTCCTCGCTTCAAAGTGATGATAGGGGTGGTCTCGTGAAGAGGAAATTGCCTCAAGAGGGAGAACAAGGGTGGAGGAACTTCTGGTTGCGGTTTGGGAAAATCGCTTGAGGAGGAAGATGAATGGATGTCGTTCACTTCGCTTCAAGATGCGTGCAGAATCTGTGTTCTGCACGCAGCGACCTTCTTGGCTACTGTTAAGCAAGAAATGTTCGGATCTGGGCTTTTGACTAAACACGAAAGTCGTAGCCCTCGAAATTACCTTTCCAACGAGTGGTTGCACGTTTCCAGGCGATACCTGTAGCCACGAGAAAGTCCGTTTGAATCCGCTGCGGTTGGGAGTTAATGCCCAGGAAATCTGTATCCTGTACGCAGCAGACTTCGAGTTGGATTTCTGGTATGATGTGACCAGATCTGGGCTTTCTACTAAACACAAAAGTCGTAGCCCTTTAAATTACTTTTCCAACGAGTGGTTGTAAGTTTTCAGGAGATACCTGTAGCCACGGGAATCCTCAGTCAAAGTTGCTGACCAGATTATATATAATTCTAGGTGATTACAATATGAACTTGGATTTGATGGAATAGATGTTGCAATCCATCTCGAGGTTGGGTGAATTCTTTTGTGTTAATCACCGAGGTCATGTGAAGGTTGATGTTTGAGGACTTGAATTCCTATGCCGAGATGTGAATCAAGCCTAAGTGAATGAAAGGCTTTGTTATATTTGGTAGATCACCATTATGCGCAATATCTATAATATGTTTAATTCATGTGGAAGGATTTGTAAATGATTAAACTATGGCCCTGATGTATAATGAATTGATGGAAGGGAATGGATAGTCCAATGCTTAGAGTGTCGTCTCCTTATGGGTAGCATTGTGGAAGTTAACAAGTGCGGTGTTGACCGTCACTAATGGGAATGAGGTTGAGTTGGATAAAATTGAACGGTTGGGCTTGGTCCTCGGTGTTCACGTCCCGGGGCTCCTTCTGTGCCACGTGAACGATTGGGCTTGGTCCTCGGTGTTCACATCCCGAGGCTCCATCTGTATTTGTTGGATGGTTGGGATTGGTCCTCGTGCTTTCTCCGAGGCTCCTTCCATGCCATGAATTGTGGAATTGCATGCGGTGTGAGTCGACACGCGGTGTTGTAATCCCGGGTTAAGGATAGTGTGGCAGGTTTACGGGCTCGCCAATCATCACACCGATGGGAGTTGACAGTTAGACCTTGGGCGGTTGGGCTTGGTCCTCGGTGTTCACGTCCCGAGGCTCTTTTCGTGCCAAGTGAATGGTTGGGCTTGGTCCTCGTGTTCATTTCCGAGGCTCCTTCCGTGTCATACTATAGGCCAGTCGGGGCTAGGATCTTGGTACATATTTACCCGAGAGAACCCGTTGAGCCGTAGTATGCATGTGAGCTCCGCTGTTGTGTTCTTAGCGTTGAGGCGTACGGAGGCCTAGGCCAGGTAGTGTGGAGACCAGCCTAGTAGTGGAGATGCCCGCTCTACTGTCACCGTTTGGCCACGACGATTGATGCCTGAGAGGTTAGCTACCTACTCGAATAGTGGGAACTATAAGTCTGTGTCGACATAGCGATTGCATGTGCCTGATCATGGATGTGTCATTACATTGCATACATAGCATTGCACTTCATTACATACACAAGACCCTCATCGTATAAGTTTGTATGGGCACTCCTATACGATGAGTTACTTTCTGCTGAACGACCCTCAACTTATATGCTTGTATGGGCACCCATATAAGTTGAGTTACTTACTGTTCTAGATATATGCTCTCTTGCTGCTGTAGATTATAGATTGTAAAATAAGACCTTGTTCATTTGTATATTGTTTCTATTGCTATTTATGATATGTACACATACTTCACCTGCTTGTACTACTGATATATATTTATTGTACTTGTTCCTTTCTCTGCCCGGTGCTGAGGAGTCGCCGGGGGAGCGGATGTGAAACCACTTAGTCTTTTTGACTAACGGTTGCTACGTCTTCCTTTTTAAGAGGAAACCCCGCAGGTGGAGCAGCAGGCTATGCAGACGGACAGCCAGGCCAGGGTGATAGGGCCTGAAGGGACGGTACCGTCGCTACCGTCAGTTATAGATATGAGTGAGAGAGAGATTTTATTGTAGCCCTTCGGGGCAATTTTGTTCTCGTACTCTGATATTAGAAGCTTGCTGTAGCTTCTTTATTTGTAATATTATGGACATATGCTTGGTGTGGATTTGACTTTCATATTATTGTGGTTGGGTTGGCAATTATTTTCTGATATTGGTTGTAGCTGGCAGAGTAGGCGTCCTGTGGTATAGGCTAGCCCGAGTGCTAGTACTACCGTAAGACGGCTGTTCTGGGCATAAGACCCCTCTCGTGTCGTGTTTTGTGTTCCGGGAGGGGGGTCTTAAAATTGGTATCAGCTTGCTACGATCCACCAAGGCGAAAGTCACTTAACAATGGTACCACCCCCGTTTGATTGGTCAGTTTGGGGACAAGCTGACTTAGCGAAAGCAGTGGTGTGCACATATGTAATTCACACTAAGTTGTCCATCTTTAACCTTAGATTAGCCAACCTAACCCTAAGTTTGTACCTTATGTGTAGATTCCAGCACATGTTGAGCCAGTAAGGGGCACCCCCGCCCCGTCCGTACCTACACAATTCCAACAATCAGAGCTGGGGAAGACGCTCACAGCTATTCTGGACGCCTTTAGGTCCCAATCTCATCAGACACCTGTACAACAACAGGGTCCGGGATCTAGTTGGTTAAGCATTTTCCGAGCTCTCTCCCCTCCCGCTTTTATTGGGACAGTGTCGGCAGTGCGTACGGAAGAGTGGCTCGACACTATACAAGAGTTGTTGGCAGGAATAAGATGTCCAAACAACATGGCGGTGACCCTCGTGGCGACACTCTTAGAGCTGCACGCCAAAAGGTGGTGGAAGTCCCTCATGGGATCCACTTTTCGTGGAAGAGTGTACACGGACATTAGTTGGAGCGAATTCTCTGAAGCCTTCTTAGAGCATTTCATCCCCTCGGCCGCTCGGGATGGTCTGGAAGAGAGATTTTTGCAACTAAAGCAAAGGTCCATGTCGGTGACGGAGTACCAACGGGAGTTTCAGCACCTGGCTAGATTCGTCGACTCCTATGAGCTGGATGATAGAGGGTATGCCAAACAATTCTACAAAGGCTTGCGAGATCCCCTAAGGCAAGCCCTTTTGTTTATAGCGGACTCTAGTCTGGCGGAGATTATTGATATGGCAAAGAGATTGGAAGCGGACCACTTGGGAAGTGGTAAGAGGCCAGCGGAAGGCGTGATGGAAGCAGGCCCCAACAACAGAAGGAGATTTGACAATAAAAGAGGAAGAGGATATCAGAGGGGTGGCGGGCGTTTCCCCCAGAACTTTAGAGAGGAGTGCCCGGTTCCACAACCGCCAGCATTACCTCCACCTCCACAGTTTCAGCAACACGGCGGAAGGTAGGAACGGGTGTGCTTTGAATACAACCAACTGGGCCACATTCGATGCTACTGCCCGCAACTATTTGGAGATGCGCCTTTCGCTCTCCCTCCAGCAGCCCCGCGGGGGAGAGGGTATGTGCGTGGTCGAGTACGAGGACCACGAGGAAGAAACCCCAGACCCGCTCGAGATCAGATGTATGCCCTGGACATGACTCAAGAGCGGAATCCTCAAGAGATGATTGCAGGTACGATTTGAATTAGTCATCTTGCTTCCATTAATATCCTCTAGTTGCTTGAGATATACTAGACGTCTAGCTTGAGTATTATTAATGACACTTAGGCACCGTGATGGTCGGAGGGAAACCGGCTTATATGTTATTTGACACCGGTGCCTCACATTCATTCGTGTCTGAAGACTTCATCAAAGATATACACGGAGTGCAATATTTCACTGGTATTGCTCGAAGAGTACGCCTCCCAGATGGATCTGAGATGACGGCAACCGCAAAGTGTGAGTTAGAGATAACCATTGGGGGAAAGACCTTTGATACCCCTGCCATAATTTTGAGAATACCAGAGTTCGACCTCATTCTGGGTATGATGTGGCTGGATTGGCACCATGCAAGAATCGACTGTGCGGAGAAGCGTATCTATTTGAGACATGGGGATATAGATGTAGTCTTCCGAGGTATAAATTTCGCACCACGAATATTGTTATCCTCAATCCAGACCTTGAAAGCTCATATGAGAGGGGATGAAGTCTACATGATACGATTCGAACTAAAAGAGATGAAGGTAGATGTGAAGGATGTGCGGGTAGCACGGGATTTCCCTGAGGTATTTCCCGAGAAATTGCCAGGGTTACCCCCACATAGAGAAGTGGATTTTCAGATTAAGCTTGTACTAGGAGCTAAGCCTGTCTCCAAGACCCCTTATCAGATGGCCCCAAAAGAACTTGCGGAGTTTAGAGTGCAATTGCAGGAGTTGGTAGAATCAGGGTTTGTTCGCCCCAGCTCGTCGCCTTGGGGAGCCCCTATTCTATTTGTCAAGAAGAAAGATGGAACCCTGCGTTTATGTATAGACTATCGGGAACTTAACCGACTAACAGTACGGAACACCTACCCGTTACCTCGGATCGATGAGTTGTTCGACCAACTGGTGGGAGCGCATTGGTTCTCCAAGCTAGACTTGCGCTCGGGGTACTACCAATTGAGAATACAGGAGGATGATATATAGAAAATGGCTTTCAGCTCAAGGTACGGCTTATATGAGTTCACAGTGATGCCGTTTGGACTCACCAATGCCCCATCAGCTTTCATGAGCTTGATGAATAAAGTGTTTGAGCCCTACTTAGATGTCTTCGTCATTGTGTTCATTGACGACATCCTGGTCTACTCGAAGACGGAGGAAGAACATGTCGGACATTTGGCCTTGGTACTGGAGAAGTTAAAGGAGCACGCCCTGTTCGCTAAGTTTAGCAAGTGTGAATTCTGGCTTAGGGAAGTTGCTTTCTTGGGTCACGTAATCAGTGGGGCTGGACTAGCTGTGGATCCAGCCAAGGTGTGTGCCGTGAAGGAGTGGTCACCTTTGAAGTCAGCGGCCGATGTGAGGAGTTTTCTTGGACTTGCCGGATACTACCGCAAGTTCGTAAAAGGATTCTCCAAGATTGCCCTCCTGCTTACTTCCTTGACAAAGAAAGGAGTGTCATTTGAGTGGACACCCCAGTGTGAAGCGGCATTCGAGGAATTGAAGGATAGACTTACCTCCACCCCCATCCTTGTCCTTCCGTCTGGGAAGGAAGGATTCCAAGATTATACGGACGCGTCTTATCAGGGGTTGGGAGCGGTGTTGATACAGCACGAGCACGTAATTTCTTATGCTTCAGGACAATTGAAGAAGCATGAAATCAATTACCCAGTGCATGATTTGGAGCTAGGAGCGGTGGTGTTCGCCTTGAAGGTATGGAGGCATTATCTATACGGCGTCCGCTGCGAAATCTTCTCGGATCATAAAAATTTGAAGTACATCCATACCCAGAAGGAATTGAACTTAAGACAACGGCGGTGGTTAGAGTTTTTATGCGACTATGAGTTCACCTTGAACTACCACCCCGGAAAAGCAAACTCGGTAGCCGATGCGTTGAGTAGGAAAGTACCCGGCTCGAACCCAAAATCTCGATTGATGAGCATGGAGTTGGCACGGATGATCGAGGAGATGGACATCACCTTAATATTTAAAGCTTCTTCGGAATATACGGAGTACCTGTCCAGCATGAGCATAGTTTGTGATATCCGGGACCGGATCCGAGTGGAGCAAGGATTGGATGCGGCTTTGGCCCCGACAATAAAGTTAATCGAAGACGGGACTACTGACGAGTACACACTAAAGGACGACCTCGTTTACTTTCGCGGCCTACTCTACATTCCCAAAGGTGGCAGAATCTGGGAGAATATTATGAGAGAAGCACATTGCTCTCAATATTCCGTGTACCCAGGAATTTTAAAGATGTACGCCGGCTTACGGAAGACGATGTGTTGGCCAGGGATGAAGAAAGATGTCCGGTACTTTGTCATGCATTGTGAAGCCTGCCAAAGAGTGAAGGTAGAATGTGGGAGCCCCGGTGGCCTGTTGCAGTCGTTGCCAACCCCCGAATGGAAGTTCGAGGATATATCCATGGACTTCGTACATGGGCTACCTCGCTCCCGCTCAGGGAATGATTTAGTGTGGGTGATCGTTGATCGCCTGACGAAGGTTGCCCGGTTCATTCCTATGAAGAAGGAGGCTCATGTGGATGTCTTGGTACACCTGTTTGTGGAACAATTTGTACGATATCACGGCGTACCCAAGACGATAGTTTCGAACCGTGATGGTCATTTCACCTCCAAGGAGTGGAAGGCGGTACAGACGTATTTGGGCTCACGTCTTACCTTCAGTACCGCATTTCATCCTCAGACGGATGGACAGTCTGAGCGGACCATCCGAACATTGGAAGATCTATTGAGGTTATGTGTGATAGATAGGGGAGAGCCGTGGGAAAGACTCTTGCCCTTGGTGGAATTCTCCTATAACAATAGCCATCAAGCTAGTATTGGCATGGCGCCCCATGAAGCCCTATATGGAAGGAGGTGTAGGACCCCCTTGTCTTGGGTGCAAGATGAAGACCCGAAGACTTTGGGAATTGAGTACATAGATGACACTGATGCGGTGGTTAGGCTGATAAGGGATCGCATGTTGGAGGCTCAAAGTCGGGAGGCGAAGTATTACAATGCAAGGCACCGTATGGTGGAATTTCAAGTGGGTGATAAGGTGTTTCTAAAAATCCGGCCGATGCATGGAGTGTCACGAGTGCGAGGAGTGAAGAAGCTCAGTCCACGGTATGTTGGGCCCTATATCATATTGGAAAGGGTTGGCCCTTTGGCCTACCAGTTGGAGCTACCGCCCGAGCTAGAGAATCTCCACAATGTGTTCCATGTATCGTCGCTTCAGAAGGCGCTATTGCTGCCCAAACATTACATCCCCACAACTGATGGTACTGTGGCGTCTGACAGATCTATGCGACTGGAGCCGGTGCGGATCGTTGATAATATGATAAGAACCTTGCGCCACAAAAGTGTCCCCTTGGTAAAAGTGCTATGGTCTAATCATGGGAAGGAGGAATTCACATGGGAGCCAATGGATTTGATGCAAAGACGCTACCCGGAGTTGTTTGCTTCAGGTAATTTTATTTAAAAGCATATTTTGTTTTCTATATGCTTTACTCCCCACGACCTCAGCCTGATTTCGGGGACGAAATCTTTTTATTTTGCTTATAGGATTTGTACCGTCCCAATTCGCGTTAGGCCCCTCGCACATGTTCTGAGTCAAGAGACTCAACTCGGGCTCAGGGTGCACTGACGTGAGGTGTCAGGTGTATTGAATAAGTGTAGGGTTGGGTTTAAGGATACCCCAACAAGTAGCCGAGATGAGGGAACTCGGCCAAGTAAAAATCGACGGGAATGGAGGTTGATGCTTGTCGATCGTCGAGAATGGAGGTTGATATTCGCCGATTCGACGGGTATAGGTGGTCGATACCCGCCGAACTCAAAACTGCAGTAGGCTAAGGGAAAATCGTCGAGAATGCCTGATGATTCTCACCGATCGCCGAGAATACCCGGTGATACCCACAGACCGTCGAGTATCGCCAACTGATACTCAACGCACACAACAACGGGATGTCCGATAAAATGGCTAAGGGAAAATCGTCGAGTATCATTGTTGATACTCGACGAATTCATCGAGAATGACGCGCTAATACTCGCCGATCGACGGGAATCACTGGCTGATTCCCGCCGAATTTGACTTGTGCGTTTTCTGCGCCCAGGCAGATTCACCGGCTTGTTCAGGCGGACCGAACCGGACTTCGGGATTCGTGCTGAATGATCCTTGGACCGGTCACTTCAAATGAAACCTAATTTGGGCGGTCCAATTAGAGAGTGACACGTGGCGGAAGGGACTTAACCTAATATGTAATATAAAAGGGAGTAAACCAAACCCTAGCCATCGCACCCGATCGTTCTTGCCGAGCCGTCACCGTGCAAAACCGACGGGAGTGGGAGAGAGAGAGAGAGGAATATCGCAGATCGCCGGAGGAAAAGTTTGGATCATTGAAGGAAGGCTTGCTGGAGCTAGTTTTGGAGGAGGAGAAACGCTTTTGCCGTGAAGAACGTCTGCACCGAGAGATGCCGCAGAGAAGGGTAACGCGATCCATGGCCGACAACGGAGGAAATGCCGGAAATGAGGTGAGTTTCCTCCCCTCTCCCTTGGTGCTAGATCTGTAGCTATTCTTAGGCGAGACATCGACTCAAAAGAGTCTTGATGTGTGAGATGAAGCTTTCTAGGAAGGCCATGCTGGAACTTGTGTTCTAAAGCTTAGTCATCTTCAACCTCTCCTCGCTTCAAAGTGATGATAGGGGTGGTCTCGTGAAGAGGAAATGGCCTCAAGAGGGAGAACAAGGGTGGAGGAACTTCTGGTTGCGGTTTGGGAAAATCGCTTGAGGAGGAAGATGAACGGATGCCGTTCACTTCGCTTCAAGATGCATGCAGAATCTGTGTTCTGCATGCAGCGACCATCTTGGATACTTTTAAGCAAGAAAGGGTCGGATCTGGGCTTTAGCCTAAACATGAAAGTGGTAGCCCTCGAAATTACCTTTCCAACGAGTGGTTGCACGTTTCCAGGCGATACTTGTAGCCACGGGAAAGTCCGTTTCAATCTGCTGCGGTTGGGAGTTAATGCCCAGGAAATCTGTATCCTGTATGCAGCAGACTTGGAGTTGGATTTGTGGTATGATGTGACCATATCTGGGCTTTCGACTAAACACAAAAGTCGTAGCCCTTGAAATTACCTTTCCAACGAGGAGTTGCACGTTTTCAGGCAATACCTGTAGCCACAGGAATCCTCAGTCAAAGTTGCTGACCAGATTATATATAATTCTAGGTGATTACAATATGAACTTGGATTCGATGGAATAGATGTTGCAATCCATCTCGAGGTTGGGTGAATTCTTTTGTGTTAATCACTGAGGTAATGTGAAGGCTGATGTTTGAGGACTTGAATTCCTATACTGAGATGTGAATCAAGCCTAAGTGAATGAAAGGCTTTGTTATATTTGGTAGATCACCATTATGCGCATTATCTATAATATGTTGAATTCATGTGGAAGGATTTATAAATGATTAAACAATGGCCCTGATGTATAATGAATTGATGGAAGGGAATGGATAGTCCAATGCTTAGAGTGTTGTCTCCCTACGGGTAGCATTGTGGAAGTTAACAAGTGCGGTGTTGACCGTCACTAATGGGAATGAGGTTGAGTTGGATAAAATTGAACGGTTGGGCTTGGTCCTCGGTGATCATGTCTCGGGGCTCCTTCCATGCCACGTGAACGGTTGGGCTTGGTCCTCGGTGTTCACGTCCCGAGGCTCCATCCGTATTTGTTGGATGGTTGGGCTTGGTCCTCGTGCTTTCTCCGAGGCTCCTTCCATGTCATGAATTATGGAATTGCATGCGGTGTGAGTCGACACGCGGTGTCATAATCCCGGGTTAAGGATAGTGTGACAGGTCTACGGGCTTGCCAATCGTCACACCGATGGGAGTTGACAGTTAGACCTTGGGCGGTTAGGCTTGGTCCTCGGTGTTCACGTCCCGAGGCTCCTTCCGTGCCAATTGAACGGTTGGGCTTGGTCCTCGTGCTCATTTCCGAGGATCCTTCCGTGTCATACCATAGGCCAGTCGGGGCTAGGATCTTGGTGCATATTTACCCGAGAGAACCCGCTGAGCCGTAGTACGCATTTGAGCTCCGTTGTTGTGTTCTTAGCATTGAGGCGTACGGAGGCCTAGGCCAGGTAGTGTGGAGACCAGCCTAATAGTGGAGATGCCCGCTCTATTGTCACCGTTTGGCCACGACGGTTGATGCCTGAGAGGTTAGCTACCTGCTCGAATAGTGGGAACTATAAGTCTGTGTCGACATAGCGATTGCATGTGCCTAATTATGGGTGTGTCATTGCATTGCATACATAGCATTGCACTTCATTACATACACAAGACCCTCATCGTATAAGTTTGTATGGGCACTCCTATATGATGAGTTACTTTCTACTGAACGACCCTCAACTTATATGCTTGTATGGGCACCCATATAAGTTGAGTTACTTACTGTTCTAGATATATACTCTCTTGCTGCTGTAGATTATAGATTGTAAAATAAGACCTTGTTCATTTGTATACTATTTTTATTGCTATTTATGATATGCACACATACTTCACCTGCTTGTACTACTGATATATATTTATTATACTTGTTCCTTTCTCTGCCCGGTGCCGAGGAGTCGCCGGGGGAGCGGATGTGAAACCACTTAGTCTTTTTGACTAACGGTTGCTACGTCTTCCTTTTTAGGAGGAAACCCCGCAGGTGGAGCAGCAGGCTATGTAGACGGACAGCCAAGCTAGGGTGACAGGGCCTGAAGGGACGGTACCGTCGCTACCGTCGGTTACAGATGTGAGTGAGAGAGAGATTTTGTTGTAGCCCTTCGGGGCAATTTTGTTCTCGTACTCTGATATTATAAGCTTGCTGTAGCTTCTTTATTTATAATATTATGGACATATGCTTGGTGTGGATTTGACTTTCATATTATTATGGTTGGGTTGGCAATTATTTTCTGATATTGGTTGTAGCCGGCAGAGTAGGCGTCCTGTGGTACAGGCTAGCCTGAGTGCTAGTACTACCGCAAGACGGCTGTTCTGGGCATAAGACCCCTCTCGTGCCATGTTTTGTGTTCCGGGAGGGGGGGGCCTTACATAATAAATATATCACAAATGTTGGTAATGCGGCCCGACAAATTTTCGGATCTATATGCAAGTCTACTTGGGGATTTCAAGAAAAAACCCAACGGAAATCCCTCAACACTCCACTTTTTGGTGGGGAAAATCCATGCATATGCAAAAATAAGGACTTTACATGTCCAAGAAGAAAGATCATTACCCTTGACGTTCTCGTTGGAGCCATGGCTAAGCGTTTCTATGCGGATGGAAATGATTTCCTTAATTTCCCCTTCGCGATTATAGTTTCAGATCTTGTTTTTGACCTCAAGATCTTCTCCAGCAAGCAACCCTATCACCAGCCGAAGGTTTCTGCTCTAGAACTCGGGCAGCGAGGAAGAGAGAGAGAGAGAGAGAGAGAGAGAAAAATAAATAACACTTTCCTCTTTTCATTCCCTTATAGAGAAGGCCTTGGGTTCTATCCCAGCCACTTGATCCAATCAACAAAACCAAGCAACGACTCAGTTTGGAGTTGGAAAGGTCAATCACCGCTCAATGGCCGCACGCTATTTGCCTGATATGGGTCACAACTCCGCATTGGGGATGATAACAGGCCAGAATCTTCGAGCTCCGCTCGACGATCTCCGCTCAATATTTTTCGTCGAGCTCAGCTCGACGATCGTCGTCGAGCTCCGCTCGACGATCTTCTTTGAGCTCCGCTCGACGATCCTCATCGAGCTCCGCTCGATGATCTTGGTCGATCTCAGGTCGACTAAACATTTATACCGATTTGGGTGTTATAATCCTCCCCTCCTTACAAGAAATTTCGTCCCAAAATTTGCATACAGTACTCAGGAAACAACAACCAAGATGTTATAACATAACTTTTCTTCAACAAAATTTGTTACAATATTTTATGTTCTGTACAACATAAAATAAAAGCTGTTATACCAATTTAGACAAACAGTTCGGGAAATTTAGCACACATGGTCTGCTCTCGCTCCTATATTAGCTCCTCACGGCCGTTGTTGTCCCATCGGACCTTGACTGATAAGTAAATTTTGTTTTAAAGAAGATAGATTTAGTTTTATATAATCTTTTACATATATAAGTCTATCTCTTTTTTTACTTACTTATATCTTGTGCATTAAGGCAAGAGTACCTATCGCGTAGGAGTATAGTATTTTGTAGAAAATATCAAGGTCGTATTTTTCCTGGGATCGGTGTTAATTATTCTACTTTTTAGAACGGACTATTATTTTATCGAACGAACGAAGTGGAGTTTATATTTAAAAACTAAAGAAAGAAAAATATATATACGTTAATTTATTAATATAGGGACTTAGAAGGTAGTCCTCGATTTCAGAATTACTTTGAGAGAATATTAATTCAGCTATTAAAGAACAACTTTATTTCTTAATTATCTAACTTCACGAGAGGGTCCCTTTGGTAGCATCACTGACTCGAAAGTACGACCGGGAAGGCATGCGTTTAAATGGTTTAATGTAAACGTAGTGTCTCATCACCTAGTATATGATCAATTAACAGAAAACCCTAGTTAGAATAACTAGAAAGTAGAGTTGAAATAGTTGAAAATAGTATCCAGCCCAGAGCTCATCTTGACCAAGTGCTAAGGGTTCTTAGCCTCTTCTCAGGATGGGGGCGGTATAAAGTACAGAAAATAATATCTACCTATCTATCTCAATCCAGGATTTAAGCTTTTGCTTCACCTTTGTTTTTGGGATAGGGTAGTAAAATTTTGTAGAGCTTCCGCACTATCTTAATCCAGGTCAATGGCTTTCGCCTCGCCTTTCATTCGGGATAGTATGAAAATAGTTTTGAAAATAGTTTTTAAAGCAGTTTCACGCTATCTTAATCCAGGACATAAGCAGAGCTTCGCCTTTCATTCGGTATAGTATGAGAAAAAGGAAAGTAAAAACTAAAAAATAAAGCAATAAAGTACTCAGAATTAAAATTGAAAGAGTCTATTTTATAAAGTCCAAAATTATTACAACTTTCTAAAAAGCTGAAAATAAAGCTGAAAATATTACAACTTACAGAACTTTAGAATACTTGAAAGCTACTACCAGTTCCTTGTCAGAGAGCTGGGGAGTCCTAACAGTTCTTAAGGAAGCTGCTGGAGTCCGAATAATTCTACTCAGCTCTGCCCTCTATTTATAGAAAAAAAAATTGCTTTTGGAAAAGCACTTTTGGAAAAGTTGCCAAACAGCTTATGGAAAAGCTGCCAAACAGCTTTTGGAAAAGCTGAAAATCAGCTTATGGGACAGCTGGCTATTGGATAGCTTGACACGTGGCGGCTTGGATAAGGATAGAGCACACTTGGCAGCTGAGTTGGCTGGCTGGATAAGGATGGCGGGTCAGGCTGGCAGCTGGCGGGTCGGGCAGGCAGGTAGCTGGCGCGTCGCGGGCTGGCGGCGGGTTACAGGTAGCTGGCGGGTCGGGCAGGAATAAATCCATTCAAAAATTGCGCTAGCCTGGTTTCAATCCTAAGCATCCAGAGAGAATAACTAGACACCACTCCACTAAGCCAACTGATCATTTCTGTCAAATACAGAAACATTATATATATATTATGTATTTCAGGATTTATACATATTGAATAAGTAATAATAGTATAAAATTATATAAATTTTCAAGCATATATTATATATATAATTTTTCAAGCATATATAAATATTTTGTTATTATATATATATTTTGTTATAAAATTCCAAGCATATATCAATATTATATATACATTCAAATCTAATACATATATTTATATGATAAAATTATGTTTTCATAGTTTTTAAGTTTTTTTTTAATTATTATTATTATTTACATGTATAGATATAGTTTTATAGAGTATAAATTTTTATATATACCTTTATCTAATATACTTAATATATAGGTTTAATATTAACTTTATATATATACATATAATGATATATTAATTATATATATACTTTTATTATTATACGCTATGATTATCATTATTATTAAATAATATAATTATTATTATATACTAAATACTATAATTATTTTATTATTAATATATATATATTATATACTATATGAAAGTAGTATAAATATTTATATTATTATCATAACTTTACTATTACATTTAATATTTATTATAATAGTTATAATCTACTTTTATTTTTATTTTATATATAAATAGTATATACATACAACAATTATATATTTTATTTAACTTATATCTAAACAACGTATATTTGTTATAATATATTATTGAATTTCTAAAAATATTTATTTAGAGAAAAAAAACATTTATTCAATAATTTACATAAAATATTACAAATTATATTAAGAAATTAAACTAAAATGTATACCAAAATGTTTATAAATAACTACTCATCAAATACCCCCATACTTAATTTTTGCTATTCCAGAGCAAATATAGAGTTGAGTATATTTACAAGTTATGAAATTTTCTATTTACTATCAATTTAATTCTTTAAGATAAAATAGGTATAAACATCCGGTGAATAAAGAGTTAAATGCTATCATATATATATATCATTGATACAAAAGTTAGAATTTATAGCCATAAAAGTTTTTGAAAACAAATAGTAAGCATATATTAAAATCAGATATAACAAAGATAGATTGGCTTTATGACTACTATATCTTGCATGAGATATGTTGAAAAAGTACAACCTATTAAGTATGCACTCTCAAAATTTTAAGCAAAATTAATTCAATTTTGTAGTGGTTTTAGGCGATAATAACTTGGTGGTTTTGCCCATACAGAGGCTTTAAATGCAGGAGGTGATGAATTTTATCCTCTCACCTTTTTTTCATATTCAAGCATTGTTACAACTATTTTAGGAAAAGATTTTCCAAAATAGAAAAAAAAACTTTGCAGAATTGACTTTTGAATTAATCCAATGCATATGTTTAGGAGCACATACTCCATTTCATATGGTCTTTTAACATTTATTGGATGCCTATGTTTACGGAATATTTTTTTCCCATGGACATAAGATCTTTTCTTTTCTAGGAGCACATACTCCTAGATGCTTGCGTGCGTAAAGAAACATGCCAAGCGAAATAGTCAGTAGGGTTGTAAAATAATTTTGATAAAAAATTTTGAGTGCAATGGTAATAGCTTGATATTTTCTATATTGTAACAAGATTGAAGTAATGATAATTACAATCTACAATTGTTTGGTGAACATAATATGTTTGCTTCTATTGTATATATATGTATTTCCTTTGATATTGAAAGCAGGCTTGCTAAAAAACTAACTCCGTTTATAATGAAATTTTACAAGGTAGTGTTTATAAGTGTATTCCGGATATTTATATCTATCTAGTTAGGAGAAGGAGTAGTAAATTTGAAAATTGAATAATTTGCATTTTTGATCAACTCAAATTTTTTTGGAATATATTTACATAGTATGGTTTTTGAAAATTTTGACTTGTTTTGGATGAGTACTAAAATAAATAATGCTTTTATTTTAAAGGAAAAATATAACATAAAAGTGATAAAAACATATTGCAGCTAAAAGCACCCCCATACTTATGTTAGGCATAGGTATGAAGTGAAAAATATGTACAGAATATACAAAAGCATAAAGGATGGAAATATACAAGGGAATTTATATTTCGAGGTTATGGAGTAGTGTTAGGGTTTCAGGTTCTTTTTGAAAAGGGTCCCCAGTAAAATATAGTTTTAAACGGTGCCCGTTTACTTTGAAAGTTCCTAGTTCAGGGTGAGAAATAAGAACAGTCCCATATGGCCAGGTTTGTTTAACAGTATAGGGTCCGGTCCATCGGGATTTTAATTTTCCTGGAAATAATTTAAGGCGTGAGTTATATAGTAGGACAAGATCACCTGGTGAAAAAGATTTTGGAAATTTAATTTTCCTATCATGATAAAACTTAGATCGCTCTTTATAAAATTTATTATTTTCATAGGCGTTTGCACGTCATTCCTCAAGTTCATTGAGTTGAAATTTACGTTGTTCGGCGGCTAAGTTTGTATCTAAGTTAAGAAATTTTAGCGCCCAATATGCGCGATGTTCTAATTCTACAGGTAGGTGACATGCTTTTCCATATACTAAACGAAAAGGTGTAGAACCGATCGCAGTTTTGAATGTTGTACGGTAGGCCCAAAGTGCATCATCTAATTTGAGGGACCAATCTTTTCGATTAGTATCTACAGTTTTTTCTAATATGCGCTTTAGTTCTCTATTGACTACCTCCACTTGGCCGCTTGTTTGGGGGTGATAAGCGGTAGCGAGTTTATGAGTAACTCCATATTTGGCTAACACTTTAGACATCTGGGTGTTACAAAAATGAGTACCTCGATCGCTAACTATAGCCCTAGGCATGCTAAAACGTGAAAATAAGGTTTTCAAAAATTTAACGACGACTCTCGAGTCAGCAGTGGGTAAAGCTTGCGCTTCAGCCCATCGTGAAACGTAATCGACTGTTACTAAAATATAACGATTTTTAAAAGAAGGAGGTAAAGGGCCTACAAAATCTATGCCCCACAGATCAAAAATTTCACATTCTAAGTAAAAGTTTAGGGGCATTTCGTCCCGACGGGAAATGTTACCTGACCGTTGGCAGCGGTTGCAAACACTTACCAATTTTTGAGCGTCCTTGAATAAAGTAGGCCAAAAGAATCCTGCTTCAAGGGCTTTACGTGCAGTCCGGTTGGATTGATAGTGTCCGCTGGTTGGTCCTTCGTGGCAGTGCCGTAGTATTTTTAGTCCTTCCTCATTCGAAATACATCTTCGAATTACTTGGTCGGCACAGACTCGGAATAAATACGGGTCTTCCCAAAAGTAGTTTTTCAAGTCAGAAAAGAATTTCTTCTTTTCTTGAATTGTAAAAGCTTTTGGAAGGACTCGGGCTACTAAATAGTTAGCCAAGTCTGCGAACCAAGGAGTAGAAGAGTTGGTTACCTTTTCGAGTGCGAGGAGACTTTCTTCAGGGAATTTATCTTCGATGTCGGCTTCCACGAGTGTATCTGTTGCAGCATTTTCTAGTCGAGAAAGATGATCGGCTGCCAAATTCTCTGCGCCTTTCTTATCTCGGATCTCTAAATCAAATTCTTGTAATAAGAGAATCCAACGTAATAAACGGGGTTTTGCATCTGCCTTAGTTAGTAAATATTTTAAGGCAGAATGATCCGTAAAAACTATAACTTTCGATAGCGTAATATAAGATCTAAACTTATCAAATGCAAATACAATCGCCAGTAGTTCCTTTTCCGGGGTCGTGTAATTGGTTTGTGTATATGTGAGAGTTTTACTTGCATAATAGATAGGATGAAAATATTTGTCTACTCGTTGTCCTAAGACAGCTCCTACCGCATAATCACTCGCATCACACATGATCTCAAAAGGAAAGGACCAATCTGGGGCTACTAAAATAGGAGAGTTGATAAGTTTGTCTTTAATAATATTAAATGCTACTAAGCATTCACTATCGAATATAAATGGGGCATCTTTTTCTAATAAATGAGTTAACGGTTTTGTTATTTTAGAGAAATTTTGAATGAACCGTCTATAGAAACCTGCATGGCCTAAGAAACTTCGAATAGATTTTACATTTGTTGGAGGAGAAAGTTTTTCAATTATTTCTATTTTGGCCTTATCGACCTCGATTCCCTGGGAAGAAATTTTATGACCGAGAACTAAACCTTCGCGGACCATAAAGTGGCATTTCTCCCAGTTTAACACTAAATTCGTGTCTTCACAACGTTGAAGAACACGAGTGAGGTTATCTAAACACGTATGGAATGAGTCTCCAAATACGGAGAAATCATCCATAAACACTTCCATAACGTCCTCTACTAACTTGCCGAAAATAGCTAGCATACATCTTTGAAATGTAGCTGGCGCATTACAAAGTCCAAATGGCATTCGCCTATAGGCGAAAGTACCAAAGGGGCAAGTGAACGTAGTTTTCTCTTGGTCTTTAGGGGCTATAGGAATTTGTAAATACCCTGAATAACCATCAAGAAAACAATAATATGAGTGACCCGAGAGTCGCTCTAATATTTGATCTATAAACGGTAGTGGAAAGTGATCTTTACGGGTGGCATCATTTAATTTTCGATAGTCGATGCACATCCTCCAACCCATAACAGTACGTGTTGGAATTAGTTCATTATTAGCGTTTGGTACTACCGTTATACTGCCCTTCTTAGGGACGACTTGTACGGGACTAACCCATGTGCTATCTGAGATTGGATAGATAATTCCTGCGTCTAATAATTTCATTACTTCAGCTTTTATGACATCCTTCTTATTAGGATTTAAACGTCGTTGGGGCTGGATAGATTTATGAGGGTTACCTTCCAAAAATATTTTATGCGTACAAAAATATAGGTTGAGTCCTTGGATATCAGAAATTTGCCATGCTAATGCATGACGATGTTGTTTTAACACTTCTATTAATTCAGACGTTTTCATATCATTTAATTCGGCAAAAATGATAATAGGGAGTTTAGATTCAGCTTCAAGGAAAATGTATTTTAAATGTGCAGGAAGTGTTTTCAGCTCGAGGGTTGGTGGTTTTTCATATGAATTTAGAGTTTTTAAAGTTGTAGAAGTTAAGGATATAAAAGGTTCTAAAGGGTCATCGGTAGGCATTTCATTTGAAATGGGTAAGTCTGCCAAGTCCGATTCTTCTACAGTCATTGAAAATAAATTAGAATAGGGAAAACCATTTTCCTCAAAAGAGGCTTCCGCAAGGTAGCCGGAATCGTCATTTATTAAAGAGTTTTTCATAGAGGGATCTATATCGATAGTAACTTCGTCATCTCCTACTCGTAAGAGAAGTCTACCGTTACTTACGTCTATTATCGCGCGAGAGGTTGTGAGAAAAGGACGACCGAGAATTATGGGAACATCGGCGTCTTCCTCTATGTCAAGTATAATAAAGTCTACCGAGAAGATAAACTTGTCTATTTTGACCAGAACATCCTCTACTATCCCTATTGGATATTTAATAGAACGATCTGCTAACTGGATGCTCATTTTAGTTGGGCTGGGGTTACCTAATCCTAGTTTTTGAAAGAGCGAGTAGGGCATTAAATTTATGCTAGCACCTAAATCTGCTAACGCATCTTTTATTAATAGATTACCGAAAAGACACGGGATGGAAAATCGTCCCGGATCGTTTAATTTTGGGGGTAATTTATGTAATAAAATGGCTGAACACTCGGCGTTAAGAAAAACTCTCGAAATATCTTCGAGTTTCTTTTTATTTGAAAGTAACGCTTTTAAATATTTTGCGTATTTAGGCATCTGTGCAATTGCCTCGCAGAAAGGTATATTTATTTGAATTTGTTTTAGCATTTTTAGAAAATTTTTATATTGTTCATCTTCTCGCTCATCTTTTAATTTAGATGGAAAAGGTAAAACAACATGTGGGGAAGAAATTCGCGGGGTTGAGGAGGCAGAGTCGTAACGGGAAGTGGTGTAGGAGGGCTAACCTTAGCTTCTTTTTCTACCCTAATGGGTGGTGGTAGCTCCCTGCCACTTCGTAGTTTGACGGCTTGTCAACTTGGTGGGTTACTGGAATGGCCAGTATCCCGCGGATTTGGTTCCGTATTTCCTGGCAAATTACCAGGTTGGCGTTCCGATAGCATTTTTGATATTTGTCCAATTTGTGTTTCTAAGTTTTTAATTGATCCGGTCAGGTTCCGGATATTGGACTCATTAATACTGACAAATTTCGTGAATATGTCTTCTATCGGGGTTGGCCTAAATTGGAACGGTTGTGGTGGTGGTGTTTGTGGTTGTGGGGGTTGTGGTGCAAATCCACTTGGATTTGTAGTTGGAGGGCGTTGAGCATTATTGGGGTTGCTCCATGAAAAATTAGGATGGTTCCTATATCCTGGATTATAAGAATTATTATTCGAGTTAATATTAGGATTATAGGAAGGTCTATAAGAGTTCCCCATATAATCGATTTCTTCAATTACATTATTATTAGAATTCCAAGTAGTTGAGGTGGAGGAAGCAGTTATTCCTGCCAATTATTTAGTTAAATTTTCTACTTGGAGTGCTAAAGTAAAAGAAGTGTCGAACTCATATATCCCAGCTTGTTTAGGGCGTGACCTTGGCACGTTCCACTGGTACGCGTTCATGGCCATTTCCTCAAAGAGGGTTTGAGCGGCATCAGGGGTTTTGTTATTGAGCGTGCCCCCAGCGGCAGCATCAATGGCTTGTCTGGTTTGAATATTCAAACCATTATAGAATATTTGTACCTGGAGCCAAGTTGGCAGTGCATGATGTGGACACCGACGTAAATATTCCTTAAAACGTTCCCAAGTCTCATAAAGAGACTCGGACTCGCCTTGCACAAAGGAAGAAATATCCGCACGCAGACGTGCGGTTTTTGCAGGTGGAAAATACTTTGTTAGGAATTTTTCGGTCATTTCAGCCCAAGTGGTGATAGATCCTCTGGGGAGAGAACCTAGCCACTGTTTGGCTTTCGTTCGTAACGAAAAAGGAAATAAGCGAAGACGGATGACATCATCAGTGATGCCATTTATTTTAAATGTGTCGCATATTTCTAAGAAATTGCATAAGTGCGTGTTTGGATCTTCGTCGGGCAAGCCATCGAATTGAACGGAATTTTGAATCATTTGGATTATACTCGATTTAATCTCGACGTTATTATTGGCAATTGGTGGACAAACGATACTAGACCCGGTGTCATCTAAATTAGGTCGTGCATAATAAGACATGGTCCTTTGGGGGACCACCTCTGGCATTTTTTGTTGCTCTGCTGCCATTTCTTATACGTGTGTGGTGCCTATGGACTCTTCCAGATTTAAGACAAGCTCTTGATTCAGAGATCAGAGGCGCCTGCGAAAGGTGCAATCGATTTCAGGATCAAGTTCAAGATTTAAATCCGATGGAGTTCTACGGGTCATACACTAAACAAAAGATTTTTTATATAAAAACAAAAATAGGGTAAAAAAAAAACTAAGTTAAAAAATTACAAACACACGAAAAGACGTAAAACGAAAAATAACTAATAACAGGTTTTTTTTATATAAAACAGGTTTTTTTATAAAAGTAGTTTTATAATAAAAGCAGGTTTTTGATTATAAACTAGTTTTTATTTTTTTCAAGTTTTATATAAAATACGTTAAAATAGTAGGTTAGGTTTTTTTTAATTTTTTGTTAGTATTTAATAAACTTGTTAATAAAAAGTTAGGTTTTATAAAAATAAAGTTTTTAATTCAGGGAATTTTATGTTTGTTTATTTTTATAAAAACTAAGGTTTTTTAAATACCAAGAAAAAGAAAAGATAAAATTAATAGCGTTCTTTTAGTTTCAAATATTAACACAAATAAACTAGTCCCCGGCAACGGAGCCAAAAAGCTTGATAAGTAAATTTTATTTTAAAGAAGATAGATTTAGTTTTATATAATCTTTTACATATATAAGTCTATCTCTTTTTTTTACTTACTTATATCCTGTGGATTAAGGCAAGAGTACCTATCGCGTAGGAGTATAGTATTTTGTAGAAAATATCAAGGTCATATTTTTCCTGGGATCGGTGTTAATTATTCTACTTTTTAGAACGGACTATTATTTTATCGAACGAACGAAGTGGAGTTTATATTTAAAAACTAAAGATAGAAAAATATATATACGTTATTTTATTAAGATAGGGACTTAGAAGGTAGTCCTCGATTTCAGAATTACTTTGAGAGAATATTAATTCAGCTATTAAAGAACAACTTTATTTCTTAATTATCTAACTTCACGAGAGGGTCCCTTTGGTAGCATCACTGACTCGAAAGTACGACCTGGAAGGCTTGCGTTTAAACGGGTTAACGTAAACGTAGTGTCTCGTCACCTGGTATATGATCAATTAATAGAAAACCATAGTTAGAATAACTAGAAAGTAGAGTTGAAATAGTTGAAAATAGTATCCAGCCCAGAGCTCATCTTGACCAAGTGCTAAGGGTTCTTAGCCTCTTCTCAGGATGGGGGCGGTATAAAGTACAGAAAATAATATCTACCTATCTATCTCAATCCAGGATTTAAGCTTTCGCTTCACCTTTGTTTTTGGGATAGGGTAGTAAAATTTTGCAGAGCTTCCGCACTATCTTAATCCAGGTCATAGGCTTTCGCCTTGCCTTTCATTCGGGATAGTACGAAAATAGTTTTGAAAATAGTTTTGAAAGCAGTTTCACGCTATCTTAATCCTGGACATAAGCAGAGCTTCGCCTTTCATTCGGGATAGTATGAGAAAAAGGAAAGTAAAAACTAAAAAATAAAGCAGTAAAGTACTCAAAATTAAAATTGAAAGAGTCTATTTTATAAAGTCCAAAATTATTACAACTTTCTAAAAAGCTGAAAATAAAGCTGAAAATATTACAACTTACAGAACTTTAGAATACTTGAAAGCTACTACCAGTTCCTTGTCAGAGAGCTGGAGAGTCCTAACAGTTCTTAAGGAAGCTGCTGGAGTTCGAATAATTCTACTCAGCTCTGCCCCTCTATTTATAGAAAAAAATTGCTTTTGGAAAAGTTGCCAATTAGCTTATGGAAAAGCTGCCAAACAGCTTTTGGAAAAGCTGAAAATCAGCTTATGGGATAGCTGGCTATTGGATAGCTTGACACGTGGCGGCTTGGATAAGGATAGAGCACACTTGGCAGCTGAGTTGGCTGGCTGGATAAGGATAGCGGGTCGGGCTGGCAGCTGGCGGGTCGGGCAGGCAGGCAGCTGGCGGGTCGCGGGCTGGCGGCGGGTTGCAGGTAGCTAGCGGGTCGGGCAGGAATAAATCCATTCAAAAATTGCGCTGGCCTGGTTTCAATCCCAAGCATCCAGAGAGAATAACTAGACACCACTCCACTAAGCCAACTGATCATTTCTGTGAAATACAGAAACATTATATATATATATTATGTATTTCAGGATTTATACATATTGAATAAGTAATAATAGTATAAAATTATATATATTTTCAAGCATATATTATATATATAATTTTTCAAGCATATATAAATATTTTGTTATTATATATATATTTTGTTATAAAATTCCAAGCATATATCAATATTATATATACATTCAAATCTAATACATATATTCATATGATAAAATTATGTTTTCATAGTTTTTAAGTTTTATTATTATTATTATTATTATTATTATTTACATGTATAGATATAGTTTTATAGAGTATATATTTTTATATATACCTTTATCTAATATACTTAATATATAGGTTTAATATTAACTTTATATATATACATATAATGATATATTAATTATATATATACTTTTATTATTATACGCTATGATTATAATTATTATTAAATAATATAATTATTATTATATACTAAATACTATAATTATTTTATTATTAATATATATATTATATACTATATGAAAGTAGTATAAATATTTATATTATTATCATAACTTTACTATTACATTTAATATTTATTATAATAGTTATAATCTACTTTTATTTTTATTATATATATAAATATTATATACATACAACAATTATATATTTTATTTAACTTATATCTAAACAACGTATATTTGTTATAATATATTATTGAATTTCTAAAAATATTTATTTAGAGAAAAAAAACATTTATTCAAAAATTTACATAAAATATTACAAATTATATTAAGAAATTAAACTAAAATGTATACCAAAATGTTTATAAATAACTACTCATCATTGACCATCCTGATTGTCCTGTTCTGCAACTGCTTATCAGCTTTATCCTCGATTCGAATGGGCCTAACCTTCGTCATTAGCCCAGATTCGACTGGTATACGATCATTCACAATCACTTGAGCATGATATTTTACCGCTTTTTGAAGCAATTATATGTGGAAAACATCATACAATCCACTCAATTTTACTGAAGGAGCTAGCCGATAGGCAGCTTCTCGAATTCGCTCCACCAATTCAAGCAGACCAAGATATCTCAGACTTAACTTTTCAAGCGCCGAGTAGTGGACACGCCTTTGAAGGTCTTGATTTTCAAATATACCCAATCGCCAATCACAAAATCAATGTTTCGGTTCTTGGCATTGTAATACTTTGCTTGTCTATCTTGGGCTATCAGTAGCCTCTCCCGAATAGAGCGTGAAAGTGAGATTAAGATCTATCTCAACTCTAGAGGGGGGGGGGTGAATAGAGTTTATTTAAAGTAAATTCATAATTTTAAACTTAGCAAAACTTTTAAGATTTAATTTATATATAGGTGTAAGGTGTCTTGCTATAGAATTAAAAGAAAAGTAAAAAGAAGAGCACAGCACACAGCAAAGAAAACACACAAGCAAACCAGAAAACATAAGGAGCTATAGTGGTTCCCCAAAAACCTGGGTATATCCACTCTTCTACCACCCTTGGTAGGAATCCACTGCAAGAAGGGTTGATCAGGTGTCCTGGCACCAATGAGCTTTTAACAAGGTGCTCAAAAACCAAACTACATTTTTTGATCAGGTGTCTTACCACCACTGAGTTTTGACAAGGTTCTCAGAACCAGAATCAAAGCTTTTGAAGGGAGTTTTGAAAACCCTTTTACAGAGGGAAAGGAAAAGAAAAAGAAAGAGTGAAGTTGTCTTCTCTGTCTCAATCAAAGAGAGAAGCACAAGTGGATTTGTATTGTCAAAGCTCCCCCTGAGATGTTGACTAGATCAGGAGTGGAAGCTTTGCTTCAGGGGGATAGGTCTTCAGAAGCTTTAGATCTCCATCATAAGATAGTTTCAGTAGAGGCTGAAAGATGAGTTGTCTGGAGTCCTTGGGATGAAGCTGAGATCACTTTTTGAGTACACAAAATTATTCAGCTAATTCTTCAGGATTGATCACTTGAGTTTTCTTGTGTTGATCAGAGAATCCTGTGAATCACTTCTTCTTTTTCTTTCTTATCTGTATCACTCTATGTATCTGTGTGTCTTGTTACTGGAGGAAAGAAGAGAAGAAGATTTTTTAATTCTCTGAAGATTCTATGTCCAAGATAGCTGTTAACCAGACATTAAATGCCTTCCATAAAAGATTTTGTCTTCTAGAGGAAAGTCCAGTAAAACATTCTCTGAATAATTTCTTGAAACTTGCTCCAGAATAAATGAAAATGGCTGGCAGATCTCTTGACATAAATGTTGAGATAATTTGAAACACATTCCAAAGTCTGACTGAATTTGAATCCTTAAAAATGTCGATCTCTCAAGAAAAACATCGATCTGAGCTCGAAGAACGTCGAACTAAGCTCAGAGACTAGAAATGATCATCAGCCAGAAAACGTCGAACTGAGCTCGAAGATCGTCGAACTGAGCTCAGCGACCTGGAGAATAAGTGAAGAAAGATCGTGAAAGTTAGGTGATAAGATCTATCTACCTCTAGAGGGGGGGGGGGTGAATAGAGTAAGTTCAAATAGATTGATGTATTTAAAACTTTTTGATCTACTTAGTGTAGAGAGTGAGTTATACAATGATTAAATATATGATAAAGCAAACAACACACAGCACACAGCAAGAAGTAAACATAAACCACAGAAGACACAAGGAAATTATAGTGGTTCCCCAAACTTGGGTAGTCCACTCTTCTATCACCCTTTGATAGGAATCCACTACAGGATGGTTGATCAGGTATCCTGGGCACCACCAGATTTTTTGATAAGGTGTCTTGCCACCACTGATTTTGACAAGGTCTCAGCTAACCAAAAGGGTAACTTTTGAAGGGAGTTAAAACCCTGTACAGTTGGAATAAGGTAAAGAAAGGATGAGTATGCTTCTCTGTCAACTATCAAAGAGAAGCTTGTGGATTTTGATGTTGTCAAAGCTCCCCCTGAGATGTAGATGAGTTCAGGTAGAAGAAGCTTTGCACAAGGGTGACAGGCTCTTCACTGCTTGTCCTTCTTCAGTAATAGATAACTCAGACACTGAGTGTTTGATGTCTGAAGGTAGAAGGCAGTCTGTAGAAGAGTTGATTGCAGAGCAGAAGAGAATCAGAGAGAATTGATGATGATCTTTCTCTGAGTGATGTTCTTCTCTTTTAATTCTCTGCAGCAGATTCTGTGAGAGAGAGATGATGAAGAATGTTCTCTGTAACAAAACTGAATAACTGTGTATATCTCTCTCGAAAAATCTCTGAGTAATAGAATTACTACTGTCTGATAGATAGCCGTTGGCAGGGCATTCAATGCATTCCTTAACTGTCCATGCTTGGAAGGAAGTGCCTTAAATGATTTCCAATGAAAATTCCTTGAGATATGGACCAATTAAGTCTTGAAACGGCCAGGGGATCTCTTGCAATAACTGCTTTGATGATCTTTAATTTGAATTTCAAAAGTCAATAGACGGGAGAACCCAAAACATTGAATTCATCATAAATCGTCGATCTGAGCTTGACTATCCGTCGATCAGAGAGTGATTAAGGATGCAGAGAGAATCACGCCAAAACGTCGAGCTGAAGTCGACGTTACGTCGAACTGAGGACGACGCTGCGTCGAGCTGCGATCGACTATGCGTCGAGCAGCGGTCGACTACGCGTCGAGCTGAGGACGACGACACGTCGAGCTGGGGTCGACTATCCGTCGGGCTGAGCAGAACTAAAATCTCAAATATCCTAAGTTCTAAACTCACACTCAATGACCTATGCTATACAAAGAGGTCATGCATCCTTAGCATAGTTATCCTGACCCAAATATAAAAAGGGTGTTCCAACAGATCGTCGACCTGAGCTAGAAGATCGTCGAATTGAGTTCGACGACTAAGCAAACTGACTGAAGGCAGATCGTTGATCTGAGCTCGAAGATCGTCGAACAGAGCTCGACGACTTAACTTAGTTGAGCTCAGAGAGCATCGAACGGAGTTCGACGTTTCGTCGAACTCAGCTTGACGAAAAAGGTCTTAGACTTGGCTCTATCTCTGAAATCTTGGAATGGTCCTGGGGGCAGCTTCAAACCTAAGTTCTAAGCCCTAGACACATTCTAATGTTGACCTTTTCAACTACACATCTAGGTCAACCTGGTTTCCTAAGAAAAACATAGTGATCCTTACCCAAATTAGTAATAGGGTGTTCCAACAATCTCCCTCTATTTGGGTTAGGATTACTATTTACATATTTCAGAAATAAAAGTTACAACAACATATAGAAGAGCAACAAACAAAATAACAGAGCAAGAAATCATAGCAGCAATCAAGAGGAATTTCAGCAAATGTTCAGTGAGATTATACTGTCTGCTTACACATGTTACTTCTTTTCATTTCCTTTCTTAAATATGATTTCTCTGTTAGGATTAAGGGCTTCCTTCTTTGACCTTCTGTCATCATCTGAACCTAAGGAGGTTTGAGCTCTTGGTCTTGGAATCACAGCCTCGGGATGCAGCTTCAGGTAGTCCACTGGGTCAAAGAATTTACTTGAAGAATACCTTTCCAATTCATCTTTTCTTTGTTCTGACAGAGTAGTAATATTGGAGGTATCTTTTCCTTGCTCTCTTGCTTTCTTCAATTGATCTAGTGCAGCCAATTCTTTCATCCTTGCAGTCCATGACAATGGATTATTCTCTGGGTCTTCAAATGGCACTACAGGCTCATATCTGTTAACAGTTTCTGAAGCAATAGGAGTTCTGGTCTTAACTTTTTCTCTGAGCTTGTAAGGGAAAGGATCTTGAGTAGAGTCTGTGAACCTTTGTCCTTCCCTAGCTTGAAATCTATGCTCTCTTTGGCTTCCTCTATACTGACCCCTTCTGGACTGATAGCCCCTTTGGTATTGCCCCCTAGGATGGTATCTTTGAGAATACTGGGAGGAACTTTGCTTGGAAGCTGGGGCTTGAGAAGCTGAGCCTGACCCAGAATCTAGAGGAGGAGGAGGATGAAACTGAGAAGATCCCTTTTCATATCTGTCTAACTTCCTTCTCTTCTTCATAGCTTTTAATTGATTCTTAGAGTACTGCATCCAGGGCTCAGTGATAGAACCTTCATGCAAAATGTAATATGGAATGCCATTTGAATCTTTAGCTTGAGCTGGTGGAACCTTCATCATGGCCTAGCTTCTGGCCTTCCTTTTCTTGGCAATAATATTAGAGGAATCATCAGATTTAGTTTGAAACTGATCACTGTCTGAACTTTGAGGTCTATCATATAAGTCATCAATGCTTTTTATATACTTTTCTTGTTGCTTGACTTGATTAGGGGTAAGAGCAGGAGCAGTAGCAGCAGAAATTACAGGAGCAGAGACAGCAGGAGTAGAAACAATTGAAGCAGAAATAGATTTAGATTCTTCTAGGTAGGTAGTAAGTTCTTTAGCAGCAGCAGTATCCTCAATCACATAGACCATTTCAGTATCTTCTGAAAGAAGACTTATTGTAACAGCAGCAGCAGCACTTAAAATATCAGCATCCACAGCTTTGAAGGAATTAACATATAGGGCAATCAGGATGGGATCATAGTAATTGATAGGCACAATGGCCTTAGTGAGGTCTTCAGATTGTTGAACTGGCAGAGAGCTGAAATATACAGTATCAAAAATAGAGAGTAGACTCTGAAGGTCCACTGCAAAAATAGGAGCAGAACTGGAACCTTCAGCAGTCTCAGGCACATCCACTGCTTTATAAGGCATCTCTCCCTGCCTTAGTTCAGAGATAATTGAATCAAGGCACCCAGATGAAGGGATTGCCTAGGAAGAGAGGAAGGAAGACAACTTGGTAGACAACTCCTGAACATGTTGCAGGAGTGGAGCCAAGGAGGTCTCCAGCAGTGAGGTTAGCCTGGGGGCTAGCAACACATAAAGCTTGTCTGCCAGGTTTGAAATATCTACTTGCTCAAGATGGGCTTGAATAGAGGTAGGAGGTGAAGGTACTGGAATGAGGGTGACTGAGACTAATGGGATGGAGGACGTGGTGGTGGAAAGTGTAGGGATGGATGGCTCTGAAGGAGGAATAGTGGAGATAGAAGTTATTGAGGTGGAGATAGATGAGATGGAAGAGTCAAAGGATGGGGTAAAGGATGGTTGAGAGAGGATTTCTTGAAGAATTTGTTGATAGGAGGATGTTGAGGGAAGCTCAGGAGGAGAAGGAGGAGAATCATCCATAAAGGAGTCATCTATAAGAGAAAATGATGGAGTGGTGAAAGTTGGATAAGAGAATAGAGGATGGAATTCTTCAGAGGTTGTGGCTGGAGGAGGAGACATTGGTGAGAAAATGGTAATGGGGGAAGAAGCTGAGATTTGAGGAGAGGTTGAGGTGGTGACTGGGATAGAAACAGCTGGAGGAGGAGAGGAAGAGGCAGTCAATTCTTCTGCTGGGTAAGATACCTGAGGAGGTGTGACTTGAGTAGTCCTGGTGCCTGAAGCAAGTGGTGCTGCAGCAGCCCTGATGGGGTTGATGATTTACCTGTCCCATTTGCTGAATAGGGCACAGGTAAGCCTCTTGGATGCATTGATGAACATCCCACTAGAGGTCAGCAGCTCAGGGCACCTGGAGTGCAGGTAAACCCCTAATATTCTCCCAAAGCTTACATGGTTTTTGTTCAGTTTGTTCTTGATTAAGCTGAAAAAGATTGATCCCCAGTCTAAATGCTTCTTATCAACCAGTGCTCCCATTAAGCAGAATTGATATCTTGATATAGTGTCATGGGCTGAGTGGTTTGCCAGAAGCACTTTGCCAACCACATCAGCCAGAAATTGGTATTCGATAGACAGATTCTTTTTGAACAGTTTGTTAGGGTTCACAGTAGTGTGACCCATTATATCAAGCATAGAGGCATACTCTTCTCCAGATAAATCAATGGAGTCATCTCCAAAACTAAGGAGGAAAACTTCAGTCAGAAGGGCTGGGGACAATGGTACCTGAGTCCCTTTTATTGAGCCGATGACAGAATTCTCATTCTCATCTGTCGCGGTAAAACACCATTCTTTTATCTCTTCTGAAGCAATCTTCATTCGGGTGGTCATGATCTGAGATAGCTGCTATTCTCGGAATAGGTTGAGAATGTCCTTGAATCGCTGATCACTTCCATCGAACGAATTCATATCAATATCAAAACCTGTATCGTATTTCATCTTTGAAATAGCAGCACTTGATCCAGCCATCTGTACCTGCAACAATGAAAAAAACACGACCAAGTGTAGAAGATTTGGAGGGAAAGAGAGAAAGTTGCAAAGGGTATGAATGCGTAAATGACGAACGAAGGCCGAAGAAATGATTTTATATTAGGGTTTGATGGCGAAACAGAAAATCATTGAGCTCAGTTCGATGAAACTTCGAACTCAGCTCGACAATTTGGGCTACTAAAGGAATCTGAAGAGTCTCCAATAACGTCGAACTCCGTTAGACGATATTGTCGAGCGTCGAGCTCCGCTCGACGACCGATGAAAAGAAAGAATGGAAGCCTGGAGCTAACGGCGGCGCTGAACTCAGATCGACGATTCAGGAAACGTCGATCTGCGGTCGACGATTTTTAGAAAATCGTCGATCTCCGTTCGACGATTTCTGGGGAAACGTCGAGCGCAGTTCAGAGACAAAACCTATTCTACAGACACAAAAAGAGATAAGTTTTTAGCCTAGTCTTGGTCTGTTTTTAGATTTACAAAATCTTGGAGTTTATTTTAAACTGCCTCCATCTAGCATTCCTAACTGATTGAGGAAGAAGTTATGCTTCTTTTCATCCAAAGGCTTGGTGAAAATATCTCCCCTTTGCAAATCAGTTGGGATGTATTCAAGTTCAATTTTGTTTTTCTCAATATTATCCCTTAGAAAATGATGTCTAATTTCTATGTGTTTTGTCCTACTATGGAGGACTGGATTTTGTACAATGGAAATAGCACTGGTGTTATCACAAAATATTTTTGACTTCTTTAAGTTGTAACCATAGTCTAGGAGTTGGTTTTGTATCCACAAGATGTGTGAACAACAACTACCTGCAGCCATATATTCAGCTTCAGTAGTTAAAGTTGACACAGATGTTTGTTTCTTACAAAACCAAGAGACAAGTCTGTCACCAAGGAACTGACAAGTTCCACTGGTGCTTTTCCTGTCTATTCTGCATCCAGCATAATCAGCATCTGAAAATCCAGTTAAGTCAAATGCTGAATCTTTTGGATACCAGAGTCCTAGATTTGGACAGCTTTTAACATACCTAAGAATCCTCTTTACTAAAGTTAAGTGAGACTCTCTAGGGCTAACTTGGAATCTAGCACAAATGCATGTAGCAAACATTATATCAGGCCTGCTAGCTGTAAGGTACAGTAAAGAGCCAATCATTGCTCTATATGTTATCTGATCAACTGGTTTCCCATGTTCATCAGCATCCAATACAACATTGGTAGGCATGGGTGTTTTCATACATGATGCATCAGACATACTAAATTTCTTAACCAGCTCTTTTGCATACTTGGTTCGAGAAATAAATATGCCTTTAGCATGTTGTTTGACTTGCAATCCTAAGAAGAAGGATAGCTCACCCATGCTACTCATTTCAAATTTTGAATGCATTAGATTAGAGAATCTTCTGCACAAGTTTGAATCAGTAGACCCAAAAATAATATCATCTACATAAATCTGTACTAGTAGGGTGTGGGACTTATGGGTTCTAATAAAAAGAGTTTGGTCTACTCTCCCCCTAACAAAATCATTTTTCAGAAAAAAACAATCTAGGGTCTCATACCATGCTCTAGGAGCTTGCTTGAGACCATATAATGCTTTGTGTAGTTTAAAAACATAATCAGGATGGGTTAGAGAGATAAAATCTGGAGGTTGTCTGACATAGACTTCTTCTTTGATTTCCCCATTGAGAAAAGCACTCTTGACATCCATTTGATAGACTTTGAATCCCTTGTGAGCAGCATAAGCCAGAAAGATTCTTATGGCTTCTAATCTTGCAACTGGTGCAAAAGTCTGGTCATAGTCTATCCCTTCTTCCTGAGAGTACCCTTGAGCAACTAGCCTTGCCTTATTCCTTACAATGATTCCTTGATCATCTAGCTTATTTCTGAACACCCATTTGGTTCCAACAATGGGATGATCCTTTGGCTTAGGCACTAGTTCCCAAACTTTATTTCTTTCAAATTGATGCAGCTCCTCTTGCATTGCAATGATCCAGTGTGGATCTTGTTATGCATCTTGAATGGTTTGAGGTTCAATTTGAGAGAGGAAGCAAGTGTGCATCAGGTTCTGGTTGACCTGATTTCTAGTTTGCACACTAGCTGAGATGTCTCCAATTACTTGAGAAATTGGATGATCTCTTGTTGTTACTGGATCAACAGGGGGTGTTGATGGTTCACCAACCTGTGTTGTTGTTTCCTCTTGTGGAACAACAGCTGGTTCTTCAAGAAGATTTCCTTCCTAATGGTGAGCAGCTTCTTCATCTTCACTATTATCATCCTTTTGTGTAACTTATAATCTGTCCAAGTCTTCAGCTAGAGAGTGCACCTGCAAATGTTCTTTGGTAGAAGTATTCTTCTCCTTGAAAGACATGTTAGCTTCATCAAAGGAAATGTGGACAGATTTTTCTATTTTTAGAGTAGTTTTATTATAAACCCTATAGGCTTTACTATTAATGGAGTATACCAGAAACACTCTTTCATCAGCTTTAGCTTGGAATTTTGCTAGATATTTCTTGTCATTATTATGAATGTAACAAGTGCAACCAAAAACCTTAAGATAGTCTACTTTAGGTTTCTTCCCTTTGAGTAATTCATAGGGAGTCTTGCCCTTCAGTTTATGTATTAGACTTCTATTCAACACATAATTGGAGGTGTTCACTGCCTCAGCCCAAAAGGATAGAGGTAGGTGAGCATCTGTCAATAATGTAGTTGTAGATTCAATAAGGGTTCTATTTTTCCTTTCCGCTACCCCATTTTGTTGAGGAGTTCTAGGAGCTGAGAAAGTATGCCTGATCCCTTCACTTTGACAGAACTCTTGCATGAGAAGAGAATCAAACTCTATCCCATGATCACTTCTGATCAGGGCAATATGAGTGTTGAACTCAGTCTGAATGCATTTGAGAAAATCTGTCAAACATTTAAAGTTATCAGACTTCTTCCTCAGAAAGAATACCCATGTGAATCTTGAGAAGTCATCTACAACCACTAAAGTATAGGATTTCCCTCCTAAGCTTTGTACTGCAATGGGTCCAAAAAGATCCATGTGTAATAGATACAAAATCCTAGGTGAATCACTCTTGTTAATTGATTTAAAACTACTTTTAGTTTGCTTGCCTAATTGACAAGCCTTGCAGAGTCCTTCCTTCTTGTAGGGGCCAGAAGGCAGTCCTCTAACAAGGTTGTCCTTGGATAGCCTAGCAATGGTTCTAAGGTTAATGTGTCCTAGTCTTTTATGCCATAGAATATTGGGTCTAGATATGTAATTGAACTGACAAATATCTACCTTAGATGAATGGAAGTCTACTAAGTAAATATTACCTTTCCTGTTACATGTCAACACAGTTGTGTTGTCTTCTGACTTGATCTTGCATATTTATTTGTTGAAAGTCACTTGATATCCTTCAACACACAGTTGACTGATGCTTATTAGGTTGTGTTTGAGTCCTTCAACATAGGCTACCTTCTTGAAGGTGACTGTTCCAATTTGAACTGCACCATATCCTTTTGTAGTTCCAAAGTTTGAATCACCAAAAATTACTTTGGGTCCAAGCTTGGCTTTAAAGGATGTGAAGTTGTCCTTATTCCCTGTCATGTGCTTTGAGCACCCACTATCCAGATACCATAATTGGTTTGATGTTGGATAGGTCTTCACCTGCATAGATAAGAATTTACATATTCTTGACCCAGTTTACCTTGGGCCTAGGTTGATAACCTTTAAATTCAGAAATAAATGACATCCCAGGTTGACTCTTATAACCTTCAGGATGGTATCTCCTAGGAGGTACTATCCATTCAGTATAAGGGTTAAAGTTTTGGGATGAAGCATTTCTAGGATTGAATTGAGATTTACCTCTGAAGGAAGATTCAAAGCTCTGAACTGTGTTCGACGATCGTCGAGTTGAGTTCGACGATCTTGGGAAAAATCGTCGAGCTTCGTTCGAAGATCGAGTATGAGGGAGTTCGGAGTTCAGGAAACGTTGAGCTGAGTTCGACGTTTCAATCTGAGATCGTCGATCTCTGTTCGACGATCATCAACCTCTGCTCGACGTTTTCTGTTGAACTTTCTTTTTCTTAGGTAGATCTGAATTTTTCCTAGCTACCTCTACAACACCCTTCCCTTTATCAGAAATAAATTTGATTGGGGTGGTTAATACTATGGGTTGGCTAGATAAAGCACCCAAGCCCAGTGTACTATTTAATCTTGAGTTGACTGTGCTTGTGATGTCCATTAATTTGATACTTCTCCCATTAAGGGATTCTTCAAATTGCTTGGCCTTGGATAGTTCACTTTTTAGTGAAGCTATCTCCTCTCTATAGCATTCTAACTCTTCAGAGAGTTTGAGGTTCTCTGATTTTACAGTGCTATACTCAGATAGTTGTTTTCTGAGGGAAGTGATTTCCTTCTCAGACTCCAACAGATCTAGGCATAGTACTTTAAACTCATGTTTAAAATCCTCAGAACTGAAATCAAATGAATTGATTACCTGATCTTCTTCTAGTTGAGCTTCTGAATCTGATTCTGACTCTTCTGCTTCTGAATCTATTTGAGAGGCATTGATAGCCATCATGCAGAATTCCTTTTCATCAGCATCATCCTCATCATCACTGGACCTGGATGAGGCTTCAGAGTCCTCTTCAGTTTCACTCCATGTCTCAGCAACAAATCCCTTCCTTATATGTTTGTTCTTACTGGAGGAGGGTTTGTCTGAGCTGTTCTTTCTGAAATCTTTCTCCTTTCTTCTTTCTCTTCTATCTTTCTTATCCTTGTTCTTATTTTCTGGACAGTCAGACACAATATGGCCTGGTTTCCTGCAACCAAAACATATAATTTCTTTATTGTTACTTGATTTATCATACCTTGGTTTATCATGACCCTTGTATGATCTCTTTCTGAAGTCTTTTCTGGCCATCTTGTAGAATCTTTTGGCCAGTAGACTTAGGAGCTCATCATTTCCTGTAGCTTTTTCTTCAGGCTCCTCTTCTGCAGCTTTGAAGGCTATGGTCTTTTCTTTTCTTGTGACTAGAGAAGTAGCCTTTTGTTCTTCTTCTCTATTTTTAATGAGCAGCTCATTAGATTTGAGCTTGCCCAGGAGAGCTTCAGTGGTGATCTCATTTAGACTTCTGGTATCTTTGATTGGCAAGATTCTTGAATCCCAAGTGCTGGGGAAGTACATTAAGATTTTTTCATTCAGCTCAGTCAATGAGATTTCTTTATCCAGAGTCTTTAACTCATTGACAATCAGACTTAGTATATTGTACATGTCAGCCACTGATTCAGCTTCTCCCTTTTTGAAATTCTCATATTGGCTTATCAGATGGGATCTCCTGTCTTTCCTTTCATCAACAGATCCTGAGACAATTTCAGAGAGCTTGTCCCAAATTCCTTTGGCTGAGTTGCAGTCAGCTACCTTCTGAAATATCTCATCAGACATTGTCTGAGCTAAGATATTCATGGCCTTGGCATCTGCAGTCTTCCACTTCTTTATTTCAGCATCTGTTCCTGAAGGAGGTGGAACTGCATTTGTACTTGAGCTTGCTGGTGGACTTGGGCACTCTATCAAAACAGAATTAAATATGTCTTCATCAATAGAGTTCATGTAAAGTCTAATCCTTGCTTTCCAATGTGCAAACTTGTATAGATTGCACACTGGAGGCCTGGTGCTTGCATAATCTTTGTTCTGTGCCATGTCTTTATATAAAATTAAATATAATGAAAATAACCCTCTTAAAAGATTGATCTTATCAAGGATCTTTTGGTTCAGGTGTTAGCCTGTATGAATAACCAACCTGCCTCTGATACCAATTGAAAGTGAGAGTATGATCTATCTCAACTCTAGAGGGGGGGTGAATAGAGTTTATTTAAAGTAAATTCACAATTTTAAACTTAGCAAAGCTTTTAAGATTTAATTTATATATAGGTGTAAGGTGCCTTGCTATAGAATTAAAAGAACAGTAAAAAGAAGAGCACAGCACACATCAAAGAAAACACACAAGAAAACCAGAAAACACAAGGAGCTATAGTGGTTCCCCAAAAACCTGGGTACATCCACTCTTCTACCACCCTTGGTAGGAATCCACTGCAGGAAGGGTTGATCAGGTGTCCTGGCACCAATGAGCTTTTGATAAGGTGCTCAAAAACCAAACTAGATTTTTTGATCAGGTGTCTTGCCACCACTGAGTTTTGACAAGGTTCTCAGAACCAGAATCAAAGCTTTTGAAGGGAGTTTTGAAAACCCTTTTATAGTGGGAAAGGAAAAGAAAAAGAAAGAGTGAAGTTGTCTTCTCTGTCTCAATCAAAGAGAGAAGCACAAGTGGATTTGTATTGTCAATGCTCCCCCTGAGATGTTGACTAGATCAGGAGTGGAAGCTTTGCTTCAGGGTGATAGGTCTTCAGAAGCTTCAGATCTCCAGCATAAGATAGTTTCAGCAGAGGCTGAAAGATGAGTTGTCTGGAGTCCTTGGGATGAAGCTGAGATCACTTTTTGAGTACACAAAATTATTCAGCTAATTCTTCAGGATTGATCACTTGAGTTTTCTTGTGTTGATCAGAGAATCCTGTGAATCACTTCTTCTTTTTCTTTCTTATCTGTATCAGTCTGTGTATCTGTGTGTCTTGTTACTGGAGGAAAGAAGAGAAGAAGATTTTTTAATTCTCTGAAGATTCTATGTCCAAGATAGCCGTTAACCAGAGATTAAATGCCTTCCATAAAAGATTTTGTCTTCTAGAGGAAAGCCCAGTAAAACATTCTCTGAATAATTCCTTGAAACTTGCTCCAGAATAAATGAAAATGGCTGGCAGATCTCTTGACATAAATGCTGAGATAATTTGAAATACATTCCAAAGTCTGAATGAATTTGAATCCTTAAAAACGTCGATCTCTCAAGAAAACATCGATCTGAGCTCGAAGAACGTCGAACTAAGCTCAGAGACTGGAAATGATCATCAGCCAGAAAATGTCGAACTGAGCTCGAAGATCGTCGAACTGAGCTCAGCGACCTGGAGAATAAGTGAAGAAAGATCGTCGACCTGAGCTAGAAGATCGTCGAATTGAGTTCGACGACTAAGAAATCTGACTGAAGGCAGATCGTCGATCTGAGCTCGAAGATCGTCGAACAGAGCTCGACGACTTAACTTAGTTGAGCTCAGAGAGCATCGAACGGAGTTCGACATTTCGTCGAACTGAGCTCGACGAAAAAGGTCTTAGACTTGGCTCTATCTCTGAAATCTTGGAATGGTCCTGGGGGAAGCTTCAAACCTAAGTTCTAAGCCCTAGACACATTCTAATGTTGACCTTTTCAACTATACATCTAGGTCAACCTGGTTTCCTAAGAAAAACATAGTGATCCTTACCCAAATTAGTAATAGGGTGTTCCAACAGAGCGTATCGTCGAATTTGCTTCTTCGACTTCCTTACGCTTTTATAATTTAGACTCACCTGATTCCGCCAAAGATAATGGTGTACAGCATATCCGACCATACACCGCTTCAAACGGTGCCATACTTATGCTAGCTTGGTAGCTATTATTGTTGGCAAACTCTACCATATAGAGATGATCTTCACACCTCTTTCCAAAATCCAAGGCGAACATTCGGAGCATGTCCTCCATCATTCTGTTGGTTCTCTCAGTCTTGACATTAGTTTCGGGATCAAAGGTCGTACTAAACGTTAACTTTGTTCCCAACAACTGATGGATTAGTCTCCAATCATTCGATGTGAATCGCCCGTCACGGTCACTTACGATGCTACGGGGAACATCGTGCAATCGTACGATTTGCTCAACGTAAAGTTTTGCCAAGACTTCCACTGAATCATCCTTCTTGTTTGGAAGGAAGTGAGCCACTTTTGTCAACCGGTCTACGATCACCGAAATCGAATCATTACCGCATTGAGATCTCGACAAACCGTGCATGAAATCCATCGAAATATCATCAAACTTCCATTCTGGAATAGGTAGCGACTTCAAGAAATCTCTGGGCTTCTGGCATTCTTCTTTCACCAACGAACATGTTTGACATTTAGCCAAAAAATATGATATGTCTTTCTTTAATCCTGGCCACCATAACAGCTTTTTCATGTCTTTGTACATCTTTGTGCTCCCTAGGTGCATTGATTTTTTCATAAAGTGAGCCTCATTCATCAATTCTACCCTTAGCTTACCCATACTTAGGACGCAAAAATCACCCTCTTTCTACAAAAGGCCGTCATCCCAGGATAATTGGTCATTTGACCCATCCACTGCATAGCGTTGCCGACTTTCATCAGTTCTGTTGCTCGCCGAATTTTGTCTGCAAGGTCATATTGTACCTCCGTCCAGTTCAAGCATGCATTTGCTGTGGAATTCTTGTCAACAAAAGAAATTTCTAACGCTTCCAACTCCTGGATCAGAAGCTCATCATGCATCTACACCCAATTTGCCCTTGACGGAGTACTACGACTCAAGGCATCTGCGACCACGTTTCCCTTCCCGGGAGTGCAGTGAATATCAAAGGTATAGTCCCCAAGGAACTCCATCCACCTTCATTGTCGCATATTGAGATCCTTCTGATCCAATAGGTACTTTAGTCTCTTATGGTCCGTAAATATATCCACGTTTACGCAATATAGATAGTGACGCCACAATTTAAGTGCAAAAATCACCGGCTCAAACTCTAAGTCGTGGACGGGATAGTTTTGCTCATGCACTTTCAACTGGCGTGAGCCATAAGCAATCACCTTTCCAAACTGAAGAAGAACGCAGCCTAAGTCGCTCCCTGATGCATCACTATAAATCTCATAGCCGTTTGTACCACATGGTGATGTCAAAACAGGCGTCGTGGTCAAACGACTCTTTAGCTCGTCAAAAGCTCACACGCACTCCGACATCCAAACAAACTTCTGATCCTTCCTCATAATGTGGTAAGAGGCAATGCGATCTGTGAGAAGTTTTCTACAAAACGTCTGTAGTAGCCTGCCAGTCCAAGGCAACTCCTGATTTCGGCCACCGAAGACAACACTGGCCACTCCCGTATGGATCTTATCTTTGACGGATCCACTGTAATGCCCTCTCCACTTACTATATGGCCAAGAAAAGCCATTGACGACAGCCAAAACTCACACTTTGAGAACTTATTATAAAGCTTATTTCTCCACAGGGTATGCAACACCAACTGTAAATGGTTCGCATGGTAAGCTTCAGATTGAGTGTACACCAAGATATCATCAGTGAAGACAATCACAAATAGGTCCAAGTACTCTCGAAATGTTTGGTGCATTAGATCCATGAACACCAATGGCATATTACATAGCCCAAACGACATTATAGTGAACTCATAATGACCGTAGCGTATTCAAAATGCTTTCTTGGAAATGTCACCTTCCCGAATCCTCAACTGGTAATAACAAGATTTTAAGTCCAGTTTAAAATAGACGGTTGATCCCACAAGCTGATCGAACAAGTCATCTATCCGTGGAATCGGATACTTGTTTTTCTCTGTCATCTTATTCATTTCGCGATAATCGATACACAACCGCAGACTACCGTCCTTCTTTTTAGCAAAAAGAACAGGTGCGCTCCAAGGTGATATACTTGGGCATATGTATCCCTGTTCCAACAACTCTTGAGGTTGAACATTCAATTCTGCCTTTTCCTTTGGCGCTACCCGATATGGCGAGTGGGCCACAAGTTTCGCACCTTGCACAAGCTCAAAAGTGAAGTCGATCTCCCGCTGGGGTGGTAACCCAGGAAGATCTTTAGGAAACACATCAGCAAACTCCGATACAATCAGAACGTCACTCACACTGGCCTTTTGCTCAACAGCCTGAATAGGCGTTGATAGTTTTACTTTCAAGATTACCTAGACAACTAGAGGGGGGGTGAATAGGTTCTTATTTTCTTTTCAAACTTAAGGCAGAATGATTAAGTAATTAAAGACTATTTTCTATGAGTTCTGCAGCTACTTTAGCGATCACAATCACACAATCTAGAACTACACATCACAGATTGCAACAAGTATTTATAGTGGTTCCCAAGATCTGGGTACATCCACTTTCCCCCTACGCCTATCTAGCAGTGTGCTAGATTCAGCCAAACTCCTTTCTTTATCTCAGATCCTCAGATCCTACAGCTCAGAATCCAAAATGGATTCCTACTACTCAGAGTGATACCACACTCCTACAGCTCAGGCAATTCAGCCCTACCTCAGTCTTTATTCAAGACCTACAACTCAGAGATTATCTCTCCTACACTCAGCCTTTATAAATTAGGCTTATAACTCAGATCTATTAAAAGATCCTACAAGATTTGAGTAAAATATATTTTTATCTTGCTCCTGGTGGGAGAGATGGAACAAGACAGTGTTCTTGATCAGATTCTTGATAAACCAGATGGATAAAATCAACTGGAACTTAGCTTTCTTCAAAGCTACTTGAATCTGAACTTTGTTGAGTTGATCTTCTTTGAAATAAACTGATTAGCAGCTTTCTCCTTAGATTTCAGAATTTGAATCTGAATCTTCTTGACAGATAAGTTCAGAATCTGTTTCCTTTGAAATCTGAGACAGCTTTCTTCTTGCCTTCTTTTGACTGGATCTCTGTCTGTCCAAGTCCCTTGAAGATACTTCAGAATTCTTGACTGAATTCTACTTAGACAGATTCTGATAGTTCAATAAGAATATCTTCTTAGATCTACAAAGACCTTCTTATTGTTACTTGTTATTCAGTGTTCAGTTTTCAGTTCTCCTTTCTTTCAGACACTATCCGTCTATTTATAGCCTTCATTCCTGGTAACCGGCTGGTCCGATTCCTAACAAACTTCCGTCTGTGTCAATCACGTCAGTTAACCTGTAGAGACCCACAGCTGTCAATTCTTCAAACTGCCAAGGAGTCTTTGTTTCTGCCAGAAAGTGTCGAGACAAACTATCAATATGTGTCAAGATAATTGTTAAAATGTGTCGACACAATTTGATTGAGTGTCGACACAATCCTTTGTGATGTCAACACATATGTCTTGATGTCGACACAGCTTCTTGACACAACTTTTTGAGAATGTGTCGACACAGATAGTTGTATGTCGACACAATTACTTCAGCCACAGACTTATTGTTGATTCTGCTATGTGTCGACACAAGTCTCTAAGTGTCGACTTAGCTGTTGTTGACTTCTGCCTCTGTGTGTCGTCACAGCCTCCTGGTGTCGACACAGTTGATGTCGACTATAATCTTGTGTGTGTCGACACTGCCTCCCGGTGTCGACACATTTGATGTCGACTCATTATCATGTGTGTGTCGACACTACCTCCCGGTGTCGACACATTTGATGTCGACTCATTATCTCTGTGTCGACACAGCCTTCTTCAAGTGTCGACACAATCTTCCTGAAGTGTCGACACATCTTCTTCTGGTGTCGACACATGGACTTTAGAAATTTTTCCATACTTTTAACCTGCACATATTCAACTTAAACAACATCAAATACACCTTAATGTATATCATTATGCTAAGCTAGGCTTCTTCAAATAAGGTACACATTTTCCAATGTACCCAACAATCTCCCCCTATTTGGAGAAGTCATAACCCATATTAACTAATGATATACACCACTTATTATAAAAAAAAATGATGATGTATGTAAGCTTAATATTACAGAAAATATTAACAATCAAAACATTTGAACAGATTCATCACAGAGATAAAAAGATGTACACAAAAATTAACTAAAGAGCAAGATTTTGAGTATTATGTCAAAATGATTGTTTACAAAATGTTTAACACTGAATGTTTCACATTACACATTTTTAAACTAAAACTAAGACATCTTAGACTAAGACTGATCAGGCTCCTTTATAACAATCCCTCTTCCTGGTTGTACTTGTGCCTGCACAGAAGGTTCAGTTTCTTCCCTGGGCTTTTTTCCTTTAAGATCAGCCTTCTCCTGAGCCTCAGTCTTCAGTCTTTTTCTCTCAAAATAGTGATACGGCTTGGGAAAGAATTTGCTAGGCTCCACAGCATCAGGAGGTAGCTTTCCCATCTTAGCTTTCCTTCTATACTGAACAATAGCCTCCTATCTGGCTTCATGCTTCTGCCATTCTTGTTCATTGTACCACTTGCCTCTTTCTTAGACTTGATCTTTTATAGCTTTCCAGGCAGTTAGAATGATGTTTTTAGAGGTAGGGCTCCACTATTCAAAATCAGGTTTTAGTTCAGCTTGCTCCCTAAATCTCTTCTTTGACAGTTGAGCCTCTTGCTGAGCCTTGATTGCAGCTTCAGGCATGTCTACTTTTCAAAGTATAATATTTGAAACCTCCTCTGGAGGACTATACATAGTTTGCACCTGCTGATGAATCATGTCAAAATCTGTAGGGGGTATATGACTTGAGCAACCTCTGGTTGGTTGCCGTCAAGTAGACCTTGTGGCTGTACTCCTGACTCTGCCATATTATCATCATCACAAAGGGGTGGATATCCCAATGTGGCTCTGACACTGTTAGTGACCCACTTGCCATGTTCTGAGCCAGCATAAATAAGTACCCTCTCCCCCTTTAGGACTTCTCTTGCTACATGATCTCTGAGATCTTCCTTCTGAAACCTGATCTGACCATCTAGATAATTAATGCCATCTTTGAAGAAGGGTTTCAACTTGTTAAGTTTTGCAGTAATTTCCTTCTGGGAAGTGGTTATGGCTGTCTGTACTGAGTCAAAAGCAGTTTTGAACTTAGTGTCATATGCTAGCATTTCAGCTGCCCTAGCTTCAGTAAATTTAGTCATGGTTGTTAGAAATTGAGCAAGAATATCTGTGTTGGCAGTTGTCAGATTGTCATTTAGCCGTTTCTGATTTTCAAGAATGTATCCTTGATTAATAAATTGATCATCTATTTCTTTCTTCATTACCTCTTGTTGTTGGGCCAGATATACAACAGCATGTGCCCCTTTTGTAAAACAATCAGTCATTTCTCTTTTATGTTGATTGACTTCAAATCTTATAGACTTTATATCTTGAGCCAGATCAAACTGAAGATTTTTATGACTTTCATCAACATATTTCTCTAGAGCTTGTCTTTGTTCATCCAATTTCATTTGAAAAGTTACCAAGAACTTGGCATAATCAAAATCTGAAAAGGTGGGTGGTGTTGTTTGAAGTGCTTTCTTATAGCTATGGCTTCTTCTCTTGAAGACCATAACCTTCCTTTTCTTTGCATCTTGACTTTCTTCATTCCCAAAATCAGAGGAACTCTCAATCTGAACTCTTTCTTGTTGTGAGGTAGGGATTTCAGTTTCAGTAGCATGTGGTTCATGTTCACCTTCACCTGGTACCCTCTCCTCACTATCTTGCTCCCCCTCAACCCTTTGGGTGTCATCTTTATCTGCTGTGTCTACAGCCTCTTTGAAGAGATCATCCATTGTATATTCCTTTGGTTTTTGAGGAGGTGATGGAACATTGATTCTCTCTATAAGATCATCTAGTCTAGTAGTATCTATCTCCTCTGATAAGTTAATCCTTTCTGCTTATTCTGAATGTGCAGTACTAGGCTCCCCCTAAACCTGTGCAGGTATCTGTTCTTTCTATACTTGAATTGTTGCAGTACCAAGCTCAGTGTGATGATGAGCTGGAGACTTCTCAGCTATCTCCTGCCTGTCTTCTTCAGGCATATCCTTAGATAGAACTCTATCCCACCTAGAGAACAACCTTATATCCATTTTCCTCATATTATTGATCTTGGAGCCTAGTAGTTGTTGAATAACTTCTGGAATGGTTCCAGCTAAGTAAAGACTCAGTATTCTAGCCATGTTTGGCTTCTTGATTGCCTCCTTGATTTTTTCAAACACAACTGCTGACCAGTAGGTGGGAATGTGAAATACAATCCTAGTCATTAGGTTGAACATGAAGACAGAGATCCTATCATGTCCACCAATCTTGCACAGCACCACTTTCCCAATAACTTCAGAAAGGAATTTACCCTGATTATTTATGCCTTTTCGATTGAAGGCAGCACCAATCTTCATGGTGGGATCCAGTCCACACCACTGAAGTGTTTGCCTTGTTTGTGAGGCTGAAACCTCCTCTTCATCGTTTATCCTTGGAAGATGAAGGATTCTGGTTAATCGCTTCTGAGTCACCTTGACTCTTGTGTCCTAAATATTTGATTTGATTTTCATACCAGTAGAATCCACAGATGCGGTTTCAAGAACTTCCTTCTTCCAGACCTTGGTAGGTTCTGAGACAAGGAATTCAAGTCCACTGTCTATGAGAAGAGACACCACCATCTTAATCTCTGGAGCTGCATCGTCGAACCCATGCCTAACCAGTTCATATCCCTCGTTGATAGAATCTTCGATCTTTGGAGCCATTGAATCGTTGAGAAAGCTTGAGAAAAGAGAGAAGAAGGATTGTCGACACACAAGGTTTTTGTCTCGAAACCCTGGTGAGCATGTCGACAAAATACGGCTGAGACCTATTTATACCCTTTTATGCCAAGAAGATCAAAAGGCGGGCAAAAATAGTCAAATTGTGTCGACACAGACAATATGTGTCGACACAAATTTTGAATAAGTCGACAACAATACTCTAGTTGTGTCGACATGTCGCTCTTAGACTATGTCGACATAAAATCCCTGATGTGTTGACACATCTACTCTTTGTCGACACCATTTTTCTGAGTTTGTCGACACAAATCCTCTGTGTCGACACTTAAATCCTGAATGAGTCAACACAGTTTTACTTAGCCAAATTTTGCTAAACTAATCTATAGTTAGCATGCCTAATTCAATTTTAAATCTATTGAATTTTGTTTCATCCAGAGGCTTAGTAAATACATCTGCAATTTGATAATCTGTCTTAACAAATTCTAGTGAGATGTCTTCTTTTTCTACATGTTCTCTAAGAAAATGGTATTTTATTTCTATATGCTTAGTCCTTTTATGTGAAACAGGATTATTTGCAATAGAAATAGCACTTTTTGAATCACATAATAAAGGTGTTCTACTTACCTGGATACCATAATCTTTTAGTTGATGCTGAATCCACAATAGTTGTGCACAACAACTTCCAGCTGCAACATACTCAGACTCTGCTGTGGATATTGCCACACTAGTCTGCTTCTTACTACTCCATGATATCAACCTTCCTCCCAAAAATTGACATGTACCTGTAGTACTTTTTCTATCTTCTCTGCAGCCTGATGGTTGTTCCACATATATTTCTTTTTTTAGATCTCCATTCAGAAATGCTGATTTCACATCCATTTGGTATACCTTGAATCCTTGGTATATAGCATAGGCAAGAAACATCTTGATTGCCTCCAGTCTTGCTACTGGGGCAAATGTCTGATCTATTCCCTCTTCCTGCCTATATCCTTTAGCAACCAGTCTTGCTTTGTTCTTTACAATTACACCACTCTCATCCAACTTGTTCCTAAATATCCACTTTGTTCCAATGATGTTGTGGTCTTTTGGTTTAGGGACAAGCTCCCAGACTTTGCACCTTCTGAATTGATTAAGCTCCTCTTGCATAACATTAATCCAATGTTGGTCTTGGATGGCTTCTTCAAATTTCTTAGGCTCCATTTGAGATAGGAAACTTGAGTGCAGGACTGTGCTCAGATTTCTGCTTCTAGTCTGCACTCCTTGACTTGGATCTCCTATTATTTGATTTGCTGGATGGTCTTTAAGATGTCTGATAGCAGGAGGTAGATTTCCTTCTGGTTGATTATTTCTAGTCCCTTCATTATGCTGCACTTCCTGGGAGTCATCAGCTTCTATAGAATCATGTACTCCCCCTGGACTGTAGTCAACATTTTCCATCTGTTCATTTGCTGTTGTACCTTCTGCAATGGAAAGCTTGTCCATCCTTTTGCTTATACCTGTTGGACTGTATGAACAACAAGGCAACTCACAGTTGATTAATCTTGATTCATCAAACACAATATGTACAGATTCTTCTACAACTTGAGTAGTCAAGTTGAAGACTCTATAGGCCTTACTATTTATGCTGTACCTAATAAATATCCCATCTTGGGATTTGGCAGCAAACATAGTTAGATATGACTTGCCATTGTTAAGTATATAGCACTTGCAACCAAAGATCCTAAAGTAGGATAGATTTGGTTTTCTACCTTTCATAATTTTATAGGGAGTCTTTTTGTGGCACTTGGTGATAGAAGCCCTATTGATCACATGACATGCAGTGTTTATTGACTCAGCCCAGAAATATTGTGGAAGAGAGGTGTCACTCAATAGAGTTCTACCCGCTTTAATCAATGTCCTATTCTTTCTTTCAGCAATACCATTTTGCTGAGGTGTTCTAGGTGAGGAGAACTCTTGGAAAATCCCAAAGTCTTCACATAATTTTGTCATACTTTCAGATTGAAATTCAGTGCCATGGTCACTTTTGATTTTGACCACTGTACTGTTTAGTTCATTCTGAATTTGTTTCACAAAACTAAGTAAGACATTTGGGGTTTCTGATTTTTGTCTCAGAAAGAACACCCATGTATATTTAGAATAGTCATCTACAACCACAAAAGTGTAGATCTTCCTACCTAGACTATGAACTGGCATAGGACCAAAAAGATTCATATGTAAGAGGTATAAGCACCTCACAGAATCCTTGTTTTCAAGATTATGAAAGGAGGATTTTGTCTGCTTGTCTTTTTGACAAGCTGAACATATCCCTTCCTTTATACACTTAACTTGAGGACCATTCCTCACTAACTCTTTGCTGAAGAGTTGGCCAATTGTCTTGTAGTTAAGATGAGCCAATCTCTTGTTCCACTTGACACAATGAGATGCATTATCATCAGCTACAAGACAGATGGGAGAAGCCTTGTTCTCACATACAAAATTAAGACAATAAATATTTCTCTTTCTATACCTAGTTAATATGATCTTTTGATCACTTGACCTTTTGATATGACATCCATCCTTAACAAATGAAATGTCTTATCCAAGATCACTCAGCTGACTTATTCTAATCAGATTATGTTTCAAACCTTTTACATAAGCCACTTGGGTGATGGTAATTTGGTTTGAAGAAATGTTACCAAACCCTTTCATGATTCCTCTTTCAGATCCACCAAAGATTACTTTAGGTCCATCTTTGACCGATTTGTACTCCTTCAGCAGCCCCTTTGTTCCAATCATGTGCCTGAAACATCCACTGTCCAACTACCATATAGGGGCATGACAACTTGGACTTTCCTGTAATACCGAATTACTTTCCCTTAGAACCCAAGTAAGTCTTGGGTCCTTGGTTCAGGTTAGCACCATTCATATTAAGACTACCAGCAGCTCTTCAAACTGGTAGACTATTGTTCTTCCTTACATTTGTGTTATGCCAGCAGTCTAAGGTAAAATTGCCTCTCTTGCCACAACACCAACATTCAAACTTATTGTATCTAGGTCTTGATACACCCTTGACAGAAGAATTTTTGTCCAGTGCTGGTGCTGCTGCAGCTTCACCCACAGATTTCTCATAACCATGGGGTTTATGAACATGGGTAGACCTATTGGAATTTACCCCCTTGTTTATCTGAACATTAGTCTTAATATAACCATGAATATTCTCAAGATCATATTTGTTAGAAGGCACTTGCACCTTTCTAAACATAACTGGGACTGAAAGGTTTAGAGGCTGGACAGGAGCTTTGCCTTTTCTTTTGAATTGGGCAGCCCTGGGGTTACCTTTGAAGCCTAATCCTACCTTACCCTTTTGAGCCACAAACTCATCTATTAAAGATAAGACAGATTTTGGCTTAGAGTAACTAGCCACTAAATCTTTCTCTATTCTTAGTCTGGCCTCTAGACTCTTAATTTGATCATTGTTATATTTGATTGTGCCCATCTGAATATAGGTTATATTTTTCAGTTTGGCAATCTCATTTAACTTTTGATCCATTACTTTTTCAAACTCAGTTGCAGCCACCTTAAGATCAGCAATTTCCTGAGCCTAAGTTTTAACTAGGTTCTTGCTTTTCTTAAGAGCCTGCAACAAGTCCCTATATTCATCCATCAACTCATGAATATCACCTTCAGATTCAGATCCATTCACATCACTTGATGTAGATGAATCTGACTCTGAACTAGTACTAAAATCAGAAGAACTAGAAACCTTTTGTACCTTACTAGGACCAGGTTGATCCTGGCATTGGTTATCTTCTAACTCAGCCATCAGACCCATTCATTCCTTGTCTTCTTGATCATGAATGGAATCCATCAGTTGCAGAAATTCCTCTTCTTCATTGGCTGCATACAATCCTATGTATGCTTCTGCTTCAGATTCTGACTCTGATGAGGACTGATCTGAAAGACTCTTATCCTTCTTTGCAACAAAAGATTTCTCCTTCTTGCCCTTGTGTTGAGTCCTTTTTCTGTCTACTGACTCCTTTCTCTTTTTTGGACATTCAGCTACCATATGTCCAGTCTTATTGTAGCAATAACAAACAATCTTAGAAGTTATGGCTTTGCTGGGCTTAGTTCTGTTTCTCTCATTTCTTGAGGATTTTCTCTTCTGATAGTACTCATCTGCTGGCTGTGATGTGGAGGGCCTGGACTTCCACTGCTTCTTTTTCAAGAACTTTTGAAACTGTCTTGTAAAGGCAGCAAAGTCAGTATCTGATTCACTGCTCCCTGATTTCTGACTATCTGAATTTTCTATTATTTCTTCTGTAGCTTCCTTGAGAGGAGATGAAGACATCCTCCCTTTCTTTCTAGTGGCTTCAACTTTGAAAGCCACAGATCTATGCTCACCTTTTGTACTTCTTTCTTCCTCCTTCCTAGCCATCAATTGCATTTCATATGAATGCAATTTTCCAAACAAGGTTGGAGGAGAAATATCAGCTAACTTGGCCACTTCTCTAATGGCACATATTTTGATATCCCAATCCTTTGTTAAAGATCTGAGAAACTTGTCATTCAGCTCATATGTACTGAAGACTCTTCCATAGGACATTAGTTCATTCACAATCCTATAGAATTTCTTATAACACTCAGTTATGCTATCAGACTTTCCTTGTCTGAAGCTCTCATATTCTTGGTTGAGCATTGATTTTCTATCTTGTCTTACTTCTTCAAATCCTTCCATATAGACAATCAAGGTGTCCCACATCTCTTTGGAGGTCTTGCAATGTATCAGATTTTGGAAGGTGGAATCATCTATTGCACTTACTATGATGTTTTGAGCTCTCTTGTCCATAGTGGCTAAGATGATTTCCTCCTTTGTCATTTCTGAAAAATCCTTAGGAGTTTCCTGATTTGCATCTAATACAGAAATCTTCATTGGAATGTATGGACCTTCTTTCACTGTGATATAAATTCTTGGGTCTGAGGCCTCCATAAACAGCCTAACCCTTTCCTTCCAGATTCCAAAGATTTCTTTTCTGCAGATGGGAAGCTTCATAGATCCCAACTCCTTGTGATTCTCACCTGAACCCATTTTCTTGATTCTTGATTTTGCCTTTAGATCTAACTCAGACTGTTAAGTCTTACTTTGAGAAACCCCCCTCTGATACCACTTGATAGTTTTACTTTCAAGATTACCTAGACACCTAGAGGGGGGGGGGTGAATAGGTTCTTATTTTCTTTTCAAACTTAAGGCAGAATGATTAAGTAATTAAAGACTATTTTTTATGAGTTTTGCAGCGACTTTAGCAATCACAATCACACAATCTAGAACTACACATCACATATTGCAACAAGTATTTATAGTGGTTCCCCAAGATCTGGGTACATCCACTTTCCCCCTTCGCCTATCTAGCAGTGTGCTAGATTCAGCCAAACTCCTTTCTTTATCTCAGATCCTAAGATCCTACAGCTCAGAATCCAAAATGGATTCCTACAACTCAGAGTGATACCACACTCCTACAGCTCAGGCAATTCAGCCCTACCTCAGTCTTTATTCAAGACCTACAACTCAGAGATTATCTCTCCTACACTCAGCCTTTATAAATTAGGTTTACAACTCAGATCTATTAAAAGATCCTACAAGATTTGAGTAAAATATATTTTTATCTTGCTCCTGGTGAGAGAGATGGAACAAGACAGTGTTCTTGATCAGCTTCTTGATAAACCAGATAGATAAAATCAACTAGAACTTAGCTTTCTTCAAAGCTTCTAGAATCTGAACTTTGTTGAGTTGATCTTCTTTGAAATAAACTGATCAGCAGCTTTCTCCTTAGATTTCAGAATTTGAATCTGAATCTTCTTGACAGATAAGTTCAGAATCTGTTTACTTTGAAATCTGAGACAGCTTTCTTCTTGCCTTCTTTTGACTGGATCTCTCTCTATCCAAGTCCCTTGAAGATACTTCAGAATTCTTGACTGAATTCTACTTAGATAGATTCTGATAGTTCAATCAGAATATCTTCTTAGATCTGCAAAGATCTTCTTCTTATTGTTACTTGTTATTCAGTGTTCAGTTTTCAGTTCTCCTTTCTTTCAGACACTATCCGTCTATTTATAGCCTTCATTCCTGGTAACCGGCTGGTCCGGTTCCTAACAAACTTCTGTTTGTGTCAATCACGTCAGTTAACCTGTAGAGACCCACAGCTGTCAATTCTTCAAACTGCCAAGGAGTCTTTGTTTCTGCCAGAAAGTGTCGAGACAAACTGTCAATATGTGTCGAGACAATTGTTAAAATGTGTCGACACAATTTGATTGAGTGTCGACACAATCCTTTGTGATGTCGACACATATGTCTTGATGTCGACACAGCTTCTTGACACAACTTTTTGAGAATGTGTCGACACAGATAGTTGTATGTCGACACAATTACTTCAGCCACAGACTTATTGTTGATTCTGCTATGTGTCGACACAAGTCTCTAAGTGTCGACTTAGCTGTTGTTGACTTCTGCCTCTGTGTGTCGACACAGCCTCCTGGTGTCGACATAGTTGATGTCGACTATAATCTTGTGTGTGTCGACACTGCCTCCCGGTGTCGACACATTTGATGTCGACTCATTATCTTGTGTGTGTCGACACTGCTTCCCTGTGTCGACACATTTTATGTCGACTCATTATCTCTGTGTCGACACAGCCTTCTTCAAGTGTCGACACAATCTTCCTGAAGTGTCGACACATCTTCTTCTGGTGTCGACACATGGACTTTAGAAATTTTTCCATACTTTTAACCTGCACCTATTCAACTTAAACAACATCAAATACACCTTGATGTATATCATTATGCTAAGTTAGGCTTCTTCAAATCAGGTACACATTTTCCAATGTACCCAACAAGCGTGAAGAATAACTCCGCGACCTTCCGAACAGAATTGAAGACTTGGAGAGCAGACATCAAGTTCCCGCTCGCTCCTCGCATACGAGCAAACTTAGTCTCAATCTCTGTATTATGGACCAGTGTTATCTTCTTTGAATTGCAATCAATAAAGGCATGCTTCTCCGAGATCCAGTCCATTCCAAAGATCACATCAAATTCCAATATCGGTAGCATAGATGCGTTCAAGAAGAAATCTCGACTTCCTATTTTATCTTCCACGTAGCAAGTCCTATCCGCACGCATCACACATCCGTTTGGTAACAACACCTTTACACTATCTGTCATCACATGACTAGGTACTCTGATTCGTGCTACGAAGTCCTCAGACAGAAATAAATGCGAAGCAACCGTATAAAATAGTGCTCTCGTCGGATTGTCCCGAACTAGTATAATGCTTGTGTTGATGTCACTTTGCTTTATTGCCTCCTGTTGACCAAGATTATATACTCGAGGAAACACCGTGGATACAGAGGACTCCACCACTGCCTTTCCCTTATCAGCATAAGATGCTCCTGTCTTCTTTTCTACCTTTGGCAGACCAACCCGACAGTCACGGGAAATATGCCCCACTCTACCACATGTATAGCAGGTACGAGACTCTTGCCTTGAATTTGCTCCCGACGCAACTATAGAAGGAGCCTGTCCAGAAAACTTGGATCTCTTGCCCCATTTCCTTTGGTATCTCGATTTTTTAGAACGGGGCGCTTAGAACTCGGACTTTGCCACAGCCAAGTCCCTTTTTCCTTGCACCCGCTTCATATCCTTCTCCAACACATAAGTCGTATCCACCAACGCTTGAAACCCTTGGTTCACCAAACTTGAGAGCAGGAATCTCAATTCTTCCCGCAATACTTCGTATAACCTATTGGTTTTATGTTGTTCATCAGCGAAGATAGACCCCGCATAGCGTCCCAACCGTGTAAACTTATGCAAGTAGGTATCGACATTACTTTCTCCTTGCATTAGACGTTGGAACTCATTTTCCATGGCGATGCGTTGTACTGCTAGCAGGTGCTTTGCCAAGAATAGATGCGAAAACTCCTCGATCGAGACTTCTGTTAATTTCTTGCCCGCTAAGTGGTGCAACTCTATCTCGTCCCACCATAGCCGAGCCTCTCCTTCCAACAATAAGGTGGACAAGGTGACCTTCTGATCTTCCTCGATCCTTATCGCCGTCAATATTCGTTTGACAAGCGACAACCAATCCTCCGCCTGCGTTAGGGATCCCAGACCCGTAAACAAAGGAGGATTGAAGCTTATAAACTGCTTCAACTGCCGTTCAGATTCTCGAGGATAAACAGGTTCTGGCCTTACACCAACCCATTCTGGCATTAATGCCGGCTGCGCCTTCCTAGTAGGTTGTGCGTGAATCATTGTAAATAGCGCCTCAGCAACTAAGCGTACTATTTCTGTAGAAGGAGGAGGTGTAGGCACCTCAGCTGGTGTCGCACTCTCATAAGAACACTGGGGCTCAGACTACCCAGCACCACTACGAGTCACCTGTAGGTGAACAAGACACACTTTAGCGACCTTACACAAGCAATAACAACAATATAGGAATGCACAGGTTCTTCAAACAGGTGTATTTGCATTCCTTAGTGGACATTCTTGAGTTCATTAATGTTAAAGCGGGTCGCACTTACACGTGCTCCCCACCCCACAAAAGAATTAGACCACGAATTTGAAAGAGGAAGACCGAGACAAGATGATACCAAATTATAACGACCCAATCCGTTAAATAACATATAATAGAAGGTCCGACCGGGGCCCCACACTTTATGCCACAAACAGGCGGCGAGATACAGGTTAATACCAAAACATACTTGCATCCTAACTCAGAGCATACTAGCGGAAGATTAAAAGATAATATTAAACTCAACAGCCACGAATGTCCTCTATATATAAACAACCACATTTATATATAACCCCAAAGGAATGTATACCAAATACACTAAAGTTTGGCCTTAAGGCCTTATAGTTAAGCTTCACAGGTGTAGATTACAAACATCGGCACACAGGCCGGCCAGACATGAAAATAATAAAGTTCTTTGCTCAGCCTTCGAGGGCCAGTAGTAGCAGCAGCAGGGGCTTTAACCCTCTATTTCTTGCTCGTCTCTCCAGCACCTGCTCAAGGATAGCCCACCATGATGGTGGCAAACAAGGCAACGGTCAGCATTCAGCTGACCAATTTATAATGACCCTACCCCTTTCCTAGGGCGCTGGTATTCCTTCCCTGCAGGCATAACATTTCACAAGCAGATATATCACATAATGTGCACTCACACACAATTAATATATCACAAATGTCAGTAATACAGCCCGACGCTCCGTGCACTCAGGGCACATTCTTGGTGAACCGAAAAACAAGGGTCCCACCCCCATTCATGTAACATCCCAATTCGCGCTAGGCCCCTCGTACGGGCTTTTGAGTCTAAGAGAGACGATTTGGGCTCAGGGAAGAGAAGTCAGTCCAAAGTAGGATGCGGGTAGTGACACAGGCGTGTCCATACCCATGTGGTGCTCTGGTACCTGGGTTGGGAAATCGTGGAGTTTCTAGAGAAAGACACGGGTAGTGACACGAGCGTGTCCCTACCCGTGTGTATTAGGATACGGGTCTAGGCACGGGCGTGTCCCCTACCGTGTGTGTAACTGACATCGTCGATCATGTGTCCCAAGAAGGATACGGGTAGAGACACGGGCGTGTCCCTACCCGTGTAAAGTGTGCTGAAATGTTTCCCGAGCAGGACATGAGTAGAGACACGGGCGTGTACCTACCCGTGTGAATATCTCCAAGAAGCCGACTGTGTCTCCCGAGCAGGACACAGGTGGAACACGGGCAAGAACAAGGCCATGTCACATGGATATGGGTAGTGGACACAGGCGTGTCCCTACACGTGTTTGTGTCCAGACAACACTTTAACCGTCGACGACACTTCACCCGAGCAGGACACGGGTAGGGACACGGGCGTGTCCCTACCCTTGTTGGTCCTATATAAATACGATTTCTAAAACTTGGCCATTTTTCATTCTCTTCCCAAGCCTTTTCTGTGGAGAGACTGGTGCTGGAGCAACTTTCTTCCTGTGGAGAACCGATGCCGCCGAGGAGAAGAAGATGCCGCCACGAAGGGTGATAAGATCCATGGCCGGAATTGGTGGAAATTCCGGAATCAATGTGAGCTTCCTCTTCTCTCCCTTGGTGTTATATCTCTAGTTATTCCGAGCCGAGATATCGACTCAAAGGAGCCTTGATTTGTAAGATGAAGGTTTCTAGGAAGAGGCCATGCTAGGACTTGTGTTTTAGGGTTTTGTCATTTTCAACCTCACCTTCCTTTATTGTGAAGATGGGGGATGGTCTCGTGAAGAGAAATGGCCTTATGAGGGCAAATAAGGGTGGAAGAATTTCTGGTTGTGATTTGGGAAGATCACCTAGAGGAGGAAGACGGACCGATGCCATTCGTTCTGCATTAAGATGCACGCAGAAATCTGCTTTCTGTACGCAACGATCTTCGTGGCCGTTCTCAAATATGAAACGGCAATATCTGGGCTTTTGACTAAACACAAAAGTCGTAGCCCATGGAAATACCATTCCAACTAGTGGTTACACGTCTTCACACGAGGTCTGTAGCAACGGGAAAGCCTGATCAAAATTGATGGCAGATAATATAAACGTGCAGAAACTTTAATCTGAATGTAGCAGTCTTAGAAGCCAATTTCAAGTGTGATACGACCAAATCGTGGCTTCCGACTAAACATGAAAGTCGTAACCCTCAGAAATACCTTTCCAACGAGGGTTTAAATGTTTTCACCGGATTCATATAGCATCAGGAATCCTCGGTTGAAGTTCTGTACTTTATACTATTCTTGCATGCTTTGTTCTTTTGGTTATGTAAACCTAATTTAGAACTATTAGAGAGATTGTAGATAGTTAGTGTGAAGTTTGTTGTGAGTAGTTGGATTGATCCTTTGTAATCAAATGACGAACTGAAACGTACAAGTTTGAGATGGTTTGGTTTATAGACCACTAGGTGAACTAGTGGGTAGGCGAGTTGGATTGTATAAACAAACTAGATACATGAATCGGTAAGATCAGCTAAATACTAACAAGGTCATGAATATTGTGTGGAAGAGGATTGAATAAGGTTAGTGATTGAATATGTGTAAGGGTTGATGGTGCATGAGTGTTTTCTGCACTTGATCTATTGAGTTGATAAGGGACTCAGTGAGGATCCCTTGTGAGCTGTTGAGTTCGAAATGTGAGATTGGCATACGGTGTGAGTTGACACGTGGTGTTGTAATCCTGGTTTAAGGATAGTGTGGCAGGTCTATAGGACTCGCCAGTCATCACACTGACGGGAGTTGACAGTTAGACCTTGGGCGGTCGGGCTTGGTCCTCGGTGCTCATTCCCGGGGCTCCTTCCGTGCTAGGTGAACGGTTGGGCTTGGTCCTCGTGCTTTTTTCGAGGCTCCTTCCGGGTTACATCTTAGGCCAGCTTGGGGCTTGGTTCTCGGTGCACATTTACCCGAGACTCCCGCTGAGCCATAGTACGCGTGTGAGCTCCACTGTTGTGTTCTTAGCATTGTGGCGCACAGAGGCCTAGGACAGGTAGTGTGGAGACCAGCCTAGTAGTGGAGATGCCCGCTCTACTATCACTGTCTGGACACGATGGATGATGCTTGAGAGGTTAGCTATCTACTCAAAAAGTGGGAACTAAGAGTCTATGTCGACACAACAATTGCTTGTGCGTGATCATGGGTGAGTTGTTGCATAGCATTCATGGCATTACATTACATCGCATATATAAGATCCTCATCGTATAAGTTTGTATGGGCACTCTTATATGATGAGTTACTTTACTATTGAGCTGAACTTAACTTATATGTCTGTATGGGCATTCATATAAGTTGAGTTACCTTCTGTTGTAGCTTCATACTTTTACATTTTGCTGTAGATGTTAGAACTGTTAGGGCAATGTGTTGCTTATTTACTATACTGCTATATATATACATTGTTTATGGATCACTTCATTCCACATGTTTGTACTATTGCTTATATACATATATTGTACCCTGTTCCTTTCTCCGCCCGGTGCCGAGGAGTTGCCGGGGGAGTGGATATGATAGACACTTAGTATTTATGACTAACAGTTGCTACGTCTTCCTTTTTAGGAGGAAACCCTACAGACAGAGCAACAGTAGGTTATGCTGCAGGACAGCCAGGACAGGACTACATGGCCTGAGGGGACGGTACCGTCATTACCGTCGGTGACTGATGTGAGTCTTTGAGAGACTTTTGTTATATCCCTTTTGGGCCCGTTTACTCGTACTTTGATTATGTAGAAAATTGTTGTAGCTTCTTTTATATGTTGTATTTTTGGACTATTATATGCTTGTGTGGATTTGACTTCTGATTTTTATTCTAGTTGGGTTAGCATGTTTGATATTGTTAAAGGCCGGCAAAATAGGCGTCTTGTAGTACAGGCTAGCTCGAGTGCTATTGCTACTACAAGGCGGATGTTCTGGGCATAAGACTCCCCTCCTGCCGTGTTTTGTGTTTCGGGAGGGGGGGGGGGGTCTTTCAGTTCAAGGGTCCAATGCCCAACGGTAAAGTTTGAGAATTATGAACCATAACCTATAGTCGGAGACTTTAGTATTAATGGCGCGCAGGCCTAAGACTCTTATTATATGAACTTGACGAATGTCGACATCCCAGGCACTCATATCAGACAACCATAACGTGGATATAGTTCAGCCCTTGCAAGTTGCTCAAATCGCCAGTTCAATACTAGACTGACGCGGGTAAGCATCCCCTTGTCCATTCAGCACGAAGCCTTTTAAGAGCTCACAGCTTATAATAGTCATACTGTCCACCAAGTACTGGCTTCACAGTCCAAAAAGGGGAGTTTGTGCCAGTGTTCCTCGCGATCACTTGGCGAGTTTAATAGAAGCTCTCTTTTTGCACACAAACTCAACCCAAACACTACAGTATCCGGCAGGGCCAGAAAACTTGTCTTTCCATAGCATACATCACAAGAATTACGAGGGTATTTTCCTGGAATTCCCATTCTAGTACTTCCTATTACTCCACCACACAGGAACAACCCGCCAACTCCACAAACTACTCGTTTAAACGCGGAGTCTTCTCCGGTGCGCAAAATAAAACATCACTAATCCAGAACAACCTGTCTAGATGGGCTTCACAAAGCATGCCTATTCCGTACTACACATTTCCGGATCTATATGCAAGACGACATGGGGATTTCAAGAATCAACCCAACGGAAATCCCTCAACACTCCATCTTTTGGTGGGGAAAATCCATGCATATGCCAAAATAAGGACTTCACATGTCCAAGAAGAATGATCGTTACCCTTGACATTTTCTTTGGAGCCATGTCAAAGCGTTTCTATGCGGATAGAAATGATCTCCTCACTTTCCCCTTCGCAATTATAGCTTCAGATCTTGTTTTTGACCTCAAGATCTTCTCCAGCAAGCAACCCTATATCCAGTCGAAGGTTTCTGCTCCAGAACTCGGGCATCGAGGAAGAGAGAGAGAAAAAGAAATAATACTTTCCTCTTTCCATTTCTCTACAGATAAGGCCTTGGGTTCTATCCCAGCCACTTGATCCAATAAACAAAACCAAGCAACGACTCAGTTTGGAGTTGAAAAGTGTTGACTACTTTTTAGTCATCGTTTTTGGTATAATTTAGTAGCCTAAATACCTAAGTTTATTTATAGTTTAAGCTCGTTATTTCATGTTTTAATATCTTTCTATAATATATTATAGTTACTAGTTTTATTATAGTTTAATTGTGTTGTCGCTATTTTATTTTATGTTATTTTATTATATGTATTTTTATTATTATACTTTTTATGTATTATGTTTCATGTTTGTCTAATTTTAATATCAAGTTATAAATGTTTTATGTGTTATGTTATGTGATAGGTTATGTTTTATTTTTATCTTTTTTGTTCATGTTATGTTATAATTAACTAATGTATGTTTTATTTTTTGTATTTTGTAGGTTGGCCGGCCACCCATCAATCCTCCAAGTGCATGGCCGAGCCTTGTCCAAGCCCCTCCCTCAAGTGCAGCCCGCATGTTCTTCACCAAGCAGCCCTACCCGAGCCCAAGCATGCAACCCTTCATGATGGAGCAGCCCACAAGCCTCTACCTGAGCCCTACATGATGCAAGCACTATTGGCCGAGCCCACATGTCCTTCAGCATGTAGCCCTTCATGATGGAGTAACCCACAAGCCTTTACCTGAGCCCCTCTCCCCTCATAAAGCCCACACAAAGCAGCCCATTATGAATCCCTTGCATTGGCCGGCCACATACATGCATGCATACACCTTGCCACCTTCCTCTCTCTCCATATTTAATATATTTCATTCATGCACCTCCACATTCATGCATCCTCCCTTACATGGCCGAACCCCCCTCTACTTCTCCTCCACATTCATTCTCTCTCCCTTCTACACACTTCCATTCATCCCCCCTTCTTTATTTTATATTTTTATTTTTCATTCCCTAAAATACAATGCATGCATGTAGCCACCTCTCTCTCCTTCCATTTATTATCATACATAGCATCCATGCCTCCTCTCTCCCCTTCATTAAATATAATGCATGAACCTCTCCACATATGTGGCCGGCCACCCCTATGTCTCCCTCATCTAGAACATTCCTCCCTCTACTATAAAAGGAACACCTCCCCCTTTGTTTATGTTAAGTAGTTTTTGTTTCAAGTAGTTTTTGAGTTTAAAGTAGTTTATGTCTTGGTAGAAGTAGAGTGCTAGTTCTTTTCTTCTTCCTTCATTGTTGTAATAGTCTTTTTTAGATTAATTTTATCTTGTCTTTTTAGTATTATTATTGTGTACCCCTTTTTTTATTAATGCAATGAAATTTCTTTTCTCTTATTCTCAATTCCTTTCTATTATGCTTAGCTAGTTCTTTTTATGCCCGATCACGACGATCTTTGCAATAGAATAATATCTTTATTTTTATGTTTGCTTTTGTAGTTTTCTATTTTTGATTCTTCCTTGAATTATCTTGTATCGACTCCGTATTGCTATTATACGGTAGTAGATTCCGATCTCATATTTGAGTAGCCGAGAGGCTCGTGAATATGAAAGATCACTCAAGGAAGGAAGGAGTTGAACGCGCCACTAGAGATAGGATGACATAAATCCTCCGGATTGGAGTCAAATCCAATAGTGCGGGTCACTTCGATAATGCGACTTTAGGCCATTTTGATTTGAAAGAGATTTCGGTCAAAACGTCTATAAGTTAGGGGATTTAATGCTCTAGCGAGATTACTTCCTAATATCGGATCCGTCACGGTCTTAATAGAATTACAAATGCTAAACTAATTTCTTTCGTTATTTTATTTCAAAGTGAATCGTCGATCGAGCACTTTTCTCGTAATAGTTTATTTTCTCTTTTTAACTTAGTTTATTTTCATTCTCAAAACTCGTTTATCGTTCGGTAGAATAATAGAGTCGTTATGAGTAATAGTACTTGCCTGCCCCGAGTTTTTATACGACCTTGATATTTTTCATATCCTATACTATATTTCGAAAGGTACACTTGCCTTAATCGAGTATAGATTGGAGAATATGATTTTCTCTATCAAGTTTTTGGCGCCGTTGCCGGGGAAATTTATGGCAATATTACGAAAGCACCGAGTTTATTACTTCTACTAAAAAAAAAAAAAAATTATTATTATTATTATTATTATTATTATCCACCCACCTCATCTTATTTCTACCCAACTTAAAATCTCTCGAAAAGGGTAAGGGGCTTTAAGCGCCACCATTTTACCTAGTACCTTGCGAACCCTTCACCGGGTAGCCCTTGGGAAGTTCGAGAGCCAATCCACTAAAAAAAACAATCTATTTTCAAAAAAAATATATAAAAATATCTAAAAAAAAACAAATCAAAAAAATTAATTTTTCTTTTTCTTCTTTGTAACAGTTTTTTTTATGGAATCATCTTATTTTTGCGCTTTTTGAGGGTCGCCTGTCACAACCCGCATTTTCTCCGAATTAAGAATTATCAGAGTAAGAGAAAACACGCGTCATGATGCCACGTCAAGCAGGGGATAACTGCTGACGCTCAGGCAAATCCAACTACAATCTTTATGCAAGAAAAATCATGTGCTTAATGAAATAGAAAATTAGTTATGTTTAGAGTCCGTATCCCTCGGCTCAGTGGATCATCTAGTCCACAAAAGAAAACTATATTTAAACGCTGCGGAAAAATACTTTGATTAGGTTTTACACCCTAAAGAGCGCATAAGGGTCCCAAGAGAACCACTCATACTATGCAAGACACTACACTCAGTTTATATAATATATATAAGAAAACGGTTTTCGTACGTGATTTGGAAAGTAGTGATTAAGTTTATAAAAACATGCTGATCATGAGCTTCATTTATAATAGTATTTATAGTTTAAAAATAACTAGCAACCTAGCATAAAACCTTCTCAAAGCAAGTAGACTATCTCCAGAAAAATAAATGGTAGCAGCAATAGTGTATATCTAGTACAAGGTAAAAACTACTAGTGGGCGCCAACAACCTGACACGAACCCACCAGCACACATATATGTCTGTAAGAAAGTACTGAAAACAACCTCACAAACAAGGTAAACAAAACTCTAAAGTCCGGAAGTCCACCAACAACACCACCTCCAACTAGCCACCAGACTGGCTACAGCTCAGAACCTGGGGTATTCCAAAAGAAAACAGAATACCTCAGCAAGCTAAAATCAAGGTAAAACTGCATGAAAGAGTCAACCAAAAGGACGAAAATAACAGGAAACATGCAGTAGAAAGAGTCACAAATGTCCAAAACAGGACCACAAGAAATGCACAACGTGCAAAGAAACAGCAACGACCCAGCCCAGGAACCACATCCTGCAGGGCCTACTAGGCTGCCAAGAGCCAAAATGCTGCAAAACTACCACGGAAGAAACTTCTAACACCCTAAACTGTGGGAAGTGATAGTAGCAAAAACAACAACGAGGAACCGGATCGAAGGCAAACGCAGTCCCCCAATCCACCATGTCCAAGTCAAAAGCTCGAGGGTCAATACGTGAACACACAAGGGACCTTCCACCCGAACATGCCCAGCCCGTACCTGGAGCAAGAAATCCATGGGTGGCCTTGGCTATATCACAAAACTCCACCCCCATAAAGAGCTACAACCCCCACTACTATCCACGACCCACGATTCGGCCTTTAGGAAAATAAAGAAAACGGCCGACAAGGAAAACCCAGAAATACAACTGGAAAATCCACTCGGAAACGAAATACAAGGTAAAGGAAGAGTGTTGAAATAAACCAACACGACTAGGCGTTGAGTGAAACCCACTCAGTGCCTACCTAAACCTTGGCGTTGAGTGAGCTAGTCTCACTCGCCGCCAAAATAAAGTTACTACCCACAAACCCACTAAAGAAAACGGAGCTCGACGGTAGTCGAACGACCAAGGCAGAAGATCCAGAACTCGAGTAATTTCCTGTTACTTGAGTATCTAAACTCCCGCACTCGAAATCAGCTAAATACGCCTAGCAAAAGGAAATATACAAAACGCACGGTCAGTGGCGCACGGTCAGTGGTCGTGCGCACTCATTGGCTGATGATCGTGCGAAACGAACCTGGAAACCTGACAGAAAACCTAGCAACTGCGCACGATCACTGTCGCACGATCACTGGTCGTGCGCACTGTTGCCAGCGCTCGTGCGATTGCCCGAGACAGAACTTTGGAAAAAGAAATTTATACGCGCACGAACAGATGCACACGACCAGTGGTCGTGCGCCCTAAAGGCTGATGACCGTGCGCGGCAAACCTGTACCGTTTGGAATTTTCCGAATGACACCGGAACGCGCAAACGACTCACACCACTGCAGTAGCAGTAGACAACTATCAACGTCTCACGCTACTACCATTCAAACTATGCCTAACCACTCGAATAATATCTTAACGAGGGAAATTGGCAACCACACCCCCCTCCTAACTCTCCCCCTCGGCTACGCCCGAACCGGAGCAACAATCAAAAATGAAGGAAAACAACGGCTTCACGCCGACAATTTGGATTCCAAACATCCCCACATAGGGGGGGGGTTTCAGTAGGAAGAACTAAGCCCTATAGTTAGCAAGAAAAAAATGAGAATAACAAGGCCTCTAACCTAGGCTAACCGGGAGTTCAATTTCAGCAAATAAAATCAAAGGAAACACTTGGCAAGGGCAAGAATACCACTTGCCTCAAATCTCAGCGAAGCTTTGGACTGCTTTCCTCCTCTTCGCACGGATCAAGACGGCCGTAACACCTAGAACAAAGACTCGGCCATTAATGGCGGAAAACTTCCAAAACTGAAAATTCCAATCCTTCCAAAACTCCACGAAAATCGAATTTCTTACCGCAGGAATGAAGGTCTCGGCGAGAGCAATCCGTATCCACTCTCGGAATCGAATTCCGTCCACAAACGCTCCGGGAATCGGCGTCCGAAGGCAAGGCTCGGCGGTTACGTTTCTCTCGTACAAGGGGCCGGCGGTTTCTTACGTGAAGAAGATGAAGATCGGCCCTATTCATTCTATATATATATATATATAATTATATAATTATATAATTAATTACAAAATTACCTAAAGCACTAAATCGACGCGAAAACCGAACTACCTCGGAATTCGACAAAATTCGCACCGTAGCTAAATGCCCACGCTACGAACACAACGGCGAAGTCGAAATTAACTTTCGACGAACAGAACTCGAGTTATACCCAAACAAAGCCAAACACAAACATCCCCCCGAGAGGCCACACCGGGTCACCAAAACGACTCGGTTTGCTAGGGAGATCTTGCCAACAGGCTACCAAACAGGGCACTCAGTTCTAAGGAGCTAAACCACACTCCACACATGGCACAAGCCACGAAAACGCGTCATCGTAACGCCAAACGAGAATAAAAATAATCGCTGAAAAGACGGGGCGTTACAGTCACTCCCCCTAAAAGAAAGTTTCGTCCCGAAACTTTACGCACAGCCCTCCTACTAAAGAAGGAAAAGTAACAAACAGAAGTTACAAAGGGAAACATACCGATCAAATCAGAGAAACAGGCGAGGGTACGCCCTCCTCATGGCCGACTCTAGCTCCCAAGTCGCGCTCTCCAAATCCTGATTTTTCCATAGAACTTTCACCATCGGTATGGACTTCTTTCGCAGCACAAGCTCCTGAGTATCCAAAATACGAACTGGCACCTCAACAAAGGAGAGGTTGGGCTCTAACTGGGGCACAACATCCAAAAGTTGCCCACTGCTGCGCAAACATTTCCGCAATTGGCTAACATGAAAGACATTATGAACACCAGGGAAGTTCGCTGGCAGATCCAATCTATATGCAGACACACCAATCCGCTCCAAGACCTCGAACGGGCCCACATATCTTGGGTCCAATTTCCGATTTTTACCAAATCTCTTTACACCAACCATTGGAGAAACCTTGAGGTATACATGATCCCCTACTAAAAACTCCAAAGCAGACCTACGCCGATTGGCGTTCTTTTCATACCTCTCCTGGGCTAAGCGAATCTTCTCCCGAATAAGCTTCACGGCAACTTCCATCTCTTCCAGAGCATCAGGACCCAACAAAGGCTTCTCACCAGCCTCAGCCCAAAACAACGGAGTCCTACAGCGCCTCCCATACAACGCTTCGAACGGAGCCATCTGCAAGCTTTCCTGATAACTGTTATTATAAGCAAATTCCATGAGTCGCAGACGCTCATCCCACGCTCCACCGTGGTCTAAAATATAGCACCGGATCATATCCTCAACAATCTGATTGACCCGCTCCGTCTGCCCATTGGTCTGAGGGTGGTACGCAGTAGAATACCTCAGATCCGTACCCAAACCCTCCTGCAGACTCTGCCAAAAACGAGAAGTAAACCGGGAGTCTCGATCTGAAATGATGCTAACCGGCACACCGTGGAGTCGGATGACTTTGTTCAAGTACAACTCCGCTATCTTCTTCATCGGGTAATCAATCTTATATGGCACAATGTGAGCACACTTTGTCAATCTATCCACTATAACCCAAACAGAATCAAATCCTCTCGGGGATTTTGGCAAACCCGTAATGAAGTCCATAGATATACTCTCCCACTTCCAAGTCGGGATATCTAGCGGAGTCAACTTACCACCAGGCCTTCCATGATCGGCCTTCACACGCTTGCAAGTGTGACACTCAGCAACATATCGGGCTATATCTCCTTTCATACCATACCACCAAACAATTTGCCTTAAGTCACGGTACATCTTCGTAGATCCTGGATGGTAGGCAACGCTGGAACCATGAGCCTCACTGCAAATCCTACTCCTAATGTCCCCAACAGCGGGAACGCAAAACCTGCCGCGGTACTTCAAGGTACCCGCATCATCAATAGAAAAAATCTGGAAACTCTCCCTTCTCTGTCCTGGTAAAAAGGTGCAACAGATCCAGATCGTCCTTCTGATGCAGTCTAGTCAAAGAAATCCAGGACGGCTCTTCCACTGATAAGCTATTCTGCAAACTACAGCATCCCACTGAAATATCCATAAGGAGGAACTCCTCAACTAAACGATCGGCGGAGAGGTTAAAGATCTTTCCCGTCTTTCGGCTCAGGGCATCGGCCACCACATTGGCCTTGCCCGGATGATACTGGATTTCCACATCATAATCCGCCACATACTCGAGCCACCGCCGCTGACGCAGATTCAACTCCTTCTGCGTGAACACGTACTTCAGGCTCTTATGGTCCGTAAAAATCTTGCACTGAGCCCCATAAAGTAAGTGCCTCCACAACTTCAACGCATAGATAACCGCTGCAAACTCAAGGTCATGCGTAGGATAATTCCGCTCATGAGTTTTCAACTGCCTTGACCCATAAGCAATTACTTTTCCATCCTGCATTAATACGCATCCCAGACCTATATGCGAAGCATCTACATACACATCATAATCCATGCCCTCAGTAGGAAGGGTCAGAACGGGAGCAGTACACAATCTCCTCTTTAACTCCTGAAAAGCTTCTTCGCACTTCTCACTCCAAACAAAAGCCACATTCTTCTGAGTTAGCTTGGTCAAAGGTGCGGCTAGAGAAGAGAAACCCTCCACGAATCTCCTGTAATAGCCAGCCAACCCTAAGAAACTTCTGATCTCCTTAGGAGTATTCGGCCTACTCCAATCCGTCACTGCTGCAATCTTTTCTGGGTCAACCGAAATCCCATCCTTGTTCACCACGTGGCCTAGAAAAGAAACCTGAGGCAAACAAAATTCGCACTTGCTCAACTTGGCGAATAACTTGTGGTTCCTCAACTCTGATAGGACCAAACGCAAATGCTGCTCATGCTCCTCAGCACTGCGAGAATAAACCAACACGTCATCAATGAAGACCACAACGAACTTGTCTAGGAAATCCTTGAACACCCTGTTCATCATATCCATGAAGGCTGATGGTACGTTGGTCAGACCAAACGACATCACCAAAAACTCGAAGTGTCCATGCCTCGACCTAAACGCAGTCCGTGGAATATCTGCCTCACGGATCCTGAGCTGATGATAGCCCGAACGAAGATCGATCTTGGAGAACACCGTGCTACCACGCAACTGGTCAAATAAATCATCGATCCTCGGCAGAGGGTACCTGTTCTTGATAGTGACCTTGTTCAACTCTCTATAGTCAATGCAAAGCCGCATCGACCCATCTTTCTTCTTTACGAACAAAACAGGAGCACCCCAAGGCGACGAACTCTGCCTGATAAAACCTTTAGCCAACAACTCATCTAACTGAATTCGCAACTCCTCTAACTCGCGAGGGGCCATCCGGTACGGCGCCTTAGCAATAGGACGCGTACCCGGCTCCAAATCAATAACAAACTCCACATCCCGCTCAGGAGGGATACCAGGAAGATCATCAGGAAAAACATCGGCGAAACCACGAACAATAGGAATCTCCTCCAAGCGTGGCCCGCTAACAACGGTTCCAACCGCCGATACTAAACAAACACAACTATCAGAAAGAAACAATCTCTGAACACATACCGCAGAGAGAACAGGAGAATCCTGACACGGATCAGCATACACGCTGCCGGGCTGACCGTCGTCCCTGATGAAGTCCAAGCGCTTTCCTTTGCACTGAATGACCGCATCATACCGAGAGAGCTAGTCCATGCCCAAAATGACATCGAAGTCCTCTAGATCAATCATCTTCAGGTCCGCCTTCGCAAAAAAATCCCCCAACAAAACCGGGCAATCCAAAATACCCAAATCTGACAACACAGATTCACCAGAGGGAAACTTGACACGGAAGGAATCCCGAACACGATCTAGAGACAACCGATGACGCCCCACAAAGGCTCTAGCCACGAACGAGTGGGTAGCGCCGGAGTCAAACAGAACACGCGCCCAACGGTTCTTCACCTTAAATTTCCCTATAGGAACGCACAAAAACTAAGGAACTAGCACAACAGTACCACAAAAAATCTAGCAACTAAACTACCAGGCTAGAAAGAAAAACGACAAACTACTAACCTGAGATCACCTGGGTCGAAGTCTGAGCCTCCTCGGAAGAAATCACGTTCAGCTTCCCTTTTCTCTTGTCCACACGCTGAGGTGGAGGTAAAGCCTGTAACGGAACTGCAGGAAGAGCTGACTGGACCTGAGGACACCTCGACTTAATGTGTCCCTTCTGCCCACACTGAAAGCAGACTCTATCTCTGGACCAACACTGGGCTGCATCATGCCCGGATCGCTTGCAAACTGAACAGGAGACATCTCTCCTAGGAGCACCCTGAATCGCATGAACCTGCTCCTTCTTCTGAGCTGCCGCCTTCTTGAAACACCTCTCAACAGGATGGCCTGACCGGCCACAGAAACTGCACACCACCCTGCTCCTCTTTCCCGGAACAGCATCGGGTACCAGGGGTTTCTTCTCCTCTACCAACTTCCTCTTATCCTTCTTCAACTGCTGGCCTCTGCTCTTCGCCGCCTCAATGGCCTCAACCTTAAGAGCAGCCTCTACAACTCCAGCATAAGTCACTGACCCATAAGCACTGGCCAACTGCTGCACCTCACTCCTCAAACCACCGAGGAATCGCTTAACTCGATCAGCCTCAACGCTGACCAATCCAGGGGCAAAACGGCTCAACTTACTAAACTCTATCTCATACTCACCCACCGTGAGCTGCCTTTGCTTCATATAGAGGAAATCATTCATGAGGCGGTCACGCTCGACCGAGGGTAAGAACTTCCTCAACAGCATCTCCTTGAACACTTCCCAAGAGCATCCGGCTACCAGGCTCTCCTTCTCTCTCAGCCACCAACTCTTAGCCAAACCTTTAAGCTGATAGGCGGCTATCATCACCCTCTGATCGTCTGAAATCCCAGAGTACGAGAACATCTCCTCCATGGAGATCAGCTAGTCGTCTATCACCATGAAATCTGCCTTCCCATCATAAGTGGGAGGGCTCAGCCTCTGAAACTGCGAGATGAAGGCCATCTCTGCTGGCACCACCACTGGAGGTCTCAAGGGTGCAGGAGGAGGAGGAACAGCTAACCCCCCAGCAGGAACTTGCGCACCCTGAGCCTGGCCTGCCACAACTGCCACCAAAGACTGAATCTGGGCTTGCACCTCCTCCAACTGCCTGCCCATAGCTTCGCTACTCTGACGCAGACCCTCGATCACCGCATCGTTCTGAGCTCCAGAAGATTCACCCTCAGACAGGGGAGTCGATCGAGTCGCAGGACGCCTAGCCATCCTAAAAAAAAAATCAATACAACGCAAATCAGATCCAAATCCCACGACTAGAACCGACTACCAGTACAGACAATACATATGTAGATATAGACTTAAAGCTGCTAAACTTGCTCTGAGAGTTTATCTTCTTCACAAAAATTAGATGATATGCCCTATCCTAGGATGGTTAACCACCACCTCACTAACTCTTGTGCCTAGATCGGATGCATGAACTTATGTTAGTTTGAAAACTTATGTGTGTACATATGTCATCCTGCAAATCTTTAGCTTGGCGCGTTGTGCTTATGCAATGTTATGATATGCATGATTGTGCTATGCATTCTAAAAACAAAGGCCCTAATGCATGATATGAGCGGCGTACACATGAAAATGTTATGTATCCCATACTACATAACATTTCCATGCAACGAAAAAAGAAACGTGCTAGTCGCAGTCATGTGGTGAGGTTATGCATCCCATACTACATAACCCTCACATGTAGCCCCTATGGTGAATCCATATACGAACACATATTATGCATCCCATACTACATAATATGCCCCGTATACTTCCTGTTATGCTATGAGTGTAGTGTTCGTGCTTTTGCCAAGACGTGCTGATGACATATCGGTGTGTGAATGACATGATGCTGAACTACTAAAAGCATCCAAGGAAGGTTGCCCAACTAACTTGTCAAGCAACCTCCCTCTGATACCAACTGTCACAACCCGCATTTTCTCCGAATTAAGAATTATCAGAGTAAGAGAAAACACGCGTCATGATGCCACGTCAAGCAGGGGATAACTGCTGACGCTCAGGCAAATCCAACTACAATCTTTATGCAAGAAAAATCATGTGCTTAATGAAATAGAAAATTAGTTATGTTTAGAGTCCGTATCCCTCGGCTCAGTGGATCATCTAGTCCACAAAAGAAAACTATATTTAAACGCTGCGGAAAAATACTTTGATTAGGTTTTACACCCTAAAGAGCGCATAAGGGTCCCAAGAGAACCACTCATACTATGCAAGACACTACACTCAGTTTATATAATATATATAAGAAAACGGTTTTCGTACGTGATTTGGAAAGTAGTGATTAAGTTTATAAAAACATGCTGATCATGAGCTTCATTTATAATAGTATTTATAGTTTAAAAATAACTAGCAACCTAGCATAAAACCTTCTCAAAGCAAGTAGACTATCTCCAGAAAAATAAATGGTAGCAGCAATAGTGTATATCTAGTACAAGGTAAAAACTACTAGTGGGCGCCAACAACCTGACACGAACCCACCAGCACACATATATGTCTGTAAGAAAGTACTGAAAACAACCTCACAAACAAGGTAAACAAAACTCTAAAGTCCGGAAGTCCACCAACAACACCACCTCCAACTAGCCACCAGACTGGCTACAGCTCAGAACCTGGGGTATTCCAAAAGAAAACAGAATACCTCAGCAAGCTAAAATCAAGGTAAAACTGCATGAAAGAGTCAACCAAAAGGACGAAAATAACAGGAAACATGCAGTAGAAAGAGTCACAAATGTCCAAAACAGGACCACAAGAAATGCACAACGTGCAAAGAAACAGCAACGACCCAGCCCAGGAACCACATCCTGCAGGGCCTACTAGGCTGCCAAGAGCCAAAATGCTGCAAAACTACCACGGAAGAAACTTCTAACACCCTAAACTGTGGGAAGTGATAGTAGCAAAAACAACAACGAGGAACCGGATCGAAGGCAAACGCAGTCCCCCAATCCACCATGTCCAAGTCAAAAGCTCGAGGGTCAATACGTGAACACACAAGGGACCTTCCACCCGACATGCCCAGCCCGTACCTGGAGCAAGAAATCCATGGGTGGCCTTGGCTATATCACAAAACTCCACCCCCATAAAGAGCTACAACCCCCACTACTATCCACGACCCACGATTCGGCCTTTAGGAAAATAAAGAAAACGGCCGACAAGGAAAACCCAGAAATACAACTGGAAAATCCACTCGGAAACGAAATACAAGGTAAAGGAAGAGTGTTGAAATAAACCAACACGACTAGGCGTTGAGTGAAACCCACTCAGTGCCTACCTAAACCTTGGCGTTGAGTGAGCTAGTCTCACTCGCCGCCAAAATAAAGTTACTACCCACAAACCCACTAAAGAAAACGGAGCTCGACGGTAGTTGAACGACCAAGGCAGAAGATCCAGAACTCGAGTAATTTCCTGTTACTTGAGTATCTAAACTCCCGCACTCAAAATCAGCTAAATACGCCTAGCAAAAGGAAATATACAAAACGCACGGTCAGTGGCGCACGGTCAGTGGTCGTGCGCACTCATTGGCTGATAATCGTGCGAAACGAACCTGGAAACCTGACAGAAAACCTAGCAACTGCGCACGATCACTGTCGCACGATCACTGGTCGTGCGCACTGTTGCCAGCGCTCGTGCGATTGCCCGAGACAGAACTTTGGAAAAAGAAATTTATACGCGCACGAACAGATGCACACGACCAGTGGTCGTGCGCCCTAAAGGCTGATGACCGTGCGCGGCAAACCTGTACCGTTTGGAATTTTCCGAACGACACCGGAACGCGCACACGACTCACGCCACTGCAGTAGCAGTAGACAACTATCAACGTCTCACGCTACTAACATTCAAACTATGCCTAACCACTCGAATAATATCTTAACGAAGGAAATTGGCAACCACACCCCCCTCCTAACTCTCCCCCTCGGCTACGCCCGAACCGGAGCAACAATCAAAAATGAAGGAAAACAACGGCTTCACGCCGACAATTTGGATTCCAAACATCCCCACATAGGGGGGGGTTTCAGTAGGAAGAACTAAGCCCTATAGTTAGCAAGAAAAAAATGAGAATAACAAGGCCTCTAACCTAGGCTAACCGGGAGTTCAATTTCAGCAAATAAAATCAAAGGAAACACTTGGCAAGGGCAAGAATACCACTTGCCTCAAATCTCAGCGAAGCTTTGGACTGCTTTCCTCCTCTTCGCACGGATCAAGACGGCCGCAACACCTAGAACAAAGACTCGGCCATTAATGGTGGAAAACTTCCAAAACTGAAAATTCCAATACTTCCAAAACTCCACGAAAATCGAATTTCTTACCGCAGGAATGAAGGTCTCGGCGAGAGCAATCCGTATCCACTCTCGGAATCGAATTCCGTCCACAAACGCTCCGGGAATCGGCGTCCGAAGGCAAGGCTCGGCGGTTACGTTTCTCTCGTACAAGGGGCCGGCGGTTTCTTACGTGAAGAAGATGAAGATCGGCCCTATTCATTCTATATATATATATATAATTATATAATTATATAATTAATTACAAAATTACCTAAAGCACTAAATCGACGCGAAAACCGAACTACCTCGGAATTCGACGAAATTCGCACCGTAGCTAAATGCCCACGCTACGAACACAACGGCGAAGTCGAAATTAACTTTCGACGAACAGAACTCGAGTTATACCCAAACAAAGCCAAACACAAACATCCCCCCGAGAGGCCACACCGGGTCACCAAAACGACTCGGTTTGCTAGGGAGATCTTGCCAACAGGCTACCAAACAGGGCACTCAGTTCTAAGGAGCTAAACCACACTCCACACATGGCACAAGCCACGAAAACGCGTCATCGTAACGCCAAACGAGAATAAAAATAATCGCTGAAAAGACGGGGCGTTACATCGCCCGACCACTTCTATTCGGAATGTCTTTCGGGAGCCCCTCCCTCTTTTGATTTCAATTTTTCTGGAGCGGGTCAAAGTGTCCAATTTGACCCGTACTCTAATTTTTATCCATCTTGGGAGGCGGGGAACCCGACTTATTTTTCACATGATTTTGCCCCGCAAAGCGCCGCACCTCCTACTTTTAATTTTAATTCTATCGATAATGGGTATCTTGAATTGCAAACTTCTATTGATAATATTAGTTCGTATTTCAAGACCATTATGGATTGTCTTTCTCGTGAGGCCGCATCTTTTTCTTCGTCTTCTTCTTCGTCGCCTCCTATTTCTTCATGTAATGAGTCACCGGATATCCCGACTTGTCTTTTTCCTCTCGAGGAGGATAACTATTCGGATATCACAGATTGTTTCCTTCCTCCTTTGGAAGACGCCTCTATGGATATTCCGGTGTGCTTCTTACCCGTTGAGGATGACGAGACGTCTCTTATTTCTCCATCTGAAGACGTTGGTGATTCCATTACGCTTTCAAATTCAACTGTTCCTAATTTTTCTCTTTTTAGCGAATCTTCTTTTTCTTCTTCTTTTATTTTAGATAACTCTTCTTTAGTTCTTTCTTCCCCTTACTCTCCCGAAATTTCACAAGACTCTTCTTCTTCTTGTGAAATTTCCGATGATGAAATTTCTTCTTCTATTTTTTTTTATTCCTCTTTCTATTTCTTCTTCTTTTTATTCTTCCTCTTTTGACGACCCATTCTTTCCCCTCTTACATACGGCGGAGTTCTTCTATAACTCCGTCTGTTCATTTTTGGGCGTCATTCCCTTGAAGATTCCACCGCATGTCAGTGCGATTCATCATTTCTTCTTTTTTTTAATTTACTCCCCTAAGCGCATACTTAGGGAGTTACCTCTTCATCATAGTTTTTATTTTCCATTTAGCTAACAAATAACGTCGGGCTCAGCCGACGTTAAACAGAGAGCGCTCTTGGGAGGCACCCCTTGCTTATCTTTTTTCTTTTTCTTTTTTGTTTGCTTATTTTGTTTTGCAGGAATAAAACCCCATGCGGTTCATTTGGCTCCATCCTTTCCTCTCTTCCTTAGGCCTGAGCCGGTGTCCAGCTTAAGCATGGGGGAGCGATATCTGCAATCGATCTTACGACTCCGGGGAAGTCGTTTTCTTTTTATTACTTTATTGCATCCCCCCTCCCCTTTCTTCTTCTCTTTTTTTGTTTTTATCTTTCATTGAGGGCAATGAAAGGTTTAAGCATGGGGGAGGGTTTAGTTATTTTATTTCGTTTTGTTTTCTTTTCAAAAAAAAAAAAATTTTGTTTTAAATTTCAAAAAAAAAAATTAGTATAGTTTTATTAAGTTCTTTTTAGTACTACTTCTATTTAGCCTTATCAAAAACCCAAAAAAATTAGAAATATCAAAAATTCCAAAAAAAGATAATATTTCAAAACCCAAAAAAATGAAAAATGTCAAAAAATCAAAAAAATTATAATAAACCTCATGCTTAGATTTTTGTTATTTTCAGAAATTTAGTTTGAGTTAGTTTATAAGTATTTTTTTTATTTGCTAATCTTTATTTCATCATATTTAGTTAACTTTAACTTTTATTGATTTTGTTTTGAGAATCATCTTATGGTTTAATTTGCTTAGAGCAATTTATTTATCACTTTTTCTCTTTTATTTTAAATAGTTTCAATTTTGTAGTAATTTGGCTAAATAATTTTGGATTAATTTTACCTCATGCTTTTAGATTCTTAGGAAATCTCATTCTACTAGTAGTTGCTCTCTAGTAATTTAGTTTATTTTCTAAAAATCTTGTTTTATCCCTTATCCTTACCCAATTCTCTTTTTTCTTTTATTTGTTAGATCATATGTCAGAAGAATAAGGAGATGTTAGTTCCTTATTCTCTGGTACATATATGCAACCCAAAAAAAATGAAGAGAGGAATTAAAAGTTCATATATGTCGTGGGAAGTGATAGGATGTTAGTCTATCATTTTCTGGTATTACATATATATTATTTTAAAAAAACAAAATTGTGTGGGGTGTGTAAAAAAATGATGATCACTTCCAATCAAAGACCTCTTCATGTTAATTTCCTCCCTAAACCCCCTTAGCTAATATCATTGTCTTAGTTTTTAAATTAAAATATGTGGAGAGCATAAGTAGTAGGTTGTCTTCTTCCTTAAGTTTCTTTTAAGTAAAGGTTTTTTATAATTCCAATCTAACTTTGTTTGCACTTTACTCCATTTTGAATGCTAGTTAATTTATTAGAGAATTTTTGGCTAAATTCTTCTCTCTTTTCACTTTAATTTCATAATTTGGGACTTGATTCATAAATCCCTAAACTTTTATTTTTGGCTAGATTTTGATGTTAATAAATTTTTAGTCTATTTGAAAATTTTACAATGCTTTATAAATATTTCTCTTCCTTTTGCTCTGGAATAGCAAAAGCCTAAGCATGGGGGTGTTTGATGACTACTTTTTAGTCATCGTTTTTGGTATAATTTAGTAGCCTAAATACCTAAGTTTATTTATAGTTTATGCTCGTTATTTCATGTTTTAATATCTTTCTATAAGATATTATAGTTACTAGTTTTATTATAGTTTTATTGTGTTGTCGCTATTTTATTTTATGTTATTTTATTATATGTATTTTTCTTATTATACTTGTTATGTATTATGTTTCATGTTTGTCTAATTTTAATATCAAGTTATAAATGTTTTATGTGTTATGTTATGTGATAGGTTATGTTTTATTTTTATCTTTTTTGTTCATGTTATGTTATAATTAACTAATGTATGTTTTATTTTTTGTATTTTGTAGGTTGGTCGGCCACCCATCAATCCTCCAAGGTCATGGTCGAGCCTTGTCCAAGCCCCTCCCTCAAGTGCAGCCCACATGTTTTTCACCAAGCAGCCCTACCCGAGCCCAAGCATGCAGCCCTTCATGATGGAGCAGCCCACAAGCCTCTACCCGAGCCCTACATAATGCAAGCACTATTGGCCGAGCCCACATGTCCTTCAGCATACAGCCCTTCATGATGGAGCAGCCCACAAGCCTTTACCCTCTCCCCTCTCCCCTTATAAAGCCCACACAAAGCAGCCCATTATGAATCCCTTGCATTGGCCGGCCACATGCATGCATGCATACACCTTGCCACCTTCCTCTCTCTCTCCAATTTAATATATTTCATTCATGCACCTCCACATTCATGCATCCTCCCTTACATGGCCGAACCCCCCTCTACTTCTCCTCCACATTCATTCTCTCTCCCTTCTACACACTTCCATTCATCCCCACTTCTTTATTTTATTTTTTTATTTTTCATTCCCTAAAATACAATGCATGCATGTAGCCACCTCTCTCTCCTTCCATTTATTATCATACATTGCATCCATGCCTCCTATCTTCCCTTCATTTAATACAATGCATGAACCTCTCCATATATGTGGCCGGCCACCCCTATGTCTCCCTCATCTAGAACATTCCTCCCTCTCCTATAAAATGAACCCCTCCCCCTTTGTTTATGTTAAGTAGTTTTTATTTCAAGTAGTTTTTGAGTTTAAAGTAGTTTATGTCTTGGTAGAAGTAGAGTGCTAGTTCTTTTCTTCTTCTTTCATTGTTGTAATAGTCTTTTTTAGATTAATTTTATCTTGTCTTTTTAGTATTATTATTGTGTACCCCTTTTTCTATTAATGCAATGAAATTTCATTTCTCTTATTCTCAATCCCTTTCTATTATGCTTAGCTAGTTCTTTTTGTGCCCGATCACGACGATCTTTGCAATAAAATAATATCTTTATTTTTTGGTTTGCTTTTGTAGTTTTTTTATTTTTGATTCTTCCTTGAATTATCTTGTATCGACTCCGTATTGCTAGTATACGGTAGTAGATTCCGATCTCATATTTGAGTAGCCGAGAGGCTCGTGAATATGAAAGATCACTCAAGGAAGGAAGGAGTTGAACGCACCACTAGAGATAGGATGACATAAATCCTCCGGATTGGAGTCAAATCCAATAGTGCGGGTCACTTCGATAATGCGACTTTAGGCCATTTTGATTTGAAAGAGATTTCGGTCAAAACGTCTATAAGTTAGGGGATTTAATGCTCTAGCGAGATTACTTCCTAATATCGGATTCGTCACGGTCTTAATAGAATTACAAATGCTAAACTAATTTCTTTCATTATTTTATTTCAAAGTGAATCGTCAATCGAGCACTTTTCTCGTAATAGTTTATTTTCTATTTTTAACTTAGTTTATTTTCATTCTCAAAACTCATTTATCGTTCGGTAGAATAATAGAGTCGTTGTGAGTAATAGTACTTGCCTACCCCAAGTCTTTATACGACCTTGATATTTTTCATATTCTATGCTATATTTCGATAGGTACACTTGCCTTAATCGAGTATAGATTGGAGAATACGATTTTCTCTATCAAAAAGGTCAATCACCGCTCAATGGCTGGATGCTATTCGCCTGACACGGGTCACCGATCCGCATTGGGGCTGATAATAGGCCAAGAATCGTCGACGAGCTCTGCTCGATGGAGCTGCGCTCGACGGCCGCCTACGAGCTCCGCTCGACGGTCGTCGTTGAGCGGATTACATCTATACCTATTTAGGGTGTTACATAATGTCCCTTTAGCTTCTATAAGGGTTCTATTTTTCCTTTCTGCGACCCCATTTTGTTGAGAAGTTCTAGGAGTAGAGAAGCAATGCATGATACCTTCCTTCGCACAGAATTCTTGCATAAGAAGAGATTCAAACTCAGTGTCATGATCACTTCTGATAAATATAACTAGAGTAGAGTACTCAATCTTTATGCATCTAAGAAAGTCTATAAGAACATTAAAGTTATCTGACTTGTTTCTCAAAAGAACACTCAAGTGAATCTAGAGAAGTCATCTACAATAACTAGAGTGTAAGATTTCCCTCCCAAACTTTGTACAGTAATGAGTCCAAAAAGATCCATGTGTAGCAAATACAAAATTCTGGGTGAATCACTCTTATTAATTGATTTAACACTATTTTTAGTTTGCTTGCCTAATTGACAAGTCCTGCAGAGACTTTCCTTCTTGTAGGGGCTAAAAGGCAATCCTCTAACAAGGTTGTCCCTAGATAGTTTAGCAATATTTCATAAATTTATATGTTCTAGTCTTTTATTCCATAAGTCATTAGAGTTACTGATCTAATTAAATACATAAGTTTCTGAAATTGCAGACTTAAAATTTACTATATATAGGTTGCCTTCTCTAAGTCCAGTTAAAATAGTTTTGTTATTATCAGAAGTAATAACCTTCATGACATAATTGTCTTAGATATAAGGTTATGCTTGAGACCACTCACATAGGCTACATTCTTGAAGGTGACAACTCAAACTTTGACATTCCCATATCCTTGTTTGGCCATAGTTGGAATCTCCAAAGATCACCTTTGGTCCAATCTTTGACTTGTAATCAGTTAGATTTCCCTTGTTGCCTATCATATGTTTTGAACAACCACAATCCAAGTACCACTGTTGCTCTGAGGTAGGATATTCCATTACCTGCATGAAAATAGATTAGGTGTTCTTGACCCAGGTAACCTTGTGTCATTCATTTCTTTAAAAACAATAACTAGAAATGTAAGAACAATCAGGTTGATCCTTATAACCTAATGGATGATATCTCCTAGGAGGAATTATCCATTGAGTAAAATGATTAATAGTTTTGGTTTCTGATATTTAGTTTGATAGAAATTAAAATTTCTGTTTTCAAAATTTGAGGTTGAAGAATTTAGTTGAGTTCGCGAGCTGAGTTCGACGAAGAGTATTGATGTCATCGAACTCGGTTCACAGAATGATAATACTCATTTTCTGCGTTCCACGATCGTCGATCTCTGTTCGACGAAACATGTTGATTTCGTCAAGCACCCTCTCTTGTGTAATCATACCCAAAATCTGGGTTCAGAGTTCGTCGATCACCGTTCGATGCAAAATAATGATTTCGTCGATCTGAGTTCGACGAATATTGCTGAAAATGATTTTTATGTGAATTTTTATTTTTCTTTGATTTGGGTTTTTGAAACACTTCATTTTGTTGGTTGTTATCTTCTATTTTCTCTTTGCCTTTTTAAGATATTAATTTAATAGGGGTAGAAAGATTGTTTTTCTTAAGAAGAGGAGGTTGACTTGATGAAGCTCCTAAGCCCAATTTGCCATTAAGCCTGGCATTGACTGTGCTTGTGATATTCCTCAATTTGATGCTTCTCCTATTAAGGGATTCTTCAAATTATTTAGCCTCATTTAATTTAGTTTTTAATGAAATAATTTGTTCAGAAGCTAAGTCTAATTCATCTTTCAGTTTGATATTTTTAGAAAAACGAGTGTCATATTCAATTTGTTTTTCTCTAATAAGTTTTATTTCCTTCCCAGATTTAATTAAATCATTACATAGATGTTTGAATTCAGTTTTAAATTGATCAGAAGTGAAATCAAAACAAGCTATTACCTAGTCCTCTTCTGATTAAGGTTCTGCTGTTTATTCTTCAGCTTATGAGTGACTGTATGATACATCATTTGCCATCAAACAAATTTCTCTGGCTTTTGCCACTTCTTCATCCTCACTAGAACTGCATGAAGTTTCTTCTTCTGAGTCACTCCAGCTCTCAGCCAAAAATCCCTTCTCCTTCTTCTTGTATTTGATAAAGGAGGGCTTGCTGGAGTGCTTCTTATACTCATTCTCTTTTCTATTGTCCTTCTTTTGAGCCTTTGGACATTCTGGGGGAATGTGTCCTGGCTTCCTGCTTCCATAGCAAACAATTTCCTTAGTAGGAGTCTTGTCATACCTTAGCTTGTCCTCATTTCTGGTTGTCTTCTTCTGAAGTCCTTTTTAGCCATTTTGTAGAATCTTTTAGCTAATAGACTCATTAGCTCTTCATTAGCAGGTAGTGCTTCTGATTCCTCAGATGTCTTGAAGGCAATACTTTGCTCCTTCCTTCCTAAGGTAGAAGTCTTTTGATCAGCTGCTTCCCTGGTTTTGATAAGCTGCTCATAAGACTTGAGCTTGCCTAATAATGACTCAGTTGAAATCTCATTTAGGCTTCTGGCCTACTTGATTGGCCAGATCCTAGAATCCCATGTGCTGGGGAAGCACATAAGAATCTTATCATTAATTTCTATTAATGAGATGTTCTTGTCCAAGTTCTTCAGCTCATTGATAATCAGGCTGAGTCTGTTGTACATATCTACATCTGACTCTGACTCTTCCTTCTTGAAATTCTCATATTGTGAAATAAGAAGGGATCTCATATCTTTACTTTCATCAGCAGATCCTGCTACCATTTGGTTAAGGGAATCCCAAATGGCTTTTGCTGATATGCATTCAACCACTTTCTGGAATATGTCATCAGATATAGTTTGGGCTAGAATATTCATTGCCTTAACATTAGTAATATTGGCTTTCTTCTGAGCATCAGTCCACTCAGGTGGTGGAATAGCACCGGTACTTGTAGTTGCCACTAATAGTGGGGGACCAGTCAAATTAGAATTGCAGATGTCTTCATCAATGGAATTCATATAAAGTCTTATCCTTCCCTTTCAAAGTGCAAACTTATTCAGATTGAACACTGGAGGTCTGGTGCTTGAGTACTACTTATTTTGTGCCATAATATGAAAGAACACTAGAGTAAATGGGATATACAAAGATCTTTTGGTTCAGGTGTTAACATGTGAAACCAAACAACCTTACACCTCTGATACCAACTGAAAGTGAAGGGATAGATCACACTAACTCTAGAGGGGGGCAGGGAATAGAGTATTAAAAATCTTTTGATTAATTTTTATAGCAGATTAAAATAAGTGATATCTATATGTAAATAGGCAGAAATAAAACACAGAAAATCCCAGCACAAAAAATAACAAATATAGCAACCAGACGACACAAAGATTTTATAGTGGTTCCCATAATACTTGGGTACATCCACTCTTCTACCACCCTGGTAGGAATCCACTATAGGTTTTTTATCAGGTGTCCTTCCACCACAGGTTTTTGCTCAAGTGCCCTGTCACTACAAGATCTATTTTCAAGGGAGATTTATCAACCCTTTGAGCTTTTGACCAGGTGCCTAAAAAGCAAACTAAGTCTTTTGATCAAGAGACTTAACAACAAAATGGATAACTTTTGAAGGGAGTTAAAACCATGTACACAGGAAATGGAAAAAGAAATTTTATATTGTCTTCTCTTTCTCAATGTTCTAAGAAGACTGGTGGATTGTTGTTATTGTCAAAGCTCTCCCTGAGATGTAGAATAGTTCAGGAGAAAGGAAGCTTTGCTCAGGGTGTAGGCCTTCATATTGCTTTTAGATCTTCAAGAATCTTTTAGATATATGTTGATGGATTATCTCTTGAAAGTCCTGAAGCAAAAACTAATGAAGAACTTGAGTTGTATGAGATCTGTTCTTCTTTCAGTTTTTTGTAGATTATTCTTTTTATCATGGCTAACTAACTTATGCTATATTGAAAAGATAATCCTTATATATTCCTTGTAGATTTTAGCCTTTCAATTTCGAATTCCTTTCCCTGATTGACTGTAGAATTTCTAGGAGTCTGAACGACTAGAATTTGTCTTTAATGAGTTTCCTTAACTGTCTCATTGAATATGGTAGAGAAATAACTCTATGAAGATCATAATTAATGCTGCCATGGAACGGCTATATTCTTGAGAATATGAGCATTAATTATCAGAGCATTATCGACATATTATAATATAATTTGAAATTCATCTGCTTTAGTCGAACTGAAATCTTCAAAGAATTTGTCGAACTGAACCTGGGGGAAAATAGTCAAACTAAGAAAATACTTCGTAGAGCTGAGCTCCAAGATCGTCGACCTGAAAAAGTACTTGGGGAACAAAACTCCAAGTTCATCGAGCTGAGATAGTCGTTCATTGAGCTGAAGTTCTGATGTGAGATCAAAGATCGTTGATCTCAGCTAGACTTTCGTCGAGCTCAACTCAGAGAAGGAACTCTGAGTTCGTCGATCTGAGATCGACGATCGTCGAGCTGAGTTCATCTATCGTCGAGCTGAACTTATGAAATCTTTAAACTAACTTGACTCTAAAGTCTTGAGTCTCTGAATTCTTCTAAAGATAGGATTCAATAGTCTAACCTTATGAGACAGACCTTAACCCTAGAACTAACAAATGACCCTAGGCTATACATATTGGGTCAACAAACTTAATAGTGAACATAGCCCAAATCCAAACTGGGGTTCCAAAACAAAGATAGCTAAATGCTTAGGGGGGGTGAATAGGTTTTCTAGTCTTTTATTATTATCTTTAACTTAGTGTGTAGTTAGTTAGTAGTTATATATTTTCAAGATAAACCACAAACAACAACACACCGAATTTGTCGTGGTTCCCCAGATTATGGGTACATCCACTCATCTCCAACCTTTCTAACTTCTTGTTAGAAAAGGCACTTCTCCAAAAATCCAGCTCCTTAGAGCTTACACCTAAGAAACCGTAAGATCTCCCAATCTCCTCCAAGACTTACAACTCAGGCACAAAGCCCTACCTAAGAGCAAACTTTCTCCTACAAATCAATGATCAAATGATCACCTACCTCAGAGTTGAACTCAAGTCCTACAGCTCAGGCTTTGGAGGATAGTACTACCTCAAAGAGAATGACTCTCCTACAGCTCAAGCACAAGGCCCTACCTCATATATAAATATGGATCCTACACTCAGACCCAAAGGTCCTACACTCAAAGAGTATTACTCTCCTATAGTTAAGGCAAACAGCCTTACCACAGGCACAAAGGCCCTATAAATCAGATCCAAAGGGATCCTAACTCAGACCCAAAGGTCCTACAACTCAGATCCAGAATTGGATCCTACACTCAGATAAATCTACCCTACCTCAGACACGAAGGCCCTACAACTCAGATCCAAAAGGATCCTACAAAATGAAAGCGGTTTTGTTTGTGTTGATTTGATATAGAGATATTTCTCTGTGTCTGCTTCCTGAGCTGAGTTATCTCAGCCCTAAATATCTTCTCAGCTGCAAGAGAATGATCTTAAGTAAGTAACTGCCTCTACTAGAAGAACCTCAGAAACTTGGCTGAATACTTGCTGAAGAAGACTGAAGATTTGCCAGGTCTTGAGTTATTCAAACAGCTAACCTGAACCTGCACAAACCTTAAAGCTCTGCTTCTCTTGTAAGACCCCCCTCCTGGAACACAAGACACGACACGAGAGTGGTCTTATGCCCACAACAACTGCCTTGGGGTAGCACTAGCATACGGGTTAGCCTATACCACAAGACGCCTATTCTGCCGGCTACAACCAATATCAACATATGTATGCCAACCCAACCTTAATAATATGAAGAAGTCAATCCACAAAAAGTCATGAGTCCAAAAGTACAACAGTTGAGAAGCTAAAACATGCTTCTATATAGTTAGAGTGCAGTTTTAAAATTTCCCCGAAGGGCTACAACAAAACTCTCATCACTCACATCTGTAACAGACGGTAGCGATGACACCATCCCTTCAGGCCCTGTTGTCCTGGCCTGGCTGATCAGATCCATAACCTGCTGCTCCACCTGAGGGGTTTCCTCCTAAAATGGAAGACGTAGCAACCGTTAGTCCTAAAGACTAAGTGGTTTCACATCTGCTCCCCCGTCGACTCCTCGGCACCGGGCGGAGAAATGGACAGGGTACAAGATATGTATAATAACATGAGTATAACAAGCAAGTGGTATAACAAGTATAAAGAAATTCTAGTAGTTCTACCATCTACCACAACATATGAATATAGAGTTATGACAGAAAGTAACTCAACTTATATGGGTGCCCATACAAGCATATAAGTTGAGGATCGTTCAGCAATAAGTAACTCATCGTATAGGAGTGCCCATACAAGCTTATATGATGATGGTCTTGTGTATGTAATGAGGTGCAATGTTATGTATGCGATGCAATGACACACCCATGATCACGTACATGCAATCGCTATGTCGATACAGACTTGTAGTTCCCACTTTTCGAGCTGGTAGCTAACCTCTCAGGCGCCTTCCGTCGTGGCCAAACGGTGACAGTAGAATGGGCACTTATACTACTAAGTGGGTATCCACACTACCTCACTTAGGCCTCCGTACGCCTCTACGCTAAGAACACAATAGCGGAGCCCATGCGTACGATGGCCCAGCGGGTTCTCTTGGGTAGATGTGCACCAAGATCCTAGCCCCGAACTGGCCTATGCGTGATACGGAGAGCCTCGGAAATGAGCACGAGGAGCAAGCCACACCGTTCACTTGGAACGGAAGGAGCCTCGGGACGTGAACATCGAGGACAAAGCCCAACCACCCAAGGTCTATCTGTCAACTCCCATCGGTGTGATGATTGGCGAGCCCGTAGACCTGCAACACTATCCTTAACCCGAGATTACGACACCGCGTGTCGACTCACACCGCATGCAATACAACCACAACATGGTATGGAAGGAGCCTCGGAAATGAGCACGAGGACCAAGCCCAACCGCCCAACTTTACTCATCTCAAAATCATCCCAACTAGTGACGGCCAACACCGCACTTGCTAACTTCCACAACGCTCCCCGTAGGGCGACGACACTCTAAGCGTTGGACTACTAAATTTCCTTTTGTCACTTCAACATACATCATGGCCATAGTTTAATAATCTACATGTCATTCCAAATGATTTAAACATGATATAAACAATACGCATAAATGTTAGTCCACCACTTTATATCCAACCCTTTCGTTCAATTAAGCTTGCTCGCAATTCGTTGTATGAACTCAAATTTATATACCTCAACCTTCCTATCACTATGATGGTTATCCCAAAAGAGTTCACTCGGACCTCAAGTTAGATTGCAACATTAATTCCACCAGATCTAAATCCACATTATACACAACCCAGAATTTTAAGTGTAGAATAAATCTGGACAGCAACTTCAACCAAGGATTCCGAAGGATACGGGAATCCGGTGAGTGCGTGTAACCCCTCGATGGAAAGGTCTTTCCATCGGCTACAATTTTCCTGTTCAGCCTGTAACCCAGATCAGGCTAGAACTCACATGAAATTGGCTCCAAAGCCTGCAGCGTACAGAATACAAATTCTATGCGCTTAGTTTACAGCCCTAACTTCGATTGGACATTCCCGTGACTACAAGCTTCACCTAAAGGCATGCAACCACTCATTAGAAAGGTAATTTCAAGGGCTACAACTTTCGTGTTTAGTTGAAAGCCCAGATCTGACCCTTTCTTGCTTGAACACAACCTAGAAGGTCGCTGCGTGCAGAACACAGATTCTGCACGCATCTTGAAGCGGAATGAACGGCATCGGTTCATCTTCCTCCTCAAGTCCATTTCCCCAAATCACAACCAAAAGATCCTCCACCCTTATTCTCCCTATCAAGGCCATTCCTCTTCACGAAGCCACCCCCATAATCACTTTGAAGAGGGGTGGGGGGTGGTGGGGGTGAAGATGTCTAGTCTTTAGAACACACGTTCTAGCAAGGCCCTTCCTAAAGAAACCTCCCTCTCCCATGTCTAGACTCTCTTGAGTCGACATCTCACATATATAAATACAGATCTAGCACCAAGGGAGGGGGTAGGAAGCTCACCTCATTTCCAGCGGTAATACCATCTGCGACCATGGATCTTGTCATCCTCCTCCGCGACATCACTTTTCCCTTGAAGGAGATGGCGTTTATCCTCCTCCAAAGCTTGCTCCAGCCGTTCTCTTCCTCCAGGAATGTTCCCTCAAGAAATTAGGGCTTGTGAAGAGAATGAGGAAGCTAGGGCTTCACTTTTTCCTTTTTATACAGAAGTGACACAGGTAGGGACACAGCCGTGTCCTTACCCATGTGCTACTCTGGTGAAACGGATTAACTGCCGCTTCGTGCTCCTACACGGGTACTGACACGCCCATGTCGATTCTCGTGTCCAGGTGACATGGGAGTGCCACCTCCCATGTCAACATCCGTGTGGTTCTCAGGGCACCACTCGTCGAGCTGGGCTTAAAGCACACGGGTAGGGACACGCCCGTGTCCCTACCCGTGTCCTTCATGGTACAAACCACTCAAAGCCATTTCACTCAAAGCCATGGCACTCAATGCCATTGAACACGGGTAGGGACACGCCCGTGTCCCTACCCGTGTCCTTCTCGGGACACACCACTCAAAGCCATTTCACTCAAATCCATGGCACTCACGCCATAGCACACGGGTAGGGACACACCCGTGTCCCTACCCATGTCCTTCTCGGGACACACCACTCAAAGCCTTTTCACTCAAAGCCATGGCACTCAAAGCCATGGCACTCGATGCCATTGAACACGGGTAGGGACACGCCCGTATCCCTACCTGTGTCATGCTCAACTCCAGTTTCTATCCTATTTTCTTATTTCCCGCAAGTGCGCACCTGATCACCTGTACCCCCTTGAGCCTACACCAACTCTCCCGACACCAAAACACGCACAAAAGGCCTAGCGCGAATCGGGATGTTACATCTCTTTCTTTATAAGAAGCTTATTTGAACTTGCTGTAGCAGAATAAATTTCTACAGCTAACTTGGAAGAACTTTTAGTTAAGCTGATTCAACTTCAAGCTTGGTCTTAGCAATAATGGCGAGGAAGATGAAGTTCAGCCGCAATATAGTGAAAAGAATAAAACCATCAAAATTTTTTTCCTTCCTTCCATCTTGTCCCTTTTAATGGCTCAAAGAAGTAGTGGGGACCACCTGTGATTGACAGTTGTACCTTGCTTTAACGAAAGAAGAGGTACAGTAGGCCTATGACGTTATTTGGAGTGGCTTTCTCGCAAGTAATTTGAACTATGTTGACTTTTGTTGACTTTTGCTCACATAATTAGTTATGGACAGCCAATTTCTCAGATTCACTCCAGGCATTGAGTGCGTTGAGTGAAAGGCCTGCACTCAACGAATCTGAACTTAGTCATATTCTCCGCATCATCAGGCGTTGAGTGTGTTGGCATCACTCAACTCCCCTGTAGTTAGCCATAACTATCTTTATTTGCCAGGCATTGAGGGCGTTGAGTGAAGCTTCATCACTCAACGCTTTTGTACTTAGCCACTTTTTGTCTTCTTTCTTCTTAGGCATTGACTGCAGTAGCATGACTCAATGATTTTGCTGTATGGCATTGAGTGAACTGGCTTCACTCAACACCTATGGACTTAGCCTCTTTTTCAACTTGCCAATACTGAGTCTTAGACAGACTCAGCTATAATTGATGCATTCTGATATATAGCATTGAGTGAACTGCCTTCACTCAATACTTGTGGACTTAGTTGCAGAATTTCTTTGTATACTGTTAGGCTTTGACTGTCCATACCTTACTCAACACTTTTTGGCATTTGGCCTTGAGTGAACTGGCTTCACTCAATGCTTATAGACTTAGGCAATTTTCATCCTTTCTAGCATCTTCCGTTGAATTCTGGAATTGAGTGAACTGGCTTCACTCAACGCTTGTGGACTTAGATTTCTATCTCTCCACACCTCCACCTTATGACCACCTGTCACAACCACTTAGAAAACTTATCTAAACTTGTTCCATGGAACATCCTATACATGATGAGCTTGAAAAACATCAAATACAACTATGCTCTTAGTGTTGATGTTGATGCCTCTTCAAATCAAGACTAGAGAATATTGAGGGCAATAGTCCCAACACTAGTCCATACCAAAGATTACATAAAACTTTGATATCGGCAGCATTGATGCTTCTACTTCAAATTCATGACTTCTTAATCGCACCTTAACACAATTATCCTTACCTGCATTCACCCTCTACCAATAAGGCAGTATTATCCAAACTCATCTTTAGTACTAATAAAAGCACTTTAAAAAATAACACAAGTCCTTAAATAATACAAGTTCAAGAGTGTTCTTACTAGACAGGTGAACATCAGGTTCGAAATTAGATAGTAACATGTCAAACATTCATACAAACACAAGGTATAAAGTACATAACTTATAGAATGCAATATACGAACTCATACCTACTGCAACTATGCTAGGGTGACAGATCTTGGCTGAGCTGGAGTGCATAAGGATGCAGTTAATTCCATGACTTTCCCTGTCCTGACATAAGATGCTCTCATCATTCTCTCCATCTTCTGGGGACCATTTGGACACTCTTTGGTATAATGTCCAGCCTGACAAAAAGTATAATAGGTGCATAGATCTCGCCTAACCGTCACTCCAGAAATTGTAGAATGAGGTGGCCTAATATACCTGGACTTCTTGTTCCCCATAAAAGGAGCACCCTCCTTTGTAATTGTCGTTAGAGGGCAACTATGATAGTCGCGGGCAATATGGTCTAACTTGCCACAAGTAAAGCAAATATAATGACCTTGCCTTTTCTTTGATCCTATAACAACAAAAGAAGATGACTCCAAAAAACTAAACTTCTTCTTCCACTTGCGATGGTTAGACTTTGAAAAGTTTTGACACCTTTAACTCTTATTTTGATCTTACTTTCTCCAAGTCCATTTCCAATGATCTAGTTACCATCACAAAGGAATGGAATCCAACTAATTTTGGACTCACCAGTAATATTTATAAATCATTGCGCAAGCCATCATAAAACTTGATGTCCTTAGTCTAGTCACTTTCAAATATAAACTCTGTATGTTGTCTCAGCCTAATGAATTCACAAAGATATTCATCAACTGTGTGCTCTCCCTATTCCGAACTCAGGAACTGGTTATGCTCGACAGAAGCTATAAACTGATGATTTAAAGCTCGTCTCGCTACTCTCTGCTAAGCTATGCAAACCTACACTAGGGAAACCACAAGGGTCGGAGGTTGTACTTGCCCTCCTGGTTACACATTAATCAACACAAACATGGCTTCAATAAAAAACTATATTGTCTCGGTTGAAGGAGAAGGTGTAGGCACACCAATAGGTTCTTCACTCACCACAAAGAGTCGGGATTGTGACTGTCCTACACCCCAACAAGTCACATATAATCGAGAAACACACAATTAAGCAAATAGTAAAATTGTAAAACAATAATCACAGGAACACGCAGGTTCCACAAACATGTGTATTTTCATTCCTAAGTGGACATTCATGGTTTTTTCATGTTATAATGGTAATGTACATACACGTGCTCACCACCCCTTAAAATAATTCACCCACAAATTCGAATAAGAAAGAGTGACACAGAATCTGATAACAAATTGTGACACAATCATCCGTCATGTAGAAAAAAACAGATGGTCTGGCCGGGGCCTCACGCCATATTCCATGGACAGTCAGCGGAGTTACGCATTGAAATCAAAACATTCATGTATCCTAACTCAGAGTTACATTCAAATCGAAGCTTTTAGAGTATTAAGAACCCACAATTAGGAATGTCTACTAACAAAAAAAATAAGAATGAAAGTATTACACAATAGCTTGGCCTTAAGGCCTTACAAGCTGTTTCTAATAATAATTATAAGTGTTTTCTATACATCAGCATATAGGCCGGCAACACACGAAAATAGTAATAAAAAATTTGCTTGGCCTTCGAGGGCTGGTATATCACATAAAGGGCTTCAGCCCACTACTTTCCACTTGGCTCTCCAGCACCTACATAGGTACAATCCACCCAAAAGTCATAAATTAAGTAACAGTAAGCTTTAGCTAACAAATTTATAATGACCCCACCCCATACCCAGGGCAGAAAAACTCCTTTCTTGCAGGCAAGCAACAAGTATAGATATATAATAAGAGTGTGCACTTTAAGTACCATCCAATACAAACATTGGTACAACCGGCCAAAAGTCTTGTGAATTCATGGCACATTATAAGTGTACTGAATTTCTAGTGTCCCACCACGATCCTTAGTCCCAGAAGAAATGGTAACATTGAGCATTCCCTAGTCAGGTGCGAAGCCATGGCTCTTTCTTATATCAACGATGATTCCAAGGCATTAGGAATCCAGCATGAATGACATAGTGTGGGTACAGATCAAACTAATCTCATTGCTCAAATCGTTATGTCTACGAGACAATAATGCGAGTCAGCCCATTCTTTTCCGTTTGCACATACATAATCGCGTTATGTTCCAAGGCAGGCACTCACAACCAATAAAGCTAGGCACCCCCGACTTTCTGCTTTATAAGCTTTCCACCTTGTCCACAGGAACTAGGCTGGCAATCACAATCAGCTCGTTGGGAGCTACCGCTAGCAATAACTACTACCATCGGGCGATACCAAACAGAACTTTGATTGTCCACTTTTTTGAATATTTCCTATTGTTAATAAGTAAGACCCCCCATGCAACACTCTACTTCACTCAGAACCCAAAAACAACAAAAATCACGGAGTCTTCTCCGGTATACAAAGAATAATATATCCATCAGCAATCTTGACCAACTTGTCCGGATGGGCTTCACACAATATTTATATGTTCATACTTTGATTCCGAACTCTATATGCAATTTCTACAAGGGATACTTTGTATCAACCCAAAGGAAACCTCTTGCTCTCCGCCAATTAGCGGGGGTTTCCATGCTAACATGCCAAATAAGGACTTTGCATATTAAAGAGGAGAATCATTACCCTTGAAGTTCTCTTAGACTCCATGAGTAAAAATTCCAACCAGATAAAAAGAACTGCACCGGGATGATCTCCGTTGATCTGGGCTCGGCTCGCGATTTGGAGATCCGAAGCTCTAACAATGACCAGATCTCTCCTTCTTGTTCTTCCTTTGCTCTCTCCTCTCTCTACCTCTTTGAAAGAGAATGAAATCAAAGAAATGAGGTGTAAACCCTTAGTCCTAAGACACCAGATCCCTCCATCCTTCAAATCGCGCTCAGAATCCACCAACAACTCTGATTTAAACGAGACTTTCATTTGAGCACTACCTCCACGCAATATCACAGTACTATCGCGTGGTACCTCGGTCAATGGCTCATTTAGCAAGCCCACTTCTTAAAAACCTCCACACAATCACCGACACGTGGTTGCCAGTACCTGACACACTACTATAGCGCAGTATCATACTACCACCGAGCGCTAGCCTTAAGTCAGTTTCGCAACCAACACTGGTCAAACAATCAACTCAACATATTACTATCGGCGATAACACTATCATAGGGCAGTAACTCACAGAGAGCTACGAAAATTAAATCCACTATACTACCACCAACACTACCACTACCGCCAGGCAGTAGCATTCAGTGAGCTATTCCTGTGTAAACTCCGGGGCATTACAATGCATGTATGGCCAAAGGCATGGGAGGTATAAGGTGTTGGCGCATTGTGCGTTGGGAATGGTGTGCACAATTGGTTCATGTGTGTGGGGCGCAGTGCATGTAGGGTGCCTTGCGTGTGAGATACATGTCAGGCCTAATGTGTGCAAGGTGAAATATGCAGAATGTGTGTAATGTGTGCGCATGGAATAGTCTGTGTGGTATGTGCATAATGTGCAATATGTGTGGTGTGTATTGTTTGTAATGCTCCTTGCTCATCTTGGAGCGGGCCGACTTTTGGAGGAGAAAGTACGAGATACATGCAAGACTGGAGGTGAAGAGTTCTTATAAGGTAGCACCAACGCGTAATTGTGATGTAGTTGGTCTCAGTATCAAAAGACTTTACGAGGATGTGAATTTTGACATTTTCATTGAGGAGTAGCTCCCAAATTTGTACCTTTGCACTCGTGTTTGTACTTTTACTTCCTTGGCAATATATTTGTACTTTTATTTTGCAATAGTTTTGTACTTTTTTTTGCGATGCTTTGTTCGCTCTTTTTTGCTTCAGATCTTTTGGTTGTAGATTTCTCTAGCATATAACCTTATTTTGAGCTTGTGTGGTGCTGATATTATCATGTGGCGCATGACTACGATCTCTTTTTTGAATGTTTGTGGTTGGAGGATGAGGCCGATTTGACATCCTAACCTACTACCGGGTGGAAGGAAAGCACTTTTGCTGGGTAGTGAGAGATTATAGCGTTGAGCTGAGGGATGTCGTCGATTAGATGATGATAGAAGTATGAATCTTCAATCTGGGGCAACCGCGAGTGGGAAGTCCCTAACAATGCTATTTATTGATGGGGATAAGGGCAAACCTTTTATTTGGTGCAGTGAGAGGTCGCTAGGGAAATACCCCGGAGTTGGTGAGGGGTAGAGCCTACAAACCGTTTGGCAAATACAAGGGAGACTTGAACATGAGATGTCGTGGTTCCCAAGTTATGTGGCAGCGAGTTGCTCTACAATGAGGGATCGAGTGCTCTACAATGCAGGGGCATAAAGCCCTATAACGCAAGATCAGGTGCTTTGCAATGTTGTGGCATGAAGCTCTGTAGTGCGAGAGCGGATGATCTACAGTGTGGGGGAGGTTGCTCTGCATTACGAGATTGGGTGCTCTGCAATACAGGGGCATGATACCCTACAGTGCGAGAGTCAGTGCTCTGTAGTGCGAGAGCATAAAACCCTAGAGATCGGGAGCGGGTTCTCTACTACGCGTGGCATGAAGCCCTACAATGCGTGAGTGGGTGCTCTGAAGCACGTGGGAATGAAGACTTACAACGTGGGAGCCGGTGCTCTACAACGTTTTGGCATGAATCCCTACAATGCGGGAGTGGATGGTGTGCAGTGCGGGGGCATGAAGCCCTGCAACACGATAGAGAATATTCCGATACACTTCATAGCCTTTTGGTTGGTGTTGAAAATTGCGTCCATGATTTTATTTAACAGAATTTTTCCCCATGAGATTTGCACATTTTGCGAAATTAGAAGCTATTGTAGTTGCGTAGATAATCAAAACATATATGCATATATCAATAGTTTGTGTCACCAAAAGAAAGAATTATAAACAATGAAGTTGTGGGTAAATGAGGAACACTTTGCATGCTTTACTAGGGGAAAATCACCTCGCCCATAGTATTTGGGTTATCCATTCTAGGGTGCAGCTATAACACCCAAGTTTTTTAGACTTGAGGCTCTGGCAGTTACCGCGCGGTTGTAGGTCACTATCTGTTAGAACCCCACCTTGTTTAGGGTTGATTTGGGCTAGGTTCACTATTCCGTTAGATGTCCCAATGTATAGTCTAGGGCCATAAGTCTTTATCACGGTCTAGGTCAAGTCATAAAACCTAGAATGATTCTACCTGCCTTCAGAAGACTTCAGAGACTCAAGAATTTAGAGACAAGCAGTTTTAAAGACTTCAGAAGTTTTGCTCGACGATAACTGAACTCAGCTCGACGATCATCGATCTTAGATCAACGAACTTAGAGTTTCTTCTCTGAGCTAAGCTCGACAAAAGTTCAGCTGAGGTCGACGATCTGTGAGCTTATACCAGAATCTCAGCTCGATGAAGTGTCTTCTCAGCTCGAATAATTTGGAGCTCTATTCGACGATCTTATACCACTTGTCTTCTATCTTCAGTTTGATGATATTGGATCTCAGGTCGACGAAATTTGTTTAGTTCGACTATATTATCCCAGATTCAAGTTGAATATCTTATGATGATTTCAGTTCGACTAAGGCAGTTTGATTTCAAAATTATATTATAATATGCCTATAATACTTTGATAATTAATGCATCATATTCTCTAGAATATATCCGTTCCAAGGAAGCATTAATTATGGTATTCATAGAGTAATTATTTGGCTTATTTATTTGGTCAGTTGAGGAAACAAATTAAAGACTTTTTCTAGTCGTTCAACTCCCAGATTTTTTGATATCAATCAAGGATAGGATTTAAAATTTAAATGCTGATTTCTGCAAGGAATATACAAGCAATTTTACAGAATATACAGAAGATAATGAATTGTGAATACAAAAAACTTAAAGAAGAATACAGCTCTCATACATTTCAGTCTTCTTCAGGTTTGCTTCAGGACTTTCAAGAGACAAACAATCTTCATCAGTCTAAAAGTTTCCTGAAGATCTTCTTCAATCTGAAGGCCTACACCCTGAGCAAAACTCTCATTCTCCTGAACTCTTCTACATCTCAGGGGGAGCTTTGACAAGAACAACATCCACTAGTCTTCTCAGTGATTTGAGAAAGGGAAGACAAAAATCATTTTCTTTTTAACTTTCCTGTACAAAGGGTTTTTAACTCCCTTCAAAAGTTAACTTTTGGTTGTCAAGTCTCCTGATCAAAAGACTTAGTTTGGTTTTTGGGAACCAGGTTAAAAGCTCAAAGGATTGTGAGATCTCCCTTGAAATAGATATTTTGGTGGCAGGGCACCTGAGCAAAAACCAATTGTGGCAAGACACCTGATCAAAAACTTGTTAGTGGATTCCTACTAGGGCTGTAGAAGAGTGAATGTACCCAAGTTTAGGGGAACCACTATAAAATCTTTGTGTCATCTGGGTTGCTCTATTCTGTTATCTACTGTGGTGTGATTGTCATTATTTTTATTTCTCTCTATACATATAAATATCACTTATTTTAATTTCGCTATAAAACTAATAAAAGTTTTTAAAATACTCTATTCACCCCCCCTCTAGAGTTAAGACAGATCTACCCCTCACTTTCACTATCACCTGATAGTAGGCTTCTGTCATTGAGTGGAAGGAGTTGAGTGGAAAGCATTGAGTGGAAGGCGTTAGGTGGAAGGCATCGTTTGGTAGGCATCGAGAGGTAGGCATCGAGTGGTAGCGCACGAAACTAGCTAATTACCGCTTGGCGGTAGCCCAATATATCGATACAGAAGCGTTGAGTGAGCTACCGCACAGCGGTATTGCTACCGCCAGTGGTAGTGCTACATTAATTTTTTTGAATGACGGCTCGGGAAGTTATCATGACGCGGTAGGTAGCCACCGCTTGACGGTAGCATGTGGGAGCAGTTTCGTAATGACTGAGTTTAGGCCATCTGATCCTTATTGAGATGTAATCATATGGCACAGGGCACTCCGTCAAAGAGGCTTAAGTAGGGCTGAAAGGTTGTTTTCCCTCATTCGCCTTTTTTGAGTGGGAGTTAGGGTTTGGCAGAAAGGGTTTAGAGGAGGAAGAAGTTCTTTCTCCGCCATTAGCATAGCTCCGCGGCTCCGTTTTTCGATTTGAAGATAGGTCCGTGGAGAGGACTTGAAGGCGCACATTTTCATCAGTGCAGATCGAGATCTCCATGGTGAGGAAGAGGAGTTGTAATGTAACAACACTTATCCTCTCAGACTTTAGGATGCGTACATGTCATCCATTTTATTCTCGCTTACTTTAAAGCATATAGGCACTAGATCTCTCAAATGAGAGGGGGTCGGGTTGCCATGGTTCAAGTGGAGCCACCGGGTCAATTATATTTGCCCCGGCATGATGTTGCATTAGAAATCTACTACGCTTGTGGATTAGGAATTGTGGGTGAAGCCGTAGTCGCGAACATTAGTCCGACTCGGTGATCTTGCATAACGAGCCTTAAGGATTTTGCTAGAAATCTGTTTGCAACAAGAAGCTGTTTGTGATGTTTGTGCCTCCTTTATTTCGTGCGAGAACGAATGGTGGATTAGGGTAGGAAAGGCTTTGTTTGTGGATTGATGTGTGAAGGCACGAATTTGTCTCCATGGTCGGCTGGCTAGACCAAGACGTGGAAGTCAAGTGCGGAGAGTGTCTCGGTGAGAAAGGTCCCCTTCTGAGAAACTGACGAGAATGCCAAGCTTTGGACAAGACCGGGTGAGGAAGCCCACAAGAGGGTGTGGTAAAGCAAGGGTTCTTAACATTGGTTTGATTGTGTGACGGAATCTTGATGTGAGAAGTCAGAGCATGTAGGCAAGCCCGATTTTTGAGAGCCACGAGCGGGTGGGTCCTAGGCAAGGGTTCTGTGTGGTGGCTTGAATGTCGATAGAGGAAAATGGAAGTACCCATGTGATATGATGTGATGATGCTTGATGATATGTTTGTTTCACGCGCTATAGGGTGTCTTGGGTGAAACCCAGGTTTGCATACATGCTGTACTGTAGGCCCCTTTTTATTAAATGCTCAACCTAGAAACGTGTTTGATGTTTGTTATATCCCAACCTATTTATTTACTCTCTGTGTATATAATAACATTTGCATATGAAGTACTGACTTGTAGGGTGATGGAGTGCCCTAGAGTCCGCTAGGGATGACCAGGAGGAGATGTGTTGGTTACATAGTTGAGTTCAGCGAAGGAAAGGAAGAAGTCAAATATGAGGGCCTGAGTTGAGTGGCATGCTCCTTGATTTCAGACATGCAACTGGTGCGAGATGTTAACCAGGGAGGAGTAGCTTTCATAGCATTGTTGGAAGTTCAAATTTCCAAGCTATCAATTGGAGAAGTGTCGGTAGTGGCAGGTTTCGAGGAAGTGTTTCGAGAGGAGATTCCTGGAGCACCTCCTCGGTGGGAGATCGATTTCTTGATCAAGTTAGTGCTAGAAGCAAGGTCGGTATCACGTCCTCCCTTTAGGATGGCACCGAAGGAGTTGGCGGAGCTCAAAGTACAATTACATGAACTGTTGGAGCAGGAGTATATCAGACCTAGCTCATCTCCATGGTGTGCTACAGTGTTCTTTGTATAAAATAAAGAGTTGTACGCCGCTGTGCATAAACTACCGTGAACTTAATAAACTAACCGTCATGAATAAGTATATGATTCAATGTATAGATAACCTATTTGACTAGTTGGTGGGGTCAGTTGTGTACTCTAGGTTTGACTTGAAGTCATGATACAATCAGTTGCGGATTCGAGAGGAGGACCTACCCAAGAAAGCTTTTGGTGCGAGGTGTGGCCTCTTCGAGTTCTCAGTGATGTCGTTTAGGTTGACGAATGCACAATTAGTATTCATGGATTTGATGAACTGAGTATTTTGAGAGTACTTAGACTCATTTGTGATGGTCTTCATTAATGAGATTCTGGTATACTCCAACTCGGAGGCGGAGCATGAGGCTCACTTGAGAATAGTCTGCAGACTTTGAGAGAGAACCAACTTTATGCAAAGTTCTCGAAGTGCGAGTTCTGGTTTGAAAAGTTGGAATTTTTAGGCCATGTGATTAGTGGTGATGGGGTGGCGGTGGATCCGACAAAATTTGAGGCCATCAGGGATTTTCCAGTTCTGAGCACCATGGCGGAAGTCAGGAGTTCTTTGGTCTAGCTGAGGACTATAAAAGGTTTGTGGAAAACTTTTCAAGGATAGCTTTGCCCCTTTCTTGTCTGACTCGTAAGGACCAGAAGTTTGTGTGGACCCAGGAGTGCAATCAAGAATTTGACACCTTAAAGGAAAGGTTGATGTCGGCTCCAATCCTAAGTCTTCCAAAAGGGACAAAAGGATTTCAGATCTTCAGCGACACGTCATGTTGCGGTTTGGGATGCGTGTTACTGCAACATGACAAAGTGATAGCCTTTGGGTCTAGACAATTGAAATCTCATGAGAGGAATTACCTCATCCATGACTTGGAGTTGGTGGTGGTAATATTTGCATTAAAGTTATGGCGATACTATGAGTACGGTGTAAAGGTGGAGATCATCACGGACCATAAAATCCAGAAGTATCTTATAGATCAAAAAGACTTGAACATGCGGTAGTGCAGGTGGATCTAGTTTCTTGGGGACTACGATGTGGTGATGCAGTATATGCCAGTCAAGGCCAACGTGGTGGTCGATGCCTTGAGTAGGAAATATTCTGTACATGGGAATTGGATTGAAGCTCATGGTGAGTAGTTTGTGTGGGATTTGGAGTCCCTTGGCATTGAGTGTGTGGCAAGATGCAAGTCTAGCATGATTTAGTTGAACTGGATTGAGTTGCAAAACAACTTCTCCGGTCATATCTGGGAAGCGACCAGTGTGGATGCTGAGTTCCAGCCATTAGTGGTGGAAGCTCAAAAAGGTGAGGGTAGTGTCTCGAAGATGGTAGGTGGGATCTTAAAGAAGGATGGAAGGGTATAGGTATCGCAGTTCTGCAAACTCCGTGAAGTGTTGATGTTTGAGTCCCATTTCATAAAGTACTCCATTCACCCGGGTAGTACAAAGTTGTACTTTGATATGAAGAAATCCTTTTGGTGTCTTGGATTGAAGTGGGATGTAGCTTTGTATGGGAGTTGGTGCCAAACTTGTGCTTTAATGAAGGCTGAGTGGCAGAAGTCGGGCGGGTTCCTAAAGCCCCTTCTTATCCCTGAGTGGAAATTTGATGACATCTCCATGAATTTTGTGCATGGCTTGTCTCAGTCGCAACAGGTTAACAATGTGATTTGGGTGATCGTGAACTGCTTGACCAAAGTGGCTCACTTCCTCCCGAATCATAAGGAGGACGACATGGAGAAGCTGGAAGAATTGTACGTTCGAAATATTGTGCGGTTGTGAAACTCTTTATTTCCAAGGTTGCTAATCACCTAGAGGGGGGGGGGGTGAATAGGTTTTTGGTCTTTTATAATTTTCCCTCTACTTAGTGTGTTATGGGTGAGTTAAATAATGCTTCCAAGACAATCACACAAAGCACACACAAAGTTTATAGTGGTTCCCCATATTATGGGTACGTCCACATTCCCTCACCTTTCTAACAGCTTGTTAGACAAGGTCTTTTCTCCAAAACTTGACTCCTTAGAGTTTACAACACAGATCCCTCAGGATCTCCCAGTCTCCTCTAAGACCTACAGCTCAGGCAAAAAGCCCTAACTCAGAGCAAGCTTGCTCCTACAACTCAGTGATCAAAGGATCATCTACCTCAGACTTGAACCCAAGTCCTACAGCTCAGGCTATGGAGGTTAGCCCTACAACAAAGGCTATGGAGGTTAGCCTTACAACTCAGAGAGTAACACTCTCTTACCTCAGATCTGTTAAGATCCTACCTCCAGGAATACAGGCCCTACATTCAAATCCACACAAGGATCCTTCAAACTCAGGGTCAATAGCCCTACACTCAGATCAACACATGGATCCTACAAACTCAGGGTAAATAGCTATACACTCAGATCCACACAGGGATCCTACCTCAATCTTAATAAATCAGGCCTTCAACTCAAATCCAAAAGGATCCTATAGGAAGAGTAGTTGGTTGGTTTTGTTGATTTGATACTAGAGAAATTTCTCTGTGTCTCCCTCCCGAGCTGATTTAACAGCCCTAACTTTCTTAACCATAATAGAAATAGTATTTTCAGTACGAAGCTGCCTTTGCTGAAAAACTTATAAACTGGTTTTTTAACTTGCTGAAGAAGAATGAGGATTATTCTATTCTTATGTTCTTCAATCAGCTAACCTGGACCACCAGGATCTTGTAAGCTCTACTCCTCCTTCTTTATCAGAATCCTTATCTAAACTTGCTGTAATAGAAGAAATTAGCTACAACAACTTGAAAGAACTTTTAGATCAGCTATTTTGACTTCAAGCTTAAAGCTCGGCAATAATGGCGAGGAAGATGAAGTTTAGCCGCAACTTTTCGTAATGAGAAAACCCTAAGATTTAAGTTCCTTCAGTCCATCTAGTACCTTTTATCTTCCGCCAATTAACGGCTCCAAGAAGTAGTGGGGACCACCTATGATTGACAGCTACACCTTGCTTTAACGAATGAAGACGTACAGTCGGCCTCCGGTACTATTTGTTGTGTTCTGTAGCTTTCCCGCAACTAATTTGAACTTTGTTGACTTTGACTGACGTCATCAATTGTGGACTTAGCCAAATCTTCATATTCAACTCCAGGAATTGAGTGCGTTGAGTGAATGACCTTCACTCAACGATTTTGGACTTAGTCAAATTATCTGTACCATCAGGCATTGAGTGCGTTGAGTGAATCTTCATCACTCAATGCCTTTGGACTTAGTTGTAACTTTCTTTATCTGCTAAGCATTGAGAGCATTGAGTGTAGCTTGATCACTCAACGCTTTTGCACTTAGCCGCTTTTTGTCTTCTTTCTTCTTAGGCTTTGACTGCAGCAGCATGACTCGATGCTTTTGATGTCTTGTATTGAGTGAACATGATTCACTCAATGCCTGTGGGCTTAGACACTTTTTCAGCTTACCAATACTGAGGCTTTGATAGACACATCTATATTTGATGCCTTTTGATATATGTCTTTGGGTGAACTGCCTTCACTCAATGCCTGTGGACTTAATCGTAGAATTGCTTTGCAAACTGCTGGGCTTTGACTATCCATACCTTACTCAGTGCTTTTTGGCATCTAGAATTGAGTGAACTGGCTTCACTCAATGCCTGTGAACTTAGGTGATTTTTATCCTTTCCAGCATCCTTCTTTTACTTCTAGCGTTGAGTGAACTTTCTTCACTCAAAGCCTGTGGACTTAGATAGATTTTTGTCTCTCCACATCTCTACCTTGTGACCACTTATCACAAAATCTTAGACAACCTATCTAAACTTGTTCCATGGAACATCCTGCACATGATGAGCTTGAACAACATCAAATACAACTATGCTCTTAGTACTGATTGTGATGCCTCTTCAAATCTAGGGAACATTAAGGATAATATTCCCAACAATCTCCATCTATTTGAAGAAGGCAGAACACACAACAATATTAAGAAGCATTAACATAAAAAAGCATATTAATTTGATGTACCCCATTTAACTGCATTGACTCAACATGTCAAGTCAATGCATTCACATACCACTTGAACAATTGCTAAAGTAATATGCGCTCTCTTTATACCACTTAATACTTAAATAGAGCACCACTAGAAGCCCTTTCCTCATAATATGCACTGACTCAACATATCTCAACATGTAGTCACTGCATTCCTTATACTACTTGAATCTTTCCAAGTAATATAAACAGACTCAACATGACCTAATCATGTCATGTATTGCTTCTACACCTCCAATCTCTCCCATTCCAAGTATTTTCACACATCTCCCCCTTTTTGGCTTCTTCTATAGGTATATTGAGGGAGGTGATAGGAATATAACACATATCTTCTCAGTTCTACTTCTGCTACAGTAGTGATCAAACTAGTTGACTAGATAACATACCTCTTATGTTGATGCCACTGATACAACACATCACTACAACCACTTGACACTTGAGTGATCTATTTATCCACTTGAGCTAGCTGATATCATTGATCCACATGATCTAATTCCACTCCTCCCCCTTTTTATGATTACTGTAGAAGCAACTGTAGTCTGGGAGTTGCTGGCTGTTCCTCTTATCCTACAACAGCATTGTCCTTTCAATAGTAGCAGTGACTTCATATCAGTAGCAGTGTTGATCTTGATCCACTATAACAGCTGCTGGACTTGATCCCCCATAGCCGGAGTATCTTGACTTGGTCCCACTAAATAGGAGCATCTAGACTTGCTCCCCCTCAACAGGAGCATATTCTATTATCCCTCCACTTGAAAAACTTAATACTAATGAAGGTATACCACTTTAAAAGTCTTTATACCATTGAAGGTCTTTTCCACCTGTAAGAAGTAGCACAACCTGCAATAATAGCAACACACGAAGCAACTAAAGCTACCCCCGGTTCAATATACCAAACTCAAACTTGAAGGTGTTTAACTTTGCTTCATCTAGTGGCTTAATGAAGATGTCAGTCACTTTCTTGTCTATAGGGTCAAACACAAGACTGATATCTTAACACTCTACATGCTCCCTAATCAAATGATACCTAATCTCAATGTGCTTAGTCCTGCTATGAGAGACAGGATTCCTAGTAATTGAGATTGCACTAGTAAAATCACAATATAATGGAGTTCTACTTATCAGGAGATTATAGTCTTGGAGCTGATGTTGGATCCACAGCAACTGTGCATAGAAGCTACCTGCTGAGATGTATTCTGACTCAGCTGTTGAGATTGCAATACTATTCTGCTTCTTGCTGCACCAAGACTCTAGTCTTCCTACCAAAAACTGATAGGTGCCTGAAATGCTCTTTTTGTCTTCTTTGCAGCCTGTAAAATCTTCATCTGAATAGTCTGTTAGTTCAAAATCCCTATTTCTAGGGAACCATAGGACAAGATCTAGTGTGCCCTTATGATACCTCAAAATCCTCTTAGCAGCAAAGTAGTGAGATTCTTTAGGGCTAGCTTGATACCTAGCATAAACATATGTTGCATACATAATTTCTGGCCTACTTGTAGTAAGATATAGAAGGGAGCAAATTATCCCTCTATATAATGTTTCATCAATAGGTTTCCCTACCTAATCATTTCATATAGGCATACTTAACCCCATGGGAGTTTTTCATGGTGGAGGCATTTTCCATACCAAAATTTTTGATCAACTCCCTGGTGAACTTAGACTGGGATATGGACAAGCCATCATCAGTCTGTCTTACTTGGAGGCCAAAGAAGAACTTAAGTTCACCTATACTGCTCATCTCAAACTTTCCTTGCATAAGTTTGGCAAACTTCCTGCAATGGTTGTCATCAGTAGATCCAAAGATTATGTCATCTACATATATCTGGACTAGGATGATCTTGCCCTTAGATTCCCTTAGGAATAGGGTCTTGTCTATCTTCTCTCTTGAGAATTTGTTCTCAATGAGGAAGCTAGACAATGTCTTATACCAAGCTCTATGGTCTTGCTTCAACCTATATAGAGCTTTCTTAAGTCTATAAACAAATTCAGGTGAGTTAGAATCAACAAAACCTGGAGGTTACTCAACATAGACTTCTTCCTTTAAGTCACAATTAAGGAAGGTTGACTTCACATCAATCTGGTATACTTTAAATCCTTTGAATACATCATATGCAATGAAGAGACTGATGGCTTCCAATCTTGCTACAGGGAAAAAGGTTTGATCAAAGTCAATACCTTCTTCTTGTCTGTACCCCTTAGCTAGTAGCCTTGTTCTTGATTATATGCCATTTTCATCAAGTTTATTCCTATAAATCCACATGACTCAAATTGCATTATGTCCTTGTGGTCTGGGAACCAGCTTCCAGACCTTGCATCTCTTATATTGGATTAATTCCTCTTGCATAGCTCCAATCCAGAACTGATCTATGTTAGCCTCTTCAAATCTCTTGGGCTCAACCTGTGATAGGAAACTTGCATACATTGATGTATTAAGGCGCTTGCTTCTTATAACCACTCCTTTATTTACATCACCAATTATCTAGTATCTTGGATAGCCTCTTAGATTCCCGACAGTCAGAGGCAATCTTCTTTCAACATCAGCTTCAGGACCAGTTTCTTGCTGATCTTCATCCTCTTCAAGTGTGTCTTGCTCTCCTTCCAGAATATCCACTCCATATTGGATTACTAGAGCAGCTTCCTTGATGGTTAGCTTGTCAATCATCAACTCTATACCTGCAGTAATAGAAGAGGAGCTTGGCAGGTCAATGTTAATCATGGTAGACCCATCAAAGACTACATGCACAGACTCTTCTAGAACTTGGCTTTTCTAGTTATAGATCCTATAGGCTTTACTATGATTATTATACCCAACAAAAATCCTATCAAAGTACTTGGCAACAAACTTAGTCACATAGGACTTCCCATAATGAAGCACATAGTACTTGCTACCAAAGATCCTGAGATAGCCCAGGTTTGGTTTTCTGCCCTTCAAGATCTCATATGGAGTCTTCTTATGGCTCTTGGTGATAGAGGCTCTGTTAAGGACATGAAATGTAGTATTTACTGCCTCAGGCCAGAAATATTCCGGGAGAGTTTTGTCACTCAACAAGGTCCTTCCAGCCTCTATGAGAGTTCTATTTTTTCTCTCAACAATCTCATTTTACTGAGGTGTTCTTGGAGAAGAAAATTCTTGAAGAATCCTTAACTCTTCACAGAACTTTATCATGCTATCAAACTGGAATTAAGTTCCATTGTCACTTCTTACTTTGACCACATTACTATCAAACCTATTGTGAATTTGCTTGACAAACTTCATGAACACATCAAGGGTTTTATTCTTTTTCTTAAGGAAGAACACCCAAGTAAACTTAGAATAGTCATCAACCACCCCAAGGGTGCAGACTTTCCTACCTAGACTATGAATTAGCATAGGTTCAAACAAGTCCATATGTAAGGGCATAATCACCATACAGAGTCTTTGGTCTGAATGCACTTGAAGGAGGCCTTGGTTTGCTTGCCCTTTTAGCATGCTGAACAGAAGCTTTCTTTGGTGCATTTCATCTTAGGACCATTCCTAACTACCTCTTCACTAAAGAGCATGAAAGATAGGGGTTAGACCTGATTTACTCTAGAGGGGGGGGGGGGTGAATAGAGTAATTAAAACTTTTGATATTTTTTAACTTATCAGAGTAAATTAAGTGATACCAATAGTAATATAGAAAGGAAATGAAAATAGGCTAAGCTAATCTATCACAACACAGCAAGAACAGGAAAGAAATTGATCACACATAGATAACACAAGAAATTTATAGTGGTTCCCCAAACTGGGTACATCTACTCCTCTACCACCCTGGTAGTTATCCACTATTAGGTTTTTGATAAGGTGACTGCCACCATAAGATCTATTTCTAGGGAGATCTCACAACCCTTTAGGCTTTTGATCAGTGCCCCAAAACCAAGAATAAACTTTTGAAGGGAGTTAATAAACCCTTTTATAAGAGGTTGAGAGAGGTGATGATGTCTTCTCTTTTCTCTATACAACAGAGAAGACTTGTGGATTCTGTTGTCAAGACTCCTTCTGAGATGTAGAGATGGTTCAGAAAACTTGGAGCCTTGCTCAAGGTGTAGTTCTTCAGTCTTGTCTTGAAAGAGATCCCGGAACTTTCAGACAGATTCAAAGTTGGTTTCCTTGAATGTTCTTGGAAGAGAAGTTGAAGAAGATTCTTGATATTTGATGGTTGTTCTTCTTCAGTCTTCAGTAAGATCAAGGGAAAATAGAATATTTTCTGCACAAAGAGAAGAAGCGGATATTCTTCTGTATGTTCTGTCTCTTCTCTATATTCTCAGTACTGTCTAGTCTGCGTATGCATAGATTGATTATAGTTTGAAAAGTGAAAATCTCTTTTATATTTCACTGTCCAAAATTCTCCTTTGAAATTTGAAATCCAAGCATTAAATGCTGACTGATCTGGAAAATGAAACGGCAGGAATATTTGACTTAAATGAGTTTCCCCAACTGTCCCAATAAAATAAGCAAGTAATTAAACCTAATGAAGACCATAATTAATGTTGCCAATAATGCCTATATTCAGGAGAATATGAGCATTAATTACTCAGATAATTACTGCTAAATAATATAATAAATAAGGACAAAAATAAGGAAAACTTCTCATTGTGTGTCGGGACAAAATTCATCGACCTCTGAACAGATTTCGTCGACTGGAGTTCAAAGTTTGTTGAACTAAGAATTCCTGTTCATCGACCTGAGTTTTGCGAACTGCATTCTAAAAAAAACTTGCCAATTCTGCGCTCTAAGTTTGTCGAGCTTAGAATCTATCTGAAAGAATAGATCGTCGACCTGAGCTCGAATATCGTCGAGATCAACTTAGAGAAATAACTCTAAGTTCGTCGATTTGAGATCAACGATTGTCAAGCTTAGTTCGAAAAATTTCGAACTGATAATTTTGATCTCTAAATTCTTCTAAGTCTGAGTCTACTGAAGTACTCTGCTGGCTTGGCCATAAAGGGTGAACCTAAAGACTAGCCTAAATTCTAGGACTCTTAGACTTGACCCTTACTATACAATGTGGGTCAAACTCATCCTAATTAGTGAACCTAGCCCAAATCCAAACTAGGGATCTAAAAATCTCTCCTTATTTGGGTGAGGTCACTAATAAAAATAAAAGAAAACAATCATAAAGTAGAATAAAATATATCTGGTAAAAAATAAAACATCTAGCAGATATTTACACAGATGCTTCATGATTAAGAGATAGACTTTAGAAAAAAAAATAAAAACAAAACACATAGTCATTTGATCTTCTTTGGCTTCTCTTTCTCATATTTATCAGAAGGCTGTTTGAAAATAATTTCTCTGTTTGGATTTGCAGCTGCTCTCTTTGTCATTATCATGTCTTATGCTCCAATTATATTGCATGAGGTGGCTCTTGGTACTACTACCTCAGGATGAAAACTCATATAATCATCTATATTGAAAAATTTATTAGCTTTAACATACCTCTTGAGTTCTTCTTTTCTATATGATGACTTTGTTGAGTATTGAGATAGATCTTTTCCTTCAGCTTTAGCTTTGTTGATCATGGAATGTCCAACCAGCTCTTAAAACCTGACCATTTTTGCAATAGTTTCCTGTTCTGGATCTACAAATGGGATAGGTGAAGATTCTGGACTATTAGGACTAGAGTCCTTCTTTGAATCATCAGTAGATGTTGAAGTACCTTTCTTATCTGTGGCAGGAGGAGGCTTGCTCTAATAGGATTCCTGCTGTCTGCTGTCATGAGAACTAGGCTTGGAATGTCTCTGATAAGTTTTAGTAACTGGTGCTGATCTGAGAGAAGCACTTCCATAGGCCCCAGTAGATGGAGAAGGAGGAGGGTTTTTCCTGAAGTGCTTAGGAGCAGACCTATACCTTCTTCTCTTCTTCCTTTCTTTTTTCTCATTCTTTGATAACCACATTCACTGTGGCATCCAAGGGTATGGAGTAATCTTTTGCAAAATGTAGTATGGGGTATCAGGTGTAGGATTTGGTTTAGGAGCAGCCTTTGGAATAGCTTTCCTTTTCTTAACAATCTTCTTCTTTGCCTTTGGATCATCAGATTCATCAGAATCTTCATCATCCTTAATTTCATCAAAAGAACTAGGAGGATTATCATACATAGTGAGAGGTCTAAGTTGTTAGCCTAAATCACCTAGAGGGGGGTGAATAGGTGAAATGCGTGTCAAATGCGGAATTAAAAAATTAACACAGCACAAATCAAGCACTCACAGACGACAAGAGATTTATAGTGGTTCCCCAACCTTGGGTACGTCCACTTTCCTCACCGATCTAGCAAATCACTAGACTCGGCTACTCCACTATCTCGGATTGAAAACAATCCTACACCTCGGAACCACGTTCCTACAAAACTCGATCCAACTGGATCTACAAAACTCGGAAGAAAGATCTTCCTACAAATCTCGGAGAAAAACTCCTACAAATAAATTTTGGTTTGAGAATAAAAATTCAAAACAACAAATTTCAGATCTTGATCTTTGACAGTCTTCTTCTTTAGGAACTTCGGCTTGATCAGAAAAGGTTGAAGATGACTTGAGAGAGATCCACAAATCTGAAAACTAGAACCACCTCGATCGAGAAGATAGATCTGAAATCTTTGAGGCTCGGCGAGATCGAGTGATTCACTTTTGTCTGGATCACTGGAGAAATAGTCGTTGAAGACGGAGATCGACGATCCAGACTTTCTTCCGTGAACAGCAATGGCGGCGGCGGCGTGAGAATTAGGGTTCACGGAATTTTCTTTTTCTTAAAGAGAATATCTCTGTAATCTTGTTATTTAGTCAATTCTGAAACGACCTTTTTATAGGTGGACTCCAACGGTCATAATCTTAATTAAGGATGACACGTGGACCAATCAGAAATGACGGATTCAAAACTACTTAAGGCAAATTCGAACTTAGAAGAATTCTGGAATAGAGAACCGCTATACTCGAGTAAGAGAAGATATACTCGAGTATGGGAATTTAGATACTCGAGTGACAAAGAGAAATATACTCGAGTAAGGTAAGAGAAATTTACTGAGTGAAAGATGAACTACTCGAGTATCAGAACAGCTATACTCGGGTATCAGAAATATATACTCGAGTATCAGAAATATATACTCGAGTATCAGAAATATATACTCGAGTGAAAGAAAGATATACTCGAGTATTATAATATGTATCCGGGAAACATTCACTTACTCGAGTGTCAAAGTCAATTACTCGAGTATGGAAATACTTACTCGAGTATTAAAACAACTTACTCGAGTATCAGAATACTTACTCGAGTATGACTACTTGAGCTTACAGAAAAGAGAAGAAAAAAAGATCTACTCGAGTATGATACATGATTTACTCGAGTGATTAAGTTACTTACTCGAGTATGAAAACAACTTACTCGAGTGACTAACTAACTACTCGAGTATAGAAATATATACACGAGTATCCAGACCCTACTCGAGTAAGTCTAACTGATTACTCGAGTATGTCTAACTAACTACTCGAGTATTAAGTCTGATACTCGAGTATAACAAAGGGGTTACTCGAGTATTTTGGACTTAGAAATTTTTCTGAGGAAATTAGCTCCAATGCTTCTGTCCATCAATCCAAGTGCATATAGGAAGTGTATCCCAATAGAGAGGCTATACATGGGCCAACACTTTGGATCACACAATGAGGGATTACATTGTATGGTCCTGTGTTTGGTGACCCATTATAGACTGACATTGGTCTACACTTGGCATTAAGGACCTGTACACATACAACTTAAACACAGCATCAAATACACCTTAATTCATCTTAGTTCAAGGTCTGACCTCCTATAAATCTGAGGTATTGTGGAGACAAATCCCAACAATCTCCCCCTATTTGTAGATGTCAGCATCCTCTATACTAAGGTGAATTATACAGAGTAAAAAGAACAATGCACATATACTTGAAAAGCAAGACATAAGCTAAAGCAGGTTAATTAATGAAATAGCCATAACCAGAATTAAATATATATATATAGAAATATTTTAAGCACAGAAACAAAGGTCCAATTCCACATTCTCAGTTCAACTCAAGATGGGGCATCCTTGTGCATCCTTTCTCTTTTCAGGTCTTGCCTCTCTAGGTAGCTGTAAGGTTTTGGAAAGTAAGTCCTGGGCCTAGGAGGAGCAGCTGGGTTGTTATGCCCCCAATTTCTGTCATGTAGCCTGATCTTTATCTGAGATGCTTCATAGGCTTTCTACTCTGAATAACTGTAGTAATTATCTCTGTTCTCCCCAAGATCAGTCACTAACCTCAAAGTATCAAGAATTAGGGACTTAGAGGTAGGACTCCATACTTCAGCATGAACAATAGGTGGTCTACCTTCAGGAGCTGGCTCTTTCCTTGGTGCAGAACGGCTGGCAGAAGCGCCGTCACCATATTTTCTTTTCCTCTTAGAAGGGCCTTGAGAACTGGAAGGAAAATCATCTTGCCACATATCAGAATAGGTGAGAGGGGGCTCAGTCACATCATCCTCAGGTCTAGGTGAGAAAGCTGGCATACTTTCAGGAATGGCTGCCTGGTCTGGAGCATCTGCAGGAGGTTGAGCTTCAAGAGGATTCAAGAAGTGTGGAATGATGGCTGGGTTGAGCTGGGCATTAGGGAAATTCATGTTGTGCAGCCAAACAGCAGTATCATAGGTATAGAATTTTACAGACTGGAGCTGGGAGTGAATTTCTGCTTTCATTTCTTTTACCAGACCATCCACAGTAGCTTGAGCTTGGAGAGATAGTTTGTCAACTTGTTCTTTTATAACTGCTTGAGCTTGTTCAGATAGTTTTTCCACTTGTTCTTTTACTATCTTCTCCCCCTTGGTGATATCTATAGATAGCTGAGCTATAGCTTCATCTCTGAACTTGCCCACTTCTTCACAAATTTTAATAAGATTGGCATCAGCATTCTTGTCCAAATGGATCTGATTATTTGCAACAGTTTCTTGCTGATTTCTCAGTTCTCCTATGCTTGAGATAGTGTGATCTATGGCCTTGCCACCTAGCTGGAACAATCTTTTTAGTTCATCAGTATTTGCCTGGATTTCTGCAAAGCCTCTACTCATCTCTTGTTCAAGAGTAGTGACTTTGTTATTGACTGATGCTAGAGATTCATCAAAATAGTTTCTCTGTGCAAGGAGCAACTGTGCAATCTGACTTACCAAATCTGAAGAAGAGGGTGCTGAGGGTGGTGCAGGAATTGAAGGAGCAGAAGGAGGAGCAGTCCAAGGAGGAATTTCTGTTAGGACCACTGAGTTGACAGCCCTTTTGAAGGGTTCTATTACAACAGCTTCTTCTGGATTGAGGAAGGATGGCAGGGAGAAATCCAAAGTCCTCAGAGGTGCCTCCACAGGATCTGGAGACATTTCCTCATCATCAGACAAGATAACATGATCAGATATGGTTGGCTCACTATCAGCAGACTTGGCAGGAGACTGTAATGGAGATTTGGTAGGAGACTTGGCAGCTGAAACATTCTGAAAAAGAGGATCATCTGAGCTTAGCTCATCAATGAATCTGTTGATGTCTTCAGCTGTAGACAGTAGGTGAGCTGTATCTGAAGTTTCAGATTCAGGAATTGCTGATTGAAGATGAGCTGGAGTAGGAGAAACTGGAGGAGTAGCAACTCTGACTTCTTCTTGTGCTGGAATCACTGATTCAGAAGAAACTTTAAGCTGAGAAAGAGAAGAGGCAGGCTCCCCCTCAACTAAGGCACCAGAGGTAGCAATAGTTTGATGTAGAGGAGGAGATGGGATCCTGTCTTCAGGTAAGCTGTTGTCTTGTTGTAGTTCTGAGATGGCATCAGCCTTTGAGGCTTAGGCAGGGTTCAGGATCTTGAGGTCATACCTCTGAATGGAAGAGATAGAAACTTTCTTCATGTGGTGAAGAGGAGTCCCTTTAGAGAAGTCAAACACTGTAGGATTGATCTCATGGAAGAGGAGGGAGATAATCCTAGCAAAACTGGGATGTTTGACGCTTTCTCGGATCTTATCCAGTATCATCATTCCGAATTGGAATTTCTTCCTGCAGACAATAGCTTGCATCACGTCGAATAGATTCTGGGATACATCTCTAATGGAGTAAGTCTTGCACCATAGGATTTTGGCAATGATGTCAACGAGAAACTTCCCTTCTGAATTGAACAAGGATCGATTCAAGGTTGCACCTTCACCTTCAGGATCTCGACCACAGAATAGAGAGGTGCGGTCGGCATCTGCCTTGTCTAAGTCATCTTCTTCGTCGACCACTGGCATCCGAAGCAGAGTGGCGACTGAGGTTTTATCTAACCGAATTTCAACTCCCCTTACCTTGGATTTCAGAACGGTGCCATTGTGTCTAACCTTCAGATTTTTGTAGAACTCTTCAACATCAGGAAGCAAGAGGCGGCAGGGTTCTTGAAGAACGAAGGTCAATCCGGCCGTATCCAGGAGAATCAGTAGGTTCTTGAAGTCATCCGAAATATCTTCAATGCCATCTGTCACTAATTCAGAGCCGATTCCAAACTTGGAGGAGGGAGGAGCCATCAGCGATTCGGAAAACTTGCAGCGAAGGAAGACGAAGAACAGGAGTCGGGAATACGAGAAGTCGGCGGCTACTCGAGTGAATGAGAAGTGGAAAGGACTTTTTCGTTTTGAATATATATATAAATAATCCTAATTAGGTTTAGAGAGAATTAAGTATAATGACATACCTGAACGAGGCGGCAAATTGCTGGGTGCGAGTAGAAATTTTGAAAATCAAAAGGAATCCGAGTACTCGAGTAGAAGATGACAGCATACACGAGTATGAGGTTTAGTATACTCGAGTGCGCACAACATACACGAGTAATCAATAATTCATACTCGAGTATGTAACCAGCATACACGAGTATTAAGTTCTTAACGAATTTTCATACTCGAGTATAAGAAGTTCATACACGAGTATCTTTTGGATTACTCGAGTATATGAAACTTTTTACTCGAGTATTAGCCGTTTACTCGTGTAAGTGTAATGATGCTCGAGTCTCTAATACTTGAAGGAAATGCCCTGGTAGATGTCTATTTCCACTGAAAAGCTATACCTCTGAGCAGCCAATATTACTGATATCTTCTTAATTTGAGAGTTCATCACTGGTCTTCTTTGTTGAGCAGTCCAAGCTCAGTTTTGAAGAACGAGAACTTGGACTCGTCCATCAGCTTGGTAAAAATATCTGCAACTTGCCTGTCTGTGGAGACATACTGTAGAGCTATATCTCCATTTTCCACATGCTCCGGATGAAATGATAGCGAAGCTCTATATGCTTGGTCCGGCTGTGGGAGACTGGATTGTTGGCTATTGCTATAGCGCTGGAAGAGTCACAGAACAGGGGAATGTTCTGGAACTTTATGTTGTAGTCTTCAAACTGATTCTTGATCCATAAGAGCTGTGCACAACAGCTGCCTGCAGAGATGTACTCTGATTCAGCCATTGAGATGGCTACACAAGTTTGTTTCTTACTGCTCCAGGAAATGAGTCTCCTTCCGAGAAATTGGCAAGTCCCGGAGGTACTTTTCCTGTCATCTTTGCTACCTGCAAAATCTGCATCTGAAAAACCAATTAGTTCACTATCATTACTTCTTGGGTACCATAAGCCAAGATTTGGTGTACCTTTGAGGTATCTCAAGATTCGCTTTGCAGCGATGTATTGAGATTCCTTAGAGTTCACCTGAAATCTAGCACACACACATGTTGAGAACATTATATCTAGTCTACTCGCAGTAAGATAGAGCAAAGACCCAATTATGCTCCTGTACTTGGTTTCATCAAAAGGTTTCCCTTTCTCATCCTTGTCCAGAGACATAGCTGAGGCCATTGGAGTCCTCATAGAGGTTGCATTCTCCATTCCGAATTTCTTAAGTAGCTCTTTGGTGAACTTGGTCTGTGAGATGAAAATCCCATCTTCAGATTGTTTCACCTGAAGCCCTAAGAAATACTTTAGCTCTCCCATACTGCTCATTTCAAACTTCCCTTGCATAAGTTTAGAAAACTTCTTGCAGAGGTTGTTATCCGTAGAGCCGAAAATAATATCGTCGACATAGATCTGCACTAGCAAAATCTTGCCTTTTATTTCCCTAAGAAATAATGTTTTGTCTATCTTTCCTCTTGTGAACTTGTTCTCAAGAAGGAAGCTAGACAGAGTCTCATACCAAGCTCGAGGAGCTTGTTTAAGACCATATAGTGCTTTTTGTAATAAATATACATAATTAGGATAGGTTGAATCAATAAAACCTGGCGGTTGCTCTACGTACACTTCTTCCTTTATGTCACCATTCAGGAAGGCGGACTTTACGTCCATCTGATAGACGGTAAAGCCCTTAAGTGCAGCGTAGGCAAGAAATAACCTGATCGCCTCCAGTCTTGCTACTGGAGCATAGGTCTGGTCGAAGTCGATTCCTTCTTCTTGGCGATATCCCTTGGCGACAAGTCTGGCCTTATTCTTTACGATTATCCCATCTTCATCCATCTTGTTCCGGTAGACCCATTTTGTCCCAATGACATTCTTACCTTTGGGTCTAGGAACAAGTGTCCAAACCTTGCATCGTTTGAACTGATTCAATTCTTCTTCCATGGCTAGAATCCAGGATGCGTCGAGTTGGCTTCCTCAAATTTCTTTGGTTCAACCTGTGAGAGAAAACTTAAGTGTAAATTCTCGTTAGTTGTACCTCGACGAGTTCTGACGCCATCCCGAGGATCTCCTATTATTTGGTCAACAGGATGATCCTTCAAGTGTCTGAACTCTAAAGTCCTTGCATCTGGGATCTCTTCAGCCACTGGAGTTGCATCTTCAGCTGGGATGTCTTCTTCATCTTGATCATTCACCTCTCCAATGGTGGTTGTAGAGGGGACCTTGATGAATGTCTCATCTTTATCTTCACTAGGTTCATCCAAGCTAAGTTCTTTCAACTTTGTACCTGCATCTACAATAGGCACACTAGACGAGTTGCTTTGCAACAGACTCGTCTCATCAAATACAAGATGTATCGACTCTTCCACCACCAGAGTTTTTCTATTGAATACTCTATAAGCCTTACTATGGCTACTATATCCTACAAAAATACCTTCAAAGCTTTTCTCGCTAAACTTGGTAGAGTGATACTTCCCGTTGTTGAGCACGAAGCATTTACAGCCAAAGATTCTAAAGTATGAAATGGTTGGTTGCCTGCCTTTTAGAAGTTCGTAAGGAGTCTTATCATGGTTCTTGTTGATGAGTGCTCGATTTTGCACGTGACAAGCGGTGTTGACGGCTTCAGCCCAGAAATACTCCGGAAGTGAGGCATCACTCAACATGGTCCGACAAACCTCTATGAGTGTTCTGTTCCTTCTCTCAGCTACTCCATTTTGCTGTGGAGTGCGAGGAGAGGAAAACTCATGAAAGATACCTTGACTTTCACAGAATTCTGTCATGGCTCCAGATTTGAATTCCGTTCCATTGTCACTTCTGATTTTGACTACGGAACAGTTGTATTCATTCTGAATCTGCCTCACAAAATTAGTGAAAATACCGAAGGTATCTGACTTGTGTTTTAGAAAGAACACCCACGCAAAGCGCGAGTAATCATCCACAATAACCAACGTATATTCCTTACCTCCCAAACTTCTAACCTGCAGTGGACCAAACAAGTCCATATGGAGAAGCTGTAAACTTCTATTGGAATCCTTGCCTATTATGCTTTTAAACGAACTTCTTGTTTGCTTGCCTTTAATACAAGCGTGACAAGGGCTGTCCGTAACGCACTTGACATTAGGCGCATCACGTACTAAGTTTTGAGAGAATAATTTATTAATAGTTTTGAAATTAATGTGTGCTAGTCTCTTGTGCCATTGGTCAGCAAGAGATGCACTACTTTTTGCCAAAAGACACACTGGTGTCGAAGAGTCTATACAAATAAAATTTAGACAGAAAATATTTCTGCTTCGAGTGCCTGATAAAATAGTTTCCATATTGTTAACCGATTTTATCAAACACTTGTCAGCATGAAATTCAACTACGTATCCTTTGTCGCATAGTTGGCTTATGCTAATGAGATTGTGTTCCAATCCTTCAACATAGGCTACATCCGAAAAGGATACGTTACCGTTAGAGATCATACCATAGCCTTTAGTTATTCCTCGATCTGAACCTCCAAAGATGACCTTTGGTCCGTTGCAGACTGAGGTGTAATTCTGTAGTAGGCTCCTTGTCCCGGTCATATGTCGAGAACATCCACTGTCCAAGTACCAGATTGGCATTTTGGTGGCCTTTGGACATACCTGCAATTACAATCATTTATCCTTAGGAACCCAAACAAGTTTGGGTCCTTGGTCTCGAGTTAGAGTACTCCCCCTACGAGTATTAGCCACATGAGTGGTCACTCTCACATTGCTAACTTTAGGGGTTGCAGCATTTTCAGGATTGAACCAACAATCACTGGCAAAATGACCAATTCTGCCACAGCACCAACAGTTGAACCTGTTGTATCTTTGCCTTGTGTAGTCCTGCTTGACTTTCTGGAATGAAGGTCCAGCAGGAGCTTTACTCTTGGAGGAGGAGGCTTCATGATGATGGCAGTTACATGAGGTCTTCTCCTTCATAGGCTTTTCTACAATGGGTTTTACTCTTGGCGTCTTTTTGAAATTATGACCATGAGCATAAGGTCCATAGCTTTGAAGCTGAATCTCCTCATAAGGTGCCTTGAAGACACTCTCGCCAATGTTACGAGGACGAGTCCAACCTTGGTATCTTGACTTAGGCTTCTCAGGGATCTGCCTAGAAAAGTGTCCGTAGGTGGACTCATAATCGAGTTCGTTCGTGGGAAAGATAACTTTCTTGAACACAACAGGTTCCAAGGGAGCTTTCCCTTTTTCTTCAGCTAGAGCCTTCCGGGCAGCCTTATTCTTTCTCTTGGCCTTGTTTCTCCTAGAGGATTTACTAGAAGAGACAATGTGGCCTAAACCAGCACCCTTGGCCTTAGCAGAGAATTCAGCAACGATTGGAAGAACTGTCTTAGGCTTAGAAAAACTCTCAACAAGCTTCTTTTCAGCCTCGAGTTGTCGTTCCAATTCTTTGATGATTTCCTCTTTAAGGTCGATGTGCTTGAGAGCTTTATTGTATCCCTCCATAGCTGCATTGAGGTTCTCTTGAAGAGAGTTAGTCTTATCGACTTCTTCTCTCAAGCTGCTCTCACTAGCTCGTAGAGAATTTATCTCTTTGGCTTGAGTTTTCATTAATCTACGACATTTTTCGTAAGCGGTGAGTAACTCCTTATACTGACCCATGAGCTCAGATTCATCTTCAGAGGAATATCCCTCTTGCTCATTGTCATCATCAGAATCAGAGAGAGGAGTGTGAGATTTTACCTCCCCAGTAAACTGGAGGACTTGTTCATCATCCGAATGAGCCATGAGCCCAAAGTAAGCTTCCTCTTCTTCACTCGACTCAGATGAGTCAGAGTCGCTGAGAGTTTTGCTCTTCTTGGCTACTAAACTTTTCTCTTTCCTGTTCTTATGGTGTGAGGATTTCTTTTCCTCTCTTCTTCCACCTTCTTTCTTTTTGTGAGGGCAATCGGCGATGACGTGACCTGGCTTATTGCAACAATAACAAATGATGTCAGTTGAGATCTGTTTGTTCTGTTTAGGATTATACCTGTCATGGCTGCTTGAGCCTTTCTTCCGATGATCACCGTCATGTCGTGATCTTCTATATGAGTCATCCTTGCCTCTCCATTGCTTCTTTTTGTTCAAGAACTTCTTGAACTGCCTTGAGAGTAGGGAGAACTCTCCATCAGATAGTTCTGATCCAGATGAGCTAGGCTCAGATGATTCTTCTTCATCAGCCTCAGGAATTGGGGCAGGAGAGCTAGCCTTTATCTTCCTTGAGCCATCTGCCTTTAGAGCGACAGATTTCTCCTTGGATGCAGACCTGCTTGTCTCTTCTTCAGCTTTTCTTGAGTTGATTTGCAGCTCGTAAGACATAAGCTTTCTGAAAAGATTCTGCGGGTCCGTCTCAGCTAACCTTCCAAACTCCCGAATGGCGCATACCTTATTGTCCCATTCCTTGGTTAGGGATCTTAAGAATTTGTCATTGAGTTCCCCGTTGGTGAAGACTCGGCCATAAACTCTTAGGCCGTTAACTATCTTGAAGAAGTTCTCGAACGTGTCAGCTATGGCTTCCTTGTGACCTTGCCGGAAGGCTTCATACTTTTGATTCAGAAGGGATCTCCGATCATCCCTCACTTCCTCTGTACCTTCCATTAGAGTCACTAGGGATTGCCACATCTCTTTGGCAGATTGGCAATGAATCAGATTTTGTAGCATTGAGTCATCGACTGCACTTGCTATGATATTCTTTGCTTTCTTGTCCAGAGAGACAAGTGCAATCTCATCCTTGTCTAGATCCATCAATTTCTTTGGTACCTTTTTGGTTGGATCTATTGTTGATGCGGTCATAGGAACATGAGGACCTTCTTCAACAATCATGAAGATCCGAGGGTCTACAGCTTCCATGAAGAATTTGACCCTTTCCTTCCACATAGGGAAGTTGTTCTTGGTGCAGATAGGGAGCTTGGCAAAATCCTTAGTCTTACTCATGCTTGATACTCAACTTAGAAGGATACGATCAAGGTGTTAACCTTTTAATGATCAACCTCCCTCTGATACCAATTGAGAGGTCTAAGTTGTTAGCCTAAATCACCTAGAGGGGGGTGAATAGGTGAAATGCGTGTCAAATGCGGAATTAAAAAATTAACACAGCACACATCAAGCACTCACAGACGACAAGAGATTTATAGTGGTTCCCCAACCTTGGGTACGTCCACTTTCCTCACCGATCTAGCAAATCACTAGACTCGGCTACTCCACTATCTCGGATTGAAAACAATCCTACACCTCGGAACCACGTTCCTACAAAACTCGATCCAACTAGATCTACAAAACTCGGAAGAAAGATCTTCCTACAAATCTCGGAGAAAAACTCCTACAAATAAATTTTGGTTTGAGAATAAAAATTCAAAACAACAAATTTCAGATCTTGATCTTTGTTAGTCTTCTTCTTTAGGAACTTCGACTTGATTAGAAAAGGTTGAAGATGACTTGAGAGAGATCCACAAATCTGAAAACTAGAACCACCTCGATCGAGAAGATAGATCTGAAATCTTTGAGGCTCGGCGAGATCGAGTGATTCACTTTTGTCTGGATCACTGGAGAAATAGTCGTTGAAGACGGAGATCGACGATCCAGACTTTCTTCCGTGAACAGCAATGGCGGCGGCGGCGTGAGAATTAGGGTTCACGGAATTTTCTTTTTCTTAAAGAGAATATCTCTGTAATCTTGTTATTTAGTCAATTCTGAAACAACCTTTTTATAGGTGGACTCCAACGGTCATAATCTTAATTAAGGATGACACGTGGACCAATCAGAAATGACGGATTCAAAACTACTTAAGGCGAATTCGAACTTAGAAGAATTCTGGAATAGAGAACTGCTATACTCGAGTAAGAGAAGATATACTCGAGTATGGGAATTTAGATACTCGAGTGACAAAGAGAAATATACTCGAGTAAGGTAAGAGAAATTTACTGAGTGAAAGATGAACTACTCGAGTATCAGAACAGCTATACTCGGGTATCAGAAATATATACTCGAGTATCAGAAATATATACTCGAGTATCAGAAATATATACTCGAGTGAAAGAAAGATATACTCGAGTATTATAATATGTATCCGGGAAACATTCACTTACTCGAGTGTCAAAGTCAATTACTCGAGTATGGAAATACTTACTCGAGTATTAAAACAACTTACTCGAGTATCAGAATACTTACTCGAGTATGACTACTTGAGCTTACAGAAAAGAGAAGAAAAAAAGATCTACTCGAGTATGATACATGATTTACTCGAGTGATTAAGTTACTTACTCGAGTATGAAAACAACTTACTCGAGTGACTAACTAACTACTCGAGTATAGAAATATATACACGAGTATACAGACCCTACTCGAGTAAGTCTAACTGATTACTCGAGTATGTCTAACTAACTACTCGAGTATTAAGTCTGATACTCGAGTATAACAAAGGGGTTACTCGAGTATTTTGGACTTAGAAATTTTTCTGAGGAAATTAGCTCCAATGCTTCTGTCCATCAATCCAAGTGCATATAGGAAGTGTATCCCAATAGAGAGGCTATACATGGGCCAACACTTTGGATCACACAATGAGGGATTACATTGTATGGTCCTGTGTTTGGTGACCCATTATAGACTGACATTGGTCTACACTTGGCATTAAGGACCTGTACACATACAACTTAAACACAGCATCAAATACACCTTAATTCATCTTAGTTCAAGGTCTGACCTCCTACAAATCTGAGGTATTGTGGAGACAAATCCCAACACATAGCATCAATCTCTTCAATAAGCTTAGATTGATCTTTCTTAAGAGATGCTGGTTATACAACCTAAATTTCTATATTAGCAATATCAGGAGCATTCTGAATATTTTCAAGTTCTTGTGCCACAACTTATGCAATCAAATCATCCAAACTGGGAATTGGACTTTCATCCAAGATATAGGTTGAACCAGAAGAGCTTGGCTCAACTTTATCCATTATAATATCTGATGGTTCCCAAATCATTTGAGCAGTAAAACTTTTCTTTAGTTGATTAACAACTTCAAGACTTATAGGAGAAGTATAACACATTATAGCCAAGGATGGCTCTGGGCAAATTGCTGGAAGATAATTCAAATAAGCTGTATTAAAGGAATTTAACTAGATCTACTGTGGGATTGACACAGCAATCACCAACAGTCAAAACTTCTGTAAGAACCAATGGTTCATCTATACACAACATAGAAAAATCAACAGTCTCAATTTTTATAATCATGTGTACATCTGTATCTGCATTTGCATATAATAGCTTTAATAGCTCAACTATCTGCAAAATTATTTCTGCTTGTACTGTTGCTGGAAAAGAGGAGACTGGAGCTTCTTCACTAGATATCTCTCTCTGCCTGGTTTTAGAGGGTCCTGAAGGCAGGCCCCAAGAAGAAGGGACAGTAAGTGCAGCTGAAAGGAGAGAAGATAGGGATGAGATAGATTCAACAAGAGGTTTAATGGCCTCTACTATAAGAGTTTTGAGGAGGGGAGAGATGAGTTCCAGAAGGGAGGGAATGGAAGGTAAATCCATTTGCATAAACTCAGAGGGTGTCTGAGTTAATATAGAAGGATGGAGGGTGGATGATGAAGGTAAAGATGTGATGTCAGGCATTTGTTCATCTTGAGGTGATGGTGTATGGATGGGAGATGATGATATAAAATCAAAAGATGGAATAGATGAGAAGTTATGGAGGGGGATGTCAGCAAGATGATGGGGAAGTGGAGATTGAGGTGGTTGGTATGCTCTTGAGATTGAATAGGTTTGGGTTGATGTTCAGGAGATTGAATTGGTGTTGGTTGATGTACTAGAGATATAGGTGGTGTTGGAATATGAGCCTGAAATGTGGATGGTTGTTGGAGGGTTGATGAAGGAATTGTAATTTGTCGAGGAGTAGGTTGTTGAGATGGAAGTGTTGGAATATGGGTGGATTGAATGCTAATGGAGGGGACATCTTCAGGGGGTGGGGGATCAGCTGTGACAGCTCTGGTATCCTTATATGCTCTGGAAGAAGGAGAAGCCTTAGAAGGCTTTGAGATAGTCCTCTCCCACCTTCCAAATAAGGCACATGTTAGCCACTTGGAAGCATTAATGAATATGGTTTGTGAGACCAGGGATGTACAACCCCGTACCCGGCCGAGTGGGATCCTCCCCAGGGAGCAGGCTCGGGACGTGCTACGAGCGGCGTCTTGGTGCAGCCCCGTTCGAAGATGTGTGGGTGCTCGTGTTCGCATGTAGAGTTTTCGTGTTAATATTATATATATATTTTTGGAGATTTTATGCTCCCTATTATATATGCATATATATATATATATATATATATATATATATATATATGGAGATTCTTGTAAAAAGAGATCAAGTTTTATGACAAGATCAAGTTTTATGACAAGAGGCAGAGCTTTTATTTGGCTCACAAGTTGGGTTTGGTCAAGAAGACAAAAGAGCACAAGTGGTGGGCCAGCAAGGAGGAGGGGATACGAATAAAAGGTTTTTATTTTGACAAGAGGAGGGGGGCATTGGGTGAATATAGGGAAAGGGGAGGAAAGAGCAGCTAGGGTTCGGCCATGGGATTCGCACGGCCGCCTCTCCCCCTTCCTCCTCCTCTCCTCCCAACGCCGGCCATGCAAGGAGCGAGCTCGGCTCCTCCTCATCTTCCGCCGCCGGCAAAGCCTGGAGCAAGGATCGGATCATCCATCCTCTTCTTCGTCGCCGATCACACCAAGGGCAGCCCGGCCACCCCTTTCCTCCTCCAACGCCGGCCATGCAAGGAGCGAGCTCGGCTCCTCCTCATCTTCCGCCGCCGGCAAAGCCTGGAGCAAGGCTCGGATCATCCATCCTCTTCTTCGTCGCCGATCACACCAAGGGCAGCCCGGCCACCCCTTTCCTCCTCCAACGCCGGCCATGCAAGGAGCGAGCTCGGCTCCTCCTCATCTTCCGCCGCCGGCAAAGCCTGGAGCAAGGCTCGGATCATCCATCCTCTTCTTCGTCGCCGATCACACCAAGGGCAGCCCGGCCACCCCTTTCCTCCTCCAACGCCGGCCATGCAAGGAGCGAGCTCGGCTCCTCCTCATCTTCCGCCGCCGGCAAAGCCTGGAGCAAGGCTCGGATCATCCATCCTCTTCTTCGTCGCCGATCACACCAAGGGCAGCCCGGCCACCCCTTTCCTCCTCCATCGCCGGCCTGTGCAAGGAGCTGGCCGCCTCTCTCCTCCTCCAAAGATTCCTGCTCTTGGCCGGATGGATGCACTCATTGTGGAAATAAATAAATTGGCCTGCTATGAAAATGTTGCTTGGCCTTTGATGGGAGAAACAATGATTGAAGACCGCCATCGTCGCCTCGAGTAAGGCTCGGCCTAAAAGGGAGATCGGCCACCAGCACCGCCGCCAAGCACGCGTCAAGGGTAACGAAGTCTCTACTTGGGCAGGTGAAGCCCTCGATTTACATTTGCATGGAAGCCCCTCTCCACCAACGGGTGGGGGGAAGGGAGCTCTCCGACGGGTTGACGTGTACGTCCCCGCTATTAATTGCATTGAGTATCCGGAAGTGTGAGTACGGATTTAGGCATGCTGTGTGAAGCCCATTCGGACGTACGAGCCGAATTGGTGATGTTCTGTGTGAAGCCCGTCCGGACGTATGAGCCGGATCGGTGATGTTCTGGGGTTCCCGGAGAATACTCGAGGAAGTTGTGCATTCTTTATGTAGCGGGAAGCAGCGGGCTTAAGCCCAAGTTTGTGCTGGCCCTAGAAGGCCTTTTTTGTTTATGTTGCCGGCCTGCGTGCCGAGGTATGGAACGTGCGTTCCTGTAATTTGAGATGCCCGCGATATTTTTGCTAGTCCTTTAAGGTTTATGTTACGTTGGTGGCGGCCCAAAGGGGGCTGCGGAAAAATAGAACGGTTAGGCGAGGTTATGCTACTAGGAGGGGCAGTTAAAGGGCGTTTTGCACAAACCCGAGGTGTCATCCTGGGTTAAGAGGGAGCGAATTTTGAGATCCTCCCTAGAGGTTCTGGTCGGCCAAGAGAGCCTTCCAAGGGTGCCCAATTAGCTCAGCATTTGGCTTAGGAGGGAAGAGTTCGTTAGTCTTCCGGGTGTGTGGTGGGACCTCCGCGCTGAGACCTTGGGTTTGTCCCTTACGTTCCTAGTCTAGAGCCTCGATTGTTCACTTGAGTGTAGTAGGTGCGCGGTCACCCCTCTTTTGGGACCTCGAACTCCACGGAGACCGGTTTCCGGTTTCAACATTTATGGTGCGGTGAGCGTGGAGTGTGACCAGCACAGAAGAACTCATGCGAACGTCATGACTATAGAAGAGGAACCAAGTGACGACCAGGGTCGTGCGTTATCATTTCGTATGTAAGGTCCTCATACTTGGAGTATTTCCACCTTCTATTTTTGTTGGAATCCCAGATCCTTTGGAGTAGGATTCACACCTGTTTGAGGAAACGAACTATTCATCTAATTATGTCGCGGCTTAACTCAGGATACTTTGCTCAAGAAAATATTCATACTTATTTTGTTCGCTCGGAGTTTGTTACTTTTCAATACGTCATTGAGCCAATAAGAGTATGGCCTTTGGGGTGATGTTAGCCATGCAAGATGAGTAGATTAAGCTGAGCTTGTGGAAAAACCTTGTTAGCAGGTCATTGTTGGTTAAGGCAGATATAAGAGTAGGTTAGAATCCAATAAAATTATAATAATCTCCAACGATGTATCTATAGAAATATGATATTTCCAAGAAATCGTGTTCAAGCTGAAGGTAGTTGATTATAAAATTAAACAAACTATTTTTTCAACTTCATTATTTTCTTCTACTAATCTTGATGCTAGATTGTACCATATTAATTTTAATTTTATGAAAAGACATATAGTAGAAGGCAATTTTATTATTCGATATTATGCAATGAAATTTACGGTTTGACATGTACTAATTTGATGGTTGCAACGGTGTTGACATTTTTTTTTTCCTTGCTTATGAGGATGCAGTAAAATGTTTAGGTGGCCTATATGTTTTTACTTTAGATGAGCCTTTTATTTATATTGTTTTCCGTACTTATTGGGATATGTACTTCACTGTTTGCTTAGTATAGCCCTTGGTTTTCTTGTATTGTTAAGAATTTTTTCTAGAGCTCATTGCTGCTACCTTTGTATTTGAAAAGATTACGATTCAATTATATCAAATATATCAAACATGTCAGAAGTATATTCTCTTCCTATTAGGCATTGATTTTTGAATGTATGAATCTAATTTTTGGAGTAGTTTCAACAGTTTTGATGGCCCTTTTATTTCTAAAATATGTATTATCATTTAGGTTGCTTCTTTTAAGATGTCATAAGTTGGGGAAATGAGACGATTTTTGGAGGAAGGATTATTAAGTAATAACGGTTATTATATACAGTTTTGACTTGTTATCATTTTCTGAGAAATGTTGTAGGGATCGCTTGGGCTGGGAAACCCAACATGGAGCAAAGATATAGATTTCCCCTTGTGTTGTGTTGTTTGGCACTAGTATGATCTTGAACCTACAACTCGTGATAACGGTCATCCTATCATCGCATGATGGATCTGAATTAGAACGTATGGATGCATTTGATTTATCTTTTTCTTGGGATATGACTTCCGATGAACTCTAAATACCTTTTTAGTATGAAAATTTTCCCTTTCAATTGATTTAAGTGCCCGGCAATTGCAAACGGTTTGAGATCTAGGTTTTAGCATGGAGCCATATAGAACGTATTTGATCTTTTAGCTGTTGTACCCTTCTGTCATGAAGGATTGGGGAAATTTTGTCACCAATTTAAGATAGTCATACGTACTATATAAAATCTCAATTTCATTCTCCTATTTTTATGGGAATATCAATCAATGTATTTCATTTCGATTATCCTTTTCATTAAGTATAGTCTCCTTTGATAAACCAGCTTGTTTCTTTGACATATTAACATTTGTTGTTTATGAAAATCTACATGAATTGATTTTCTCTTTCTTATGAAGTTTATACCGAGTATTGAAGAATATTTTATTTGGATTCGATTTATGAATTCTCCATTCAAAAACTATTGTGGTCGTGACCGGTTAAACCTTTACAACAATGTTTTGGCATGATTTTTGTTAGGATTGCCTTTGGCCTACTCTTTCCCTTCTTGACTATTTAAGACTAAATATATATGTGCATTTTCTAATGTTGTTGTACATGTCCGAACTTAATTTTTCACTACTTCTTATTGATAGTTCATTTCCCATTCATGTTATCTTTATGTTTTGTTTGACACATTCATTTGAATAATATACTTCTGACACTTGAATCAGTGTAAGAAAAGTGGTACTTGTTGCATTTAAATAAAGTTCAAAAGTCTTAGTGATTTTCTCTTATCCTATATACATTCCAGACACTTTTAAATTTAAGCTATTTAGGTTTAACTCTAAAAGTTAGGTCATTGCCTTATGTCCCTAGTAGGAAAGCTCTTTCTCTTTATAAGAGATCCAATATTCTTATATCCAGGCATATTAATATCAAGTGATGATAAGTATTTAGTATGCCACAAGCCGTGAGTAATTTCTCAATATTGTACCCTTGTTGCTTTCCTTAATGGTTGTCATCTTTGAGAAGAATATGCAGAGGTATTTTACATTTTTCAATACCTGTAAATTTGTTATGATCTTCCAATATAGTGAAATTTCAGGCGGTTTCTTCTATGGCATGAGAGTGGAAATGGTTGTTTGGAGAGAGACCCCGAGAAGACCCGCTGTCCAGGCTACCATCGAGCTGGCAGGTCTGTAGGCTCACTCGGCGGTTTGGAGTTTTTTGGAGAGGAGACCCGAGAAGACCCGCTGTCCAGGCTACCATCGAGCTGGCAGGTCTGTAGGCTCACTCGGCGGTTGGAGGTTGTTTGGAGAGGAGACCCCGAGAAGACCCGCTGTCCAGGCTACCATCGAGCTGCAGGTCTGTAGGCTCACTCGGCGGTTGGAGGTTGTTTGGAGAGGAGACCCCGAGAAGACCCGCTGTCCAGGCCACCATCGAGCTGGCAGGTCTGTAGGCTCACTCGGCGGTTGGAGGTTGTTTGGAGAGGAGACCCCGAGAAGACCCGCTGTCCAGACTACCATCGAGCTGGCAGGTCTGTAGGCTCACTCGGTGGTTGGAGTTGTTGTTTGGAGAGGAGACCCCGAGAAGACCCGCTGTCCAGGCTACCATCGAGCTGGCAGGTCTGTAGGCTCACTCGGTGGTTGGAGTTGTTGTTTGGAGAGGAGACCCCGAGAAGACCCGCTGTCCAGGCTACCATCGAGCTGGCAGGTCTGTAGGCTCACTCGGTGGTTGGAGTTGTTGTTTGGAGAGGAGACCCCGAGAAGACCCGCTGTCCAGGCTACCATCGAGCTGGCAGGTCTGTAGGCTCACTCGGCGGTTGGAGGTTGTTTGGAGAGGAGACCCCGAGAAGACCCGCTGTCCAGGCTACCATCGAGCTGGCAGGTCTGTAGGCTCACTCGGCGGTTGGAGGTTGTTTGGAGAGGAGACCCCGAGAAGACCCGCTGTCCAGGCTACCATCGAGCTGGCAGGTCTGTAGGCTCACTCGGCGGTTGGAGGTTGTTTGGAGAGGACCCCGAGAAGACCCGCTGTCCAGGCTACCATCGAGCTGGCAGGTCTGTAGGCTCACTCGGCGGTTGGAGGTTGTTTGGAGAGGAGACCCCGAGAAGACCCGCTGTCCAGGCTACCATCGAGCTGGCAGGTCTGTAGGCTCACTCGGCGGTTGGAGGTTGTTTGGAGAGGAGACCCCGAAGACCCGCTGTCCAGGCCACCATCGAGCTGGCAGGTCTGTAGGCTCACTCGGCGGTTGGAGGTTGTTTGGAGAGGAGACCCCGAGAAGACCCGCTGTCCAGGCTACCATCGAGCTGGCAGGTCTGTAGGCTCACTCGGTGGTTGGAGTTGTTGTTTGGAGAGGAGACCCCGAGAAGACCCGCTGTCCAGGCTACCATCGAGCTGGCAGGTCTGTAGGCTCACTCGGTGGTTGGAGTTGTTGTTTTGAGAGGAGAACCCCGAGAAGACCCGCTGTCCAGGCTACCATCGAGCTGGCAGGTCTGTAGGCTCACTCGGCGGTTGGAGGTTGTTTGGAGAGGAGACCCCGAGAAGACCCGCTGTCCAGGCTACCATCGAGCTGGCAGGTCTGTAGGCTCACTCGGTGGTTGGAGTTGTTGTTTGGAGAGGAGACCCCGAGAAGACCCTGTCCAGGCTACCATCGAGCTGGCAGGTCTGTAGGCTCACTCGGCGGTTGGAGGTTGTTTGGAGAGGAGACCCCGAGAAGACCCGCTGTCCAGGCTACCATCGAGCTGGCAGGTCTGTAGGCTCACTCGGCGGTTGGAGGTTGTTTGGAGAGGAGACCCCGAGAAGACCCGTGTCCAGGCCACCATCGAGCTGGCAGGTCTGTAGGCTCACTCGGCGGTTGGAGGTTGTTTGGAGAGGAGACCCCGAGAAGACCCGCTGTCCAGGCTACCATCGAGCTGGCAGGTCTGTAGGCTCACTCGGTGGTTGGAGTTGTTGTTTGGAGAGGAGACCCCGAGAAGACCCGCTGTCCAGGGCTACCATCGAGCTGGCAGGTCTGTAGGCTCACTCGGTGGTTGGAGTTTGTTTTTGGAGAGGAGACCCCGAGAAGACCCGCTGTCCAGGCTACCATCGAGCTGGCAGGTCTGTAGGCTCACTCGGCGGTTGGAGGTTGTTTGGAGAGGAGACCCCGAGAAGACCCGCTGTCCAGGCTACCATCGAGCTGGCAGGTCTGTAGGCTCACTCGGTGGTTGGAGTTGTTGTTTGGAGAGGAGACCCCGAGAAGACCCGCTGTCCAGGCTACCATCGAGCTGGCAGGTCTGTAGGCTCACTCGGCGGTTGGAGGTTGTTTGGAGAGGAGACCCGAGAAGACCCGCTGTCCAGGCTACCATCGAGCTGACAGGTCTGTAGGCTCACTCGGCGGTTGGAGGTTGTTTGGAGAGGAGACCCCGAGAAGACCCGCTGTCCAGGCTACCATCGAGCTGGCAGGTCTGTAGGCTCACTCGGTGGTTGAGGGTTGTTTGGAGACTTTTGCACTACCCCGAGCCCAGCTCGGCCCCAGGTAGACCCGCTGCACAGGCTCCCATCCAGCTGGCAGGTCCGTAGGCTCGCCTGTGGGGGTAAGGGACCCCGAGTGCCGCTCGGCCCCGGGTAGACTCGCTGCTCAGGCTCTCATTAGCTGGGCAGGGCGGTGGGCACACCTGGGGGGAAAGGATTTGGACTTGGAAAAGGTTTTGGAAGGGGTTTGATCCGCTCGTAGCAAGAAAGTGTGCAATACTTCTTCAAAAATTATAGTTTAAACCGCAATTGAGGTCAATAGTTCCGTTTTGATGAATTGAATAGACTAATGTTAATGCATCACTTGTTTTATGTCTTATGAAAATAGTTAAATTGGTTTGCAAAGCCGCCGTATAAAATACATCATCCGCTTTCATGACATGAAAAAGCAGCGTTATCGATCTTGTTTCCTTTAATGTTGATCTTGCTGATACATAAAATGTTTAGGAGGTGGCAGAGTAATTGTGTTTATACGAAATATGCCCATCTGAAATAACAATCTCTTGCATTTCAAAACATATACTGTCGTGAATTTCCACATCAGTTGATAATTTGGTTGGATTTTTAATAAATAGATTGGCTTTTACCGCATGTTCATGATAGTGAGTTGTTTCTTATTTAAGCCCTCTGGAGCTCTTTTTATCTCCAAGTGGGGGATTCTCTCAAACTTTTTTTTTGAGTCGGAACCCACTCGCCGAGTACTTGGGGTTGGACATTTCTTTTCGAGCTTGGACAAACTCGAAAGAAGCGGGGATTGTGTACAACCCCGTACCCGGCCGAGTGGGATCCTCCCCAGGGAGCAGGCTCGGGACGTGCTACGAGCGGCGTCTTGGTGCAGCCCCGTTCGAAGATGTGTGGGTGCTCGTGTTCGCATGTAGAGTTTTCGTGTTAATATTATATATATATTTTTGGAGATTTTATGCTCCCTATTATATATGCATATATATATATATATATATATATATATGGAGATTCTTGTAAAGAGATCAAGTTTTATGACAAGATCAAGTTTTATGACAAGAGGCAGAGCTTTTATTTGGCTCACAAGTTGGGTTTGGTCAAGAAGACAAAAGAGCACAAGTGGTGGGCCAGCAAGGAGGAGGGGATACGAATAAAAGGTTTTTATTTTGACAAGAGGAGGTGGGCATTGGGTGAATATAGGGAAAGGGGAGGAAAGAGCAGCTAGGGTTCGGCCATGGGATTCGCACGGCCGCCTCTCCCCCTTCCTCCTCCTCTCCTCCCAACGCCGGCCATGCAAGGAGCGAGCTCGGCTCCTCCTCATCTTCCGCCGCCGGCAAAGCCTGGAGCAAGGATCGGATCATCCATCTCTTCTTCGTCGCCGATCACACCAAGGGCACCCGGCCACCCCTTTCCTCCTCCAACGCCGGCCATGCAAGGAGCGAGCTCGGCTTCCTCCTCATCTTCCGCCGCCGGCAAAGCCTGGAGCAAGGCTCGGATCATCCATCCTCTTCTTCGTCGCCGATCACACCAAGGGCAGCCCGGCCACCCTTTCCTCCTCCAACGCCGGCCTGCAAGGAGCGAGCTCCTCCCTCCTCATCTTCCGCCGCCGGCAAAGCCTGGAGCAAGGCTCGGATCATCCATCCTCTTCTTCGTCGCCGATCACACCAAGGGCAGCCCGGCCACCCCTTTCCTCCTCCAACCGGCCATGCAAGGAGCGAGCTCGGCTCCTCCTCATCTTCCGCCGCCGGCAAAGCCTGGAGCAAGGCTCGGATCATCCATCCTCTTCTTCGTCGCCGATCACCCAAGGGCAGCCCGGCCACCCCTTTCCTCCTCCATCGCCGGCCTGTGCAAGGAGCTGGCCGCCTCTCTCCTCCTCCAAAGATTCCTGCTCTTGGCCGGATGGATGCACTCATTGTGGAAATAAATAAATTGGCCTGCTATGAAAATGTTGCTTGGCCTTTGATGGGAGAAACAATGATTGAAGACCGCCATCGTCGCCTCGAGTAAGGCTCGGCCTAAAAGGGAGATCGGCCACCAGCACCGCCGCCAAGCACGCGTCAAGGGTAACGAAGTCTCTACTTGGGCAGGTGAAGCCCTCGATTTACATTTGCATGGAAGCCCCTCTCCACCAACGGGTGGGGGAAGGAGCTCTCCGACGGGTTTGACGTGTACGTCCCCGCTATTAATTGCATTGAGTATCCGGAAGTGTGAGTACGGATTTAGGCATGCTGTGTGAAGCCCATTCGGACGTACGAGCCGAATTGGTGATGTTCTGTGTGAAGCCCGTCCGGACGTATGAGCCGGATCGGTGATGTTCTGGGGTTCCCGGAGAATACTCCGAGGAAGTTGTGCATTCTTTATGTAGCGGGAAGCAGCGGGCTTAAGCCCAAGTTTGTGCTGGCCCTAGAAGGCCTTTTTTGTTTATGTTGCCGCCTGCGTGCCGAGGTATGGAACGTGCGTTCCTGTAATTTGAGATGCCCCGATATTTTTTGCTAGTCCTTTAAGGTTTATGTTACGTTGGTGGCGGCCCAAAGGGTGCTGCGGAAAAATAGAACGGTTAGGCGAGGTTATGCTACTAGGAGGGCAGTTAAAGGGCGTTTTGCACAAACCCGAGGTGTCTCCTGGGTTAAGAGGGAGCGAATTTTGAGATCCTCCCTAGAGTTCTGTCGGGCCCAAGAGAGCCTTCCAAGGGTGCCCAATTAGCTCAGCATTTGGCTTAGGAGGGGAAGAGTTCGTTAGTCTCCGGGTGTGTGGTGGGACCTCCGCTCTGACCCTTGGGTTTGTCCCTTACGTTCCTAGTCTAGAGCCTCGATTGTTCACTTGAGTGTAGTAGGTGCGCGGTCACCCCTCTTTGGGACCTCGAACTCCACGGAGACCGGTTTCCGGTTTCAACAAGGGATTCAGCGGCCTTGTACTGAAGAAAACTTACCAAAATTCTTCCAAAACAAACCTCTTTCTTACTGTTCTTCTTCTTTATCAAATCAAACAAAATCTTAGCCTAATTGATTGCTTTCTTATTTACAACAACAGACATTACCAGAAACTGTTGCCTAGTAATATAATCATGGGCAGTATGCTTTCCTAGCAATACTTTGCCCACCACATCGGCTAAAAACTTATATTCAGAAGATAAATGTTTATTTAAAATTTTATTAGGGTTCTCTCCAGTATGACCCATTATATTTAGCATTTCATCAAACTAAGAACTATAAATTTCTAAATCTTCCTCACCATTTATCAAGACAAAAATTTCAGTTAACACCGCAGAGGTTAGAGAAACTTTATTACCAGATATTATGTCGGTCATCGTATCAGCGTCTGGAGTAGAGGAGGTGAACACCCATTCTCTGATTTTGGTAACAGCTATCTTTATTCTAGTTGTCATGAAGTTATTCAACTGTTGTTCTTCAAATAACTTCAGTATATCCAAGAAAATTTGATCATAATCTTGAAATGTCTCGAAGTCTATGTCAAAACCCGTGTTGAATTTTTTTGCAGCAAGAGAGCTCGCCGGAATCTCCATTGATCTTTTATAAAAGGAAACAGAGAGATCAAGTGCAAGGGGAACAGAAAACGTTGGATGGAGCTCGAGGAAAACCTAGATATAAGGTTTTAAGAATATGAAGCGCCAAACTCCGTCCTGCGAAATAAACAAAATTCTTCGATCTGAGGTCGACGAAATTTTTTAATGACAAAAGAGTTCGTCGATCTCAGTTTGAAGAAGGGAAAACTTTTCGTCGTTCTCAGGTCCACGAAATTTTTTTGTAGAAGTTTCGTCGATCTCTGGTCGACGAATAAAACTTCACACACAGAGAGTTCGTCGATCTCTGCTTGACAAATTTTCTCAAGAACTATCCTCAGATCGTTGATCTTCGTTCGGCGAACTATGAACAGTTCTTCGACCGTAGACAGAAATTAAATTAATGCTTCTCCATTGATCATACCTAGCTTATTCAGAAAGAACAGATGGTTCCACTAATCCTAGGGTTTGGTGAAGATGTCTGCTCTTTGTAAATCAGTGTAGATGTAGACAAGATTAATTTCCTTTTTGTCAACACAATCTCTAATGAAATGATTCCTTATTTCTATATGCTTAGTTCTACTATGATGCGCTGGATTCTGTGCAATAGAAATTGCACTTGTATTATCACGCAGAAGATAATTTTTTCTTCAAAAGCTTGTTAGGGTTTTCTCCAGTATGACCCAATGTAATCAGCATTTCATCAAATTCTGAACTATCTATTTTCAAATCTTCTTCTCCATTCACTAATCCAAATATTTCAAATAAAATGGTGGGGGTGAGAGAAACTTGGTTACTCGATATCATTTCTTTCATTGTATCAGCATCTGCTGTGGAGGAGGTGAACACCCATTCTCGAATTTCTGTGGCAGCAATCTTTATCCTAGTTGTCATAAAGTTCTTCAACTTCTGTACTTCAAACAATTTAAGAATGTCCAGAAAAATTTGATCCGAATGCTAGAACAACTCGAAGTCAATGTCAAATCTTGTATCACACTTCATTGCAGCAAGGGTGCTCGCTGGAATGCCATGATCGCCTGCAAAAGGAAAATAGAGAGATCAAGTGCAAAGGGAATAGAAAGCGTGGGATGGAGTTCGAAGACAACCTAGATATAAGGTTTTTCAGAATATGAAGCGACACACTTCGTCCTGCGAAATAAAGAAAATTCTTCGATCTGAGGTCGACGAAATATTTTATTGACAAAAGAGTTTGTCGATCTTAGTCTGAAGAAGGGAAAAAAATTTGTCGTTCTCAGGTCAACGAAAATTTTCTTAATCAGTATAGTCGATCTTCGGTCAACGAATAAAACTTCACACAGAGAGTTTGTCAATCTCAGGTTGACGAATTAGCTCAAGAACTTTTCTCAGTTCGTCGATCTCTATTCGACGAATTGTGTCAAATTCTTCGACCTCAGACAGAAAGTTAAATTAATCCATCTTCATTCATCATACCTAGCTGATTCATAAAGAACAAATGTTTCTTCTCATCTAAGGGTTTAGTGAAGATATCTGCCCTTTGCAAATCAGTAGAGATGAAGGTGAGATTAATTTTTTTTGTCAACACAATCCCTAATGAAATGATGCCTTACATCTATATGCTTAGTCCTACTATAAAGCACTAGATTCTGTGTAATATAAATTGCACTGGTATTATCACATAGTAGAGTTGAATTATTTAAGTTGACACCATAGTCTAGGAGTTGGTTTTGAATCCACAGCATCTGTGAACAACATCTGCCAGCTTTTATGTACTCAGTTTCTACTATTTAAGTAGACACAGATGTTTGCTTCTTGCAAAATAAAGACACTAGCCTAGCACCAAGGACATGGCATTTCCCTGAGGTGTTTTTTTTCCACTTTACATCCAGCAAAGTCAGCATCTGAGTATCCAGTCAACTCAAACTCTTACTCAGTTGGATACTAGAGTCCTAAATTAGGGCAACTCTTTATATATGTCAAAATTCTTTTTAGGAAAATAAGGTGAGATTCTTTAGGGTTCACCTTGAACCTAGCACAAAGACAAGTAGAAAACATAATATCTGGCCTACTTGCTGTGAGATATAACATGGACCCAACAATGGCCCTATATAATTTCTAATCAACAGGTTTCCCATGTTCATCAGAATCTATCACAGCATTTATAGCTATGGTTGTTTTCTTAGCTGAAGCATCAGCCATCCCAAACCTCTTAATTAGCTCCTAGCATATTTGGATTGGGATATGAAGATGCTATCAGGTGACTGCTTCACTTGGAGAATAAGGAAGTAGGAGAGTTCACCCATGCTACTCATTTCAAACTTAAAATGCATAAGGTTGGAGAACCTTTTTCATAGTTTGGAATCTGTAGAACCAAGTATAATGTCATCTACATATATCTGTACTAACAAAATTTTATCATGATGATTCTTAATAAATAAAGTCCTACCTTATATGCCTCTAAAAAAATTATGCTCTAAGAGAAAGCTAGATAAGGTTTAAAACCAAGCTCTTGGAGCTTGCTTTAGAACATAGAGAGCTTTATGTAATTTGAAAACATAAGATGGATGAGACGAAGAGATAAAACCCAGTGGTTGTTCCAGATAAACCTATTCTTCGAGTTCACCATTTAGGAATGAATTTTTGAAATCCATTTGATATACTGTGAACTTCTTGTAAGCAGCATAAGCTAGAAGAATCCTTATTGCTTCTAACCTTGCAATATGGGCAAATGTTTGGTCATAATCTATGCCTTCCTCTTGTCTATAGCCTTGAGTAACTAATATGGCTTTGTTCCTTATGATAGTACCTTGAGCATATAATTTAATTCTAAATACACATTTAGTACCAATGACTGGGTAGTCTTTGGGTCTTGGAACTAAATCCCAAACTCTATATCTCTCAAACTGGTTGAGCTCCTCTTGCATTGCAATGATCCAGTGTGGATCTTGCTCAACATCTTTTATGGATTAGGGCTCAGTTTGAGATACGAAGCAGGCATGCATCATGTACTGGTGGATTTGATGCCTTGTCTGCACATCCACTAATATGTCTCCAATCACTTGAGATACAGGGTGATCTCTAAGTGCGATTATCTCAGTAGGAGGAGCTGGTTGAGCAACAGCTTGGGGTGTTAATTCCTCTAGTGGAATTATAGCTGTTGTTTGCTCTTCACTGTATTCAGTGACATCATCTTCACTTTCTTCAACAACATAGGGAGAAGGATGTGTAACAGCCTCATTGGTGAGGGTCAATTAGACCAACTTCTCACACAGATGTGGTTTCTGCAAAGTCTCACTGGTAGAAGGGATCTTCTCCTTGTAAAACATGTTGGATTCATCAAAAGAAATATGAATAGACTCTTCCATTTTCATAGATGATTTATTATAAACCCTATAAGCCTTACTTACTTGGGAATATCCAAGAAAAATTCCAATTTCAGCTTTGGCTTCAAACTTTATAATATATTTCTTGTTGTTATTATGAATGTAACAGACACAAAAAATGACTCTAAAATAATCTACTTTAGGTATCTTCCCTTTGAGTAGTTCATAGGGGGCCTTGCCCTTAAGCTTATGAATCAAACTTCTATTCAGTACATAGTTTATTGTGCTCACAGCCTCTGCCCAAAAGGATAGGGGCAAGTGATCATCTGCAAGTAATGTGCCTGCAGCTTCAATGAGTGTTCTATTTTTTCCTTTCATCTACCCCATTTTGATGAGGAGTTGTAGGAGCAGAGAAGCAATGCCTAATACCTTCCTTCTCACAAAATTCTTGCATGGGAAGAGACTCAACTCAGTACCATGATCACTTCTGATCAATGCAATTGGAGTAGAGTACTCAATCCTTATGCTCTTAAGAAAATCTGTAAGAACCTTAAAGTTTCTGACTTATTTCTCAAGAAGAACACCCCAAGTGAACCTAGAGAATCATCAACTATCACTAGGCATAAGACTTCCTCCTAGCTCTGTCTAGTAATGGGTCCCAAAAAGATCCATATGATGGAATATAGAATCCTAGGTGAATCACTCTTTATTAAGTTACTTAAAACTTTTTTAGTTTGCTTGCATAATTGACAAGCCCTTCAAAGGCTTTCCTTCTTGTAGGGGCAAGAAGGCAATCCTCTTATAAGGTTTTCCCTAGAGAGTTTAACAATATTTTTCAGGTTTACATGACCTAATCTACTATGCCAAAGATCATTATTATTACTAGTTTGATTAAACAAGCATATTTCAGTTTTAGCAGACCTAAAGTTAACTACATAGATATTACCTACTCTAGTACCAGTTAACACTATCGGTTATCTACAGAAGTAGTAATATAGGAAGTTTTGTTAAATTATACCTGAAACCTTTCATCACATAACTGACTTATGGATATAAGGTTGTGCTTCAGTCCACTTACATAAGCAACCTAACTGAAGGTTACTGCTCCAATTTTTACCTTTCCATATCCTTTAGTCTAGCCACAATTGGAATCACCAAATATTACTTTGGGTCCTAGCTTTGACTTATAGTTGATTAAGTTGTCCTTATTGCCAGTCATATGCTTTGAACAACCACTATCCAGATACCACTATTGCTTTGTGGTGGGATAGTCTTTCACCTGCAATAAAACAGATTAGCTATTCTTGACCCAGGTTACCCTGGGACCTTGTTTATTCATATAATTAAAACTGGAAATGTATGAGTATTCAGGTAGATTTTTATAGCCTAAGGGGTGAAATCTTCTAGGTGGAATTATCCACTGATTAAATGGATTAACATATTGTCCTAGTTGATTAAATGTTCTGTTGGAATTAAAGTTTCTGTTATAATGAACTGGGGTCGACGAATTCTGGTACGTTCTTCGATCTGAGGTCGACGAATGGGGATGTGTTCATCGAACTCCACTCAGAGAATGAAAATATTCATTTTCTGGGCCCCAATATCATCGATCTTGGGTCAATGAACCATACTATTTTCGTTGATCGCAGTTCAGAAAAATAATTATAATAAAAGTTTGCGTTCGGAGTTTGTCGACTTGAGTTTGACGAACTGTACACATTTCATCGATTTGAGTTCGATGAAATCTGTTGAACATTGTTATAGTTAAGATTTTTCTTATTCTTTCTCTTTTTCTTATTCTTCTGTTTTAATTATTTTTGTTTAACATTATTATCATCTATCTTTTCCTTGCCCTTTTGAGAAACAATTTTTTTTGGAGTTGTTAGAATGTTTTTCTAAATCAATGGGGGTTGGCTTGATGAAGCACCTAAGCCCAGCTTGCCATTAAGTCTGGCATTCACTGTGCTTATGATGTTCATCAACTTGATTCTTCTCCCATTTAGGGATTCTTCAAGTAGACTAGCCTCAGCTTATTCAGTTTTTAGTGAGATGATTTGTTCATTTGCTAAAGTTAGTTCATCTTTTTATTTAATATTTTCATAAATGAAATTATCTTGTTCAGTTAATTTTTCTCTAAGTTGCTTAATTTCTTTTTCAGAATCAATTAAATCAAAACATAAAGATTTAAATTCAGTTCTAAACTCAGCTGAATCAAAATCAAAAGAAGACAGTACCTGATCTTCCTGAGATTTAGAGTCTTCACCCTCTGACTTGTCATCGCCTGCTTCTGAATAGCTGCTTGATGCATTGATGGCCATCAAACACATTTCTTTTTCCATTACTTCCTCTTCATCTTCACTGGAGCTTGAAGATGAAGATTCATCTTCAGTTTTGCTCCAGGTTTCAGCCACAAAGCCTTTCTCCTTTCTTTTATGCTTCCTGTAGGAGGGCTTGTTGTAGTTCTTCTTCCTGGGTTCCTTTTCTCTTCTTATCTCCTTCTTTTGGTTCTCTGGACACTCTAAGATGAAGTGTACTGACTTCCTGCAACCAAAGAAAACAACATCTTTAGTTGTTATCTTATCATACCTTAGCTTATAATCTTGTCTGGATGACTTTCTTTTGAAATCCCTTTTGCAAATCTTTGAAAATATCTTGGCTAAGAGACTCAGAAATTCTTCACTTGCTGTTGGAGCTTCTGATTCTTCAGATGCTTTGAATGTAATGTTCTGCTCCTTTCTTGCTGATGAGGGAGTCTTCTGCTCAGTCGCTTCTCTAGTCTTTATCAATTGTTCATAGGACTTGAGCTTTCCAAGTAGAGATTCAGTGGAAATCTCATTAAGACTTCTGGCTTCCTTGATTGGCCAGATTCTGGAATCCCATGAGCTCGGGAAGCACATGAGGATTTTTTCATTAAATTCTATGAGAGTTATGTCCTTGTCCAAAGTCTTTAGCTCATTGGTGATTGAGCTTAGTCTGTTGTACATGTCACTTACAGACTCTGACTCATCTTTCTTGAAGTTCTCATATTGAGAGATAAGATTGGATTTCCTATCCTTTCTCTCATCTGCTAAATAAGCAACCATCTGGTTAAGAGAATCGCAGATTGCCTTAGCTGATGTGCACTCTGCCACTTTTTTGAAGATGTCATCAGACATTGTCTGAGCCAGAATATTCATGGACTTGGCATCAGCTATTTTGGCCTTCTTTTGAGCATTTGTCAACTCAGGTGGTGGAACAGCATGAGTGCTAGAACTTGCAGTAGTTGTAGCTACTGGAGTTGGTGGTACTGTCAAAATAGAATTGAAAATATCTTCATCAAAAGAGTTCATATATAACTTGATTCTTGCCTTCCAGATAGCAAATTTATTCAAGTTACAAACTTGAGGTCTGGTGCTTGCATAATCTTTGTCTGTGCCATGATATAAAACAGAAAAACTAAAAGAAAGAAATCAGATCTAACAATGATCTTTTTGTTCAAGTGTTAACTTGTACAACTAAAGGAACACCCCTCTGGTACCAATTGAAAGATAGGGTTAGACCTGATTTACTCTAGGGGGGTGAATAGAGCAATTAAAACTTTTGTTGTTTTTAAATTTATCAGAGTAAAATAAGTGATACCAATAGTAATATAGAAAGGAAATGAAAACATGAGAAGCTAATCTAACACAGTACAGCAAGAACAAAAAAGAAAATTATCACGCACAAATAACACAAAAATTTTATAGTAGTTCCCCAAACTGGGTACATCCACTCTTCTACCACCCTAGTAGGAATCAACTATCAGGTTTTTGATCAGGTGACTGCCACCACATGATCTATTCATAGGGAGATCTCACAACCCTTTAGGCTTTTGCTCAGGTGCCCAAAAACCAAGAATAAACTTTTGAAGGGAGTTAATTAACCCTTTTACAGGAGATAGAGAGAGGTGATGATGTCTTCTTTTTTTTATATACAATAGAGAAGACTTGTGGATTCTGTTGTAAATACTCCTTCTGAGATGTAGAGATGGTTCAGAAAACTTTGAGCCTTGCTCAGGGTGTAGGTCTTCAGCCTTGTCTTGAAAGAGATCCTTGAACTTTCTGACTGATTCAAAGTTTGTGTCTGTTGGTACCCTAGTTTGATTTGAGTTTAGTCCTCTCCTTTGTGCCCTTTGACCCAAGAAATATCTATGGTCAATGGTTAGGAGTCTAGCTGTAGAGTCCTCGCTTTTCCAAATTGAGAATTTGGTTAAGTAGGTTTTTCGTTCGACTATAGTCGAACGCCGTTCGACTATCATCTATCGGCTGATCGACGATCGTCTATCAGTTGGTCGACGCTTTGTCTGCGTTGATAGGTCGACTATCTGTTGATAGGTCGACTATCTGTTCTGTGCTGATAGGTCGACTATCTGTTGATAGGTCGACTATCTGTTCTGCGCTGATAGGTTGACTATCTGTTGATAGGTCGACTATCTGTTCTGCGTTGATAGGTCGACTATCTGTTGATAGGTCGACTATCTGTTCTGCGCTGATAGGTCGACTATCTGTTGATAGGTCGACTATCTGTTCTGCGTTGATAGGTCGACTATCTGTTGATAGCTCGACTATCTGTTTTCTGAGGTAGGTCGACTATCTGCTTGATAGGTCGACTATCTCTGTGCGCTTGATAGTTCGACTATCTGTCCTGATAGATCGACTATCTGATAGTTCGACTATCTGTTCTGATAGGTCGACTATCTGCCGGGGTAGTTCGACTATCTTCTTCGATAGGTCGACTATCTGGATCGTTCGACTATCTGCCCGATAGATCGACGATCTCCGTGCGTCGGTCGACGATCTCCGAAGGTCGTTCGACGCTTTCTGCCTGCCTTTATATTTTGTATTTATTTATTATATTTAATTAATTAATACATTTTCTAGCACACTATTTTAAGCTGTATGATAAAGTTTCCAGGCATTATTTGCTCTATTCTTTTTGCCTGAGTTCAAATCTTTTAAGATAAAGTTGTTTGTCTTATTAGCTGTCTCTTTAAATTACTTTATCTGCTGACAGCCCTTTATAGCCGTTGGACTGAAAAGTCTTCTTTTTGCTATAAAGAGATTATTTCTGATGTGACTTTATTTAGTCCTTCTGATTATTTGATTTAAGCCTGCAGCTTCTTAGAAAGAGGTTTATTCCTTTTTGTAGAATGTTTTGCTGCAGAGATATTTCTGTCTTCTTGATATTTACAGCCCAGGTCTCAAGGCTCAGAAGAAGACAAATAATTCAAATGGAAGAGAGCCGTTGCTTGCTGATGATTATATAAAGAACCCTTTGCAGAAGGATTCAAGCTAGTTAACAGAAGCTAATAGCTAACCAGTTGTTCATTCAAGCTTTCAAGCCTTCAAGCTTTCTGCTCTCAGCAAACTCCATCTAACTGAGAAGTGTTAAGATCCTCATCTCTTCTTCAACCTGAGTTCTCCTGCTTTCAGGAAGTTCAAACTCAGAGATCCTTTGAAGAAGAAGAAGAAGAATAGCTGCTTGAAGAGATTTCTTTTTGTTGTCTATTTTCTTCCAGTAGCTTTTCCTTCAGAACTTTCTGAAGAGTTTTCTGCACTGAAGCAAGACTTCACCTGGACATCTTTGAGCCAGGGGGAGCCTTGATTCTTTAGAGCATTCTAGCTCAGTGCAACTTTTTGTGCTTCTCTAATCTATTGTAAAATAGAGAAGACATCTTAACCTTCTTCCCCCTCCTGTACAGGGTTATTACTCCCTTCAAAAGTATCCCTTGGTGGCAGGGCACCTGATCAAAAACCTGTGCTTGGTTTTTAGACACCTGATCAAAAGTCTAAAGGGTTTCTGAATCTACCTGAAGCAGATTCTGTTGGTGGCAGGGCACCTGATCAAAAACCTGAGTGGATTCCTACCGTGTGGGTAGAAGAGTGGACGTACCCAAGTTGTTTGGGGAACCACTATAAATTTCCTTGTGTCGTCTGGATTCCATTGTTTAATTCCTGCATTGTGGCTGTGATTAGATATAACTAGGTTGTTAGTTGCTGATTAGGTTTTTCCAAGCTTAACTGTAATTACAGTTAGCTTGTGTTTGTACACATCACTTGTGTTAGGCTTTAAGGTTAAATCAATATCTATAATCTTTTCATTCCGCACTTCACTCCAAGGGAGTTGGGTAGACTATTAAGTTTTGTCTGTGCAAAATTTGATAACTCTATTCACCCCCCCTCTAGAGTAGTATCTATCCCTTCACTTTCAGTGTCCTTGAATGTTCCTGGAGGAGAAGTTGAAGTAGATTCTTGATATTTGATGGTTGTTCTTCTTCAGTCTTCAGTAAGATCAAGGGAAAATAGAATGTTTTCTACACACAGAGAAGAAGCAGATATTCTTCTATATGTTTTGTCTTTTCTCTATATTCTCAGTACAGTCTAGTCTGTGTATACATAGATTGATTATAGCTTGAAAAGGAAAATCTCTTTTATATTTCGCTGTCCAAAATTCTCCTTTGAAATTTGAAATCCAAGCATTAAATGCTGACTAATTTGTAGAATGAAACGGCTGGAATATTTGACTTAAATGAGTTTCACCAACTGTCCCAATAAAATAAGCAAGTAATTAACCCTGATGAATACCATAATTAATACTGCCAATAACGGCTATATTCAGGAGAATATGAGAATTAATTACTCAGAGAATAACTGCTAAAGAATATAATAAATAAGGACAGAAATAAGGAAAACTCCTCATTCTGGCTCGGGACAGAATTCATCGACCTTTGAACAAATTTCTTTGACTGGTGTTCAAAGTTCGTCGACCTGAGAATTCCTGTTCGTCGACCTGAGCTCTGCGAACTGCATTCTGGAAATAACTTGAAAATTCTGCGCTCTAAGTTCGTCGAGATGAGAGTATGTCTGAAAGAATAGATCGTCGACCTGAGCTCGAATATTTTCGAGCCTAACTAAGAGAAATAACTCTGAGTTCATCGATCTGAGATCGACGATTGTCGAGCTGAGTTCGAAGAATTTTGAATTGATAATTTTGATCTCTAAATTCTTCTAAGTCTGAGCCTACTAAAGTCCTCTGCTGGCTGGTCCATGAAGGGTGAACCTAAAGACTAGCCAAAACTCTAGGACTCTTGGACTTGACTTTTGCTATACAATGTGGTCAAACTCATCCTAATTAGTGAACCTAGCCCAAATCCAAACTAGGGATCCAACAAAGCTTTCCAATAGTATTGTAATTCAAATGCACTAGTCTCTTGTGTCATCACACATAATAAGAAACTTTCTCATTTTCCACTAGACAAATAGGAGAGTTAGTATCTAGATAAAGGAAATTTAAACAATAAACATTACCACTCCTAGTGCCTGTCAAGATGACCTCTTGTTCAATTGACCTCTTAATCTTGCACTCATTCTTGTGGAAGGCAATGGCATAGCCAAGATCAGAGAGCTGTCTTATGCTTATAAGGTTGTGTTGCAACCCTTCAACATAAGCAACCTTTGTGATGGTCACTATGCCATTGGTAATCTTACCATAGCCTCTTGTCACTCATCAATCTTAACAAACAAAGATGTAAGACCCCATTTTTTCTCTTAAACCACAAGGGTCTTATGCCCAGAACTGCCCCTTTGTGGTGACACCAATACACCTGAAAAGGTCTCCACTACAAAATGTTGATCCTGCTAGCCATACCGATCGCAGAAGAGTAGAATAAATATAATAGAAAGATAAAACTCAAATACTGGTCCACAAAATCACATGATTATAAAATAAATCTCCATGAAAGGAGAGTCCGTAGCAATGATAAATCAAAGTACTAATAAGAGGACTCCTGCCCAATACAACATTATCCTCACTACAAGTCACTCAACGCGGAAGCAAATCTATAATAAGTACTAATGATCGGGACTCACTGTTCCTGCTGCCTTAACTCCAGTGCTAGACTGTCCCGTCTCCAAGCACACTGACCTCTGGGGCTTCATCTCCTGGTTCGACACAACGATCTCCTAAATTGATTTGGGCAACGACTGTTAGTCTAAAAGACTAAGTCGTATCATCCCCCACCCCTCCCCCATTACTCCTAGGCACCGAGTGGGGAGAAGGAAAGGGAAGGTAATCAAGGTGGATAGTAACAAAGGTAAGCAGGTGACGGCAGAACTAGTCTATCATGAGTTCATAAACAGAGCAAGTATATGTAAGCAGTAGTACGTAAGCAGCATAAGTATACACAAGAACATGTGATCAAGTAAAGTAGGAGAAGGTAAACTAAGTAAGTAACCATTACCTATAGGAATGCCCATACAAACCTATAGACCAAGGGGTCATTTTGCAAGACCTATTGTATAAAGTGTCCCATACCAATTTATACAATAGGTGTCAAGGGTTATATGCAATGATGATGCTATGTTATGCAAGTATGTTATAATATGAACATGCAAGTTGTTGGGCATTGCATCCACAATAACCCAGATTTGCATGAAGTCACCCTTGAACTAAGATGAATTAAGTTGTATTTGATATCTTGTTTAAGTTGTGTGTTTGCAGATCATCATTATTAAGTGTAGACCAATTTCAGTCTACAGTGGACCATGAACACAAGACCATACAGTGTAATCCCTCACTGTGAGATCCAAGGTATTGACTCATGTGTAGCCTCTCTATTAGGATACACTTCAAATTCAAACACTTGGACCATGGATTGAAGATTGGACTCTTGAAGAGAAGAAAAAATTTTTTCTAAAAATTTCAAAAAATTTCTAAGTCCACTTCTAAAGAAATCCTTTCAGTTCTCGAGAAGTAGAGTTAGAAGTTCTCGAGAAACAGGAGTTTAGTTCTCGAGAAGATTAGCTGTTTCAGTTCAGAAAAATTTTCAATGTATGACTCTCGAGAAGTATCTCTTAGTTCTCGAGAAGTCCTTTCAGTTCTCGAGAAGCTCGGCCCTTAGTTCTCGAGAAGTCCCAGAGTAGTTCTCGAGAAGTTCAGAAAGTTTCAAGAAATTTTTCTAAGTCCTATTTCTCGAAAAGTCTAGATTAGTTCTCGAGAAGTCCTCAATTCTCGAGAAACTCAGCTTCATAGTTCTCAAGAAGTCAGGCTATTGTTCTCGAGAAGTCCATATTGTTTTTGAGAAGTATTGATCCTGAAGTCTCGAAAACTAAGTTCAATTCTAGACAGTTTAGCTCTCGAGAAATTCAATCAGTTCTCGAGAGCTAATGCTACTTCTCGAGAACTGCAGACTAAATATTTTTTCTAAAATTTGTTTAAGTCCCGACCGGCAAGATTTTCTGAAATGACTTGACACGTGTCGTCATTAATGTCTTTTCTGACCGTTAGGAGTAATCCTATATAAGGTCTTTTCATTAAGACCTAACACTAACAATTATCTTTTGCAAGAAGCGGCTGTCCGTTCACTCAAAATCCTTCTCCTCGGCCGTCTCTAATTTCAGATCTCTGAACCCGCCGCCGCCACTCACAATCAGATCGATTCTTATGTTGTCGATCAAGAAGACTTGTTGTTCAAGGATTCTCATCTTCTTCTTGATCGAGTTGGTCAAAGCTATCTCGGATCAGATCTACTCATCTTCTTCAACATTTCTGAAAGAGCCGCAAAGTTCAAGAAGAAGATTCAGATATTTATTTTTCCAGATCTGAGAATGTTATTCTGTTTATAATTCAAAAATTCTTTACTATTGTTGTAGGAGATTTTCTCTGAGTGTACGAGTGTTGTTCTCCAAGTTTGTAGGAATTTTTTATCTTCCGAGTGTAGATCCTTATGGATCGAGTTTGTAGGAACATGGTTCCGAGGCGTAGGATTGTTTTCAATCCGAGATAGTGGAGTAGCTGAGTCTAGTGATTTGCTAGATCGGTGAGGTAAAGTGGGCGTACCCAAGATTGGGGAACCACTATAAATCTTCTTGTCTTTCTGTGATTGCTTGATTACTTGTGCAAGTTCATTAAAATATTTATTCCGCAAATAGACGCACGATTCACCTATTCACCCCCCTCTAGGTGATTTAGGTTGACAACTTTACACTTTTAATTGTTATCAGAGGGAGGTTGGTCGTTAAAAGGTTAACACCTTGATCAATTTCCTCTTGGAAGTTGTCACTTGGATATTCAAGCAATGGACAAGGTCAAAGATTTTGCAAGCTTCCTTTGTGCACAAAGAATAACTTTCCCATGTGGAAAGAGAGAATCAAATTTTTCATGGAAGCTGTGGATCCCCGAATCTTCATGATTGTTGAAGAAGGACCGTATGTTCCTATGACTATCTCCACTATAGATCCAACCAAGAAAGTTCCTAAGAAGTTGATGGATATGGATAAGGATGAGATTGCACTTGTCTCCTTGGACAAGAAAGCCAAAAATATTATAGCTAGTGCAGTCGATGACTCGATGCTGCAGAATCTGATTCACTGCCAATCAGCTAAGGAGATGTGGCAGTCTTTAGTAACTTTGATGGAAGGTACTGAAGAAGTGACGGATGATAGAAGGTCCCTACTGAACTAGAAATATGAAGCCTTTAGGCAAGGGTCAAAGAAGACCATTGCAGATACCTTTGAGAATTTATTCAAGATAGTAAATGGCCTAAGAGTGTATGGCCGAGTCTTCAATAATGGGGAGCTGAATGATAAGTTTCTGAGGTCTCTCACAAAGGAATGGGACAACAAAGTCTGTGCCATCCGGGAGTTTTGCAGACTAGCTGAGACAGACCCATAGAATCTATTTGGCAAGCTGATGTCTAATGAACTGCAGATAAATTCCAGGAAAGTTGAAGAAGAGAAAAGTCGCTTCTCTTTAAAAGAGAATTCAGTCACATTAAATGCTTACAGTTCAAGGAAGGGCAAAGCTGCCTCACCAGCACCTGCTTTAGAAGTAAGTGAAGAGGAAAGCTCCAATCCAAGCACCTCAGGCTCAGAACTATCTGAAGGAGAGTTCTCATTGCTCTCTCGGCAGTTCAAGAAATTCTTGAACAAGAAGAAGCAGTGGAGAGGCAAGGATGCCTCATTCAGAAGATCACGACATGACGGTGATCAGGGAAAGAAAGGCTCAAGTAGCCATGACAGGTATACCTCTAAATAGAACAAACAGATTTCTACTGACATTGTTTGCTACTACTATAACAATCTAGGTCACGTCATAGCAGACTGCCCCCATAAGAAGGAGGGTGGCAGAAGAGAGGAAAAGAAGTCCTCGTACCACAAGAAGAGGACAGAGAAGAGCCTGTTGGCCAAGAAAGGAAAGACTCTCAGTGACTCCGACTCATCTGAGTCAAATGAAGAAGAGGAAGCCTACTTTGGGCTCATGGCTCAATCAGATGACGAATAAGAGCCCCAGTTTACTGGGGAGGTAAAATCTCACACTCCCTTCTCTGAATCTTAAAGTTCTGAGCATGATCATGAGGACAGCTCTTCTGACGATGAGTCGGAACTTATGGCCCAATACAAGTAGTTGATCATGACTTACGACAAATGTCGCCAAGTCATGAAAACTCAAGCTAAAGAGATTAAATCTCTAAAAGCAATTGAGAGCATCTTGAGAGAAGAAGTCGCTAAGACTGACTCTCTTCAAGAGAACTTCAATCTTGCTATTGAAGAATATAATCAAGCTCTTAAGCACCTCAACCTTAAAGAGGAAATAATCAAAGAGTTGAAAGAACAACTCGAGGCAGAGAAGAAACTTGTTGAAAGTTTCTCTAAGCCTAAGACAGTTCTTCCACTCATTGCTGAATTCTCAGCTAAGGCCCAAGGAGCTGGACTAGACCATGTTGCCGCTCCTAGTAAATCATCTAGGAGAAACAAAGCTCAACGGAAGAATAATGCTGCCAAGAAGGCCTTGGCCAAAGAAAAGGGGAAAGCTTATCTAGATCAGACTATATTTAAGAAAGTCATCTTTCCAACAAAAAAGTTTGATATGGACTCGTCCTACGGTCACTTGACCAGGCCTACCTATGTAGAGCCAAAGTCTCGGTACCAAGGATGGACTCGCCCTCGAAACTTTGGTGAGAGTAACTTTAAAGCACCTTATGAAGAAGTGACTCTTCAGGGATATGGTCCTTATAATCATGGCCACAACTTCAATAAAGCACCGAAAGTAAAGCCCATTGTGGAAAGGCCTCAAAAGGAGAAGAAATCATGTGAATGCCATCACCATGATGCTTATTCCTCCAAAAATACCACCCCTGCTAGACCATCACTTCAGAAGGTCAAGCAAGAGTAAACAAGGCAGAGATACAATAGTTTCGACTGTTGGTGCTGTGGCAAAATTGGTCATTTTGCCATCGATTGTGGGTTCAATACCAGGAAGGTTGCTACTCCTCAAGTTGGAAATATGAGACTGACTACTCAGAATGCTAGTCTTCGTAGGGGGAGCATTCTAACCTGAGACCAAGGACCCAAACATGTTTGGGTTCCTAAGGTAAAGTGATCATGAATGCAGGTATGTCCAAAGGACACCAAAATGCCAATCTGGTACTTAGACAGTGGATGCTCTCGACGCATGACCGGGACAAGAAGCTTACTCCAGAATTTCACTTCAGTCTACAACGGACCAAAGGTCATCTTTGGAGGTTCAGACCGAGGGATAACCAAAGGCTACGATATGATCACTAACAGTAGTGTATCCTTTTTGGATGTAGATTATGTTGAGGGATTGGAACACAATCTCATAAGCATAAGTCAAATGTACGATAAAGGATACATAGTTGAATTCCATGCTGACAAGTGCTTTATAAAGTCTGTTGATAATATGGAAACAATTCTATCAGGCACTCGAAGCAGGAATATATTTTGCTTAAATTTCATTTGTATAGATTATTCTACACCAGTGTGTCTTTTGGCAAAAGATAGTGCGTCTCTTGGTGACCAATGACACAAGAGGCTAGCACATATTAATTTTAAAACTATTAATAAATTATTCTCCCAGAAATTAGTACGTGATGCCCCTAATGTCAAGCACGTCAAAGAGAGACCTTGTTATGTATTCGTAAAAGGCAAGCAAGCAAGGGCTACCTTTAAAATCATTATAGGCAAAAACTCTAATAGGTGTTTACACCTACTTTATATGGACTTGTTCGGTCCACTGCAAATTAGAAGTTTAGGAGGTAAGGATTACACATTGGTTATTATTGATGACTACTCACGCTTTGCGTGGGTGTTCTTTCTAAAACACAAGTCAGATACCTTCGATATCTTTACAAATTTTGTCAGGCAGGTCTAGAATGAATACAACTGTTTCATTGTCAAAATCAAAAATGTCCATGGAACGAAGTTCAAGTCTGGGGCCATGATAGAATTTTGTGAAAGCCTAGGTATCTTTCATGAGTTTTCCTCTCCTCTCACTCCACATCAAAATGGAGTAGCTAAGAGAAGGAATAGAACACTCATAGAGGCCTGCAAGACAATGTTGAGTGATGCTTCATTAACAGAATACTTCTGGGCTGAAGCCGTCAACACTGCATGCCACGTGCAAAATCGAGACCTCATAAATAAGAATCATGATAAGACACCTTATGAACTTCTAAAAGGCAGGAAACCGACTGTATCATATTTTAGGATTTTTGGCTGTAAATGCTTCGTACTTAACAATGGTAAGTATCATACTACCAAGTTTAGTGAAAAAAGTTTTGAAGGAATTTTTGTAGGATATAGTAGCCATAGTAAGGTATATAGGATTTTCAATAGAAAAACTCTAGTGGTAGAGGAATCAATACATGTTGTATTTGATGAGACGAGCTTGCTGCAAGGAAAATCGTCAAGTGTGCTTGTTGAAGATGCATGTACAAGGCTTAAAGAAATTAGTTCTGATGAACAGACCAAAAGTAAAGATGATAAGTTCATCAAGATCACCTCTCCGACCCATATTGTATAAGTAGAAGATCAAGATGAAAACGTTGTCCAAATTGATGAAGTTACTTCAATGGCTGAAGAAGTCCTAGATGCTAAAAATCTAGAGCTCAGACATCTGAAGGATCACCCAATGGACCAAATAATAGGAGATCCCCGGGATGGTATAAGAACTCGTCGAGGTATAACTAATGAGAATCTCTATTTAAGTTTTCTCTCGCAGGTTGAACCAAAGAAGTTTGAGGAAGCAAACTCAGACGCATCGTGGATCTTGGCCATGGAAGAAGAACTAAATCAGTTCAAGCACTACAAAGTGTGGACACTTGTTCCAAGACCCAAAGGTAAAAATGTCATCGAAACTAAGTGGGTCTATAGGAACAAGATGGACGAGGATGGGACAATCATAAAGAAAAAGGCCAGACTCGTCGCCAAAGGATATCGTCAAGAAGAAGGGATTGAATTCGACCAGACATACGCTCCAGTGGCAAGGCTGGAGGCCATCAGACTGTTCCTATCTTATGCTGCACTGAAGGGCTTCACATTCTACCAAATGGACGTGAAGTCAGCCTTCCTGAAAGGTGACATATAGGAAGAGGTGTATGTGGAATAGCCCTAAGGTTTTGTTGATCCTAACTATCCTGAGCATGTTTATTTATTATCAAAAGCGGTGTACGGTTTGAAACAAGCTCCTCGGGCTTGGTACGAAATGCTGTCTAGCTTTCTCCTCGAGAACAAGTTCACAAGGGGAAAGATAGACAAGACATTATTTCTTAGGGAGATTAAAGGCAAGATTTTGCTAGTGCAAATCTATGTCGACGACATTATTTTTGTCTCTACAGATGACAACCTCTTCAAAAAGTTCTCTAAACTTATGCAAGGGAAGTTTGAAATGAGCAGTATGGGAGAGCTGAAGTATTTCTTCGGACTTCAGGTGAAACAATCTGAAGATGGAATTTTCATCTCACAGATGAAGTTCACCAAGGTGTTGATTAATAAATTCGGAATGGATAGTGTAACCTCTATGAGGACTCCAATGGCCTCAGCTATGTCTCTGGATAAGGATGAGAAAGGGAAACCTTTTGATGAAACTAAATACAGAAGCATAGTTGGATCCTTGCTCTACCTTACTGCCAGTAGACCAGACATAATGTTCTCCACATGTGTCTGTACTAGATTCCAAGTGAATTGTAAGGAATCTCACTATGCTGATGCAAAGCGGATTTTGAGATACCTTAAGAGTACACCGAATCTTGGCTTATGGTACCCAAGAAGTAATGACAGCGAACTAATTGGTTTCTCAGATGCAGAATCTGGAGGTTGCAAAGATGACAGGAAAAGCACTTCCGGGACGTGTCAGTTCATTGGAAGAAGGCTTATTTCATGGAGCAGCAAAAAGCAAAACTGTGACGCAATCTCAACGGCCGAGTTAGAATACATTTCTGCCGGTAGTTTTTGTGCACAGTTACTTTGGCTAAAGAACCAGCTAGAAGATTACAATATGAAGATCAAAGATATTCCAGTGTTCTGCGACTCCTCCAGCGCAATCGCAATCGCAAACAACCCAGTCTCGCACAGCCGGACAAAGCACATCGAGCTCATATATCACTTCATCCGGGAGCACGTGGAGCAAAGGGATATAGACCTGCAGTACGTGCCAACAGATCGATAAGTTGTAGATATTTTCACGAAGCCGCTGGATGAGACCAAGTTCAATTTCTTCAAAACTGAACGTGGGATACTGAACAAAGAAGGATAAGTCATAGGAGATAAGTTCAAATCTCAAGAATCGAGGATACTTCAAACAGGTAAGAAATTTCTCAAGTGGAAAGAAGTTCTCGAGAACTCTGTCTACTTCTCGAAAAGTAACATACACATTCTCGAAAACTCAGACTCCTTCTCGAGAACTTGACTTATCTCTCGAAAAGTTTCTTCAGTTCTCGAGAACTTTGAACTGTCTCTCGAAAAGTATCTTCCGTTCTCGAGAACCAGTATATTACTTCTCGAGAAGTCCCCTGGAAGTTCTCGAGAACTATACCCGACTTCTCGAGAAATGCTCATTTCTTTTTCTACTTCTAATTAATTTCTTCTATTTCGAAAACCCGTTGATTTAAGCCCTAATCCTATATTAATTAGACACTTAACTGACATTACTAGGAATATATATATATATATATATATATATATATATATATATATATATATATATATATATAATACTTTAGAAATCCAAAAACAACTGCTATTTCGACATTACTCCTCTCGAAAACTCTTCGCCTTCCGCCGACAGAAGCTTCGTCGCAGCCGTCTTCTTGCGCTCTGTCCGTCACTGCCGTCAGCTTCAATGGCTCAAAGTTCAAAGATAGGAGTCGACAGTGAACTTGTAGTCGCAGGGATTACAGATGTAACACCCTGAAACTCAAATGAGGGACGGGTGGCATTTTAAGCCAAGTCCGGGACTTGGAACAGGTGACACGGCCTTGGACATGGGCGTGTCCCAGGGCATGTCAGAGGAGTGCTCGGCCACGAGTCACGTGGTCGATGTTTTGGCAATCGTCGATCATCGAGTCGGTGGACACGCCCTGGGATACGGGCGTGTCCCAGGGCGTGTCCTGCTCGGGCAGGTTGTGGTTCTGTGCTAAGGAGATTACATTGCCTGGGACACGGGCGTGTCCCAGGGTGTATCTAGCACACGATATGTGACACGGGCATGTCACATGGCCGTGTACTTCTCGGGGGAATCGTGGATTTTTCACACGGGCCGTGACACGGGACCTGATACGGGCGTGTCAAATATGACACGGGCGTGTCGGTGGCCGTGTCAGAGGCCGTGTTCTGGTCGGGAATTTCTGGTGACGGCGAATGGCCATGCACACGGCCGTGTTGCAACCCGTGTTCGACCCAGGAATTCTAATTTTAAGGCTGAATCGTGGCCGTCCGTTTCCTTGGTTTGGGATCCAACGGTGGGGTGCTGTTCCTGATGAGTTATAATCGGGAATAGGGTTTAGAAACCCTCATTTCTCTTGAGTGGTTCTCTTTCTAAACCTAGAGAGAAGGGAGAGCAAGGAGGAGGAAGAAGGGCTAGATCCGGTCACCGACGGAGCTTCGGGGTTCCAAATCGCGAGCCGACTTCAGATCCGTGGAGGCAAGAATATTGCGGTGCTTTCCATCAGCATAGATTTCCATGGCGCCACGAAAGAACGCTAGGGTAATTATTCTCATCTTGAGCATGTGAAGCTCTTCTTCCTTTGAATGGGAAAACCCTTCTCCCGCGAGTGTGCGGCGAGTTTGCGGTATTCCTTGGGGTAGATATGTAAAGTCCCCCATGTTAGAGTCCGGAATTGTAGTACAGACATAGGTATGATGTGTGAAGCCTACCCGGACACGTTGGTCTGGATCAGTGATGATTTGCTATGTATTTTTAGCCGGAGAAGACTCCGAGCATTTTCATTGTTTCCGGGTTGCTATGCGTTAGAATGCATCAGGGAATCTTGGGGATTAACCCTAAGGTGCACCCGGAAACCCGGACGGAAATGCATTTCTGTCATATTGGTGGCCTGGGAGCCAACCAGGAACATTGCCGGGCTATGTACCGTGTTTGATCTATAGTTGGGACTGGGGAAGCTTAGCCCGCATCAAAGGCCGAATGGCAATAGTGGGGTGAGCAACGGGCTGGTGGACCCCTACCCGCTCCATCTGCTCGGTTAAAGCGACCTAAAGTTTTATGTGGGACTTATAAAGGTTTGGAGAATGAGTATAGGCTACGGCTGAAAGGACTAAATGCTCATGTGGTTGCCGCCCCATGGGGGTGGTGGTAGAGTCAAGGACCAGATGGGGTTTGGACTGGTTTCGCCGAGTAAGTGCCCTGAGAGAACGAGGTGTACGGCCTTGTACGCGTGCACCTGTGATGTGATGTTTCTTTGTTATATTGCTTATTTTGCTAACAAGTGCAGGGAAGGAGCTTTTCTGCCCCGGTCTGGGGGCGGAATCATTATAATTTGGTCAGCTTTAGCTGACCGTTGCCCTTATTTACCACCGTGCGGTGAATTGTTGCGTGTAGGTGTTGCAGAGCCGAGCGACAAATAGCGGGCTAAAGCCCAAGTTGCTGAGCCGGCCCTCGAAGGCCTAATTTTTGAGTGTTTTCTTGTTTTCTCATGTATGACCGGCCTGCGTGCCGAGGTTTGGAAGACACTTTTATTGAGCAAACTATTGTAAGGCCATAAGGCCAATATTGGTGTATTATAAATTCTTATGGGTTTGAGAAGTGGACATTCATGCTTGGCTGAGTTCTTTTTCCTGTGTAACTTAATAATTTACTTCCGCTAAATGCTCTGTGTAGGATGTTGTGATTGGTTAAGTGGTTTCAATGAATAACCAACCGGTCTGTCCGTTGTATATGGCGTCGGGCACCGACCGGACCTACTACTATATGCTATGTGATAGATAGGGGTGTTACAATTTGGTATCAGAGGGACTTGGTATCAGACTACCGGTTTCGGTCAAGCTTAAATGAATTCGTATACGAATTCACTTTAAGGGGTGGTGAGAACATGTGTGTGTGTCATCGTTATAACATGAAAAGAACCCATGAATGTCCACTTAGGAATGAAAATACACATGTTCGGGGAACCTGCGTGTTCCTATAATTGCTTTTTGAAATTTTGTTCGGGCACTTATCGGTGTTTTGTATGACTATAGGTGTCCGGAAGGGGCGCGTGGCAGCCTGAACGCACATTCTTTGAGAAAAGTACGACACCAAGCGACGTGCCTGAGACCCCTACTTCTTTGGAAACCATAAGAAGGGTGGTTGAAGCAGTGTTCGCTGTGAACAACGCACAACATAGGAGAAATGTGCAACCCTCTGTCCCTGAGATGGCCCCAACACTGGGAGGTATGTTGGAGCAAAGTGCATTTGGAGGTTCATTAGGGCAGCAGATGAGCAAGATTATGGTACAGGGAGCGCATTCAGTTGACGAATACTTACAGATGTTCCTTATGTTAAGGCGCTACCCAGGCTTTGAATGGGAAAGCGAGCAATCTATAGTTGATAGATTTTATAATGGTCTGCGCAGTGAGTTGCGTATCCTACTGATAGGACCAAAGTTATTTGGATTCCGAGCTTTGGTGGAGTCGGCCAGAGCTTTGGAAGTGGAGTTGGGGAAAACTCACCAAGTACCAGTGAATAGGGTACAAAACTCTACAGATACTATAAGGACTGCCTACCGAAAAACACTGAGGAAAAAGGCTAGATCATCTACTAGCCAAGTCACTTATAATTGTTATTCTTGTGGAAAGAAAGGGCACTTTTCCAGAGATTGTTGGGAGGGTGCTCAGAAGACAATGAAACCTATGGTAGGAGCAGTTGAAGACTCTAGCGCAAAGAAGACAATGTTCAAAATGCCAACCTCAAAATCTGGGTATCGGAGGTGGCACAAGAAGGCTAGGAGGTCGGGTCTAGTCCCTTCCTCTAGCACATCCGGAGCGACTACAGCCCAAACCCCAGGTGCATGCTTTATATGTGGAAAGCCGGGACACTATGCCCGAGATTGTCGAAGTGAACGCCCAATGTACGAAAAGAAGCCGGGGGCATTATCTGAGGAGAAGGGCAAGGCTGTGGCATCCACCGCATCACTGTTTACTCGGGCCCAACCTGGAGTGGACATCCTTGGCTAGCAGGAGGCATGTGGCCGACCGTCGGGATGTCAGGTATAGTTTTTCCTGTTAGCAAACTAGTTTCTTATACCGGATACCTTATGTGTGTTAACTTAGAACTAGAAGTTCTAGGCTTTGTTTTGGAATCTTGGTAATCCGGAGAGAGCATAGTTTCGATACGGGAACTTTGCACTCCTGTTATCCGAAGAATCTGTATCACGCATCGGAGGTTTCCCTTAGATGGTAAAGTAACAATTCAGATGAGTTATTGCCCAGTAGTCGTTCAATGCGCGCAGAGATACAATATGTGCGGTAAGAGTCTTATTGAAAGTCAAGGATTCGACTTGCTAGCGTCGTTGTTGCAGCTAGCAGAGTTCTACGTCTTCTTTGGTATGGACTGGCTTTCAGAGCAGAAGGCTTTTATCAATTGCAACCATAAAGAGACCTAGCTGGGTGTTGGGCAGGAGACAACATTTGCGGAACTTAAGGGATCGAGCAGGACACTGACGTCTACCCTCCCGGTGGTCAAGGAAGTTCGTGCTGGCGCAGAGCTGTTCTTCAAGTTAGTGGAGGATGTAAAGCCTAAGTCAACCTTGGGTAGTATCCCAGTGGTTTGTGAGTATCCCGATGTGTTCCCGGACAATCTTCCCGGAGCACCAACGCAGCGAGAGATCAACTTCACGATCGAGTTATGCCAGGTGCCAAACCTGTATCACGCTCTCCTTATAGGTTGATGCCTAAGGTGATGGTGGAGTTAAAGGTTAAACTAGAAGAGTTGATGGAGCAAGAGTATGTGCGCCGAAGCTCGTTGCCTTGGAGCGCACCGGTCCTTGTTACCAAGAAGAAGGACGGGAGCTTGAAACTTTGTATTGTTGCAGAGAGCTGTATAAGTTTGAAGAAAATGGGCAAGTACTCGATCCCAATGATCAATGATATTTTGATCAGTTTGTAGGGTCTTCAGTAGACTCAATAGTGGATCGTAAGTCCGGTTACCCTCAACTGAGAATAATGGTAAGTGATATCGCAAAGACGGCGTTAAGCACGAGAAATGAGCAATCCGAGTCTACGATCGTGCCATCTTGGCAGTCAAATGCGCCATCGGTGTTCATAGACCAGATGAACGGAATGTTCATGGAGTACCGAGTCCATTTTTGTGATCGTCTTCATCGATGACGCATTGGTGTACTTGTAGTACGAAGAATATAACTTTTGAATACCTACTTTTGGTTTTGGGGATGCTAAGGAGGAACCATTTATACACCAAGTTCTCAAAATATGAGTCTTGGGTTATCCTTGGTAGCGCTCTTTGGTCCTATAGTTGGTAGAGTGGGAGTGCGTGGATCCAGTGTGTTAGTCACGATACGAGGGTGGCCTGTGTTATCTTGGTAGCGGAAGTCCAGAGTTTTCTTGGGTGGCCGGCTACTACAGGCGCTTCGTAGAGGACTTCTCGCGGATAGAGTGACCCCTCACAACGTTGTCAGGGAAAAAATTAAAAGTTTCATTAGATGTGCGAGTGCGCCCAAGCTTTCAAAGGGTTAAAGAGTCAGTTAACCACGGCGTCGGTACTAAGTTATCTGAGTGGGACCAAAGGCTTTGAGATCTACAGCACTGCCTCGGGCAGAGGATTGGACTGCGTGCTGCTGCAGCATGGTAATATTATGGCTTATGGCTCGCGCTAATTGAAAGAGCATAAGAGGAATTTCCCAGTCCGCCATTTGGAGTTAGTGGCTGTGTGTTTTGCGAGAAAACTATGGAGGCATTATTTGTATGGCGTAAAAGCCGATGTCTATACCGATCATAGGAGCCTGATGTATCAATTGGATCAAAAGGATCTGAACTTGAGGCAGCAGAAATGGATGGATTTCCTATGGTACTATACGTTCGAAATTTATTTTGTGCCCGGGGTAAGGCAATGCAGTTGCGGATGCGTTGAGATGCAGGGCTCCCGCCCAAGCCAACTGGTTGTCGGTTCATGGTGAGATGATAATTCAGGAGTCGGAGGCATTATAGATCTTTTGTTTGACAAGCATGCTAGTGCCGAAGCGTGTTTGAACTGGGCGGAAGCTCAGTATGACCTGGCTGATCGAATTCAGCAGGTTATGGAGTTAGACAGCAGTATGAAGGGCAATCGTTTGTGCATCCCAAACGTGGGAAATCTATGTGCAAAGTTGACGTACGAGGCTCATCATACCAAGTACTCAATTCACCCAGGGAGCACTAAGTTTTACCGAGATCTAAAGAAGTTGTTCTGGTAGCAAGTACTCAAGAAGGCTGTGGCACTGTATATGGCAAAATGCAAGACTTATGCCTTAGTGAAGGCAGAGTGCCAAAAGCCGGGGGTTTCTTGAAATACATGCCTATTCCGGAGTTGAAGTTCGACTGGACTTTGTTCATGGCTTGCCAAGGTCGCAGTAGGGAAACGACGCCATGTGGGTGATCGTGGTTTTTTGACAAAATTGTCGCACTTTATTCCGTGTATGAAGGATGATCCAGTGGAGTAACTGTCAAAGATGTTTATGGATAACATAGTTAGACTGCAAGGTGTGCCCCGCAACATCATGAGCTACCTAGATGGGCGTTTTACGTCCAATGATTGGAAGTTGGTACAGCAAATGCTGGGGGCTAAGTGTAGTTTAGTACAGTCTTACATCCGCAGATGGATAGGCAGACTGAGAGGGTCAACAGGACGTTGGAGGACATGCTTCACATGTGCATTCTGTACTTCGAGAAGAAGTGGGAAGGCCATCTATTTTGGTGGAGTTTGCGTACAATATAGCTACCAAGCGAGTATATAAATAGCGCCCTTTGAGGCCCTATATGGTAGAAAGTGTCGCACGCCGTTGTCGTGGCTAGAAACGGGTGAGGCTAGGTTGTACAAAAAGCAGGAGGTGGAGAGTGTCACTTCATTGGTACGAACCATTCGAGAGATGTTGCTGATCGCTCAAGATAGGCAAGCTAAATACTTAAACTCCATGCATTAGAGTGTGGAGTTCGTTGTTGGCATTTTGGGAGCTATAGCCGTTCAATTATGTCTCACGGGAGCGACGCTTGAAGAAGATGAGCCCGAGATACTTTGGACCATTTGAGATCCTGGAGCGGATCGGTGAAGTGGCTTATCGCTTAAGGCTATCAGTGGAGTTTAGTAGTCTACCCGATATATTCCACATAGTAGTGATGCGGAAGGCAGTGCAAGATCCTTCGAACTTATCACGGGTGACCAAGTACCGGTGGATGAAGTGTTGACGATAAGAGTCAAGACCGTTCGTATCAAAGACTTTGATATTAAGCAACTTCGTAGCAAGGAGATCTTGATGGTCATTGTCCGTTGGGACAATTGCGGTCGTGAGGATCTCTCTTGGGAACGGGAGCAAACCATGCTGGAGGAGTACCCAGAGTTATTTTACTAAGGTAATGCTTTTGGTTTTGCTTTTCTTTCCTTTGGTAATTTCGCGGACGAAATTCTTTTAAGAGGGAGGGAGTTGTAACATCCCAAAACTCAAAAGAGGGACAGGTGGCATTTTGAGCCAAGTCCGGGACTTGGAACAGGTGACATGGCCTAGGACACGGGCATGTCAGGGGCGTGCTAGGCCACGGGTCACGTGGTCGACATTTTGGCGATCGACGGTCATCGAGTCGGTGGGCACGGCCTGGGATACGGGCGTATCCCAGGGCGTGTCCTACTCGGGCAGGTTGTGGTTCCGTGCTAAGGAGATTACACGGCCTAGGACACGGGCGTGTCCAAGGGTGTGTCTAGCAAATGACATGTGATACGGGCGTGTCACATGGCCGTGTCCTTCTCGGGGGAATCGTGGATTTTGCACACGGGCCATAACATGGGCGTGTCAAATGTGACACGGGTGTGTCGGTGGCCGTGTCAGAGGCCGTGTTCTTGTCAGGAATTTTTGGTGATGGCGAATGGGTGACACGGCCATGCACACGGCTGTGTTGCAACCCGTGTTTGGCCCAGGAATTCTAATTTTTAGGCTGAATCATGGCCGTCTGTTTCCTTGTTTGGGATCCAACGGTGGGTGGCTGTTCCTGATGTGTTATAACCGGGAATAGGGTTTGAAACCCTCATTTCTCTTAAGTGGTTCTCTTTCTAAACCTAGAGAGAAGGGATAGCAAGGAGGAGGAAGAAGGGCTAGATCCGGTCACCGACGGAGCTTCGGGGCTCCAAATCGTGAGCTGACTTCAGATCCGTGGAGGAAAGAAGATTGCGTTGCTTTCCATCCACATAGATTTCCATGACACCACGGAAGAATGCTAGGGTAACGATTCTCATCTTGGGCATGTTAAGCTCTTCTTCCTTTGCATGGGGAAACCATTCTCCCGCGAATGTGCGGCGAGTTTGCGGTATTCCTTGGGGTAGATATGTAAAGTCACCCTTGTTAGAGTCCGGAATCTTAATATGGACATAGGCATGATGTGTGAAGCCTACCCGAACATTTTGGTCTGGATCGGTGATGATTTGCTATGCATTATTAGCCGGAGAAGACTCCGAGCATTTTGGTTGTTTTCGGGTTGCTATACGTTAGAATGCATCAGGGAATCTTGGGGATTAACCCAGAGGTGCACCCAGAAACCTGGACGGAAACACATTTCTGTCATATTGGTGGCCTGGGACCCAACCGGGTACATAGCCGGGCTATGTACTGTGTTTGATCGATAGTTAGGGACTAGGGTAGCTTAGCCCGTGTCAAAGGCCGAATGGCAACGGTGGGGCGAGCAACGGGCTGGTGGACCCCTTCCCGCTCCATCTGCTCGGTTAAAGTGACCTAAAGTTTTACGTGAGACTTGTCGAGGTTTGAAGAACGAGTCTAGGCTACGGCTAAAAGGACTAAATGCTCACGTGGTTGCCGCCCCATGGGGGTAGTGGTGGAGTCAAAGACCGGATGGGGTTCGGACTGGCTTCGCCGAGTAAGTGCCTTGAGAGCACGAGGTGTACGACCTTGTGCGCGTGCACCTGTGATGTGATGTTTCTTTACTATATTTCTTGTTTTGCTAACAAGTGCAGGGAAGGATCTTTGTCGCCCCGGTCTGGGGGCAGAATCGTTATAATTTGGTCAGCTTTAGCTGACCGGTGCTTATGTTTACCACCGCACGGTGGATTATTGCTTGCAAGTGCTGCGGAGTCGAGCGGCAAATAGTGGGCTAAAGCCCAAGTTGCTGAGTCGGCCCTCAAAGTCCTAATTTTTGAGTGTTTTCTTATTTTCTGATGTATGACCGGCCTGCGTGCCGAGGTTTGGAAGACAATTTATTGAGCAAACTATTGCAAGGCCATAAGGCCAATATTTGTGTATTATACATTCCTATGGGTTTGAGTAGTGGACATTTGTGCTTGGCTCAGTTCTTTTTCCTGTGCAACTTAATAATTTACTTCTGCTAGATGTTCTGTGTAGGACGTTGTGATTGGTTGATTGGTTTCAATGAGTAACCAACCGGTCTGTCCGTAGTATATGACGTTGGGCCCCGGCCGGACCTACAGCTATATGCTTTGTGACAGATAGGGGTGTTATAGCAGACATCTCTGATGATTTCAAGAACCTGCTCCTTCTCCTAGAAACTGCCGGATTGATGTTCGTCCTGTCAGAACCCTACAAAATTTCTTTTCCAGATGTCGAAGAATTCTTCAGAAATGCAAAGGTAAGGAGGAATGGTAAGATTTTGAAAACTAAAGGAAGAGGGATCAAGATAAAGTTGGACAAAACAAGAGTTTCTCAGCTTCTCATGATGCCCGTTGTAGATGAAGAGGATGATCTAACCCATGAAGATTCAGGCAGAACTTAATCCTTATGTGGAGTTTTTGTGGATGTCATGTCATTAAGGAGAAACCTATTTAATGATATAGGCAAACTTCTTGTCGACATAATTGGAAAAATCTTGTGGGTCAAAACAGGGTCGATTAGTTTCATAACAAATGACCTCTTTAATGTTATGACAACAGTGATCTGCAGGAAGAAATTTCAGTTTGGCATGATGGTATTTGAATTGATCAGGGATAGTATTCAAGCTCCTAAGTTTGTAAGGATAATATCTTTATTGCTGTGTGAGATTGATCCAGTCACATTCAAATCTTCTAAAGGTACTCAAATTCATCACTTGAAAAAGATCTCATTAGCCTCCATCCAAAGATGGGAACTCAAGATGAAAAATCCAAAGTAGTTATTTAAAGAAATTCCAGCTTCTGCCTCTGAGGTCAGGACCCCATCTCCCTCCTATCATCATGTTGCTGAACCATCTTGTGCAGCAACTCAGGGGGAGCCTGCAGCCTCTGTTCCTATTGTCAGACCTCCTCCTCCCTCTCCAGCAAGATCAATAAGCAGATCTCCCATCAGAAGCCATGTCATCTCTCCAGCAAAGTCCCCAGTGTCACTCTCTCTAGAAGATACCATTCCAGATTCTCAAGTCCTAGAAACCCTCCAAAACACTGTAGAAGCCACTGACAGAATTGTGGAAGAACTCATTTAAGATGTTCCTCCCCTCTACAAGGAACCAGCTGAAGAACATCCAAAAGAGCCTTCTCTAGATCCCTCTCCTTCTCCTATCAGATTACTAGAATCTCCTCATGCTCAATCACCTTCTTCCAAGCAAGATATCCCTGAGACTATTCCTCTTTCTGATGAAGACAGAATCTCTCTTGAGCCTGCTGATCTTCCCTTAAGGAAGTTAGATTTCTCCATCCCCACATTCATTGATCAGGCTGATATTACTCTTGTTCAGACTACCAGAGCTGTAAGCTTAGTGATTCTTGAAGAGATACCTCTATGGAAAGCCCCTCCTCCTGCTACTCTTACTGCTTCTGCCTCTGCCTCTACCTCTTCTAATGCTGTTGCTACTACTGCTACCCCTTCCAACTCAGAACTTCTTATCCAGATAGGCCAAATGCTCTCTGATCAAAGGAAACATTTTGATGATTCTCTGAAAGTGATGCAAGACAAGGTGACTACTTTGGAAACAGAAATGAGTCGAGGATTTGCTTAGATCCAACACAGCACTGACTCTCTCAAGAGCTTATTTCAGATTGGTGGCAAAGCCATAGATCACACTATTACTAGTGTTGGTCAAGTTATGGAATAATCTCTGACTCTTGCTAATAATCAGATTGAATTAGAAAAGAATGTTCAAAAACATGTGATGAAGGTTTGTGAGGAAGTTGGTACTTTCAAGGAAGAAGCCATAGAAAAACTCCTTGTAGAATTCAGAAAGGGGGAGAGCCTGGTAAAAGAACATGTAATCAAACTTGTGGATAAGTTTTCTACAGATGCAAACACTCTCTAGGCTGAGAAAATTTCTGAAATCAATAAGAATGTTTTAGCTCAAATCCAGTTAGTGGAGTTCTATATTTATGACACTATAGTTTGGATGCACAACCAAATTTTCCCTGACTTTCAGGCTGATCCCAATATTATTCCTCATCATCTGAACCCCTGTATAGAAGGAGAATCCAGTCAAATGTCAGCCCAATTGCAACAACCTCAAATGCCCTGCTTCTCTCCAAGGCCAGAAGATCAGAATCCTCATCCAGCCTCTTATGACCAGGTATGGGATGATGATATTCCTCAAAGCTTACCAGAAATTTATATCCCCAAGAAGAGGAAGTATGGAGAAGGTCCATCTGCTAGCAAGTCTATTCCACAGCCAGATTTAGAGAAAAGGAAAGCCAAGAAGTTTGCTGAAGTTTGGAGTCCCATTTCTAAAGCTTTAATTCTTGACACACTCAAATTGGTTTTGGACTACAATGAGAACATGAATCTCCACTACAGCTCCTCTGAGTGGGATTTATATGAGAAGTCCATGACAAAAAGGAGACTTTATGACAGAGAATATGGCAAGAATAATCCTAAAGCTCCTCCTAAGCCTCCAAGATACTATCTTAAACCCTTCAACTATCAGAAGAGACAGCAAGAGAAATTTGACAGACAACATCAAAGCTAGAAATCAGAAGTATACTGTGGATATATGTGTTTTTGAGAATTTTAATGAAATGGTTATTGATTAAGAAATCTAAAACATTACTTATATACAATTTCCAGTTTTGCCTAATTGTGTTCAATTAATCTCTTACTGCCTTCGATTAAATTTTCATTTCCAGTTCTTTCTTAATTGTCATAATTCACCTTAGTATAGAGGGTTCTGAATTCTACAAATAGGGGAAGATTATTGGGCATTACATCCACAATAACTCAGATTTGCATGAAGTCACCCATGAACTAAGATGAATTAAGTTGTATTTGATATCTTGTTTAAGTTGTGTGTTTGCAGATCATCATTACTAAGTGTAGACCAATATCAGTCTACAGTGGGTCATGAACACAGGACCATACAGTGTAATCCCTCACTGTATGATCCAAGGTGTTGACTCATGTGTAGCCTCTCTATTGGGATACACTTCATATTCAAACACTTGGACCATGGAATGAAGATTGGACTCTTGAAGAGATGAAAAAGTTTTTTCTAAAAAGTTCAAAAATTTTCTAAGTCCACTTCTCGAGAATTCCTTTCAGTTCTCGAGAAGTAGAGTTAGAAGTTCTCGAGAAACAGGAGTATAGTTCTCGAGAAGATTAGCTGTTTAAGTTCAGAAAAATTTTCTAAGTATGACCCTCGAAAAGTATCTCTTAGTTCTCGAGAAGTCCTTTCAATTCTCGAGAAGCTCGGCCCTTAGTTCTCGAGAAGTCCCAGAGTAGTTCTCGAGAAGTTCAGAAAGTTTTAAGAAATTTTTCTAAGTCCTATTTCTCGAGAAGTCCAGATTAGTTCTCGAGAAGTCCTCAATTCTCGAGAAACTCAACTTCATAGTTCTTGAGAAGTCAAGCTATAGTTCTCGAGAAGTCCATATTATTTTCAAGAAGTATTGATCCTGTAGTCTCGAAAACTAAGTTCAATTCCAGTTAGTTTAGTTCTTGAGAAATTCAATCAGTTCTCGAGAGCTAATGCAACTTATCGAGAACTGCAGACTAAATTTTTTTTCTGAAATTTGTTTAAGTCCCGATCAGCCAGATTTTCTGAAATGACTTGACACGTGTCGTTATTAATGTCTTTTCTGACCGTCAGGAGTAATCCTATATAAGGTCTTTTCATTAAGACCTAACCCTAATAATTATCTTTTGTAAGAAGCGGATGTCCGTTCACTCGAAATCCTTCTCATCGACCATCTCTAATTTCAGATCTCTGAAGCCGCCGCTGCCGCTCACGACCAGATCGATTCTTATGTTGTCGATCAAGAAGACTTGCTGTTCAAGGATTCTCATCTTCTCCTTGATCGAGTTTGTCAGAGCTTTCCAGGATCAGATCTACTCATCTTCTTCAACATTTCTAAAAGAGCCGCAATGTTCAAGAAGAAGATTCAGATATTAATTTTTCCAGATCTGAGAAAGTTATTCTGTTTGTAATTCAAAATTTCTTTACTATTTTTGTAGGAGATTTTCTCTGAGTGTAGGATCGTTGTTCTCCGAGTTTGTATGATGTTTTTATCTTCCGAGTGTAGATCCTTTTGGATCGAGTTTGTAGGAACTTGGTTCCGAGGCGTAGGATTGTTTTCAATCCGAGATAGTGGAGTAGCCGAGTCTAGTGATTTGCTAGATCGGTCAGGTAAAGTGGACGTACCCAAGATTGCGGAACCACTATAAATCTTTTTGTCTTTCTGTGATTGCTTGATTACCTGTGTAAGTTCATTAAAATTTTTATTCCGCAAATAGACGCACGATTCACCTATTCACCCCTCTCTAGGTGATTTTGGTTGACTACTTTACACTTTCACAAGTGCAACACACACACTCGACTCTGTGCACAAAGACATTTATTTCCCCCCTTTTTGGAGCCTAACCTCCCAGGATACCTCCGTAGTGGAAAACGGAAGTTGTGGGTTGGGCCTCGCCCACCTCTAAACCGGTATCAACACTACCAGTCAGACCTATCATATGCATAAACGTTGGTGAACTAAGAGGAGCTCCTGCGTACTCTTACCGGCTACGTACCAGACTTTATTTGGCCAAGTGATAAACCACACCTACCTAGTCAACGTATTGGTGTTGCTGTGATGACTGTCCAATACTAAAGACCCACCACCTTTTATCTTATGCACATGCAAAATTACTATATATTTCCACTGAGCCTAAGCTCCCCGGACAATCCCGTCCATCACAAAACCATCCGAGCCATCGGCTCGCTGGAATAACCTGTCCATCACCATTATTTATCGAGCCATCGGCTCATTGGTCTAACCTGCCCATCAGTAAAACCATCGAGCCTACTGCTCGTGAGACCCAACCTAACTCCCACAACACCGGGAAGTGTGAGTGTTAGTGTAATCCTAGTTATACTAGTTACACTTAAACATTGATTATTCTTACGGTTTAGGTTAGCCTAGGAATGCCCCCGGCATACCCGGTGAAGGGTTCTCAAAGGGAACTAGGAACTATAATGGTAGTTGAAGACAATCGTTCCCTTTCTTAAGGCACTTTCTATTATTAGTTATTACCCAGTTCTCGATCCCTTTTAATATTGTACTGAATCTAGCCCTAGTGTATTTTGACTCTCTTTCTCTACAGGAAAGATGACCTTTTGTCGATCCCGAGCACCACCTGACACTAGCCAACCCAACATCCCCTCACCATGAATCTTAATGAAGCTCACTTTTTCATCTTACCAAATCAGCATACATTACCCCCCACTTCCTATGACCATCCCCCGTGTTATCACAATTTCCGCAGTTTTACTATATGCAGATCAACCTAAGCTATATGATGTACATGACAGGAAGTACTCTAAATTTTCATCCAAATGCCCTAATATAATTATTGTTGGTCTATCATGACACATTTAGCCTAAATCCAGAAACTTGTAATTTTCCTAATTAATTTATGAATTATTAGAGTTTCCCAAAAGTTAGGCTATGGGTAATTTGAACATGAAGTACTAGATTTCCTTAAGTTATGGCCACCCAAAAATTAGGAACAGTACATGATAAGCAAAATATCGGTGATTTCCAAATTTCACAGTTTTTCATAAATGTAATAACCTTTAAATAATTAATTCAAGATAATCCAAATGATTAGAGTTATTAAAGGGAGTAACATAAATTATAGTCTAGAAATTATATAAAAATTACCGAAGCTTTATAATGATCATAAAACACTAATGACTAAGTTTCATACAATTCCAAGGTCAGTGAGCCATGTATAAAAATATCTCAAATAATTTAATTCAAGTGCACTTTGTGAAGAAACATTCTTATAAACTGATCCAAATTACATGTGATAATTTTCTAAGCTTCATTATGCCCTAAAAAGTTCTTTGGCCAAGTAACACAACTTTACATCAAGGTATACTATTTATTATCTATTTATCAAAATATGGTGTATTGTTTACTTTACACATGAAGTACAAAGTGAAAATGCCCAAATGATCCAAATAATTTACTAGTGCCTCTAAATGATATTTAATTAACCTTGCCAGAGTTTCATATCATTTTAAGTTAATCTAACCATGGTAACTTAAAAATCATCAAATAGGGCAAGGTGGAGATTATACAAACAAGTATGAGTTACTGTTTTCTAAACATCCTATAATAAATCACAGGGGTCAATAGCACTATAAAATTACTTCTACCATAATCCCATGACAATCCAAGATCATATGATCCCCCAATATTTTAATAAAAGGTATTGGCCTAAACTATCCCTAATTTGTTTATGTTATGTACCTAATTTTAAATGTCACCAAATTCCTTCCTAGGGCATTTAACAACCCTAAGATCACTTGGACTAAACAACAAGTCCATATAAGGACATGTCACTCCATATCCTTCATAAACCCCCAAAGTTCAACTTTAGGTTTTGAACTAGGGTCATAGGGCAAATCCCCCCTAATCCACCCTAAACTCCATGTGAGGGTGTTTAAACTAACCATGGGGCTTTGGCCAAAGTCTCAACCCCTTTTGGTGAGAATTGGCCCCTCCATTCCCCAAGCTCTCTCTGGCCTTAATTAACCCTTAAAGGGCCACACTTTGGTCTAACCAAAACCTATTTAAATCTAACCTAATTTGTCTGAGATTTTTATCATGGTCATGCCAAGACCCTAAGAGTCAGACACCAAAAGTTTGGTGGGTTTATATTTCATTAGAGATCTTAAATAATTCATACATGGATTATTAAATTTCTACAAAAACTTTAGGAAAATATTTTCCAAAAATTCCTATTTTTGGATATGTTTTAGGAATAGGTAAGAGTGACCTCCAACCAAAATCTCAATTCATTTGGATTGCTGGATTATTAGGGACACTCAAAACAATCTTTGAACAAGCCTAGGTATAGACCTCACCAAAAAGAGTGTTGTGTCCTGACCTGAACTCCAAATTTGTCCAAACTAATTTTAAATTAAGCTAAACTCATAGGGATACAATTATCATATTGGCCACTTTTTCTGAATAAGCATCTAGTTATTTTTAATAATTAGTTTAAAATAGCCCAAAAATAGTGATAGAAAATGAAATAAAATGAATTAATGACACGAATCTTAAGCATGATCGTGTGATTCCTGGCTTTCTTCTTCCTCCAACAAAGGGATATGATTTAACAAACCTTGAGCACTTCCAAGTCAATTTACCGGCGACCCGGCCACCTCCTAGGCCAACCACTGCCACCACCACCTTAGTTGAGGTGAGGGCTATCGGCCGAAGGTGGTTTGGCCACTAGAGACGGCGGATTCCAGCGAACCCGACACTTTCATTTTCACGGAAAACTAGTGGATAAATCCCACTGGATCATGCTCAATTGATCCCAATTCTCTTCTCTAAGGATTCAAAAGATCTAACCCATGAAGGAGTAGAGGAGGACCTTGTTTGCGGCTTCAATGCGAGTGCTTTGCCTCCACACCATTTTCGGCCATCGAGCTTTTTGGTGCTCTGCAACTGTATAACGAAGAGCTTTGATTTCTTCAAGGGAAGAGTGAAAATGTCTCCTCTCTGCCCTGTGAAGCTTTTAAAAACAACCAATTAGAGAGGGGAAGGATCAATCTTCAATGGCCATTAATGGCCATAAAAGGGCTTTTTCGGTTTATATGGGTTCACTGCACCCGGCCACTGGAAGGGCATGGAAAGTCCTTTGATTTCCTCTAATTAATGAGGGGAGATGAATCTCCTTTGGTTGGGAGAGAGACGAGGGGTCGAGAGCATTCAAACACCATGAATGGCCACTTTCTCTCTCCTACATTTAATTGGAATTAGGGTTAAACTATCAGCCATATGGCACCCTACTGCTGGACCGCTTATTATTTATTAAATAAGTCTTAATGAAAGGACCGGGGCCAATTAAGTCATTTTGGCACAATTCTCGAAAACCCGGTTTGTTCTGTTAATAAGAACCAGCAAACTGGGCTGAGAATTCCTCTAAGGCAAAAGCGTTAAGTGTAGTCAACACACTCAATGCCTAAGTAGTCAAAAATTCCAAGTCAAAAAGCATTGAGACCACTCAACGCCACGTTGAGTCAAGACACCACACTCAATGCCTAAATTGGTCTGAACTATTTCCAATTTAAATGGCGTTTAGTGAGTTCAACTCACCCAATGCCAATCAATCTATGGCATTGAGTCAAGACACCACACTCAACGCCTAAATCGGCTAGAAATCATTCTAAGTAAAATGGCATTGAGTGAGCTCAACTCACTCAATGCCATCAGTGTATGGCATTGAGTGCTCTTAACGCACTCAATGTGCCGAGCCAGAAAACCTTCTAAGTATAATTGCATTGAGTGAGCTCAACTCACTCAACGCCAAGCAGTCAATAGCGTTGAGTGCACTTAACACACTCAACGCCCTAAGCTAGAAAGCCTTCCAAGTATAATGGCGTTGAGTGAGCTCAACTCACTCAACGCCAAGCAATCTATGGCATTGAGGGCGCTTAATGCACTAAACGCCCCAAGCTATAAAACATTCCAAGTATAAAGGCATTGAGTTAGCTCTACTCACTCAACGCCAAGCAGTCTATGGAGTTGAGTGCACTTAACACACTCAATGCCCCGAGCCAAGAAACCTTCCAAGTATAGTGGCATTGAGTGAGCTCAACTCACTCAATGCCAAGCAGTCTATGGTGTTGAGTGCGGTTAATACACTCAACGCCCTGAGCAAGAATCTTCCTAAGTAAAATGGCGTTGAGTGCACTCAGTGCACTCAACGCAAATCAGCCCATAGCGTTGAGTGTACTCAAGACAATCAATGCCCCGAGCCCAGTTCGACGAATTTTACAGGTTCTATATCAACCGGACGCCGAATGTTTTCAAAATTTCATGGTAACTGCAACTCACTATTTGCAGCTCAAGGTGGTTTTGTGTTTGAGCTTGAGTTAGCCTTTTTGAGCTAGTTTGACCTAATCCTAGGGTGGAGTTGACCTTGGTGAAATTGACCTTTTGGGTTGACCCCAATGGGTCCTTGCTGACCCTTTGACCTCATAAGGGGTTAGGGGTGTTACGGTTGGGTTCTGGGGTCAAGTTAAAGCTCTAAGGTACAACCCTAGGTCTTGTGTTGAGGATGTGCTATAGGCAGACCAAGGTGATTTCCACCCTAATTCCTATGTTCACCCAAGCCCTTTTGTGCTCCCCAGGGTTTTGTCATGACCTAGTCATGACAAAACCATACTAGGGGTCTAGAAGTCTGAGGGATGTTAAAAAAGATAACCTTGGGTCCATTTTTCACTAGAGTGTACTCCTTTAAGTTGCTCCTTGTCTGAGTAATGTGCCTGGAATAACTACTGTCCAAGTACCATATAGGGGTATGGGCACTTGAACTAACCCCCATCACATAATTTATTTTACCTTAGGACCCTAATATATATTGGGAACTAGGTGCATATTAGTCTGAAAATGGACTTGTCTACCAGCAGATTTTTTGACTGGTGGACTAACACTAGCTCTCGACACAGTAGGATTGTGCCAACAATCTAAGAAAAAATGCCCCAACTTGTCACAGCACCAACACTCATGTATATTATACCTTCTCTTCTAAGTAGGTCCTGTAGTTGGCTTAACTGCTGACTGAACTGAAGGAAGAGGTGCTACAGCTTTCTTCAAATTCCTTTCAGTAAGGATTTGACTGAAGGTAAGTCTTTCTGCAGATTTTGCTCTGAATGCTAATTACAACAGTATTCTTTGCAGATGACATGCTGTTTATAGCATCAGAGATAGCTATATCTATATTACTGATAAACTTGCCCTTGGTCTGGATCTTTGTTGGATGGCCTTGAGAGTTAGCCACTGCCTTTTTCTTGAGTGAAGGGGCTGGTGCACCAAACACAAATGGACCATTATATCCATTTGGATTTCCTAATGGGAAGCCTTAAAGGCACTCACTCCCCTACTGTACCTTCCACCATAGCTGTGAACGTCTTTGTTCACTCTAGTGGATCTACCGTTCATCCAGTGACCATTGATGCTCTCGTGGTCATATTTGTTTGAAGATAACAGAACTTTCCTAAAAGGAATGGGAGGATTAGAAGCTAGATGCTGAACTGGAGCTTTTCCCTTCCCTTTGGAAGGGGCAACTTTAGTGTTTCCCATACACCCCAACCCCTTCTTACCATTCTGAGAGGAGAAGGAGTCTATTAGGGGAAGCGCTGTATTATACTTAGAGAAACTAGCCACAATTCTGTTCTCCCTATTGAGCTTCTCTTCAAGGTCCTTAATGAGACTATTCTTATACTTAATGGAGCCTATCTAGATGAGATTCAAGACCTTAAGTTGGCTAACTTACCTGTCCTTCTAATCTAGCAAAGATACTATCTCAGCATGCTGGGCAACAGCTAGCTGAAGAGAGGCAATATCCACAGCTTGTTTTTTAGTCAACTTCTTGCACTTCTTAAAGGCATCAAGAAGTTCACCATACCTATCAATAAATTGATTGACATCTTCATCATCTTAACCACTAGATGAAAAAGCATCAGAGCCTGGACTATTCTCATAATCTGAGTAAGAAGATGAGCTGGATAAGGAATGTACCTTGACTGGACCAAGCTTTCCCTGGCTGGATTCATCATCAAACCTTGACATCAGCCCATAGTAGCTAATGCCATCTTCTTCATCTTCATCATCCACCCTTGACTCACTGTCTGGATGTGACAGAGGGGCCATGATCCCTATCCTAGCAGTAGGATAGTATTCAACTTCTTCTTCAATAGTAGCAGCAACTAGCCTATTATAGGCTTCTTCTTCTTCAGAATCTGATGAAGATGAGTCAATATAGCTATTCTCATTCTTTATAATAATGGAATTATCCTTCTTTCCCTTGTGTTTGTAAGCCTTTTTCTCACTAGCCACTTTTCTCTTCACTGAGCAGTCAACAATAACATGCCAAGGTTTGCTGCAACAGTAGTAAACAACTTTAGAGGAAACATGTTTACTAGGCTTGGAGTCATACCTGCCTCAGTTGGAGTGCTTCTTCTATGCCTTGTAGTAGTCCTCCTTGTGATGAGAGGAGGAGGAAGGTATGCACCTCCACTACTTCCTCCATATTAGTTTCTGAGGCTTCCTAGAGAAGGAAACAAAGTCTTCATCTGACAAGCTGCTATTAGATGAATTTGGCCCAGTGCTGTCAGAGTCGGCAGGCCTTCTTCGAGGAGGGGGAATCCAATCCTTGCCCTTCTTGGTGCTCTTTGCTCTGAAGGCCAAAGAATTTTCCTTGGCCTGGGATTTTCTTAGGGACTCCTTCTCTTTCCTGGAAGCTAACTGTATCTCATAAGAAAGCAGCTTTCCAAATAGAGTATGGGGAGGAGTATCAGCTAGCTTGGCCACCTGTCTTATAGAAAATATCTTGGTGTCCCATTCTCTATTGAGAGACCTTAATAACTTGTCATTATGCTCATAATGACTGAAGACCCTCCCATAGGTCCTCAACTCATTAACTGTCCTGAAAAATCTTTCATAGCAAGTAGTTATGTTCTCTTTCTTGGACTGCCCGAAAGCCTCATACTCTTGTTTGATCATGGACTTCCTGTCATATCTAACCTCTTCAGTTCCCTCCATGTAGACCACCAAAGTGTCCCACATCTCTTTGGAGGTCTGGCAGTGAACCAGATTTTGAAAGGTTGAATCATCTTTGACACTAATAATGATGTTTTGTGCCCTTTAATCCAAAGTAGCTGACATGACCTCCTCCTTGGTCATTTAAGAATATGTCTTTGGTTTTTTGACTGTTGCATCAAGAATTGAGACCTTCATAGGGATGAAAGGTCCCTCTTTGATAGTCACAAAGATCCTTGGGTCATAGGCTTCCATAAACAGCTTGACCCTCTCTTTCAAGATTCCAAAACTCTCCTTCCTGTAGATGGGGAGTTTCATGGAGCCTAGATACTTATGGTTCTCTCTTGAACCCATAAGTATACTTGTTTCAGCTACCCTTTAAGATTTACTCTGACTGTTAAGTCCTTCTTGAGCAACCTTGTAACACCCAAAATCCCAATTTGGAGTTCAGGCTGGGTGACACGGCCTAGGACACGGGCGTGTCCCAGGGTGTGTCTAGCTCTGAGTACTCGATTGGGTCTCGAGTAGGACTCGAGTGGGCCTCGAGTGTGTCTAGAGTGAGGCATACGACCTCGTAAAGGCCCGTGTCCCAGGCCATGTCACCCAGCTTGGATATTCACTAGATGAGTTCTTGCAAGCTAAACTTCTGCTAGAATGCTCTGAGTTAAGATGCGAGTAGAAAGTATTTTGATATTCACACGTGATTCCACCGTCTGTCGTCGAAATATGGCGTGGGGCCCCGGCCGGACCCTCTGTTATATTTCCATGTGACGGATGGAGGCATTACAAAGTGGTATCAGAGGTTATGGTTTGGTAGGGATAACATAATTGAACTCAAGAATGTCCACTAGGAATGTGAGCGTGTATATTAGGCATGTTTGCCTTTTTGGTATGGACATTAATGATGTCTTGTTCTTGTATAGGTGACAAGGAGTTGAGATGGGCAGTCTGAACCCCAGCGTTCATATGAGAGTGCGACACCAGCTGAGGTGCCCACACCTCCTCCTTCTGTGAAAACCATACGCTTAGTTGCAGAGGCGCTATTTTCCATGTTTCATGCACAGACTATTGGCCACACAACCATGTAGCGGAGCAAGTATGGGCTGGTGCGAGGCAAGAGCGTGTTGAGGCTCAGATTGACGCCCAAGCAGCTAATGACCAACTGAAGCGGTTTATGGAGTTTCATCCACCTACGTTCGATGGGGCGGGTTCCCCAACGCAAGTTGAGGATTGGCTCGCATGAGTGAAGAGGATCCTGATAGCGATCAGGACTGATAAGGGGAAGGAAGTTACGCTAGCCACTTTCCTGCTAGAAGGAGAGGCGAGGCTTTAGTGGGATGAAGTCAAATTGCACCAATTGGCAGGTAGAGGCCTAGGAGAGATATCAATGGAGCAATTCTCTATATCAGGCATAGAAGGAGAGATACAGCCTTTGCGCTGGAGAAGGATTTGAAATGGGTGCAGGACAAAAAGAACTTGGCGAGGGAACAACTAGAGTTCAAAGTTCCATAGTCGGAATAATCAGAGTTTAGGAAATGAGACAAGAAGTGGTTCAGACCTGCTGAACAAACATCTTCGGATCTTACTTCGGGAGCGACGTTTGGGCAAGGACGTGTGGAGAGACTAACGTTTTCATTGTTGGAAGTAGGGATATCTCGCCTGCAATTATTGGAGTGGCCCTTCAAAGAGTGAGAAAAAGACCGGTGCATCCTATGAGGAAAAGGGAAAGGTAGTGGCAGAGTCATCTGCATCCCGGGCGCAACCTAAAATGTACACTCTCGAATTGCAGGAGCCAAAAAGCTCGAATCGTGAAGTAAAACAGCCTCGCGTGTATAATCTGGAGTTATAGGAGGCCGTAAAGTGTATTATGAAGGAAGCGGACGAGCGTAAATAAAAGACAGAGTGTACCTTACTGTTGTCATAATGTAATGTTGTATGTTTATTTGTAAAAACTTGTGTTTGCGCGATGCCGTGCGGCGAGACAAGTTGCGGCCTATGAGCTCTAAACCCGCATCTTTTTTTTTGCTAATGGTACAACAAAGGAGTGGTTGTGTTGGTGTCAATTGTTGAGCTAAATTTCGGGACGAAATTTCTGTAAGGAGGGGAGGGTTGTAACACCCCAAATCCCAATTTGGAATTCAAGCTGGGTGATACGGCCTGGGACATGGGCATGTCCCTGGGCGTGTCTAGCTTTGAGTACTTGAGTGGGTATCTAGTAGGACTTGAGTGGGCCTCTAGTGTATCTCGAGTGAGGCATATGGACTGGGACACGGGCGTGTCCTAGGGCGTGTCCTTCACTGTATTATCGCGAGTTCTCGATGAAGTGCAGTCGACGATCTTTGAGAGGCGACATGGCCAGGGACACGGGCGTGTCCCATGGCGTGTCCTTCTCGGGTTGGTAGCCGGGCTGTGTCGAGTGAGGAACACGGCCTGGATCCCAGACATTTTCTGGGTGACATGGGCATGTCAAAGTTGACACGGGCATGTTGGGAAACAGTCCCTTTCGGGATTGTTGGTCCTGTATCGATTGAGGGACATACCCCTCAGCACGGGCATGCACTGATTAACACGGGCATGTAAGGAGATGACACGGGCGTGTTTAATCCTGTGTCCTGGTCTAGATTGATTCGGTTGTGTGCCGCTTAAGGTACACGGACTATGACACGGGCGTGTCATAAGCCGTGTCAGCCCAGGGAATATGCTTTTCAGAGAGAATCGTGGCCGTTCATTTCCTTCAAATTGGATCTAATTGTCCAGGACTCCTTCTGTTGTTATAAGGCTAAGGATTGAGAATTATCTCTCATTCTAAGAAGAAGAGAGAGAGGAAAGCAAGGAAGTAAGAAGAAGAAAGATTCCGGTCGCCGGTGGAGCTTCAGTGATCCGAATCGAGAGGTGAGTTTAGCATTATGGAGGCAAATCAGTCGCGGTGATTACCATCCGGCTAGATTTCCATGGCTCCAAAGTGATCGTCAAGGGTAACGATCTCCTTCTTGGACAAGTGAATTCCTACTTTTTGCATGTGCATGGAATCCTCCACTAAGAGGTGTAAAGCGTAAGCGATTCCAGCGGGTTGATAGGTTATATCCCTGTTTGAGTCTGCATCTAGATCCGCAAATGAGTAGTATGGATTAGGCATGCTGTGTGAAGCCCATCCGGACGGTTAGTCTTGATTGATGATGTTTATATTGCAAACCGGAGAAGACTCCGTGTATGTAGCGAGTCGGTTATAGAGCTTGTGAGGATGCTTGTGAGCTTCTTGTGTTATATTCTCTACATAAGCTGTATGTGATGTGGTCATGAGAACCATTCTTTGGGATTCTGGATCCTTTTTGGCATTGGAATTGGACGCTCTACGTGAGCTGTGTGCTGAAATGGCACTGTTATGAGAGATCGAGTGGTGGCAATGCAGAGGGGGGGTTTCCTCGGCTTGTTACACTATGGTGGTAAGATCTGCGTTGTGAGCGGTCGATTTGTAGCACTATAAATAGGGGGTTGCGGGCCTTCTCGGCTTGTTACAATACGGGCATAGGTCGATCTATAGTGCTCATTGGTTGTCATGAGGTGAACGCATCTGAGTGGGATGGGAGAGGATGTCTCCAACATGCGTGTTGTAGTAGACTAGTGCCCGGCCAACAAAAAGAACCTCTAATTGGTGGTAGGACATGGAATGATTCGGTACACCGTAAGCGTGGCCTGAGTGCATGGAGCGTCTGGCACGAAGGCCGGTGTTTGTGATGATGTTGTGCGTGAGTGCACTTGTTGTGATATATATTGTGATTGAAATGCATGTAGGGAAGGAACCACTGCCCCGTAAGGGGTAGTGTCATTAGAATAGGTCAGCTGAATGCTGACCGTTGCTTTGTTTATCACCCTTGGGGTGGTCGTCCATATGCAAGTGCTACCCTTACTCGTGCTGACTTGGATTGAGCGGGCCGAAGCCCTTGCTACTGCTGCTTGTAGGCCCTAGAAGGTCGTGCAAAGAATTGGATTTCATGTGTGGCCGGTGTGCGTGCCGATGTATGAAACCACCTCTTGTGAAGGGAAACATGTAAGGCCTTAAGGCCGTGAGCGTTTGAGTTCTTGTATACATTCCTGGTGTTATATATAAATGTGTTATTTATATATTTAGTGGACATTCATTGGATGAGTTCATGCAAGCTAAACTTCCGCTAGAATGCTCCGAGTTAAGATACGAGTAGAAAGTATTTTGATATTCACGCGTGCTTCCGCAGTCTATCTGTGAAATATGGAGTGGGGCCCCGGACGGACCCTCTGTTATATTCAATGTGACGGATGGAGGAGTTATAAAGCTCAATTGGTGATGAGAGTTGAAAGAACTCCATAGTTAAGCGTGCTCGGGCTGGAGTAGTACAGGGATGGGTGACTTCCTGGGAAGTTCCCGTGGTGCACGCTTCACTATCGAGTTTGACTCATCAAAGGGAGTCTTTAGCCACCAACAACCTGCCAGAGTGCTGGAGAGGGGTTGGGGTGCTTGGGCTGTATCCCGGTAACATGTTCCCTAAGAGACCACTCCAGTGTAGTGGAGAGGTGTTGCAATAAAAAGTGCACTTTTTATTGCAACACCTCTCCACTACACTAGAGTGGTCTCTTAGCGAGCATGTTACCGGGCTGCAACCCAAGCACCCCAACCCCTCTCCCTCCACAGGCAGGTTGTTGGTGTCCACAGTCTCCCATTGATGAGTCAACTCGATAGTTAAGTTGGGCCGTACGGGGACTTCCCAGGAGGTCACCCATCCCAGTACTACTCTCGCCAAAGCATGCTTAACAATGGAGTTCTTTCACTTCTCATCACCAATTGAATTGCAGCTCAATTGGTGATGAGAAGTGAAAGAACTCCATTGTTAAGTGTGCATGTGTGAGATTAGTACTGGGATGGGTGACCTCCTGGGAAGTCCCCGTACGGCCCAACTTAACTGTCGAGTTGACTAATCAAAGGGAGGCTGTGGCCACCAACAACCTGCCTGTAAAGGGAGAGGGGTTGGGGTTCTTGGGTTGTAGGCCGGTAACATGCTCGTTAATAGACCACTCCGATGTAGTGGAGAGGTGTTACAAACCAACCTCTGATACCACTTGAAAGTATTTAATTCTAAAGTAGCTAATCACCTAAAGGTGGGAGGTGAATAGGTTTTTGATTTTTTATAATTTTCCCTCTACTTAGTGTGTTATAGGTGAGTTAAATAATGCTTTCAAGACAATCACACAAATCACACACAAGGTTTATAGTGGTTCCCTAGATTATGAGTACGTCTACTTTCCCTCACCTTTCTAAAAGCTTGTTAGACAAGGCCTCTTCTCCAAAAAATGGCTCCTTAAAGATTACAACATAGATCCCTCAGGATCTCTCAGTCCCCTCCAAGACCTGCAGCTTAGGCATAAAGCCCTACCTTAGAGAAATATTGTTAATACAACTCAGAGATCAAAGGATCACCTACCTTAGAGTTGAACCCACGTCCTACAGCTTAGGCAATGGAGGTTAGACCAATAACTCAGAGAGTAACACTCTCCTACCTCAGATATGTTAAGATACTACCTCAAGCCAAAGGCCCTACCTCAGGCACACAGGCCATACACTAAGATCCACACAAGGATTCTACAAACACAGGCTAAATAGCCCTACACTCAAATCCATACTGAGATCCTACAGGCTCAGGCTAAAAAGTCCTACACTCAGATCCACATAGGGATCCTACCTCAGCCTTTATAAATCAGTCTTACAACTCAGATCCAAAAGGATCCTATAAGAAGAGTAGTTGGTTAGTGTTGTTGATTTGACAAAAGAGAAATTTCTCCGTGTCTCTCTCCTGAGCTGAGTTAATAGCCCTAACTTTCTTCACAACAACAAAAATAGTATTTTTAGTGAGAAGTTGTTTGTGATGAAGAAACTTAGAAACTGGTTTCTGAACTTGCTAAAGAAGACTGAGGATTAGATAGTTCTTGTGTTCTTCAATTAGCTAACCTTGACCAGCAGGAACTTTTAAGCTCTGCTCCTCCTTATTTATCAGAACCCTTATCTGAACTTGTTGTAGCAGAAGAAATTAGCTACAGCAACTTTAAAGAACTTTTAGATCAACTGTTTTAACTTAAAGCTCGACAATAATGGTGAGGAAGATGAAGTTCAGCTGCAACTTTTCGTAATAAGAAAACCCTAAAAGTTAAAGTTCCTTCAGTACATCTAGTCCCTTTTATCTTCCGTCGATTAATGGCTCCAAGAATTAGTTGGGACTACCTGTGATTGACAACTACACCTTGCTTTAACGGAAGAGACATACAGTAGGCCTCTGGCACTATTTATGGTGTTCTGTAGCTTTCCCGCAACTAATTTGAACTTTGTTGACTTTGTTGACTTTGTTGACTTTGGCTGAAATCATCAATTGTGGACTTAGCCAAATCTTCAGATTCAACTCCATGCATTGAGTGCGTTGAGTGAATGGCATTCACTCGACGATTATGGACATAGTCAAAGTATCTACACCATTAGGAGTTGAGTGTGTTGAGTGAATCTTCATCACTCAACGCTTATGGACTTAGCTACAACTTTCCTTACCTGCTAAGATTTGAGAGCGTTGAGTGTAACTTCATCACTCAATGATTTTATACTTAGAAGCTTTCTGTCTTCTTTCTTCTTAGGCTTTAACTGCAGTAGCACGACTCAATGCTTTTGCTATCTGGCGTTGAGTGAACTTGCTTCACTCAACGACTATGGATTTAGCTGCTTTTTCATCTTGCCAATACTGTGGCTTTGACAAACACAGCTATACTCAATGTCTTTTGATATATGGCATTGAGTTAGCTTCCTTCACTTAATGCATGTAGAATTAGCCGAAGAATTTCTTTACAAACTGTTGGCTTTCACTATCCACACCTTACTCAGCGCTTTTTTGAATCTTATGTTGAGTAAACTGGCTTCACTCAACGCCAGTGGACGTAAGGCAATTTTCAGCCTTTTCAGCATCCTTCTTTGACTTCTGGCATTGAGTGAATTGGCTTCACTCAACGCCTATGGACTTGGACAGATTTCGGTCTCTCCACATCATTACCTTGTGACAACTTGTCACAACCTCCTAGACAACCTGTCTAAACTTGTTCCATGGAATATCCTGCACATGATGAGCTTGAACAACATCAAATACAACTATGCTCTTAGACTGATTGTGATGCCTCTTGAAATCATCAAATCTAGGGAACATTGAGGGCAATATTCCTAACAGGTTGCACGGAATTCCACAGATTATTGTTAGTGATCATGATAGATGGTTTACGTCCAAAGACTAGATACTAGTACAAAATAGTTTGGGCACGAAGCTCCAATTTAGTACGACGTTCCATCGTTAAACGAATTGTCAAACGGAAAGGATAAATCGTATAATGGAGGATATGATGAGAATGTGTACCCTTGAAAGAGGTGGGAAGATCTCGTTATCATGGTGGCATTTGTTTACAATAATAGTTTACAAGTGAGTATCAAGATGGCGCCATACGCGACTTTATATGGAAGGCGGTGTCGAACACAGATGTCATGTATAGAGGCAGGGGACACAAAGCTTTTGTGAAAAAAGATTGTGGCTGATGCTTGCGAGTCGGTGCAAACAATTTAAGAGTGCATGAAGGTTGCTCAGGATCGGCAGGCAAAGTATTTCAATGCGCGCTAGATAAACATGGAGTTCGCAGTAGATTACTGGGTGTATCTAAAGATTAAACCATTCAAAGGTGTTTCGCGGATTCGCCAGCTTAAGAAGCTAAGTCCGAGGTTTTTGGGGCCATTCAAAGTTGTGGAATGCATTGGAGAAGCAGTCTATCAGTTAGCATTGTCCCCAAATTTGAGTGGATTACACGTTGTCTTTTATGTTTCAGTTTTAAGGAAAGACTTGGTAGAGACAAGTGTTGTGGTTGAGTCAACGGTGGTGCCAGTAGAAGAGGACTTGAGGACGAAAGTCCGTCTAGTTGGCATAGAGGATTCAAAAGTTTGATAGTTACAGAATACAGAGTTTAAGCTCATAAAAGTGTGCTAGGATAATTGTGGGCAAGACGAATTCTACTAGGAGCGTAAGCAAGCTATGTAGGAAGACTTTCCAGATCTCTTTGCATCATGTACGCTTTGTTATTTGTATACATGATAAATTTCAAGGACAAAATTCGAGGTGCACTTGTATCAGGCATTGAGTGATACTCAACACATAAGAATAAATGGACTTAGAATTATACTAGTTTCAGTGGGCGTCGAGTGGTCTCAACGCCATTCAATGATCTTTGAGTGATACTAATTGCATAAGAAGAAATGGACTTAGAATTATACTAGTTTCAGTAGGCATCAAGTGTGTTGAGTGGTCTCAACGCCATTCGGCGAGGTGTTGAGTGATACTCAAAGAATAAGAAGAAATTGACTTAGAATTATACAGGTTTTAGTAGGCATCGAGTGCAATGAGTGGTCTCAACGCCATTCGACGGGGGCGTTGAGTGATACTCGACGATCCCGATGCTTTTACTTAGAAATTACTGGACTTGGGAAGGCATTGAGTGATCACGACGCTTTTAATACAACGTTGAGTGATAGTCGATGATCTCAACACGTTGACTTAGAAAAATTACGGGACTCAATGAGGCATTGAGTGATCACGACGCTTTCAATGTAGTGTTGAGTGACAGTCGGCGATCTTAACACTATGACTTAGAAAAATTATCGGACTCGACGAGGCGTTGAGTGATAATAAGGAATTTTTAAGATTCGTCGAATATGTATAGGTATACTCTGTAAGACACCAATTTTTCCCCTTCACCACCGGGTCTTACGCCAAGAACCGCCGCCTTACAGTGACTCCAACTATTAAGTTAGATGCCTCCGCACGGCGCTGATAATGCTAGCTAAAACGATCACATCACAGCAGGCCAATAAAAGAGAAGTAAATGAGTAATACAAGTCCACATATCACACCTCACTATCAATATATATAAAAGTGTAATAGTCCACAATGAGTACAAGTATAAAAGAGAGTATAAAAACAAATGGGATTAAGCCCGGTACATATCTAATACAACAATCTCTCTCACACAACTCAAACATCTAGCAGAAGCAAACTAAAAACCGTCCTCGACCTGTCGCCGTGTAATAGCGGTAGTGCGCAGTAGCTGCTCCTCATATCCTACCTCCTTGTCCTACCGGTGTTGATGCTCCTGCTGCTCGGTCCCCTAAAATGATGTGCTCCACCGACCGTTAGTCAAAAGACTAAGCCACTATCATCCTCTCCTCACCCCCGTGACTCCTTGGCACCGTGCTGGGAGGAGGATAGGAAAGATATATAAGGTGGAGAATGAACAAGAGCAGGTGACAACTACCATAGTTGGAGTATGCACAAAGGAACTATAACAATGAAGCAGTAATGTAAACAAAATAAAGTGTCGAGCAGTAAAAATAGTAAAACGAACAAGCTATATTAAAAGTAACCTTAATTTATAAAAATGCCCATACAAACTTATAGATTAAGGGGTCGTTTTGCAAGACCTATCGTATAAATAGTCTCATTCCAATTTATATGATAGGGGTAGGGGTTTAAATTCAATGATGACATGATATGATATGTTATGCTGGTTTAATGCTATGTTTATACAAGTGCAACACACACACCCGACTCTATGTGCACAGACCTTTAGTTCCCCGGTTTTGGAAGCAAGCTTCACTCCTAGGAGCCTCTGTAGTTGCCAACGGAGATAGTGGTGGGCCACCCCACTCCTAGGCGGGTATCCGCACTACCAGGCCTAGTCCTTACGTATGCCTCTGAAGGACACACCAGAGGTACCACGTACTAATGCTGACAAACCCGCCAGACTTTTCCTTGGATAAGTGAGAACCACACTTGTCGAGTCAACGTATCGACGTCGGTGCGAACGACCATCTAATACCAAAAACCCACCACCTTTATGCACATGTAACCATGAATTCCCGAGCCATCGGATCCCCGAACTAACCTGTCTGTCACAACAACCTTCTGAGCCACTGGCTCCCCAGACTAACCAGTCTGTACCTATCACCACTGAGCCTACTGCTTATGAGTCTAAACCAAACTAGCCTCCCATGACCATGAAGAAAGAGAGAGGAGTTATGGATGGAGACCACTGGCCACACCATTCAACTCCCCATTGCCCTCATTCATCTCCCTTGACTCTTGGGATATAACACCATCAATTCCAGCCAGCCAACACTAATGGGGGGAGCCCAACCACCATGGTCGATCACCCCTTCACCTCCCATCCAATACAATAATATAAATCCCTATACAGTCCCCCATTCCCACTTTTGGCCAACCCATCGCCTTTAAAATGTTCTTTGCAGTCAAAATGAGGTATTGGATCTATTTTTTTGGTGGTTGATTGAGGAATCGGGCAAGCTCCCCAGAGAGGGGGAAATCTACGGCCGACCGCCGCCACCGCCATCGTCAGACTCCAAACAAGGTTCGATTCTCCTCATCTCCCCTTGTGCAAGTATCCTAGATTAATTAGGAGAGAAATCAGGTTAAATTGAGCTCGATTGGGTGAGAAAAATTCGGAAATATTCATGATTTTTATACCACTCCGGTTCGCCGGAAAACACCCCTCCGGCAGCCCTGCTTCTGCCCGGCAATAGCCCCCACCTCAGCGGAGGTGGTAGTTGTGGTGGTCAGCCAGCGAGGGGGTTGGATTGTCGAAAAAAGGCTTGGAAAACACCTCTAGGTTCGGCCAATCAGAACCATAGGGTGGAGGAGGAAGACAACTCCTGGATCGTCCGATCTGATGTTAAATTATAATTTTATTCAAATAGTGTTTCGTTCTCTCTAAATATACATTGTTTTGAACCAAGAAAATGAGGCCCTTAGATATCGTTTTAGGAAAAGTGTCGAGTCACAAAAGTTGTAGACCTTTGAGTCTACTTTATTTTAAATGTACTTTCAGCTCATTTGGGTGAGTGGTCTGACCGCAGCACTAAAAATGGTGCAGTATATACATAGGGATAGCCAAAGACTAATTTGAGTGCCCCCATCAATCCAACCATCCAAATGTGAAAGTGAAGTACTTAGAATTACTAGTTTCTCTTTAATGATTTTAGTCTTACGGTTTAGGGTTAACCTTGGACTGGCTAAGGAATTCCCTGTGAAGGGCTCTCGAGAGAACTAGGAACTACGATGGGCTGAAGCCCAATACTCCCTTTCACAAGGTACTTATTATTGTTGGTATCTACCCATATCCTAAACTCTCTTAACATTACACTTGAACTAACCCTAAGTATATTTAGCCTCTTTCTCTAAGGAAAGACGATCCTCCGTCGTTGCCGAGCACAACCTTCCCTTAGTCAACCAGGCACTCACAACCTACATTCCATTGGTGACCTTATTTATTCTCGACCAGACTAGGTACACCAACTACCCCATTCTAAGGTTCAGATATTTCCCTAATTCTACAGTTTTATTATGTGCATGCCTAATGAGATAGATGGTGTGCATGAATGGTGACCCTCCATATAATCTCCAAATGACCTAATATTATTATTGGGGGTCTATCATGATATATTAGGAATAAATCCAGAAGATTATAATTTTTCTACTTTATCTGGTATTTATTATATTTTTTGCTAAACAAGACAACCTATGTTTTTCAAAACCAAGTACACTTTTCTGACTAGGTATTGCCTTAGTATAATTATGACAATTTGATAACATTACAATAACATTAAATATCAAAAATTCTAATTTTCCAAAAAGTATTTACCCTCAACAAATTATTGGATAAATAACCACAATATTATGATAAATAGAGAAAAATTAAACAAACTATCTAGAAATTATGAGAAAATTACTAGATCATAAATATGACCAGGGAAGGCTAATGACCAAGAATTTTAATTTTATAACTCTAATTGGTCACATAGATAAATTATTTAAAGATATTCAACTAAGGGCACTTTGTGAAGGATCCTATATGAAAATTCTTCTAATATTTTTATAAAAATTCACAGAGCATGATTATGTCTGAAAATATTCCCTAACATAATTTCATCATTTTCCAGGAAGTAAATAACCCTAAAATAATAATCTTGTGAATAAATCAAAATTAGGGTTTATGAATAAAGTACTATGATTACCAATCCAAAATTCACAATAAAATTTCTTGGGAACAATATCAACCAATCAAGTTCATTGCCTAAGTTTCATGAGCATCCAAGGTCATTTAAGCATGTAAATAAATTTTGAATCAAAGTGCCCTAATCTATCCATAACTATTTTTAAGAGGGTGTAAGTTCCTAAAAATCTTAAAACCATTTACTAGTGCTTATTTTCACTCTAAGAACTCATCAACCCAGTTCCAAGACAGTCCAAGGACATACAGTCCCATGTCCTTCACTAGGCCCCAAACCTCAACTCTAGGGCCTACACTAGGGACTTAGGATATCTCCACCCCAATCCACTCAAATTCTCTTTAGGGGGGTGTTTTAGATTACTTTGAGGCAGTGACCAAAGTTTCATCCCTTTTGGATGAGGATTGGCCACTCAACTAAATAATTTCCCCCCTTGCCCTAATTTTCCCTTAATAGGACCAAACTTTTGTCACACCATTACCCAATCAAATCTACCCTAAATGGGATAAGATTTTTACCAGTGATCTATCATGACACTAAGGGTCATCAACCAAAATTGTGGATGGTTTTAAGGTCACTCTTACCTATACCTTTTACATATCCAAAAATGGGAATTTTAGGGTTAGGGTTGACTTTGGTAAACTTGACCACTTTAGTTGACCCCATGGGTTCTAGGTGCTCCTAGGGACCCCCGAATTGGTTAAGGATGTTATGGTGGGGTCAAAGAGTCAAGGTGAGGCCTTAAAGTCAAACCTTAGGTTAGGTAATTGGTATGTGTTATTTGCAGACCATGGTAATCTTCACCTTCATGCCTAAGTTCACATGGTCTCTTTGAGCATCTTAAGGTTTTGTCATGACCTAGTCATGATATAACCATCTTAGGGGTCTAGTTGCTTGAGGGATGTTAAATATTGTTGGATATTGAATCCACAATAATCTAGATTTGTATGAAGTCACCCTTGAACTAAGATGAATTATGTATGTATTTGGTGCTATTCTTTAGTTGAGTGCTTGCAGGTCATTATTGCTAAGTGTAGACAGGTGTCAGTTTACAATGAGTCACTAAATACAGGACCATGATATTGGGTCCATTTTCCACAATGTCCTAGATTTGAGGAAGTCAATCTTGTGATTGATATATATATAGTTATAGTTGACCGTGATGTGACAGGTAGCCTAAGTGGCCAAGTTTGGTAAACACTTACCTAAGGAGTGGGTTGACAGAAATCTGTCTAAGTCCGCAGGCATTGAGTAAAGGTGACACACACAATACCAGATGACTTATAGTGATGAGTGGAGCAAAAATAGTCAAAGCCAAAAAAATTAGCAGAAAAGTGGCTAATTCCACAGGCGTTGAGTGAAGTAACCTAACTTAACGTCATATAGCTAATGGCAGAAATATGGCTACGTAGTTTGGCATTGAGTCATGAATACACACTCAACGCCATACAATAAAAAGCTGCAAGCTGAACTTAGTTCAGTGTTCGTCGAGATGAGCTAATCGTTCATCAAACTAAGCTCAGAGTTTGAGAATCTTAGTTAGTCGAACTGAGTTCAGAGTTCGTCGAAATGAGTTCAAAGATCGTCGAGCTGAGCTCACCATTCGTCGAACTAAGCTCAGAGTTTGAGAATCTAAGTTAGTCGAACTGAGTGCAGAATTCATCAAACTGAGTTCAGAGTTTGTTGAGCTGAGCTCAACGTTCGTCGAACTAAGCTCAGAGTTTGAGAATATATGTAAGTGATTCGTTGAACGACAAGTGTACCGGTCTCACAAGTAAAAAAATAGACGAATTTCCCCAAGTATCGATCTCGAGGGAACACATTAAGGGTGGAGTTAATATCGAGGAGGACTTGAGATTGAAGTCCTTAGGTCAAGGTTATGATGGGAGAATGGTTATGACTTGCGTAAAAGAAAATAAAACAATCTAACTTAACCAAAGCGGGTCGCCGACACCGCTTCTCAAGGTGAGTGGATTGTACGGGTCGTTGTGCACCGCTTCGCAACATGGATGGCCGAGAAGGCTTGCGGAATTGAGGGTCATAATCACCTCATCACTACGCCCACACATAGCACTTGCTAGTGTAGAAAACACAAACATTCACACCATAAGTAACTTAAATAAACAAACCACTGCATCGCTCATAAGCATGAACAATAGTAAATACCATTAAGTCCAAGGTTCATCAAAGTTCTTGCATCAAATAAAAATGAAAATCCAATACAAAAACTAGAAATGTGGAAGAGAAAGGTAGAGATAAAAACAACGAATGAGTCTTTGCCGTAGACGTGGGAGGAAGCACCGGGTTTTCAATCCGTGTCCAGCGAGCCACTCATCAGTTGCGTCCGGGGTTGGGGAAGGATGTCGCCGCTTCCTAAGCGCCCGTCTTCTCGTTAGTCATTGTTGTCCATGTCAAACCTTCACTTCTTCCTTACTTTGCGGAGATCGTAGAGTGGAAACTCACTTCTTTATGCCATGGATGCAAGGGAACTTCATAGGGAGCAAAGCCCTAACTTTGAGGATGAAGAACGGGAAAAACCCCCTTCCGGCGGAAGAAAACGGCTGCAAAATCCGGTCTCCGAAATCCTAAAAAATAGCGGTTTAAATAGAAATCGCACAAAATTTTCTTAACGCTTGGGCAAAACGCACGGGCGCAGACCGTGCGTGAAGAAAAACGCACGGGCAAAAACAGAACTAAGTATTTTGTGAAATGATCGCGTATGATCGGCCCGAAATGTACGTGAAGGAAACGCACGACCGTGCGATCAGTAATAAGTAATAAAAGTGTGCGAAAATCGTCACGCACGGTTTGAATCAACCGTACGAGGCCAAAATGCACGGGTAACCGCAGAGCACCCAGAACAAGGCCAAAATAGGTAGGACGTGCATTTCCTTCTCGCACGGTTTGGAACAAACCATGTGGGAACCAAACACACGAGCGGATCAGAAATCCAAGGAAACCACTGAGTAAAATGCACGATTACACTGAAACAGTGCGCGAAGAAAATGCATGACCATGTGTTTTATACAGGAAACAATCTGTAGGCTGGGCTTTCTGATCACCTACACAGCAAACCTCATAAGGGGGGTACATGCCACCAACATACAGAATAGAAAGAAAAAACTATAAGAGATACTTGGGGAGCACCATGTGCTTACCCCCAATGGAATAGTGCGCAATTGTACACCGCAATGAGCCAAAATGTGCACTTCATGTGATAATGGTGTATAAGTTAAATATAAGCAGTCACATACTAAAAGTGAAGCGCAAATGCAAGAAAATAAGCCCAGATGAGTCCAAAAAACCCTATATAAATCGGACTCATCAGTAAGTCTAATTGAGTTCAGAATTCATCGAACTAAGTTCAGAGTTGAGTGAGGCATGGTAACTCAATGCTCTCAGCGCCTAAGATGTTTTAGAAGCAGAAAATTGGCTAAGGAAAAAAACGTTGAGTGAAGTATGCTCACACAATGCTCTCAATGCCTAATTCACAGAATGCATAGGCTAAGGCACAAGGCATTGAGTGAGGTGCTCACTAAACGATCTCAATGCCAAGCATGCAGAAAAGGTTGCAGAATTATTTAAGGAAAAAAGCGTTGTGTGGAGCTTGCTCACTCAACACTGTCAATGCATATATAGAAATAATTCTGCCTAAGTGTTTTGATATTAAGTGAAGTTCATTCAATCAACGCATATTCTACTAATTCTCGACTTTGGCTAAGTCCACAGATGTTGACGTCAATAAAATGAACAAAGTCAACTAAGTTCCAATCAAATATGGAGAAGTTATTGAACACGACAAACTCTGCCGAGAAGCTACTGTATGTCTTCTTCCGTCAAAATAAGGCGCAGCTGGAAGCTGCAGGTTGGGCCCACTGATTTTTAATGGTCGTTGATCGGAGAACTACAAAAAGATAAGATGGGCCAAGACACAAGAAAACTTTTAGAGCATTATCAATTTCAAAAGATAGCAGCCAACTTCATCTTCCTTACCATTGCTGCAAGAAAAATCTTGAAGCCTCCCTAAGAAAAGTTCAATTAGCTGCGTGCCTTCTTCATCGAGACCAGCAAGACTAGAAGGCTTTGAGTAAGAAGAAGAAACAAGGAAGTAGTCTCTGCAGATCAAGTTCCTTCTCAGTTCAGCAAGCCTAAACCTGAAGATCAACTTCTAAAGTTGAGAAGAAGGAAGAATAAAGTAACAGACTCTGTCCTGAGAAGGAAGAGGAAGCAAAGCAGTTTACGGTTAGTTTCTTCCAGCTCAAGATCCTTGTTTCTATGAAGATAGTTTGAGTTGAGATAAATTAGCTTAAGGTGCTGTCACAGAGAAATTTCTCTGTAATAAATATAAATCTATTTCATCTTTCTGTAGGATCCAACTGGATCAGAGTTTTTAGGGCCACTGGCCTGAGGTAGGGCAAGCTTGCTTAAGTTTAAGGAGAGTGAAGATATCTGAGTTGTAGGATCCAACTAGATTTGAGTTGTAGGGCCACTGGGCTGAGGTAGGGCATTATTTCCCGAGCTTTAAGAGAGTAAGGATCTCTGAGTGTAGGATCCCTTGTGGATCTGAGGTAGGGCGTTCCTCTTAGCCTGAGGGTAGGGCTTTATAGCCTGAGTTAGGTGATCAGCTGATCACTGAGTTGTAGGCCCTTGTGGCTGAGTTGTAGTTCTTGGAGGAGACTGAGAGATCCTGAGGGATCTAAGGTGTAAGCTTTGTGGAACATTGTTTTGGAGAAGTGTCATGACTAATAGGAAGTTAGTAAGGTGGGAGGTGAGTAGATGTACCCAAAAGTTAGGAAACCACTATAAATCATTGTGTGCTTTTTTGTGGTGTTCTTTTTGTATAGGTATTTGAAAGCTAATTACTGCCAACTCATTAAGAATTAAAAGAAGAAACTTAAAGATATAAAAAGAGAAAGAAAACCTATTCACCCAACTCTAGGTTGCAAGCTGCCTTAAACTTAAGAACTTTCAAGTGGTATCATAGGGAGGTTGCTCAAAAAGGAATTTAACAATCTGAGTGATCTACAAAGATAGGTGTAGTTAAGTGATCATGGGCTCTAGAGAGAGCCAGAGAGAGCTGATGTAACGCCCCAAAATTCAAAAGTGAAACGGGTGGTGTTTGAACCAAGTTCGGGTCTTGGCAGGGTGAACACAGCCTGTGACACGGGCGTGTCATATGACCGTGTCGTGTTCGGGTCATCGAGTTGAGATCGAAGAGCGTTGAGTGCTCGAATACGGCCTGGGACACGGGCGTGTCCTCGGGGGTGTCAGACACACGACATGGGACATGGGCATGTCACATGGTCGTGTACTTCTCTGGAAAGTTTGGTCTTGTGTCGATTGAGAGACACGGACCGGAAAACGGGCATGTACTAGTTGACACAGGCGTGTCAAGTCTGATATAGGCGTGTCGCCACCCGTGTCCACTATAGGATGTGACTGTTGGCATGGCCGTTATTTACGACACGGCCCATGGTCACGGGCGTGTCGAGGACCCGACATGGGCATGTAAGGTTGGGACACGAGTGTGTCCCAACCCGTGCTCTTTTCTGTGCTCGATAATCGTGGCTGGATCGAGGCACACGTCCTTGGACACGGACGTGTGCAAAGCCGTGTTTGGCCCAAGATTAAGAATTTTTAGGCTAATCTGAGCCGTTCATTTTCCTTAAATACAATATGACGGCCCAGATGAGATCCTGCTGTGTTAAGTTCGGGAATAGAGGATTAATCCCTCATTTTTCCTCTTGAATTCCCTCTTTCTAAGAAGTTAGAGAGAGAAGAGAGCAAGGAAGAAGGAAGGGAGGAATCCGGCCGCCAGCGGAGCGTCGGAGCACCAAATTGAGAACCGAGACCAGATCCGTGGAGAGAATTCCCTTGCAAAGCCTTCCATCCAGCTTATTTTTCATGGTGCCAAAGCATACTTCAAGGGTAATGATTCTCCACTTGGATTTGTGAAGTCCTTTTCTTTTCTGCATAGGAAACCCGCTCCCGCGAGTGTGCAGTGAGTGTGTGGTGTTCCTTGGGGGTAGATGTGAATAGTCCCCCTTGTGTTGCATGTAGAATCCGGAATCGGAGTACAGACTTAGGCATTATGTGTGAAGCCTACCCGGACGTGGTTACTTGGATCGGTGATGTTGCATATTGTATGGATTGCCGGAGAAGACTCCGTGCTTTGTGTTTTTGGGTTTCAATGTGGTAGATTGCAGCAGGGATCCTTAGGGATTAACTCCAAGGCGCACCCGGAAAATTGGGCGAAAACGTAGTTCTGCTAACTTAGCAGTCGGGGAGCCAGCCTTGAACATAATTGGGTTATGTCATGTTTGGAACTGAATTAGGATTCGGGTGAAGCTTGGCATGCGCCTACGTCTTAAGGTGACTAGGCGGAGTGAGCAACGGGCAAGTGGAAACGGACCTGGGCTATGCGGTTCGGTGCTAGAGGACCTAAAGTGGAACTGGCCGTTGGAATTGTCGGGAGTCTTGGACTGCGGTAGGAAAGACTAAAAATGCTCATAATGTTTGCCGTCCCGAGGATGGTGTTGAAGCCACGGAATTGATCAGATTCACCGAGAATGTGCTCTGAGTGCAAGGGGTGTTTGGCCAGGCGAGCCTATACCTATGTAGAAATATACTTATGCACTTAATTGTTTAGCTAGGCTAATGAAATATAGGGAAGGAGCACCGCCGTCCCGAATAAGGGGCGGGGTTGTTATAATTTGGTCAGCTTTAGCTGACTGTTTCTTTGTTTTACACCGTGCAGTGGAATGTTGCTTGCAGGTGCTGCAGAACCAAGTACCAAATAATGGGCTGAAGCCCAAGATACTGTGTTGGACCTCGAAGGCCAAAGTGAACTGTTATTTTATTTCTATCATGTGTGGCAGGCCTGCGAGCCAATGTCTGTAAAATACTATGTTGTTAAGTGAAAATTTGTAAGGCCATAAGGCCAAATACTCTATTGTGTATTTGATATATTTCATTCTTGTGGTGAATAGTTGAAATTCATGCTAGTGTTGTGCAATTTTGGGTTCTCTTAAACTATTTAAAAGCTTCCGCTAGAATGCTCTGTGTTAGGGCGAGTAGTTGAGTATTTGGTATTATTATGTAACCCTTCCGACTGTCCGTGGTATATGGCGTCGGGTTCCATCTAGACCTTCTGTTATATGCCATACGATGGACTGGGGTGTTACAATTTGGTATCAGAGGGAGGTGTCAGTATTCTTTATTTGAATTCGTGGGCGAATTATTTTAAGGGGAGGTGAGCACATGTATGTGCGTCATCGTTATAACATAAAAGAACCCATGAATATCCACTTAGGAATGAAAATACACTTGTTAGGAGGAACTTGAGTGTTCCAATGATTGCTTTTAGCAATCTATATGTCTCCTAATTGATGGTTATGCTATATAGGTGACTAGGAGTGGTGCGGGGCAGTCGCAAGGTCAGCACTCCACGAAGAGTAGCACACTTAACATCATGCCTGAGACCCTTCTTTCTGTTGAAACCATAAGAAGGATAGTTGAAGTGGTGTTCGCTGTGACTAAAGCACAACTTGGAGGGGAAGTGCAGCCCCATGTCCCTGGGGTGGCTTCAACACCGAGTGGTGTGATGGAACAACTAGCATGTATAAGACCATCAGATCAGCAGTTGAACATGCTCTTAGTGCAGGGTACGCACTCAGTTGAGGAGTATTTGCAGGCGTTTCTTATCATAAGGCGCTACCCAGGGTTTGAGTTGGAGAACGAGCAGACTATAGTTAATAGATTCTACAACGATCTGCACGATGAATTACAACTGCTACTCGTAGGACCAAAGCTACTAGGATTCCGAGCATTAGTGGAGTCGGCTAGAGCTTTTGAAGCAGATCTGGCAAGAATCAACCAGACGTCAGTGTTCAGGTTACCAAACTTACCAGGTCTCGCAAAGTATATATACCGTAAGAGGAGTAAAGTGAGGCCTGAAGTATCTACTAGTCAATCTCCATATTACTGTTATAAATGTGGAATGTTTGGTCACTTTGCTTGAGATTGTCGTAGATACGATCCAAGGACAGAGAAAATTATGAAGAAAGTCCAAGAGAAGAAAGACTCCAGAGCAAAGAAGATAGAGTTCAAGGGGCTAACCTCCTCAAAGTCCCATTTTTGTAGATGGTATAAGAAGGCTAGGATTTCGGGTCTACTTCCGTCTTTTGGTACGTCTGAAACAACTATTGGACGAGACCCGGACATATGCTTTTACTGTGGGAAGCTGGGACACTTTGCCCAAGAGTGTCAAAGAGGACATCTAGAGTTCGAGAAGAAGCCTAAAGCAACCTACGAGGAGAAGGGAAAGGGGTTTGAGGCAACTATATCTCAATATGCTCCATCCCAACCTAGAGTGTACAGATTTGGCCATCAGGAGGCCATGGAACATGCTGACATGGTGACATGTATGGTTTAATTTTTTTTTGGTAGGTCAGCTTTAGATACTTGTTTCCTTACGCATATTAGCCAGTGATTGGTTGTGATAGGATTTGTACTGATCTTCTGAGTGTCCGGTGAAAGCACCATTCATCATGGGAACTTTCCATTCCTTTTTGTCTGAAGGATGTGTATCACACATCGGAGTTCCTTCTTCGATGGAAGGAGACAAATCAAAAGTACTGCTGCCTAACAGGCGCTCTATACTCGCGAATAGAGTCTGTTGTATGGAGTTATGGATAGGGAGTCAAGAGTTTGACTTGCAAGTGTCGCTACTGCTATTTGTAGAATTCGACGTAATTTTTGTTATGGACTGGCTCTCAGAACAGCGTACGTACATCGATTTCAACCGTAAGGTGGTCAGATCAGTTCTAGCAATAGGTTGTGAGATGTCGGAACTGAAGTACAACTTCAAGAGCTTGTGGTACAGGGTTATGTGCATCCAAGTTTATTGCCTTGGAGCACACTGGTCCTCTTGTTAAAAGGAGGATGGAAGCCTACAACTCTGTAATGATTACTAGAATTTGATGAAGTTAATGGAAAAGAATAAGTATCCAATCCCAAGAAATGATGATCTGTTCGATCAACTTGTTGGGTCAACTGTGTAATCAAGTTGGATCTGAAATATGGATACTAAAATGTCAGTAAGGGAAAACGACATTCCCAAAACGACATACATCACACGATATGGGCGTTATGAGTTCATTGTCATGGCGCTTGTGCTGACAAATGCACAGTCCGTGTTTATGGATTCGATGAATAGGGAGTTCAGTGAGTACCTAAACCAGTTCGTGATAACCTTTATCGAAGAGATACTGGTACACGTTAATATGAGGGTGATCATTACAAGCATCAGAATTCGGTATTGGAGACATTGAGGAGAAATCAGCTGTATGCCAAGTTCTCCAAGTACAAGCTTTGGTTACCCTCAGTAACGCTTCTTGGTCACGACTTGAGTGGAGAAAGTATCGTGGTAGATCCGTCAAAGATATTTGCGATACGTGAGTTACCTGTGTTGTCAATGTTGGAGAAAAGTCCGAAGTTTTCTAGGACTGGCCGACTAATACAGACGCTTCGTAGAGAACTTCTCGCGGATAGCTCTACCACTCATGATGTTGACAAGGAAGTATCAAAAGTTTGAGTGGACGCTGGAGTGCACGCAGGCTTTTGAAGAATTGAAGAGGCGGTTGGTCACGGCGCCTATTTTGCATTCGCTGAGTGGGTCCAAAGGGTTTGAAATTTATAGTGATTCTTCGTGCAGTGGTTTGGGATGTGTTTTGCTACGGCGTGGGAGCGTGATAGCCTATGGATCATGACAATTAAAGGTTAATGAGAGAAATTATCCGGTCCATGACTTGGAGTTAGCGGCCATGATATTTGCTCTTAAGCTGTGTAGGCACTATCTGTATGGTATGAAGGTCGATATCTACATCGATCATAAGAGCCTGAAGTATTTGCTAGATTAGAAGGACCTGAACATGAGGCAGTGGAGGTGGATGGAGTTCCTGGGGGACTACACTTTCGAAATACATTATGTGCCCTGGAAAGGAAATGCAATGGCGGATGCGATGAGTCGTAGGGCACCTGCGCATGCCAACTGGTTGGCGGTGCATGATGAGAGTTTGGTCCATGATTTGGAGGCATTGGAGATCTCCTGCGGTTACAAGCAGTCTAGTGTTGAGGCAATTTTGTGTTGGACGGAGGTGCAGTATGACCTAGCTGATAGGATTCGGCAGTCTTTGGTTCAAGATAACAGTATGAAGAAGATCTTGGATGAATCGTTGGATGGGTCAAATTCCAAATTTGCGATTGAAGATGGACTGCTAAGGAAGGACGGTCGATTATGCATCCCTAGTGCGGATAATCTTCGGGAGGAGTTGATGTACGATGCTCATCATACCAAGTACTCAATCCACCCGGGGAGCATGAAGATGTATAGGGACATGAAGAAGTTGTTTTTGTGGCCAGGGTTGAAGAAGGATGTAGCACTTTATGTGGCGAAGTGCCAAACTTGTGCCTTGGTGAAGGCGGAGTGCCAGAAGCCCGGAGGTTTCTTGAAGTCCTTGCATATCCCGGAATGGAAGTTCGACTACATTTCCATGGATTTTGTGCATGGTTTGCCAAGGTCGCAGAAGGGAAACGACGCAATCTGGGTGGTCGTTGATAGATTGACAAAAGTGTCGCACTTCATCCCGAATAGGAAGGAAGATACGGTGGAAAAGTTAGCCAAGCCCTATGTGGATAATATTGTACGGTCGCATGGTGTTCCCCGCAGTATTGTTAGTGACCGAGATGGGCGCTTCATGTCAAATGACTGGAGGTTGGTGCATAAGTTGTTGGGAACTAAGCTGAGTTTCAGCACAGCCTTTCATCCGCAGATTGATGGTCAGACCGAGAGGGTAAATAGGACAATGGAGGACATGCTTCGCATGTGCGTATTGGATTTCGGAAAACAGTGGGAAGATGACCTGTACAAGGTAGAGTTTTCATAAAATAACAGTTATCAAGAAAGTATTGGAATGGCGCCTTTCGAGGCCCTGTATGGGAGAAGGTGTCGTATGCCGTTATCTTGATTGGAGACAGGCGAGTCAAAGTTATACAAACATTAGGTAGTGGAAGACACCATTTCGATGGTATGTACAATTCAGGAACAGTTAAAGATCGCTCAGGACAGGCAGGCCAAATACTATAATGCCAAACATAGGAATTTGGAGTTCAATGTTGGCGATGGGTGTATATGAAAATCAATTTGTTCAAGGGTGTCTCGCGGATTCGACGCTTAAAGAAGGTGTGTCCGAGATACCTTGGACCGTTTGAGATCCTAGATCGGATTGGCAAAGCAGCGTATCGATTGAAGTTGTCGGTGGAGTTGAGTGGTCTACACGATATGTTCCACGTATCGGTATTGTGGAAGGTGGTACAAGAGCCTTCACAAGTCTTTACGGTCGATAGAGTGCCGATTGATAATGGGTTGACGACAAAGGTCAAGCCATTTCGCATTGAAGATATTGAAGTCAAACGGCTCCGTAATAAGGAAATCCGAATGGTTAAGGTCCGTTGGGATAACTGCGGATGAGAGGAGCTTCCTTGGGAGCGAGAGAAGACTATGTTGGAAGAATACCCTGAATTATTCGACTCCGGTAATATTTAAATTTTTTGTGTGCCTTTACATAATTTTGTGGAAGAAATTCTATAAGGGGGGAGATTTGTAACTCCCCGAAATTCAAAAGTGAAACGGGCGGTGTTTGAACCAAGGTCAGGTCTTGGTAGGGTGAACACGGCCTGTGACACGGGCATGTCACATGGCCGTGTCATGTTCGGGTCGTCGAGTTGAGGCCGACGAACGTTGAGTGCTCGAACACGGCCTGGGACAGGGGCGTGTCCCAGGGCGTGTCAAGCATACGTCATGGGACACGGGCGTGTGACATGGCCATGTACTTCTCTGGATAGTTTGGTCTTCTGTTGACTGAGGGACACGGCCCGGAACACGGGCATATACTCGTTGACATGGGCATGTCAAGTATGAAACAGGCGTGTCACCACCTGTGTCCACTATGGCACGTGATGGTTGGCATGGCAGTTATTTGCAACACGGCCCCTGGTGTAACACCCCAAAAATCTCAAATCTGGTTTTTGAGATGCAGGTTGTTTGACACGGCCTGGGACACGGGCGTGTCCCAGGGCGTGTCGGGGGTACACGGCTTGGGACACGGGCGTATCCCAGGGCGTGTCACTCAAGAAAATGCCGGATTGTTTCAGAAGATTACACGGCCCAGAACCAAGCCTTGAACACGCCCGTGTCGGATTTGACACGGGCATGTCCGATGCCGTGTGCCTACCCGTATACTGCTTGTTGGTTTTGGAGCTCGGTGAGGCAGGGGTGGCACGGGCGTGTCACATGATTGACACTGGCGTGTCAGGTTCGACACGGGCGTGTCGATGCCCGTGTTCTGGTAAAGTTCAGTCGGTACGAGTGCCGCGTGTGCCGCTTAAGGGTACACGGCCTGTGACACGGGCGTGTCACAGGCCGTGTCAGCCAAAAAATTGGGATTTTGGGAAAATCGTGGCTGTTCCTTTTCTCTATTTGGATCCAAGGGCTCAGGTGATTCCTGGCTGGATTAAGTCAGCAGAGGCTTGATGAAGAAATCATTCTTCATTTGGCTAAGAGAGAGGAGGAAGAAGAAGGAGGAGGAGATCAAGCCACCGACGGAGCTCCCGTGGTCCGATTCGAGATCTGAGTCCAGCGCTGTGAAGGCAAAGCTGCTGCGGTGCTTTCTCACCGGCTAGTTTTCGATGGCTCCCAAGAGATCGTCAAGGGTAACGATCTCCCTTCTTGGACTTGTGAAGTCCTTCTTTTCTGCATTGCATAGGGAAAACCCTTCCCCGCGAGTGTGCGGTGGGTTGTGGTGTCCCTTGGGGTAGATATGTGAAGTCCCCCTTATTAGAGTCCGCAATTGGAGTACGGATCTAGGAATGCTGTGTGAAGCCCATCTAGACATGCTGGTCTGGATTGGTGATGCTTGTTTGCATATCAGAGAAGACTCTGTGGTTATGGCTTGTTTGCCTTGTGCCTACCTATTGCTTGGGGCAGCAGGAAGTACTGGATGAAGTCCAGGAAATGAAGAGGGTTGGATGCAACTCTTGTGGCCGTGCGTTGCCACTTTGTGTGCGGTTGAGCCGTTGGGCTGCAACTCGATAAAAAGGCAGATTGCCGAATAGGAAAGGTGAAACTAACCCGTGCCTATAAATTGCCATGGATACTTCCGTATTCGAGGTGGCACGGCGACTTGAGCAACGGGGGGTGGCTGATCCGTACCTGCGTTATGTCCGTCCGACTTGGAAGCCTAGTTGTGGGTTTTGTTTGAGCGCATAATGAGAGTCTTAGGCTCGCGCGCCAAAAAGACTAGAATGCTCAATACCGTGTAAACGGTGGTGTTGACCCTGGTTTTCCGGTGCACCAAGAATGTGCCCTGAGTGCACGGACTGTCGGGCCGTGTGGCCGACGGTTATGATGGCTTGAATGTGCCTGCTCGCACATAGTTGCTATTGTTGATACCATGCTGTGCAGGGAAAGAATGCTACTGCCCCGAGAAAGGGGTAGGATTGTTATAATTGGGTCAGCTGAATGCTGACCGTTGCCGTGTTTGCCACCGTTTGGGTGGATTGTCCCTATGCAGGTGCTGGAGAGCCAAGTGGCAAATGAAGGGCTGAATCCCTACTGCTGTTGCTGCTGCTGCTGCGGCTAGCCCTTGAAGGCTACGCGAATGGTTTTGTTTGTTTTGCTTTCACTCATGTATGGCCGGCCTGCGCGCCGATGTTTGTTATCCATGATGTGTGGAAAGAGGAACTGTAAGGCCTTAAGGCCAACCCTTCAACTTTGTTGTACATTCCGTGGCTGTATATATAACTGTGGTTTATATATTGGACATTCCTGGTTAGAGTTCAATTTACAACTTAAAGCTTCCGCTAGCATGCTCTGAGTTAGGATACGTGTATGGTTTGGTATTATCCTGTGACCTCACCGTCTGTTTGTGGCATATAGTGTGGGGCCCCGGCCGGACCTTCTACTATACGTCATGTAACGGATGGGGTCATTACATTTTGGTATCAGCTTTGTTCGGTCTTCCTCTTTCGAATTCGTGGTCGAATTCTTTTATGGGGTGGCGAGCGCGTGTTTGTGCGCCTTGCTGTAACGCTAATGAACTCTGGAATATCCACTAAGGAATGTACAAAATCTTGTTTGAGGAATCTGCGCGTTCCTTTTCTGTTGTTTTGCTTGCATACGATCGCTAATGTGTGTCTTGTCCACCTATAGGTGACGCGTAGTGGTGCTGGGCAGTCTGAGCCCCAGCGCTCTGATGAGAGTGCGGCACCAGCTGAGGTGCCAACACCTCCTCCATCTGCGGAAACTGTTCGCTTAGTTGCTGAGGCTCTATTTGCCATGATTCAGCCGACCGGGCAAGCGCAGCAGACAGTAGAACCAGTTCGTGCTGTTGTAAGACCCGAGCCGGTTGAGGCTGTAGATCCACGAGCAGCTGACCGACAGTTGAAGCAATTCATGAGCTTCAGTCCGCCTACGTTTACGGGACTGGGATCCCCAACGCAGGCAGAGGATTGGTTATCGCGTGTCAAGCGGATAATGACAGCGATCAGGGCGTAGGAAACTCTAAAGGTCACCTTGGCCACCTTCATGCTCGAAGGAGAGGCGCGGTTGTGGTGGGACGAGGTTGAGGTACACCATTTAGCGGGCAGGCAATTAACGCAAGTATCGATTGAGGAGTTCTCTCGAATATTTTTGGCGAAGCATGTCTCAGCGGCGCAACGCATTGCCATGGAAAATGAGTTCCAACGGTTAAAGCAAGGAGAAGATAGCGTGGATACCTACCTGCATGAGTTTACCAGGTTGGGGCGGTATGCGGGAACAATCTTCGCGGATGACCAAAGGAAAACGAATAGGTTCTATGAAGGATTGCGGGATGAGTTGAGGTTCCTGCTTTCGAGTTCAGTGAACTAAGGGATTCAGGCGTTGGTTGATACTGCATGTGCGTTGGAGAAGGACATGAGACGGGTGCAAGGGAACAAGGGCTTGGTTGTGTCAAAGCCAGAAGTTCAAGCACCTCGCCCTAGAAAATTGTTCTACCAGAAGAAAGGGGGCAAGAGGTCCAAGCCGTCTGGGCAAGTGGCTACGACCGTTATGTCGGGGGCGACGTCAAGGCCGGAGTCTCATACATGCTATAACTGTGGCCGGGTGGGGCATATAGCCCGTGACTGTCGGGTTGTTCAGCCCAAAGGGGAAAAGAAGACGGGTGCGTCTTATGCTGAGAAGGGCAAAGCGGTGGTTGATTCCTCTGCGTCCCAGGCACAGCCCCGAATTTATCACCTTGGCCAGCAGGAGGCGATTAAGCAAAGTGACGCCGTCACAGGTACGAGTGAATATAGAGTATTTGCTTACGTGTTATTGCTTTTGGTTAGGTATAGCTTGTGCATGATGTGTGTGTGCTGCAGGCTTTGTCCTGATTCGGAATAATCTGGCGAGAGCCCTGTTTGACACGGGGGCTTCACATTCTTTTGTGTCTGAGGACTTCGTATCTAGAATTAGGGTGCCGAGTCATGTGATGGTTGATAGTACAAAGGTGCTATTGCCGAATGGCTGTGTGATGCTTGCGGTTAGGGCTTGCGATGTGGATGTTCAAATAGGAAGTCAGGATTTTGGTTTGAGTGCAGCTGTGCTACCGTTATCGGAGTTTGATGTGATCTTTGGCATGGACTGGCTCTCGAAGCAGTGTGCCTTTATTAATTGCAACTCCAAGGAGATCACACTGGGCCAGAATACCGGACTTGTGACGAAGTTCGCTGGTATGCGAGGAGTTGGCGGGATTTTGTTGTCTGCGCTCCAAGTCATCAATGCTGTTCTGAAGGGCGCGGAGTTATTCTTCACGCTAATTCAGGCTGTTGAGCCAAAGGCCAGTGTCGGTGAAGTTCTGGTTGTGTCAGAGTTTGCCGATGTGTTTCCTAAAGATCTTCCTGGGTTACCACCCCAGCGGGAGATTGACTTCTCTATTGAGTTGGTGCCAGGTGCTAAACCTGTGGCCCGCTCACCATATCGCGTCGCGCCAAAAGAGATGGCTGAATTGAAGGTCCAATTGCAAGAGTTGTTGGAGCATGGATACATACGCCCAAGCATATCTCCTTGGAGCGCGCCTGTTCTATTTGTGAAAAAGAAAGACGGTAGTTTGCGGTTATGTATTGACTACCGCGAATTGAATAAGCTGACGGAGAAAAACAAATATCCGATTCCACGGATTGATGACCTATTTGATCAGCTGGCAGGATCGACGGTCTATTCCAAGTTGGATTTGAAATCGGGATATTATCAGTTGAGGATTCGGGAAGGTGACATTCCCAAGACGGCGTTTGGAACACGCTACGGTCATTATGAGTTCACGGTAATGCCGTTTGGCCTATGTAATGCGCCTTCGGTATTTATGGACCTAATGCATCGAACGTTCCGAGAGTACTTGGATTTGTTCGTCATTGTGTTTATCGATGACATCTTAGTATACTCTCAGTCAGAAGAGGATCATGCAAACCATTTGCGGTTGGTCTTGCATACCCTGCGGAGGAATAAGCTTTATGCCAAGTTCTCAAAGTGTGAGTTCTGGCTCTCTTCAGTAGCCTTTTTAGGCTATGTGGTAAGTGGAGAAGGTATCGCGGTGGATCCGTTGAAGATAAGTGCCATTCGAGATTGGCCAGTGATGTCTTCGGTGGCCGAGGTCAGGAGCTTCCTTGAGCTTGCGGGCTACTATAGACGGTTTGTGGAAAAATTCTCACTGATTGCTTTACCTCTGACCACGCTGACGAGAAAAGATCAAAAGTTCATTTGGACGCCGGAGTGCGCGCGAGCTTTTGAAGACTTGAAGAGTCGTTTGACCACGGCGCCTGTGTTGAAATCGCCATGTGGTACAGATGGCTATGAGGTCTATAGTGATGTTTCCGGGAGCGGCTTAGGCTGCGTTCTTCTGCAGTTTGGTAAAGTGATTGCTTATGGCTCGCGCCAGTTGAAAGTGCATGAGCGGAATTACCCCGTCCATGATTTGGAGTTGGCGGCGGTAATCTTTGCGCTCAAGTTGTGCCGGCACTATCTTTATGGCATTAAAGTGGACATCTATACAGATCACAAAAGCCTAAAGTACTTGTTGGATCAGAAGGATCTGAATATGCGACAATGAAGATGGATGGAGTTCCTTGGGGACTACACCTTCGAGATTCACTATACTCCCGGGAAGGGAAATGTGGTCGCTGATGCTTTGAGTCGAAAGACTCCAGTACGGGCAAGCTGGTTGCAGAGGCATGATCAGCATTTAATCCAGGAATTGGAAGCATTGGAGATATCTTGTGTTGACAAGGGTTCGTCGACCGATGCATGCTTGAACTGGACGGAGGTTCAATATGACCTTACGGACAGAGTTCGGCGAGCAACGGAGCTTGATGAAAGTCTCCAGCGCTATCCTAAAGATGGGCCGGATGACCAATTCTCTTGGGATAACGGTTTGTTACGAAGAAATGGTCGTGTGTGCGTCCCGAGTGTGGGTAAATTGAGGGAAGAGTTGATGTACGAAGCTCACTTTGCAAAGTACTCAGTTCACCCAGGGAGCACAAAGATGTACAGAGATCTAAAAAAGCTGTTCTGGTGGCCCGGACTAAAGAAAGATGTAGCACGTTATGTGGCGGAATGCAATACCTGTGCGATGGTGAAAGCAGAATGCCAGAAGCCTGGCGGTTTCCTAAAGTCATTACCCATTCCGGAGTGGAAGTTCGATGACATTTCGATGGATTTCGTGCACGGGTTGCCGAGATCGTAACGCGGTCATGATTCAATCTGGGTGATTGTGGACCGGTTGACAAAAGTGGCGCACTTCCTTCCAAACAGAAGAGATGATTCAGTGGAAACCTTGGCCAAGCTCTATGTGGAGCAGATTGTTCGACTGCACGGTGTTCCTCAGAGCATCGTCAGTGACCGTGATGGGCGATTCACATCAAATGATTGGCGGCTAGTTCATCAAATGTTGGGTACAAAATTAGCGTTTAGTACGGCCTTTCATCTCCAAACGGATGGCCAGACTGAACGAACCAACAGGACGATGGAGGACATGCTCCGCATGTGCGACCTAGACTTTGGTAAGAGATGGGAAGATTATATTTTTTCTTGTAGAATTTTCCTATAATAATAGCTACCAAGCGAGCATCGGTATGGCACCATTTGAGGCTTTGTATGGTCGTAAATGTCGTACACCGTTAGCTTGGGCAGAAGCAGGCGAATCTAAGATGAGTGGGAAAAAGGAAGTCGAAGAAGCTACCTCGCTTATACGCTATATTCGGGAGAGGCTATTGATAGCCCAAGATCATCAAGCAAAGTACTACAATGCCAAACACCGGAACGTGGAGTTCGCGGTGGGTGATTGGGTATATTTGAAGATCAAACCCTTCAAAGGTGTGTCCAGGATTCAGCATTTGAAAAAGCTAAGTCCGAGGTATCTTGGTCATTTGAGGTGGTGGAGCGAGTTGGGGAAGCTGCTTATCGACTAGCACTTTCAGCAGACTTGGGTGGATTACATGATGTATTTTACATCTCAGTACTTCGTAAGGCTGTTAAGGATCCAGTTCAAGTAGTAGAGAATGATCGGGTACCGGTCGAGTATGTGCTAACGACGTGGGTTCGACCCATTCGGATCGAGGATCGAGCCGAGAAACAGTTGCGGAACAAAGTGATCGGGATGGTCAAGGTCCGATGGGACAATTGTGGCCGTGAAGAGCTAACATGGGAGCGAGAGCAGACCATGCGAGCTGAATTTCCCGAGCTATTTGTATAAACTGTAGACCGTGTACCTTTTGTTATAACAGAGTTATCAAGTTATAGCATTGTATTTTCTTGTTTCCTTACCGTGTCAAATTTCGGGATGAAATTTTGTTAAGGGGGGGGGGGAGGATTGTAACACCCCAAAAATCTAAAATCTGGTTTTTGAGATGCAGGTTGTTTGACACGGCCTGGGACACGGGCATGTCCCAGGGCATGTCGGGGGTACACGGCCTGGGACACGGGCGTGTCCCAGGGCGTGTCACTCAAGAAAATGCCGGATTGAGTCAGAAGATTAGACGGCCCGGAACCAAGCCTTGAATACGGCCGTGTCGGATTTGACACGGGCGTGTCCGATGCCGTGTGCCTACCTGTGTACTGCTTGTTGGTTTTGGAGCTCGGTGAGGCAGGGGTGATACGGGCGTGTCACATGACTGACACGTGCGTGTCAGGGTCGACACGGGCGTGTCGATGCACGTGTTCTGGTAAAGTTCAGTCGGTACGAGTCCCGCGTGTGCCGCTTAAGGGTACACGGCCTGTGACACGGGCGTGTCACAGGCCGTGTCAGCCAAAAATTGGGATTTTGGGAAAATCGTGGCCGTTCCTTTTCTCTATTTGGATCCAAGGGCTCAGGTGATTCCTGGCTGGATTAAGTCAGCAGAGGCTTGATGAAGAAATCATTCTTCATTTGGCTAAGAGAGAGGAGGAAGAAGAAGGAGGAGGAGATCAAGCCACCGGCGGAGCTCCCGTGGTCTGATTTGAGATCCGAGGCCAGCGCTGTGAAGGCAAAGCTACTGCGGTGCTTTCTCACTGGCTAGTTTTCGATGGCTCCCAAGAGATCGTCAAGGGTAACGATCGCCCTTCTTGGACATGTGAAGTCCTTCTTTTCTGCATTGCATAGGGAAAACCCTTCCCCGCGAGTGTGCGGTGGGTTGTGGTGTCCCTTGGGGTAGATATGTGAAGTCCCCCTTGTTAGAGTCCGGAATTGGAGTACGAATCTAGGCATGCTGTGTGAAGCCCATCTGGACATGCTGGTCTGGATTGGTGATGCTTGTTTGCATATCGGAGAAGACTCCGTGGTTATGGCTTGTTTGCCTTGTGCCTACCTGTTGCTTGGGGCAACAGGAAGTACTGGATGAAGTCCAGGAAATGAAGAGGGTTGGATGCAACTCTTGTGTCCGTGCGTTGCCACTTTGTGTGCGGTTGAGCCGTTGGGCTGCAACTCGATAAAAAGGCAGATTGCCGAACAGAAAAGGTGAAACCAACCCGCGCCTATAAATTGCCATGGATACTTCCGTATTCGAGGTGGCACGACGACTTGAGCAACGGGGGGGTGGCTGATCCGTACCTGCGTTATGTCCGTCCGACTTGGAAGCCTAGTTGTGGGTTTTGTTGGAGCGCATAATGAGAGTCTTAGGCCCGCGCGCCAAAAAGACTAGAATGCTCAATACCGTGTAAACGGTAGTGTTGACCCTGGTTTTCCGGTGCACCAAGAATAAGCCCTGAGTGCACGGACTGTCGGTCTGTGTGGCCGACGGTTGTGATGGCTTGAATGTGCCTGCGCGCACATAGTTGCTATTGTTGATACCATGCTGTGCAGGGAAAGAATGCTACTGCCCCGAGAAAGGGGTAGGATTGTTATAATTGGGTCAGCTGAATGCTGACCGTTGCCGTATTTGCCACCATTTGGGTGGATTGTCCCTATGCAGGTGCTGGAGAGCCAAGTGGTAAATGAAGGGCTGAAGCCCTACTGCTGTTGCTGCTGCTGCTGCGGCTAGCCGTTGAAGGCTGCACGAATGGTTTTGTTTGTTTTGCTTTCACTCATGTATGGCCGGCCTGCGCGCCGATGTTTGTAATCCATGATGTGTGGAAAGAGGAACTGTAAGGCCTTAAGGCCAACCCTTCAACTTTGTTGTACATTCCGTGGCTGTATATATAATTGTGGTTTATATATTGGATATTCCTGGTTAGAGTTCAATTTACAACTTAAAGCTTCCGCTAGCATGCTCTGATTTAGGATGCGTGTATGGTTTGGTATTATCCTGTGACCTCACCGTCTGTTGGTGGCATATAGTGTGGGGCCCCAACCGGACCTTTTACTATACATCATGTAACGGATGGGGTCGTTATACCTGGTCACGGGCATGCCGAGGACCTGACACGGGCGTATCAGGTTGGGACACGGGTGTGTCCCAACCCGTGTTATTTTTTGTGCTTGATTATCGTGGCTAGATCGAGGCACACATCCCGGGACACGACCGTGTGCAAAGCAGTGTTCGGCCTAGGATTAAGAAATTATAGGCTAATCTGAGCCGTTCATTTTCTTTAAATACGATTTGACGGCCCAGATGAGATCCTGCTGTGTTAAGTTCGGGAATAGAGGATTAATCCCTCATTTTTCCTCTTGAATTCCCTCTTTCTAAGAAGTTAGAGAGAGAAGAGAGCAAGGAAGAATGAAGGGAGGAATCCGGCCACCGACGAAGCGGCGAAGCACCAAATTGAGAACCGAGACCAGATCTGTGGAGAGAATTCCCTTGCGAAGCCTTCCATCCGGCTAGTTTTTCATTGCGCCAAAGAAGACTTCAAGGGTAACGATTCTCCACTTGGACATGTGAAGTCCTTTTCTTTTCTATATAGGAAACCCTCTCCCGCGAGTGTGCGGTGAGTGCGTGGTATTCCTTGGGGTAGATGCGAATAGTCCCCGTTGTGTTGCATGTAGAATCCGGAATCGGAGTATGGACTTAGGCATTGTGTGTGAAGCCTACCCGAACGTGGTTGTCTGGATCAGTGATGTCTCATATTGTATGGATTGTCGGAGAAGACTCTGTGCTTTGTGTTTTCGTGTTTGTACACGGTAGATTGCAGCAGGGTTCCTTGGGGATTAACTCCAAGGCGTACCCAAAAATTGGGCAGAAACGTAGTTCTTCTAACTTGGCGGCCAGGGAGCAAGCCTTGAACATAACTGGGTTATGTGATGTTTAGAAATGAATTAGGATCCGGGTGAAGCTTGGCCCGCATGTACGTCTTAAGGTGACTAGGCGGAGTGAGCAACGGGCAAGTGGAAACGAACCTGGGCTATGCAGTTCGATGCTAGAGGCCCTAAAGTGGAACTGGCCGTTGGCATTGTCGGGAGTTTTGGACTGCGGTCGAAAAGACTAAAAATTCTCACAATGTTTGCCATCCCGAGGATGGTGGTAAATCCACAGAATTGACCGGATTCACCGAGAATGTGCCCTGAGTGCACAGGGTGTTTGGCCGGGCGAGCCTACACCTGTGGCGAATTATACTTATGCACTTAATTGTTTAGCTGGGCTAATGAAATGCAGGGAAGGAGCACCGCCATCCCGAATAAGGGGCGGGGTCGTTATAATTTGGTCAGCTTTAGTTGACCGTTTCTTTGTTTGCCACCGTGCGGTGGAATGTTGCTTGCAGGTGCTGCGGAACCAAGTACCAAATAGCGGGCTGAATCCCAACCTTTTGTGCTAACCCTCGAAGGCCAAAGCAAACTGTTATTTTATTTTTATCATGTGTGGTCGGCCTGCGAGCCGATGTCTGAAAAACAATATGTTGTTAAGTGAACATTTGTAAGGCCATAAGGCCAAGTACTCTCTTACGTATTTGATATATTTCATTCCTGTGGTGAATAGTGGACATTCATACAGTGCAATTTTGGGTTCTCTTAAACTGTTTAAAAGCTTCCGCTAGAATGCTCTGTGTTAGGGCGAGTAGTTGAGTATTTGGTATTATTATGTAACCCTTCCGACTGTCCGTGGTATATGGCGTTGGATTCCAGTTGGAACTTCTGTTATATGTCATACGACGGATGGGGGTGTTACAGCTGAGTTCCATGTGACTCCCAATTTAAAGGAAGGAGTATTTTTGAATATGGAAAGAGAGGGCGATGCTATTTTTGGAAGATTATGATCCAAGGATCTTTGCAACAGTCAGGGAGGGTCCTGTCATTCCTATGAAGGTCTCTGCTCTGGATGCCAACATCCAGACACCAAAGACATTCTCTGAAATAACAAAATCTGAGGTCGTCTTAGCTAGCTTAGACAAGATAGCACAAAATATCATTGCCAGTGCAGTAGACGAATCAACTTTTCAGAACTTGGTTCACTGCCAGACCTCCAAGGAGATGTGGGACACTCTTGTGGTCTACATGGAGGGTACTGAAGAGGTAAGGTATGATAGGAAGTCTCTACTCAACCAGGAGTATGTGGATTTTAGGAAAAATCTGGAAGAAAACATAGCTGCCTGTTATGAAAGAATTTTCAATAGCATAAATGAGTTGAAGACCTATGGGAGGGTCTTCAATAATTATGAAATAAATGACAAGTTTCTTAGATCTCTCACTAGTGACTTGGATACTAAGATCTTTGCCATAAGGGAGGTGTCCATTCTTGCTGAAACTCATCCCCAAACATTGTTTGGAAATCTGCTCTCCTATGAGATGCTGCTAGCTACCACGAAATATGAGGAGGCCACCAGCAAATCCCAAGCCAAGGAAAAGTTCTTGGACTTCAGAGCAGAAAGCATAAGGAAGGGTAAGGAGAGGATTCCCTCTCCTCCAAGAAGACCAGCTGAGTTAGACAGCTCAGAATCAGAAGCATCATATAACAGCATGTCTGATAAGGATTTTGCAGCTTTCTCCAAGTAACTCCAAAGGCTGATGAAGAAGAAGCATTGGAATAAGAGGCCTTTCAACTCCACTCATCACAGGAAAACAATTTAAGGATTACAGGTATGATTCCCAATCTAATAAATATAACTCTTCTAAAGTAGTTTGTTATTATTGCAGCAAGCTTGGGCATATGATAGCTAACTACCCAGTGAAGAGGAAGGTGGCTGAGAAAAAAAAAAAGAAGCATCAGCACAAAGGAAAGAAGGAGAAGTCCTTCATTGCTAAAAATGAAAAGAGTTGGAAAGACTCATCATCATCTGAGTCTGAAGAAGAAGAAGCCTATATTGGGCTAATTTCTACTGTTGCTGCTAATGATGTAACTGTATCAGCAGAGGATATCTGTCATTCACCAAGGATAAGTATCAAGGCCCCTATGACACTATCAGACAATGATTTAGAGGTGGATGAAGATGATATCTACAGCTGCAGAGGGCTGATGGTAATGACTGATGAAGAAGCCAGCCAGGATCTACCTGGTCTAGACAATGTACATTCTTTACCTGATTCTGCTTCTATGTCTGAGTATGAGACCAGTCCTTGTTCAGAAACCTCTTCACCCAGTAGTGAAGAAGATTCTGGATCAGAATGAGATGCCAATCAACTGATTGACAAGTATGGAGAACTTTTGAATGCCTTTAAGAAGGTCAAGAAGTTATCTAAGAAGCAAGCTAAAAAGATTTTATCTCTTAAGCTTGCAGTTGCCCAACAGACTGTAACAGCTAATCTGGTGGATCAAAAAGCTAGGCAAATAAGCCAACTGAAGTCCCTCTTGGACATCCAGATAGCCTCCATCAAGCACAAGAACTTTCTCATCAGGGAGCTTGAAGAAAGGCTTGAGAAGGAGATAAGAATAGTAGCTAGCTATTCTAAGCCAAGTACAGTACTACGCTTGATAGACACCTTCTCCTCTCAAAAGTGTAAGAAGGGGTTGGGATTCAAGGGAAGCACAAGAGTTGCCTCTTCCAAAAGGAAAGGCAAAGCCTTAGCTCCAGCTCAGCCTATTCCTTCCAAGCCTCCCATTATTTTTAGAAAAGTTCTGTCACCTTCTAACAGATATGACCAAGAAAGCTCCAGTGGTCACTAGGAGAAAAGTTTTTCCTCTGGGGTGAACAAAGATGTTCACTGCCATGGTGAAAGCTCTAGACGGGTGAGTGCCTTTATGGACGCCCATGAGAAAACTCAAATGGCCCAAACTGGACCTTTTGTTTTTGGTGCTTCCGCTCCAACACTCAAAAATTGATATAGGGTTGTACGCGCGACACGAATACAAATAAAATTATGGTTCACTCTCGACGTCCCAACTAATTTATGACTGGCACAAAAAATTATTCCAGCCCCCACGTTTGTAATATTTAATGATCCAATGCTAACGTACGGGTAGCCAATCTGTTAGAGACCGAGTAACGGCTATAGGCCAAGATTTGATCAAGCTTAAATGACGACTATTGCGTCCGAACAAGCAGTGTTGTACCAAAAGAGATCCACTAAAAAAAATATGATTCGAAAAAATGGTTGATCTCTCCCAACAAAAAGAAACGAGGTCCGCCAAACCTTCTCGAATTTAAACAAATCAAGATGAACGCAAAATTTGTTCAAGAAAACCATGATGATTCCAATGCTATCAAAATTTCACGTCAACGTTTCCACCACAGAAATTATCTAGAGGGAAAAAAATCTCAATGTTATAGAAATTTTGTTACCCCGCTCGGAGATAGATCTAGGAGTTGATCTATGCCAAAAAGTTGATCGCCCTTCAACGGTTTCACCGGAATCATGCCAGATGGAGAGAGACTTGTCTGCCTTCTTCGCGTCATGCCGGAACCAAGATCCTTGAGTCCCACCTTCATGCAATTACCGGCCACTAGGAGGATAGAGAAAAGGTGGTGGGGTTGGATGCTGAAGGCCTTTGGAGGAGGAGAAGAGGGCGGCCTGCGGCCAAGTGAGAGAAAAGGAGAGGAGGGGTGGTGGCCTCTTGGATGGACGAACACCCTAGTGAAGGAGGGCTGTAGAGAGAGTTTTAGGAGGGAGGAAGATTACCAAAATAATTAGATCTCTAAATTTCAATCATACAAAATTGTCTTCAATACTACAACAATTGCCTATATATAGACTTTCCAAACATATAAAGGCTACATGCAGCCCAATAAAAGAAATTAAATATTATCATGCAAAATAGAAATTAATTAAAGAGAACATGACAAAGAAATAATTAATTAATACTTATAATATAATAAGTATATGTATTAATTAATTATTATGGCATCAAGGGCGGAGGTTGTAGCCGCGATGGCGTTTATCAAAATGCTTGTCACTACGACGCGTGTCTTTGATTGGAGAGGCGCTATCATCCGTAAGCGTGTCGGTACCATTGTGGTCATGTTGAGGGCCGACGTCTCCATCAATCCTCCTCCGCTCAAAAGTACTCATCACCGATGAGTTGCCTTGAATGTACTATCGTAGAAGATCATCATCCAAAAGAGCCACCTTCGCTCCAGGGAGCCATGAATCATCAGAAGCTAGACGATCACGCCAAAGAGTCAAGTAGCGGCGAATGTCACCACTTGGCGAGGGGAGCACTTCATCTCGAGGAATCCTGTCAGGCAAAAAGGTTATCCTTGGGAACCTTAGAAAGGCGTTAATCAAAGAAGGCAAAAAAGTTTCTACATCAACATCCAACGTACCTCAAATGGAGACCGGTGTAGAGAGCGATTCAGGAAAGAGGTCACCCCCAATCCCATTAGAAATTCAGTGGACCCAAACGTACATGCAGATAATTCATGTGGTGGAGAAACATAAGGCGTTAAATTCGAAATATTGAAAATAGGGGAAATTCCCCAATCAGTGGGTAACTCTAATAAAAATGCATTTTCTCCAAATTTCTTTAAGATTCGAAATGGACCAGCTCACCGATTCGCTAACATTTTTATGGTGCCCGAAGGCAATCGTTCAGGGATGAGACGCACCATAACTAAATTCTCAATTTTTAAGGGAGACTCTCTTATGTATGTTTGCATTAGATTGATAAGTCGCATATTGTGTGGCTAACGTGTCTTTAATGTGCGTATGCAAATTGTGGACATGAGAGGCAAACTCTTGTGCGAATTGACTTGACTTATAAAATGGAGGTAACGGAATCAAGTCAAGTGGCACTGGTGCCTTATATCCGTGCACAATTTCATTTGGTGACAGACCCGTGGACCTTTTTTTCGAATTATTATAAGCTAGCTGGGCATGGGGAAGGATTAGATCCCACATACCCTTGTGATCGCCCACAAGAAAATGAAGCCAACAATCAAAACTTCTATTTACCACTTCCGTTTGTCCATCCGTCTGTGGATGGTAGGCCGAAGAAAATAAAAGTTTGGTGCCCATAATTTTCAAAAGGGTCTTCCAAAAATAGCTAGTAGATTTTACGTCCCTATCGGTAACTATTGTCTTAGGAATGCCCCGATGTCCAACGACTTCCTTAAAAAATAATTTTGCAACATGTGACGCATCATTGGTTTTATTACACGCAATAAATTAGGCCATTTTCGAAAATCGATCTACTAATACCAGAATAGAATCATGACGCCTAAACGTGACTGACAGGCCTAGAATAAAGTCCATACTAATGTCTTCCCATGGAATGTTAGGAATCAGAAGAGGGGTATAAAGTCTCGTGTTTGTTTTATTACCCTTAGCCAGTTGGCACGCTCAGCAACTCCCACAAATTTATGCACCTTTGATTTAAGACCAGGACAATAAAACTTGTCTTATACTAGAGTGTTGGGGTTATCGTGACCAAAATATCCACCTAACCCGCCGCTATGCAATTCCCAAACGATGAAATGGCATAGGGAAAAACGTTGAATACATAGCTTTGCATGATTGAATAAATAGCTGTCTCAAATATAATAGGACGAAATGGTCGTGGGTGAGTTGTTTTGAGCGGATAAATAGATTTCCTTAAAATCCGGGCAATGGACATACTCATCCTTAATTCTATCGAACCCAATCACTTTAACTTCTAGCATTGATAATAATAAGGATACACTACTAAGAGCGTCGGTTACGCGGTTGAGAGCCCCCTTAAGGTGTTTTATTATGAATGTGTACTCCTGAAGATAGGAGACCCATTTGGCATGCCTTGGACTAACTTTAGTATGGGAGTTAATAAATCTCAAAGCTTCATGATCGGACAAAATGGCAAATTACTTAAGAAGTAAATAATGTCGCCATTGTTGGAGGAACCTAATGACCGCATAAAATTATCTATCATAATTAGAATAATTCAATTTCGGCCCTGCGAGTTTCTCACTAAAGTATCCAATCGGTGACCCTCTTGACTCAACACACCACCAATACCAACTCCAGACGCGTCACATGATAACTCAAAAACATTATTAAAATCCGGTAATCGCAAAAGTGGAGCTTCCGACATACGTGATTTAAATATTTGGAATGCTTTATCGGCCGATTTCGTCCAAGTAAAATCACCTTTTTTTCATGCACTTTGTAATGGGGGACATGATACTACTAAAATCTCTAATAAAGAGGCGATAAAAAGTGGCTAGGCCGTGAAAAATCCGAACATCTCGAATATTGGTGGGCTCTGGCCAATCCCAAATGGCTTGGACCTTCTTGGGATCTACATGTATACCCTCCGAACATACGATATAACCAAGGAACTCCATAGACGATACATGAAAAGTACACTTTTTAATATTAACGAATAATTTCTCCGACCTCAGCGTGGTAAGGATAATCTTCTAATGGGACTCGTGATCGATCGTAGAGGTACTAAAACAAGAATATCATCACAGTACACTACTATGAATTTTCCCACATATGGTTGGAAGACATGAGTCATCATTCTAGAAAAAGTACTCGGGGCATTGGAAAGCCCAAATGGCATTACTAGCACGTCATAGAGCCCTTCCTTACATTTAAATGCAGTCTTCCTCTCATCACCCTCCCTAATTCGGATCTGATGATAGCCACTCCTAAGATACAATTTCGAAAAAATTGTGTCTCCAGCTAACATGTACAATAAATCGTCCAAGCGAGGGATGGGAAACCGATATTTAAAAGTAATTTTATTTATGGCTCTACTATACACACACATCCTCGAAGAGCCGTCTTTCTTGGGGGCAAGTAAAGCAGGTACGTCACACGAACTCTTGCTATGACGTATTAACCCTATTTATAATAAATCGGAAATTTGGGTTTGTAACTCTAAGTGTGCAGTAGGGTTTAACCTATAATGTGGTAGGTTAGGCAACGAGGAGCCCGGGATGAAATCTATGGCATGTTGGATGTCCCGCATGGGGGGTAACTCGGATGATAGCTCGTCCGGATACACATCCTTAAACACTTCTAAGAGTTTCCTCAATGCCAGTGGTAAACTATCGAGTGATGACGCATCTTCCTTAACTTGCAGACAAACTAAAGCATACACGACACCATCTATAAAGGTATTACGCTCGAATGCTTCTTACCTAGTAAACTTAACGCCTTCTTTTCTACCGGGACAATCGTGTCCTTAGAGGGGACCGATAAATCCTTAGGCGGAGTGGGTTTTAAAGTTATAGTCTTACCATTAAATTTAAACTCATAAGTGTTAGCTCACCCAAAGTGGGTAACATCATGATCATATAGCCAAGGGCGTCCTAACAACACGTGGCAGACATCTATAGGGATGACGTCACACCAAATCTTTTCAGAATAAGACTTGATCGTAAGTGGAACCAAGCAACGCTTCGAGACAGAAAGGGTTGTCTTATTTACACAAGAAACCTTATAAGGATGAGGGTGTGGCTCGGTGGTTAATAACATCCGTGACACCGCATTTTTGGACACAACGTTCATACAACTACCACTATCGATTATCACCTTACACCATTTCTCTCCACTCTTAAAATTTACTGAAAATATATTTTTCCTATTCCAATCATCTACCGTATGAGGAGTAGCTAGGATACATCTCATCACCATCATATTGGTGTCGTCGTCTAAATCACTAAGCACACCTTATGACTAAGAATCTTCCCCGGCTTCATACACAAGCTCAGCAGACTCACATGCAATATCTAATAATGCTAATGGTTTAGGCTTAGTTAGGCACTCATTTGCGAATGACCCTGAACAACGCAAGCATAACAAGTAGCGTTTGTTTTACTAATCTTTCCTACAGGCGCTCTCTCACCTATGGGGTTCCTAATGTTCCTAGCGGTTATGAAAATAGTGTTCGAGTCGATAAACAGAAACTTGCCCTTATCTTTAAGTGGGAATGGAGGGGGTTGTCCTAAGATGGACTTGCCCTTAACCTTCTGAAACGAATGACTCTTGGACTTGAAGACATTGTGCTTTTCAATATCCAATGCGGTGTTAAAGTGGTGCTCAAATTAGTGTGACCGTAACACAAAAGTTTACCCTGAATGTCAGGGTTGAGCCCTTTACGGAATATAGATAGGGTGATCTCCGGCATCTCCTTAACGTCGCACCTAACCATCATATCCTTGAGAAGAGTCATGTATTCATAGACCGATCTATTCCCTTTCTTAAGGGTTGCTAACTCATCAAACATTTGTGTCCGATGATACGCGGGGACATATTGATCAGTCAACATGGCTTTCATGGCTATCCAACCAATTAGTGGTAAGCCACCATTCACCGCACCTAAATGATGTTCCTCATTCAACCAGAATATCTTAGCCCTACCCAAAAGCTTCATCCTCGCAACTCTCACCTTATTCTCGTCAGTCAGACTATTCCACTCGAAATAACACTCCATCTTCATAACTCAGTCTAGAAAGACTTGGGGTTCTCCCAGTCCATCGTACGACGGGGGTTTGACTCGCACTGCCCTAGTATATCAAACTCAATGGGTTCCCGATTATTGTGAAAATGTGCACGTGGAACATGATCATTATGATGATGATTATTTCGTTCGTCATGTGGAGGAACGGCTTGATTACGGATAGCGGCGATGTTTAAATTCACTTGGTGAAACATCTCCCTCGTCTCCGTAATCTGTGCATAGAACTCCTGACGGAGATCGTCGATCGCTGTGGAACTGTGTCCCACATCCCGCTCGTCTGCCATTTGGGAGGTAGACGGGGTATACTCCGTGCCTTATTTAGTGCGCATGCAAACAAAGATTTTTACTCGAAAATTTATAACAGTAGGAATTGTTCTCGCCTAATAATTAGGGTAAAATATAGTTTTTTTCTTGCTGGAAATAAATAAGGGAGCAATAAATTTTTTTTTTGAATATTTTTGCTGAAAAAATAAGATGTTTGGCCGCTATTGGCAGACCACGCACAAAAAAAAATTGTGTTTTTTTTCCCGAAAAAAAAAATTCGTGCAAGCGCGTGTCGTCGTTATAGGATTATTTAGGATGGTGCCAATTAAGAAATCGACATAACCTCCCTCTGATACAAAATTGATGTAGGGTTGTATGCGCGACACGAATACAAACGAAATTATGGTTCACTCTCGACGTCCAAACTAATTTGCGACTCGCACAGAAAATTATTCCAGCCCACACGTTTGCAATATTTAACGATCCAATGCTAACGTACGGGTAACACATCCGTTAGAGATCGAGCAACGGCTATAGGTTGAGATTCGATCAAGCTTAAAGGATGACTATTGCATCCAAACGAGTGGTGTTGTACCAAAAGAGATCCACCAAAAAAATACGTTTCGAAAAAATGGTAGATCTCTCCCAATAAAAAGAAACGAGGTCTGCTAGACACTACAACATTTTTGGTCTTTAACAACACCTGACTTGACAACAGTTATAAAAATGTTGCCTAAACATTGTTAGAGAACAGTTTTTAAGTGTTGCAATAGGTTTACATCTTTAGGCAACACTTTCTGTGCAACATTCAAAAACTGTTCTCTAATCCTTTATAGGAAATTTTTTTGAAAGGTTTCCCTTTAGAATTCACTTTAGACAACAATTATGATATGTTGTCTTCTTAAAAATTAATTTACAATATTTTAAAAGTGTCGTTATTACTTTTCAATATAGCAACAAATTTTTATATTTCGACCGTGTTTGATTTTTAAAGTTTGTTCAAAATCATTACTCTACATTTATTGCGACATTTTAAAAGGGTTATTGTTAGTTTTCAATATACCTACATGGAATTTTAATTAACTTATATCGGACTGGATTTTAATTTGTTGGAGTTGTGGAACACTTTTGTTCTGATCCTCTTGTTTATCACACAGAGTTTGCCCACGTGAGATTAGAGGAATCAAAGTTTGAATCCCTTCGACATATTCACCGCATACGAAAGCGGGGGTTCGGGGGCGGCGTCCCCGGTGGGGGCTCGGGGGCAACGCCCCCGAAACAAAATTATTTTTAGGTTTCCCGGGTGTGCGGATATCTGCTTGTTTTTCCATTCGAATAGATTTTTAATTACCTTAATTAATTCCACTCCTCATTTAATTATATTACTTAATTATATATTTATACCCTACCCAAAACTACGACACTTCATCCATCGCCTAATTTCTTCCCGAAACCTAGCGCCAACCCTCTTCCCCGACGCGACGACGAGCTTCTTCCCCGGGCGCGGCTACTGCACCGCCTGCATCCTCTTCCGCGTCGATGCCGGCGTGCAAAATCTTCTTCCCCACCAACGACAACAGTCCTATTGCACCGACCTAGCTTCTTCCCCATCAACGCGGATAGTCCGATTGCACCGAACTGACGACAAAATCTGCCGAAATTTCTCCGCCGGATACCTAATGTAGGGTTCTTGACATTTCTTCCTCTACATATCTTGTGCTACCGTTCTCCATATCGCTGAGGTATACCCCTTATCTTACATATCTTTTGTCCTAGGTATACCTAGCTTGTTTGATTACATTTTTTTGTGTGCTTAAATTCTAAAATGTTGAGGGGTGGGAATCCATTCTTCATGTATGTTGTGTGTGTGTGTGTTGTAGGTGTTTATGTGTATTGTTGTTGTGTTTTATGTGTGTTGTATGTGTGTATGTGTGTGTGTGTGTAGTGTGTGTGGTGTGTGTGGTGTATATTATATTTGTATGTGCTGTGTGTGTGTGTGCGTGGTCTGGTGTATGTTGTATGTGTGTGTGTGTGTTATTTGTGTGTGTGTGTGTTGTGTGTGTGTGTGTGTTGTGTGTGTGTGTGTGTGTTTGTGTGTTAGTGTTATATGTGTGTTGTAGGTGTGTTTTTGTGTTTGTTGTTATTTTGTTATATGTGTGTGTGTGTGTTGTTGTTATTGTGTTGTATTTGTGTGTTATAGGTGTGGTGGTTGTTGTATGTGTGTATGTGTGTGTGTGTGTTTTTATTATTGTGTTGTATATGTGTGTGTGTTATAGGTGTATATGTTGTATGTGTGTGTGTGTGTGTTATAGGTGTATGTGTTGGTGTATGTGTGTGTGTGTGTGTGTGCGTGTGCATGTTTGTGTTTGTTGTGTTCTATGTGTTTGCGTGTGGTTGTGTGTATTGTATATATATGTGTGTGTTTGTTTTTGATGTGTTGTGTGTGTTTGTTGTTGTGTGTTATATGTGTGTGTGCATTTGTGTGCGTTATTTGTGTTTTTTGTATGTGTGTGTGTTGTAGGTGTGTATCTGTTTTGTTGTGTGTGTTGTGTGTGTTGTATGTGTGTGTATGTGTGTGTATGTGTGTGTATGTGTGTGTGTGTATGTGTGTGTTAGTGTGTGTGTGTGTGTGTGGTGTATGTTGGATGTGTGTGTTAGTGTTGTGTGTGTGTGTGTGCGTGTGTGTTAGTGTTATATGTGTGTTGTAGGTGTGTTTTTGTGTTTGTTGCTATTGTGTTGTATGTTTATGTGTGTGTTTGTGTGTGTTGTATGTGTGTGTGTGTGTTTGTATGTGTTGTATGTGTGTTTGGAATGAGTGTGTTGTCGTATGTGTGTGTGTTGTCATACGTGTGTGTTGTTGTATGTGTGTGTGTGTGTTGTATGTTTATGTGTGTGTTTGTGTGTGTTGTATGCTTATTTATGTGTGTGTGTGTGTGTGTGTGTGTGTGTGTGTGTGTGTGTGTGTGTGTGTGTGTGTGTGTGTGTTTGTTTGTTTGTTGTGTTGTATGTGTTTGAGTGTGATTGTGTGTTGTATATATATGTGTGTGTTTGTTGTTGTTGTGTTGTATGTGTGTGTGTGTGTGTGTGTGTGTGTGTGTTGTTGTATGTGTGTGTGTTTGTTGTTGTGTTATATGTGTGTGTTATTGTATGTGTGTTTTGTTGTGGTGTATGGTGTATGGTGTATGATGTACGTGTGTGTGATATAGCTTCTTTCTATCAAATCATTTTTCATACACATAAATTATCTTGCAATGTTTTATACTAATGTATTTCTCTTAACCTATCAGCGAAGAGAACACAATTCTTCTTTTATAAATTTTGCTTTGATAATGTAACTCAATATAATATTGTTTTGTTTAGGTACCATCATTTTTCATTATTCAGAAGATAAAATATGATGAAAAAGGATTGGATTTATTTGCCTCGTTATGGTCAAGATTATATTAATGGTGTTAAACATTTCTTGGATATTGCGTTTAGTAAAGGGTTGTTTGAAAGAGAAGAGATTTTTTGTCCATGTGTTGTTTCTTGTAATGGTATTTGGGGGAAAAGAGATATGGTGTTTGACCATTTGGTAAGTAAGGGTTTTGTAAAAGGATACACCGATTGGATTTATCATGGAGAGGATATTAAACGTATGGATCTTGATCAAGAAACAAATGATGATGTCTCATCTAATGATATGAATGGATTATTATTTGAGACATTTAAAGATGTGTTTAAAGAAAATGGATTATACGAAGGACTAAATGAATATGCAACGAAGTTTTATAAGCTTGTTGAGGAAGCAAATAAAGAACTATATCCTGGTTGTAAAAAATTCTCTACATTATCTTTTACTATTCATATGTATTTACTGAAATGCCTGCATGGATGGAGCAATGCATCATTCACCTCTCTCTTAGAGTTATTGAAAGTGGCTATACCTGATTTGAACATCCCTATCTCTTTTAATAAAACAAAGTCTATGATTAGAGACCTGGGATTAGATTATAAAAAGATTGATGCATGTCCTAATAATTGCATGTTATTTTGGAAAAAACAAGAGAAAGATGACAAATGTCATACTTGTGGCGAATCTCGTGGGATTCTACATCCTGAAGTGAATTGTCAGTCTGAGAAAACCCAGAAAGCTCACAAAATTTCTGCAAAAGTGTTGAGACATTTTCCTTTAATTCCAAGACTAAAACGACTCTACATGTGTTGAAAAACTGCTGATTCAATGAGGTAGCGTGCAGAAGAGCGTTCAAAAGATGGTAAGTTAAGGCATCCTGCTGATGGACAGTCATGGAAAGACTTTGATGTGAATCACCCAGGTTTTGCAAACGAAACTCGTAATGTAAGACTTGGATTGGCTAGTGATGGGTTTAATCCATTTGGTAATATGAGTCTGTCACATAGCACATGGCCTGTGGAATTAACAGTATATAACTATCCTCCAAATTTATGCTTAAAGTTAGAGAATCTTATGATGTCTTTGCTTATTCCTGGACCACGATCACCTGTAAATGCTATTGATGTGTTCCTACAACCATTAATTGAGGAGCTAAATATATTGTGGGATGTCGGAGTAGAACCATATGATGTTTCCAAAAATCAAACATTTCAGATGCGCGCTGTACTTTTGTGAACAGTTAGTGACTACCCTGTATATGCTATATTATCTGGTTGGAGCATTAAAGGAAGGTTGGCATGCCCTACTTGTCATTATCAAACATCTTCTTGTTATTTGAAACATAGTCGAAAGATGTGCTATATGGGTCATCGAGTATTTTTAGATCTGAATCATAAGTGACGTTCTGATAAAGTTTCTTTTAATGGGATGAAAGAATATAGGTCTGCACCTTCCTTGTTAGATTCAAAAAATATTTTAGAAGATTTATAAGACTTTTCTTACATATTCAAGGAGAATGATAAGAAGAAAAAGTTTTGTCCGTGGAAGAAAAAATCTATCTTTTGGCAGTTGCCATATTGGAACAGTATTACTTTACGCCATAATTTTTATGTCATGTACATTGAGAAAAACATATTTGATAATATAATTGGGACACTTTTAGAGATTGAAGGAAAGAGAAAAGATCATGCAAAGGCTCGTTTTGACCTACAAGATATGGGGATAAGAAAGAAGCTTCATTTGAAAGCAACCAGTGATGGCAAGAAAACTCAACTCCCAAAAGCTTGTTTCTCCCTAACAAAAAATGAGAAATCTATCTTTTGTGGTGTTCTAAAGAATGTAAATTATCCTGATGGGATAGCCTCTAATATTTCTCGATGTGTTCATGTTGATGAAGGAAAAATATCCGGGTATAAGAGTCATGATGCTCATATTACTTTGCATTACTTGCTATAAATAGCAATAAGAGGTATAACTCCTAATCAAGTTGCAATTCCATTAATTAGGCTTTGCTCCTTCTTTCGTTACTTATGCCAAAAGATCATTGATTTGAGAAGTTTAGATCATTTAGAAATGGAGATTACTAAAATACTTTGCCAGTTTGAGACAATCTTTCCTCCTAGTCTTTTTGACATAATGGTCCATTTACCTATTCACCTAGCAAATGAGGTTAGATTAGGTGGGCCAGTTCAATTTTGATGGATGTATTATATGGAAAGATATTTGGGTGAATTAAAATCATTTGTTTGTAATAAAAGTCGCCCAGAAGGCTCTATTGCAGAAGCATATTTGGCGAAGGAGTCTTTGACATTTTGTTCTCGATATTTATCCAGTGATGTTGATACACGCATCAATCGATTGGCAAGAAATAATGAATTTTCTATTAACGGACATCATATTGGGGGGAGAACTCTCATTTCTCTTGATCATAAGTTACTAAACAAAGCTCATGGTTTTATTCTGTTTAATTCTGATGAAGTTCAAGATTACATCAGGTACTATCACCATTTACTTATTTCAATATTCTAAAAAAATTAATTTGACATTGGTAAATAATCTTGACTTATTTATTTTATAGTGAACATGAGGTTTATCTTCAAAATTGCAAAAAAAGAAGGACGTGGAGCAAAGGTAAAAGTCAAAGAGATGATTTCATTCAATGGTTTGCAACGCGTGCCATGAATGATGATGTTTCTGATTTCATAAAAGAGTTGTCTCGGGGGCCAAATAATATTTCAAAAATATATTCTGGATACCATATTAATCGATATAGATTTCATACAAGACAACGCGATGCAAGGAGGAAAACCCAAAATAGTGGGGTCAATTTGGAAGCGGTAACCCAAAGTTTTAAAAGTGCTAAGGATGAAAATCCTGAAAAGATATGTATGACATATTATGGAGCAATAAGTGATATCATTGAGGTAGATTATTATGGACATTTGAATCAAGTGTTGTTCAAATGTGTTTGGTTTGAAGATGAAGAAGACAAATACGGGATGACTTGCGTTTATTTTAATAAAGAATGTTACAAGAATGATCCGTTTGTCCTAGCATCTCAAGTGCAACAATGCTTCTATGTCGAAGATCCTTTTAATAAAAATAAGCAATATATTTTGAAAATACTACCAAGGGACTCATTTGATATGGGAGAAAATACAGATTTACATACTCAAGAAATACCTGAGGTGCCAATAAATATTGTTCTATCAGCAGATGATGTTAAAGTTGATTTGGCTAGGGAAGATTTGCCAGATGATATTATTGAAATGTCTTTATCTGAAATTCATGTTGAACACAAGGAGCTCGACGATGAAATCATTTTTGAAAGTGATAATAAAAGTGATTCTGACTTTGTTTTTAGTGATAATACAATTTAGGTAATGTTTTTTTTATTTTTTAAATAGCTTTTGTTTGAATTATTGTACAAGCATATATTATATATTAAAATGTGTTTAATGATTTGATTTTATCATTGCAGAAATGAAGAAAGCAAAAAGTGGTTTTGATGTAACTATTGAAGCAAGGTCCATTGTTGAGTTGGCGAGAAAATTTCGTCAGGTTAAACAGGAGAAAGCTGATATTTATCATAGAAAGCATCGTGAAACAAAGGGCAAAAATAATCAAATCATTGATGAGCCTAATGGGAGAAATGAGTTACTTAAGATTGATGGAGCTCTCTATCAAGAAGATGTTGAAGTTGTTGAACCGAACAAAAGAATTTGTATATAGATTATTCTCTTTTTTATAGTCTATTTACTTAATATTGTCTTATTTTAATTATTCATTAAATAGCTAAAGATCCACATCCAAAGAAGCATCAACCTGAAGAACCTGCATCCATTGTACACATTCGAATCAACATCAAGCAAAATTGGTAAAAAGGAACAAGAAATGTCCTTTAATGTTGATTGATGAGTTTGTTGGAGTTTATGAGATTTCTCATAAAGCAAGTAATTAACATGATCAAATTCATCCTTCTATAAAGGTGAATCAAAATCAACCTTCCTTAAAAGTGAACAAAAAACTACCACCATCTTGAAAACTAGATTTTGAGCATAGTGAGAGAGATGAGTTACTTCGGGTTGATGGAGCTCTCAATCATGAAGATGTTGAAGTTATTGAACCAAACAAAGAAATTGGTATGTGGATTACTCTTTTTTTATATTGTGTCTATTTACTTGAGATTGTCTTATTTTTATTATTAATTAAATAGCTAAAGATCCTCTTCCAAAGAAGCTTCAACCTGAAGAACCTGCATCCATTATACAACATTCCAATCAACATCAAGCTCAACATGATCAAATTCAACCTCCTATAAAGGTGAATCAAAATCTACCACCATCTAAAGAAATCCGGGAAGAGCAGAGTGGGAGATATGAGTCGTTACTTTGGGTTGATGAATTTCTCAATCAAGAAGATGTTGAAGTTGTAGAACGAAATAAAAAATTGGTACGTTAATTATTCTATTTCTTATATTGTGTTTACTTACTTTACATTGTCTTACTTGATTATGTTTATGTGCCCCACTATACACTGAAATTAGGAGCAAGGATCAAAAGAACTCGTGGAGAAACAATGTGAAAAAACATTCATGCAAGAACTTTAGAGGAGCAAAAAGAAGTTACCTTCAATGAACACGGTCAACCAATAGGACCTACTAACCGTATCGTGTCAGACTTAAATCTCTTTTTGGGCACATTGGCTAGAAATTCAGTATTTTGTCCATTAATTTACACAAGCTGGGCTTCCATGCCAGAGGAGAACTTAGAGCGTGTATGGAATTATACTAAGGTAAACTTACATCTATTTTGTTTTCTTAATATATTTTGTATAATTATTTACTAAAATTAATCGAATAACTTTTTTTCATTTTACATTTTGTAGTCAAAGTTTATTTTACAAGATGATGCAAAAAATTGGGTAAAGTTCATTGTTAGAGATGCTTGGAGACGTTATAAACACATTATTAAGAAGAATCATTTTTTGAAGTATTCCAACATGACTGATAGGATCAAAAATCGCCCCATAAAAATGTCAGAGTCTCAATTTAAAAAACTTTGCATGTTTTGGAGTTCGGAAACTACACAAGTAAGAGTAATATTATATTTTTAATTATAGTAGAAAAAATATTTGTATGTATCTTTTCTCATTTTTTTAACTTAATGTGCAGTCAATCAGCAAAAGTAATACTCAAAGTAGGGCTACACAAAAGTGGAGGCATCGAATGGGCACCAAAACCTTTGCTATAATTCATGAAAGAATGGTAATACATTATATTTCACTCACATCTCTAGATCTCAATTTTTATTCTTGAATGAAGTTTATACACATAGACAATTATATTGTATATATTTCACCAACATCCATTGCAGAGAGCATCAAGCTCCACATGGGACCTCGCTGAAATCAACCTGAATTTCAGCGCGCTGCTACAGCCCGCTGAATTTCAGCGCGCTGCAGGTGCAGCCCGCTGAATTTTAGCGCACTGCTGCAGCCCGTTAAATTTCAGCGCGCGGCAGGTGCAGCCCACTGAATTCCAGCGTGCGGCAGGTGCAGCCCGCTGAATTTCAGCGCGCTGCAGGTGCAGCCCGCTGAATTTCAGCGCACCGTAGGTGCAGCACACTGAATTTCAGGGCATTTATCTTGCTTTAAATTTCAGCACATTGCTGGTGCAGCACACTGAGTTTCCTACCCTAAACTAGACAAACGCTGACATCAAGTACCTTGTTCTAACATGTATGCACGATCAAGTGCAGTCTTTTTAATAACTTTATCCCATATTGCCATCATATAGCCTCAACATGGGTGAAAACCCTATAATAAGTCCACTGCTCACCACGTTGAGGGATGGAGGATAGGGTACAGGTTGCAGTCCATTATTTTTTTATTTTGATCTTCTCTTTCTTCGAACTGATTGTACGAGTTTTGAGTTTCTTTTTTTGTTCGCATAAGTTCTAATAAAAAGTGTTCTTCTGAAATCCAACCTCAAGGTCCTCTCTATCATTCTTCATTTGGTCAAAGCTTGACTTAACTAAAATCAGTCCAGCAAGTTTAGTATTTAATTTATTCTAATTTTTGTACATGAAGTAGGCGTAATTTGATGGTTATCATGATGCTTTTATTTATCTACGCTTGCTATATGCCAAAAATGTTATAATTAGCTTATAAAGGTTGCATATCTTACAGATACACAGTGAATGATAATTTGAGTAGGGTTGTTTAGCTTACAAATACTGCCCAGATCTTCGTGGTGAGCCTGCAGCAAGCTGAATTTTAGCATGCTGCACGCGCTGTAGGTGCAGCCCGCTGAATTTCAGCGCGCTGCAGGTGCAGGCCGCTGAATTTCAGCGTGCTACAGGTGAAGCATGCTGAATTTCAGCGCGCTGTAGATGCAGCCCGCTGAATTTCAGCATGCTACATTTCTCTAACGCTGAATTTCAGCGAGCTGTATTTTGGCACGCTGAATTTAAGTGAGCTGCATTTCAGCACGCTGAATTTTAGCGTGTTGTACCTATAGCGCTTTGCAGCGCTGCACCTGTAGCAATAAGCTCATTGTTCTACTCCGCTACACCTTTCCTACCCTAAACTTGACAAACGCTGACATCAAGTACCTCGTTATCTACTTAATTATCCCCGACAACAACATCCTAACAATCACACAAACCTTCAGCAATTAGAAGCACACTGAAATTTATGCGAATATTGATCTTCAAATCCAATTTCATTGTTCATCCGAAGAATTTTTAGATATAGATTTCAACTGAGCTGTCAATTTATGCGAATATTGATTTTCTGATGAAAGTTAATTTCATCAATTTGCTGGCAGAATTGTATTTCGTTTTTTTTGTTGGGATGAAAATTGAATGAGAATTGGAGTATTGTGAGAGAAAACAAAAATGAGAAGCTTGCAAGTAATTCAGCATGAGCGAGCTTGTACAAGCTGCAGGTGTAGGACGCTGAAATTCAGCGAGCTGTACCTGCAGCAAGCGTGGTGCAATTTTAACGTGATGCAGGTGCAGCACGCGTATAAATTCAGCGTGCAGCATGCCCTGTAGGTGCAACACGCGCTAAATTGTGCAGCACGCAGAATATCAGTGGGCTGCGGGCGCAGCACGCTGACATTTAGCGTGTTGCAGGCGCATCACGCTGACATTGAGCATGCTACGGGCGCAGCACGCTGACATTCAGTGTGTTGCGCCCGCAGCTCGCTGAATTTGAGCGTGCTGCGGGCACAATACGTTGAATTTCATCGCAGCAGCACGCTAAATTTCAGCGTGCTGTGCCCGCAGCACGCTGAATTCAGCGCGCTACGGGCGCAGCACGCTGAATTGAGCGTGCTGCGGGCGCAGCATGCTGAACTCAGCACACTGAATTGCAGCACGCTGAATTTCAGCGTGCTGCGGGCACAACACGCTGAATTCAGCACGCTGAAATTAAGCGTGCTGCGGGCGAAACACGCTGAATTTCAACAATTCAGCGTGCTGCGGGCGCAACAGGCTGAATTGCCTGCAGCACGCTGAATTGCTGAAATTCAGCGTGCTTCAGGCGCAGCACACTGATTTCAGCGCACTGAATTTCAGCGTGCTGCGGGGGCAGCATGCTGAATTCAGCACGGTAAAATTCAGACGCTGAATTCAGCGTGCTGCGGGGGCAGTACGCTGAATTTCAGCGTGCAGAATTCTGCGTGCTGCGCCCGCAGCACGCTGAATTTCAGCGTGCTTCGAACTGATTGTACGAGTTTTGAATTTCTTTTTTTGTTCGCATTAGTTCTAATAAAAAGTGTTCTTCTGAAGTCCAATCTCATGCTCCTCTCTATCATTCTTCATTTGATTATGTACAGTTCATTAATTATGTGCAGTTCATTGATTTTATTTAATTTTCAATAATGTTTTTTATGCATCTGTACCGTTCGAAAGCGAAGAGAGTCCCCACTCAAGCTTAAGTTTTTATTGAAACTCGAAGTAGCACTAGTGGAAAGGAGCTGGATTTAGAAACCATTAATGCAATTGTTAGTTATTCTTTTATTAATATCACATATATTTGCTTATTTGTTTTTTTAAATCAACTTTTCAATTTGTTATCAGTCACAACTTAAAGACACTATGAATAATGAGGAAGGTAATTTAGAAGCATTTAAAATTATGTTTTGGAAAGAACATACTGGATCAATGCGTTGCTTAGGGAAAGGTATTACACAAACTGCTTTGAAGCGAAAAGAAAACATTGCGGCTTTGAAGAAAGTACATAATGAAGAGGTGGCTTTATTGAATGAAAAAGTACAAAATATGGAAGATACACTTAATACTCTAAAAAGTGTACTTAAGATTATGCTGCAGCAAAGCAAACCCATTGGAGGTTATGTAGAATCATTGGAGAATCTATTAGGTTCATCTCTAGGGGATGCAAATAGTGGACAGAAGAGAGACGGGCTACCACATGCACATTCTTCTACATCAACACACGTTCCAAACTATGTTGAGGTATAATGTTATAGATTTTCACACAATATATTAAAATTCATTTACATGTTTACAACTTTTTAATTATATATTGATCTTGATGCCACTATATTTATGTATATATTATTTTACTTTGTGCAGAAAGTTCTTGATGCCGGGAAGACAAATGAGGAGTTGTAATATGATCGATGACCTCATATCATGAAGAACATTTGATGTTTAAGCTGATTTAGATAATTTTGTTTGTGTACTGTAATATTTAAATGTTTTGATGTACTTTGATACATTGTGATGCTAATGATGGGTTATTAATTTGATGCTAAAACATGTAAAACTTTAATATTCCAAATGAAAGTATTTGTCTTGTTAAATTGTTAAATATTTATGCGTTATAAAAAATGTCTCATGATATAACACTGAATTGTTTTTGAAGTTTTAATTTATTTTCATGTTTTTTAAAATTTATATTTTTTTATTAATTAAATATTTTTGGCAACATTTAATAAATGTACCTCTAAACATTTTAAAAATGTTGCAATAGGTCTATGTAAAAACTGTTGCCTTTACTACAGAAATAGGCAATAGTTTCAAGTAATGTTGCCTAAACATGTGAAAACTTTTGCCTTAGGTCTTTGGTAATGCGGGCATAGGAATACACCCCCGTGGAAACAGTTTTCAATGTTTTGGCATCGTTTTACAGTTTTAGGCAACAGTTTTCAAATGTTACTAAAGACCAAAAATGTTGTAGTGAAACCTTGTATACCTTCTAGAATTTAAACAAATCAGGATGAACACAAAATTCGTCCAAGAAAACTACGATGATTCAAATGCTATCAAAATTTCATGCCAACGTTTCCACTAAAGAAATTATCTAGAGGGAAAATAAATCTCAAGGTTGTAGAAATTTCGTTACCCCGCTCGGATAGAGATCTAGGAGTTGATCTATGCCAAAAAGTTGATCACCCTTCAACGGTTCCACCGGAATCACGCCGGATGGAGAGAGACTTGTCCGCCTTCTTCATGTCATGCCGGAACCAAGATCCTTGAGTCCCACCTTCATGCAATGACCAGCCACTAGGAGGAGAGAGAAAAGGTGATGGGTTGGATGCCGGAGACCTTTGGAGGAGGAGAAGAGGGGGGCCGGCTGCCAAGTGAAAGAAGAGGAGAGGAGGGGTGGTGGCCTCTTGGATGGCCGAAAACCCTAATGAAGGAGGGCTATAGAGAGAGTTTTAGGAGGGGGGAAGATTACCAAAATAATTAGATCTCCAAATTTCAATCATCGAAAATTGTCTTCAATACTACAACCATTGCCTATATATAGGTTTTCCAATCATATAAAGGCTACATACAGCCCAATAAAAGAAATTAAATATTATCATGAAAAATAGAAATTAATTAAAGAGGACATGACAAAGAAATAATTAATTAATACTTATAATAGAATAAGCATATGTATTAATTAATTATTATGGCGCCACGGGCAGAGGTTGTAGTGGCGATGGCGTTTATCAAAATGCTTTTCGCAACGACGCGTGTCTTTGATTGGAGAGGCGCCATCATCCGTAAGCGTGTCGGTACCATTGTCTTCATGTTGAGGGCCGCCATCTCCATCAAAAATATTGCTGTAGCCAAAGCTCTGAATCTGACAACTAAGGCTCAGACTAAGGGCAAGTCTAACAGCCAGGCTGATTTGGGAATTTCTGATGCCTTCAAAAGCATGCTCTCTAAAAAGAAGCTTGCTGCTGATAGCACTCAGAGATGACCAAACAAGCCAGCTAGAAGACTTGCCTTCAGTCAAATTCTAGCAGAAATAAATACGAAAAGGGCTGCAGCACATCTTCCTCCTTTTAAGGCTGCTACTAACCAAGCTGCATGGCCTACACAGAAGAGAAGATATAACATACAAAACTGTTGGTATTGTGGTAAGATAGGGCATTTTGCCATTGACTGCTGGCACATTCCCAATGTGACTAGAGCTAGAGTCAGTCCACCAGTCAGAAATTCTGCTAGTGGACATGTTCAGTTTCATACTAATGTGCACCTAGGATGCAATAGATATTGGGGTCCTAAGGTAAAGTAAACTTTGTATTGCAGGATAGTTTAAGTGACCATACCCCAATATGGTACTTGTACAGTGGTTTTACAAGGCACATGACTGGGACAAGGGGCAACTTGAAGGATTACACTGTAGTAAAAGATGGACCCAAAGTAATCTTTGGTATTTCAGATAGAGGGGTAACAAAAGGCTATGGTAAGATCACCAATGGCATAGTTACCATCTCTAAGGTGGATTATGTTGAAGGGTTACAACACAACCTTATAAGCATAAGCCAGCTCTTCGATCTTGACTATATTATTGTCTTCCACAAGGATGAGTTCCTAATCAGGAGGTCAAGTGACCAAGAGGTCATATTGACAGGCACTAGGAGTGGAAATGTTTATTACTTAAACTTTCTATGTTTAGATACAGACTCTCCTATCTGTCTAGTGGCAAATGAGAAAGCCTCTGATTGTGTCATATGGTATAAGGGGATAGCCCATATAAATTACAAGACTTTTGGTAAGCTCTTTAGTCAAGAGCTAGTTAGGAATGGTCCCAATGTGAATTGCTCCAAGGAGGGCATATATTCGTCTTGTCAGAAGGGCAAGCAGACAAAAGCTTCCTTCAAGGGCATTGGGACCAAAGATTTTGTGACGTGTCTATACCTTTTGCATATGGACTTGTTTGTTCCTATGCTAGTTCATATTCTTTGTAGGAAGGTCTACACCCGTGTGGTGGTTGATGACTTTTCCAGGTTTTCTTGGGTATTCTTCCTAAAGAGAAAGAATGAAACCCTTGATATCTTCACTGAGTTTGTCAAACAAATTCAGAATGAGTTCAACAGCTCTGTGGTAAAAATTAGAAGTGACCATGGGACTGAATTCTAGTATAATAGCATGACAAGGTTCTATGAAGAACACAGGATTCATTAAGAATTCTCTTCACCTAGAACACTCCAGTCAAATGGGATTGTTTAGAGGAAAAATAGAACTCTCATAGAGCCTAGAAGAACCCTACTGAATGACACATCTCTCCTAGAATATTTTTGGGCAGAGGAAGTCAACACTGCATGTCATGTCATCAATAGAGCCTCTATCACCAAGACCTCAAGAAAACTCCTTATGAGATCTTGAAAGGCAGAAAATCAAACCTGAGCTATCTTAGAATCTTTGGTAGTACGTATTATGTGCTTCATAATGGAATGTATTATATGACTAAGTTTGTTGCCATATCCTTTGATGGAATTTTTATTGGGTACAACAATCATAGCAAAGCCTATAGGATCTACAACTTGAAAAGCCAAGTTATAGAAGAATAAGTTCATGTAATCTTTGGTGAGTCCACTATGATTAAACATGAGCTGCCAAGCTCCTCTTGTAGTGCTACAGGTACAAAACAGTTGATGGACAAACTAACAATCAAGGAAGCATAACAAGTCATCCCAGATGAAGTGGATACTCTAGAAGATCTGACAGGGACACTTGGAGTGGATGAAGATCAACAAGAGGCTGCACCTGAATCTGCACCTATTGCTGATACTGAAAGAAGACTTCCACCTGTTGTCAAACATATGAGAGATCATCGAGCACACTAGATCATTGGTGAGGCAAGCCATGGAGTAATAACAAGGAGCAGAAGTCTGAACACAACCATGTACTCGAGATTTCTATCACAAATAGAGCCCAAGAAGTTTGAAGAGGCCAACATAGATCACCTTTGGATTGGCGCTATGCAGGAGGAACTGAACCAGATCAAGAGGTGCAAGGTTTAGAAGCTTATTCCCGGCCCACAAGGACATAATATCATTGGAGTCAAGTGGATCTACGGAAACAAGCTTGATGAAAGTGGCATTATAATCAAGACTAAGGTTCTGTTTGGGACAACTTATGATGATGAATAAGCCGCTAATTGAAAATTGATATTTGTATAGAGATTTTATAAAATCAATGATGAATAAGCAGTCGACTGTTTGGATAGTTTGGTCATAAGTGCTTATCTAAATTTCTCATTTATTCATAAGGGTCTGTTTGTTTGGACGTGTTTTATTTCGTAAGTGCACGATTTTTTTGCCTGTGGGCGGTTTTTTGCTCGGGCGTGTTTTTTCGTCCGTCAAGATTTTTTTCGTCCGGTCAAGATTGTTTTCGCCCAAGCTCGATTTTTTTCACCCAGACGTGATTTATTTCACCCGGGCGCGATTTGTTCGCTCGGGCGTGATTTTTTCGCCAGGTCGCGTTTTTTCGCTCGATCACGTTTTTTCGCTCGCCCGATTTTATTCAACCGAGTGCATTTTTTTCACGCTGGCGCGATTTTTTCGCACAACCGCGATTTTTTCGCCCGGGCGTGTTTTTTCGCTTCATCGCGTTTTTTTTTCGCTCGAGCGCGTTTTTTCCGCCCGATCGCGGTTTTTTCGCTCGGGCGCGATTTTTTCAACCGACCGCGTTTTTGTCCCGGGCGCAATTTTTTCTCACAGGCGCGATTTTTTCCCCAACACAATTTTTTCGCCTGGACAAAAAAGAAAAAAACTCTCGGATGAAATAATCATGCCCGGGCGAAAAAAAACACGCCCGGGCAAAAAAATACGTGTCCGAGAGAAAAAATCTCTTCTCGTCGCGACTGGGGGAAAAAATCTCTTTCGGGCAAAAAAATCGCTTCAGGGCGAAAAAATCGCTTCCGGGCGAAAAAATCGCTTCCGGGCGAAAAAATCGCTTCCGGGCCAAAAAAACGCGCCCGGGCGAAAAAAACGCGCCCGGGCGGAAAAAACGCGCCCGGGCAAAAAAATCGCGCCCGGGCGGAAAAATCGCGCCCGGGCGGAAAAATCGCGCCCGGGCGGAAAAATCACGCCCGTGCAGAAAAATCGCGCCCGGGCGGAAAAATCGCGCCCGGGCGGAAAAATCGCGCCCCGGCGGAAAAATCGCGCCCCGGCGGAAAAATCGCGCCCGGGCCGAAAAATCGCGCCCGGGCCGAAAATTCGCGCCCGGGCGGAAAATTCGCGCCCGGGCGGAAAATTCGCGCCCGGGCGGAAAATTCGCGCCCGGGCGGAAAATTCGCGCCCGGGCGGAAAATTCGCGCCCGCCCGGAAAATTCGCGCACGCCCGGGCGGAAAATTCGCGCACGCCCGGACGGAAAATTCGCGCCCGGGACGGAAAAATCGCGCCCGGGCGGAAAAATCGCGCCCGGGACGGAAAAATCGCGCCCGGGCGGAAAAATCGCGCCCGGGCGGAAAAATCGCGCCCGGGCGGAAAAATCGCGCCCGGGCGGAAAAATCGCGCCCGGGCGGAAAAATCGCGCCCGGGCGGAAAAATCGCGCCCGGGCGGAAAATTCGCGCCCGGGCGGAAAATTCGCGCCCGGGCGGAAAATTCGCGCCCGGGCGGAAAATTCGCGCCCGGGCGGAAAATTCGCGCCCGGGCGGAAAATTCGCGCCCGGAACGGAAAATTCGCGCCCGGGCGGAAAATTCGCGTCCGGGACATAAAAATCGCGCCTGGGCGGAAAAATCACGCTCGGGCGAAAAAATCACGTCCAGGAAAAAAAATCAACTTTGAGTTTTCTTAAGAGATAAGTGCTTATGAGAATCCATAAGCTGGACCTGGATAGCTTATTAAAAATCGGATTATCATCAATTTTAAAATAAGTGATTTTCTATAAGCTGCACAAACAAACACCTGAAAAACAGCTTTTCCGTTTTGAATAGAGATTATTCATCATCAAAAGCTGTCCCAAACAGAGCCTAAAGCAAGTCTAGTGGCTAAGGGGTACAAGCAAGAAGAAGGTATTGATTTTGATCAAACTTTTGCCCATGTAGCAAGATTGGAGGCCATCAAACTGTTCCTAGCATATATTACACACAAGGGATTCAAAGTCTATCAGATGGATGTGAAGTCAGCCTTCCTGAATGGTGACTTAAAGGATGAAGCCTATGTTGAGCAGCCTCCAGGTTTTGTTTTTCCTAACTCACCTAATTATGTTTATAGACTTAGGAAAGCTCTTTATGGGCTGAAGCAAGACCCTAAAGCATGGTATTATACACTATCTAGCTTTCTCATTGAGAATAAATTCTCAAGGGGGAAGATATACAAGACCATATTCCTAAGGGAATCTAAGCGTAAGATCATCCTAGTTCAGATCTATGTAGATGAGATCATCTTTGGATCTACTGATGACAACCTTTGTAGGAAGTTTGCCAAACTTATGCAGGGAAGTTTGAGATGAGCAGTAAGGGTGTACTAAAGTTCTTCTTGGGTCTCCAAGTAAGACAGACTGATGATTGTTTGTCCATTTCCCAGTTTAAGTTCACTAGGGAGTTAATAAAGAAATTTATTATGAAAAATTCCTCCACCCTGAGAAATCCCATGGGATCAAGTATGCCCATATGCAAAGATTATGCAGGGAAACCTATTGATGAGACTTTGTATAGGGGGATAATTTGTTCCCTTCTCTATCTAACTACTAGTAGGCTAGAAATCATGTATGCTACATGTGTTTGTGCTAGGTATCAGGATTTCCCCAAAAAATCTCATTACTCTGCTACAAAGAGAATTTTGAGGTATCTTAAGGGCTCACCAGATCTTGGCCTATGGTACCCTAGGAATGGGGAATTTGAACTAACTGGCTATTCAGATGCAGACTTAGTAGGCTGCAAGGAGGAGAGGAAGAGGACTTCTGGCACTTATCAATTCCTAGGTGGAAGACTAGTTTCATGGAGCAGCAAGAAGCAAAATAGTGTTGCAATTTCAACTGCAGAGTCAAAGTACATCTCAGCAAGTAGCTGCTGTGCTCAGTTGTTGTGGATCCAGCATCAGCTCCAGGATTACAACCTTCAGATAAGTAGAAGTCCTCTTATTTGTGATTCTACTAGTGTTATTTCAATTGCTAGGAAGCCTGTCTCACATAGCAGGACTAAGCATATTGAGATTAGATATCATTTCATTAGGGAGCATGTGGAATGTGAAGATATCAACCTTGAGTTTGTCTCAACCGACAAGCAAGTGGTTGATATCTTCACTAAGCCACTAGATGAAGAAAAGTTTAACACCTTCAAATTTGAGCTAGGTATGTTTAACATGATATCGCTTCAGTTGCTCCTCATCTTGTTGCAAGCTATTTTGTATTTTGCAGATGAAATTATTATTCAAAGAAATGAACATTCTCCAATTGAGGGGGAGAATGTACCTCACAATTCCAACAATTCACTGCTGTTTAGTTTAGGGCGAGCAGATGATAAGAGCCCTACCAATTGTTTGTTGAAGTCAAAAAGGGTGAGGATAAGATGATCAGATGATCAGGTTAACGTTCAAGTATAGTAGTAGCAATTCAGGGGAAATAGGTGTAGTGATTTTACACTCGAACTACAGGCAAGTAACTGTGGTAGAAAAGATGATCAGATGATCAGATTAATGTTCAAGTATGGTAACAGCAATTCATGGGAAGCAGGTGTAGTGATTTTACACTCAAAATGAAGGCTAGGAAGTATGGTAACTATAGATCACTTCTCAGTTATATAGTTTTTATTCTTATTTTTTCATTGTACTATGCATGTCATTAACTAACTTGCTTAAGAGTTTTGACTTCCTCAAATAGGGGGAGATTGTTGGGTCTATTGCCCATAATGTCCCAGATTTGAGGAAGTCAATCTTGTCAATGATATACATATAGTTATAGTTGACAGTGATGAGATAAGTAGCCATAGTGGCCAAGTTAGGTAAACACTTACCAAAGGTGTGGGTTGATAAAAATCTGTCTAAGTCCACAGGCGTTGAGTGAAGGTGACTCACTCAATGCCAGATGACTTATAACGCTGAGTGGAGCCTATATAGTCAAAGCCAAAGAAATCAGCAGAAAAGTGGCTAAGTCTACAAGCATTGAGTGAAGTCAACTCACTCAATGCCGTACAGCTAAAGGCAAAAATATGGCTAAGTAGTTTGGCATTGAGCGATGAAGACACAATCAATGCCATACAGCAAAAAGTTGTGAGTCGAACTGAGTTCAGAGTTCGTCAAGCTGAGTTCATCATTCGTTGAATTAAGCTTAGAGTTTGAGAATCTGTGTTTGCTGAACTGAGTTCAGAGTTCGTCGAACTAAGTTCAAAGTTCGTCGAGTTGAGCTCACCGTTCATCGAACTAAGCTCAGAGTTTGAGAATCTGAGTTAATCGAACTGAGTTAAGAATTTATCGAACTGTGTTCAAAGTTCGTCGAGCTGAGCTCAACGTTCGTCGAACTAAGCTCTGATTTTGAGAATCTAAGTTAGTCGAGAGTTCAGAATTCTCCGAACTGAGTTCAGAGTTGAGTGAGGCATGCTAACTCAATACTCTCAGTACCTAATATGTTGTAGAAGCAAAAAATTGGCTAAGGAAAAAAGCATTGAGTGAAGTATGCTCACTCAACGCTCTCAATGCCTAATTTACAGAATGCATAGGATAAGGCACAAGGCATTGAGTGAGGTGTGCTTACTCAATGCTCACAATGCTAGGAATGTATTAAAGGTGGCAGAATTTGTTAAGACAAAAAGCATTGAGTGGAGCTTGCTCACTCAATGCTGTCGACGCCAAGATAAACAAAATTCTGTCTAAGTGTTTTGGCATTGAGTGAATCTCATTCACTTAACGCTTATTCTACTGATGCTCGATTTTTGCTAAGTCTATAGATACTGACGTCAGCAAAATTGACAAAGTAAACTATGTTCAAATCAGGTACGGAGAAGCTACAGAACACGACAACATTTGCCGAGAAGCTATTATACGTCTTCTTCTGTTAAAACAAGGTGCGGCTGGAAGCTGCAGGTGGGGCCATCTGATTTCTAAGAGACGTTGATCGGCAAACTACAAAAGGATGAGATGGGCCAAGACACAAGAAAACTTTTAGGGAATTATCAATTTAAAAAGATAGTAGCCGACTTCAACTTCCTCGCCATTGCTGCAAGAAAAAGCTTGAAGCCTCCCTGCAAAAAGTTCGGTTAGTTGTTTGCCTTCTTCATTGACACTAGCAAGATCAGAAGGCTTTCCTTCTGAGGGAGAAGCAGAAATAAGGAACTGGATCTGAGTTTGTAAGGCCACTAGCCTGAGGTAGGGCAAGCTTGCCTGAGTTGAAGGAGAGTGAAGCTCTCTGAGTTGTAGGATCCAACTAGATCTGAGTTGTAGGGCCACTGGCCTGAGGTAGGGAAATATTGCCTGAGCTGTAGGAGAGTAAAGCTCTCTGAGTGTAGGATCCCTTGTGGATCTGAGGTAGGGATGTACTCCCAGCCTGAGTGTCGGGCATAATAACCTCAGGTAGGTGATCTGCTGATCACTGAGTTGTAGGCCCTTGTGGATGAGCTGTAGATCTTTGACGAGACTAAGAGATCCTGAGAGATCTGATGTGTAAGCTCTATGGAGCATTGTATTTGAGAAGTTCCTTGACTAACAGGAAGTTAGTAAGGTGGGAGGAGAGTAGATGTACCCAAAAGCTGGGAACCATTATAAATCATTGTGTGCTTTTTTATGTTGTTCTTTTTGTATAGGTATTTGAAAGCTAATTACTGCCAACTCATTAAGCATTAAAGGAAGAAACTTAAAAATATCAAAAGAGAAAGAAAACATATTCACCCCCCCTATAGGTTGCAAGTTGCCTTAAACTTAAGAACTTTCACATGCAATGTAATCCCTTATTGTGTGATCCATGGTGTTGACTCATGTCTAACCTCTCTATTGGGATGCACTTCATTTTCAAGTACTAGAGCAATAGAAGAAAACAAGGGTTGCTGGTCTTCAGTAAAGAATAAAAGAATTTTCTGAAAAATTTCTAAGTCCTTTCTCGAGAAAATTGAAGTATGCTTCTCGAGAAGTCTAAGTACATTTCTCGAGAAAGCAAGCTGTTCTCGAGAAACTGTTAGACTTCTCGAAAAACTGTCTGAAATAATCTCTAGGTCTTTTCTCGAGAAAAGCCCTGAAGATTTCTTGAGAAACCAAGTTCATTTCTCATTAATGGAAAGTAATTCTCGAGAAATCAAAAGTGTTTTGCGACAAGCCAAGTATATTTCTCGAGACATCAAGTTCTTTCTCGAGAAATAAGTCCTTAAGTTCATTGAATTTTCATTAAGAAAATTTCTCGAGAAGGTCAGGTCATTTCTCTAGAAAGCAATTTATTTCTAGGAAATCATATCCATCTCGAGAAATCTGTCTTCAGCTCTAAATTTGCGCTAAGTACTTTTCTCGAGAATCATATCCTTCAAAGGGAAGAAAAATGAAGAAAATAGCTTCATCGCCAAGAAGTCAAAGACTGTCAGTGACAGTGACTCGAGTAAGTCGAGCTATGAGAATAAAGAAGCCTACTTCAGGCTCATGGATTATACAGATGAGGAAGTTGGCTACTCTAAGTACTGCGAGAAGGTAAACTCGCACACGATACTCTCTGAATCTGAAATGTCCTCGAATGGTCATGATGGCTACTCTTTTGAAGAGGAAGGTGACTATGAGTTGATGGCTCAGCACAAGAGCCTTTTAAAGAATTTTGACAAATGTCATAAGGTAGTCAAAAATAAGTTAAAATAGATTGCCTCCCTCAAGGCAGTGGAAACAAATCTGAAGGAGGAAATTGCAAAATTGCTACCTCTCAGATATGAAGTCCACTCCTTGAAAGAGGAACTCAAGGGCTCTGCTGAGACATTAAGTCTAAATAAGAAATATCTTGATATGCTGGAAGAAAATCTTTTGGTTGAGAGGAAACTCGTTGAGAGCTACTCTAAGCCGAAGACTGTTCACCCTCTCATTGATGAGCTTTCAACTCATAAGAAGAGTAGTGGCCTTAGCCATGTCGTTGGAAAGGGTTAGGGTGCCAAGAAGGCTAGCACCAAAGAAAAGGGGAATGCACCCATGAGTCAACCCTCATTTAGGAAGGTAATCTTCGAAATGAATAAGTTTGACCTTGAGTCATCCTATGGTCATCATGCGAGGCCTACTCATGTAGAGCCCAAGAATAGATACTGGGGATGGACCCGTCGCCAAGACTTTGGTGCCAGCGTGTTCAAAGCACCTTTTGAGGAGATTAAGATGAAGAGTTATGGTCCATATGTCCATGGCCATAACAATAAGAAGACACAGAAATCAAAAACTGGTGTGCCCAAGTCTAAGGAGATGGGAAGCCCCTATGTATGCTACAACCAGGAGGCCTCAACATCCAAGAATGCTGCCCCTGCAAAACCTCAGCACCAAAAGGTAATGCAGGAGTACAAAAGGAGGTATAATAGATTTGACTATTGGTGTTGCGGTAAAGTTGGTCACTTTGGCGTAGATTGCTGGTACAACCCCACTAACTTTGTAACCCCATGGGTTAGCTATGCGAGACAGACCACTCGTAAAGTTAATGTTCCTAGTGGTGGTAAGCTGGCCAAGAACCAAGGACCCAAATACGTTTGGGTTCCTAAGGTAAAATGATCTGTTTTTGCAGGAATGTTCAAAGGCCAATAGAACCCCGATCTGGTATTTGGATAGTGGTTGCTCTCGGCACATGATTGGGACAAGAAACCTTTTACGTAATTATACCCCAGTCAAAGACAGCAAAAGTAATCTTTGGAGGTTAAGACAGGGGAATAATAAAAGGTTATGGTATGATTTCCAACGACGTAGTCTCTTTCACAAACGTGGCTTATGTTGAAGTATTACACCATAATCTCATAAGCATAAGTCAATTATGTGACAAAGGCTGCATCATTAAGTTCGGCAAGGACAAGTGTTTGATAAATTCGTCTGCAAATTTTGAGACGGTCTTAACAGGCACTCGGAGCAGAAATATTTTTTGTCTAAATTTCCTTTGCTTAGACAATTCTACCCCAGTATATTTTATTCCAAAAGATAGTGCATCTCTTTATGAACAATTGCACAAGAGACTAGAACATATTAATTTCAAAACCTTAAATATGCCATTTTCTCACAACTTAGTGCGTGATGCCCCTAACATTAAGTGTCTTAAAGAGAGTCCATGTCACTCCTATCAAATGGGTAAGCACACACGGGCTACCTTCAAGGGTATTGCTGAAAAAGATTCTTCACGAAGCTTATGCTTGCTTCATATGGACTTATTCGGTCCTATGCATATTCACAACTTAAGAGATAAGGTCTATACATTAGTGATTGTTGATGACTACTCATATTTCACTTGGGTGTTCGTTCTGAAACACAAGTCAGACACCCTCGATTCTTTCACTAACTTTGTCCGGCAAATTAAGAACGAATTGGACTGCTCAGTGGTCAAAATCAAAAGTGACTACAGAATAGATTTATAGTCTGGTGGCATGCCAAAATTCTGTGAAAGCCAAGGTTTCTTTCTTGAGTTTTCCTCCCCGCAAACTCCACAGTAAAATGGAGTTGCTGAGAGAAGGAATAGAACCCTAATTGAAGCATGTACAACATTGTTGAACGACGCTTCACTTCCGGAGTACTTCTTGGCTAAAGTAATCAACACGGCTTGTCAGGTGCAAAATAGAGCACTCATAAACAAAAACTACCGTAAGACCCCCTATGAGCTATTGAATGGCATAAAACCGACTGTGTCCTACTTTAGAATATTTGGAAGTAAATGCTTCGTACTTAATAATGGGATGTATTACCGCACAAAGTTTAGTGAAAAGTGTTTCAAAGATATTTTCGTAGGATATAATAGCCATAGTAAGGCATATAGGATTTTCAACAAGAAAACTCTAAGGGTTGAAGAGTCAATAAATGTTGTATTTAATGAGACTAGCATGCTTCATAAAAGCTCGTCTAGTGTTATTGGTGCAAACGTAGGTACCAGGTTCAAGGAGCTAAGCTTAGATGAAGCTGTTAAGGAAGAAGCAACAAGCTCAGCCAAGCCCGTCAATCCAGGCTTGGTGAATGAAGAGCCCATGGAGGAAAAATTGCCTTAACTTATAGAGGCGACACCAGATGTTGCAGAGACTATTAGAGGAAGAGCAAGGAATCTAGGGCTCAGACACCTAAGAGATCACCCAACTGATCAGATCAATGGAGAGCCAGGAGACAACGTTAGAACTAGAGGAGGTAGAACTAATGAAATTTTGCATCTCAGCTTTCTATCTCAGGTTGAACTGAAAAAGTTCGAGGAAGTGAACAAAGTTGCCTCATTGATCATGGCAATTCAAGAGAAGGTCAACTAGTTTGAACGATGCATAGTCTGGAAGCTGGTTCACAGACCAAAGGGCAGAACGTGATTAACACTAAGTAGATATTCACAAACAAGCTGGACGAACACGGAGTAATTATCATGAAAAAAGCCAGGCTTGTAGCTCAAGGTTATAGACAAGAAGAGGGGATCGACTTCGACCAAACATTTACTCTAGTGGCTCGGCTCGAGGCGATCAGGTTATTTCTTGCGTATGCTGCCCTCAAAGGCTTCACTATCTGCCAAATGGACTTGAAGTCAGATTTCCTCAACGGAATCTGAAAGAGGAAGTATACGTAGCGTAACCCCCAGGTTTTGTCAATTCTCAATTCCTTGAACATGTTTATTTTTAAATAATGATTTATACGTGTTAAAGCTAGCTCCCCGAGCTTCGTATGAGATGTTTTATAGCTTTATTCTTGAGAACAAGTTCACAAGGGGAAAGATAGACAAGACATTATTTCTTAGGGAAGTTAAAGGCAAGATTTTGCTAGTACAAATCTATGTCAATGACATAAAATTTGGCTCTACAGAAGACAACCTTTGCAAAAAGTTTTCCAAACTTATGCAAGGGAAGATTTAAATGAGCAGTATGGGAGATCTGAAGTATTTCTTAGGACTTCAGGTGAAGCAATATGAAGATGGAATTTTCATCTCTTAGAAGAAGTTCACCAAAGAGCTTCTTAATAAATTCGGAATGGAGAGTGCAACCTCTATGAGGACTCCAATGGGTTCAACTGTGTCTCTAGACAAGGATGAGAAAGGGAAACTTTTTGATGAAACCAAGTATAGAAGCATAATTGGATCCTTGCTCTACCTTACTACCAGTACACCAGATATAATGTTTTAAACATGTATCTGCGCTAGATATCAGGTGAACACTAAGGAATCTCATTACGTCGCTGCAAAGCGATTTTTTAAGATACCTTAAGGGTACACCCAATCTTGGCTTATGGTACCCAAGAAGTAATGATGTCGAGCTAATTGGATTTTTAGATGCTGATTTTGTAGGTTGCAGGGAGGACAGGAAAAACACTTCTGGGATATGCCAATTGCTCGTAAGATGGCTTATTTCTTAGAGTTGTAAGAAGCAGACTTGTGTGGTAACATCTACGGCTGAGTTAGAGTATATCTCTGCACTTAGTTGTTGCGCACAACTTCTTTGGATTAGAAATCAACTTAAAGGTTATTATTTGAAGTTCAGTGAAATTCAGTTGTATTGCGTCTAATCCAGTGCAATAGCTGTCGCAAACAATCTAGTTTCCCACAGCCGGACAAAGCACATTGAGGTGCGTTGCCATTTCATTCGAGAGCATATGGAGAACAAGGACCTAGCCCTCAGCTATATCCCAACGGACAAGCAAGTTGCAGATATCTTCACGAAGCCGCTAGACGAGGCCTAGTTCTTCTTCTTAAAGACAGAACTTGGTATGCTCAACATGGAATCCTGAAAAGTTCATCTTCTGAAGTCAAGAGAAGATTCAACATTAGCCACTTAGAAAATTCCAAGAGAATTCAAACTCAGAAAAATCTCAAAGCTCAAATATGGATTTCTCGGAAACTCATTATAATTCTCAAAAACTTACTGAATTCCTTGAGAACTTAAAGTGGATTTCTCGAAAGCTTATCAATTTCTCGGGAAAACCTTATGAATTTCTCGAAAGCTTAGAAATTACTATTTCTCAAAAAGTCTAATGGATTTCTCGAGAACCCTTATATTTCTCGAGAAATGTCCAAATCTGCAAGAATAATTTTTTTAAGAATTCAAACTGCCATTCCAGGTACACCTTTCGTTATACTCCAAAAATTTTAATTTTATATAAATAGAAGATAAGTCCATAGAAATACCCAAATCCACAAATTCGAAAAAGGCTTTCTCGAGAAAGATGTTTCTGTTTCGCTAAGGCCACTGCCGTTCTTCCCGAACTTCATCGTTTCTTCTCCGAAAGATCAGAAATTTTTCATTCTTCTCCATCGATGTCTCCTTATACAAAGATTGGCATGGGCAGTGAGTTCGTTCGATCAGGAATCGAAGAAATTTCTGATTATTTCAAGAATGTTATTCTACTTTTTGAGTCCGCCAGCCTCACCTTCATCCGGGAGAATCTATACAAGGTTATGAATCCAGATGTAGAAGAGTTCTTCAGAAATGTAATGCTTAAGCGTAGATGGAAGTTTTTGAAAACTTCAATCAGAAATATGAAAAATCAAAAGCAAGCAATCCTCTCTAACAGAGCTTCTGAGATTGCCGTCCATAGATGTAGAATAATACCTGGAAGAACCAGATTATTCCAGGGCTTTGTCCTTCTGTGGTCTCTCCCAATCAACTACTTCCATTCATAGACAGAATATGAATGACGAGAGCAAGTTGTTGGCCGACATTCTAGGAAAAGTCCTACTCTGCAAAATAGGTTCTATTGGTTATATTTACTCTGATTTTTTCTACATGATGACAATAGTGGTATGTAAAAAGAAATTCCAGTGGGGACATTTATTGTTTGAGAAAATTAAAGAAAGCATGAAGGCACCAAACTTTGCAAGAATTATTCTCTGTATCTAAATCAACTGCATCCTGAAATCAATGACTTGTCCAAATGTGTGTCCATTCACAACCGTAAGAAAGTCACTATCTCATCCATCAGTAGATGGGAGATAAGAATTCCAAGGCCAGGCCAGGCAATAGCAGTTCCCAGAATAGTAGATGTTGAGTACAAGACCCCATCTCCTCCTTATAATGATACACTTGGCACATCTGGTATAGCTGTTGAGGGGGAGCCTGCTCCTTCAGTTCATGAATAAGTTCAACAAGTTGAGGTTCTAGAAATAGAAGTTCAGTCAGATGTTCCTGTAGCTCAGGTTACAAAGAAAGTTATTGATTATGATGTGGCAGTGGAAGAAGAAATTCAATCTCTTTCTGATGATGAGTAGAGCACCTCTATGTATGATGGTGGCTCAAGTTTGAATGTTGATCCTTCCTCTGTTCAGGAAAATCCTCTTAAAGAAACCCCAGAAGATTCTCAGCCCCAGGCACAAAGTGAGGGGGAGAATGTGTTGTTACTTTCTAATGAGGATGTAGTTACTCCAGAACCTGCAGACACTTCACTCAAGAACTTAGATTTCTCTATACCTATTATTCTTGGAGAGGATGGGGATGTAATGACTTCTGCCCAAAAAGGCAAAAGTGCTGTTGTAATTGAAGAAATCCTTATCTAGACAGCTCCAGCTCCACCTCCTTCAACTGACATCATTCCTGAAGATACCCTTTTGGGTAAAATTGAGTCCATGTTGACCAAGCAAAGAGAGTACTTTGGCAAGTCTCTCAAAGAAGTGACTGAAAAAGTAACGGCTCTTGAAAAAGAGATGAGCAGAGGATTTTTTGAAATCCAACATAATATAGATGAATTCAAAATACTGCTCAATATTGGTGGAAAGGATTTGGACCACACTATTACTAGTGTTGGCGAAGTCATGAATCAAGCAGACACTGTAGCAAACAATCAGATCCATTTGCTGAAGAATACTAAATAGCAAAACATCAAGACGTATGAAGAAGTTGGAAAATTCAAAGAAGATGTCATAGAAACCCTAACTATAGAAATCAGAAAGGGGGAGAATAAAGTAAAAGAAAATCTAGACAAGAAAGTTCAAGAGATGAAAAATCAATGGGGTGAACAACTGCAAGAGATCAATACAAGTGTTGAAAAGCAGATTAAGGGGGTAAACATACATACTTTTAAGACTGCTGTGTGGATGCAAAACAAAAACTTTCCATATTTTCAGGTTGACCCAAATGAGGCTCCACCTCCTCATCTTGATCCAAATGTATGCAAGACTACTTTTTCTCCTGGACGTAAATAGTATGAAGCTCCTCCTGAAGATTATTCTCAAATCTAGACTTCTGAGCAACAAGAGTTTCCTCAAGATCTACCTCCTAAAATGCTAGTGCAAAAGAAAAGAAAATATGGTGATGGTGCTTCTGCGAGCATATCTATCCCCAGTCAAGGTGTTAATAAGAGGAAAGAATAAGAATTTGCTGATGTTTGTAGTCCTACTTCTAAGTCTCTGATTCTGGATACTCTGAGCTGGTTGTGGAATATAATGAAAATAAAGATGATCACTGCATTCACAAAGAGTGGGAGCTATATGAAAAATCTTTGACAAAAAGAAGGATTGATGATCATGAATATGGTCGTAATAATCCTACTACTCCTCCTCGACCTTCAAAGTACTATCCCAAGCCATTCAGTTATCAAAAGAGACAACAAGAGAAGGAGGAAAGACATCATCAACAATAGTTCAAATAATTTTATGATTGTCAGTTGTATAGAATTTTGTGGACCAAGATATTCCTATGGACAAATTCTATATAAATAAAATTTTGAATTTTTTTGATCTAATTATTTCTCTTCTGTCATTACTTACATTATGTTACTTGTTAGTTAATTTTTTAATTATCTTGATATAATTCACCATAGTGTAGAGGGTTCTGACTTCTACAAATAGGGAGAGATTGTTGGGTATTGTATCCACAAAAACCTTGATTTGTATGAAGTCAACCTTGAATGAAGATGAATTAAGTATATATTTGATGCTATTTTTTTAGTTGAGTGCTTGCATGTCATTATTACTAAGTGTAGACTAATGTCAGTTTACAATGAGTTACTAAATACAGCACCATGCAATGTAATCCCTCATTGTGTGATCCATGGTGTCGACTCATGTATAACCTCTCTATTGGGATGCACTTCATTTTCAAGTACTAGAGCAATAGAAGAAAAGAAGGGTTACTGGTCTTCAACAAAGAAGAAAAGAAAATTTTTTGAAAAATTTCGAAGTCCTTTTCTTGAGAAAATTGATGTCTGTTTCTTAAGAAGTCTAAGTACATTTCTTGAGAAAGCAAGCTGTTCTCGAGAAACTGTTAGACTTCTCGGAAAACTATCTGAAACTATCTCTAAGCCTTTTCTCGAGAAAATCCCTGAAGATTTCTCGATAAACCAAGTTCATTTCTCGAGAAAGGAATGTAGTTCTTAAGAAATCAAAAGTGTTTCTCGAGAAGCCAAGTATATTTATCGAGGCATCAAGTTCTTTCTTGAGAAATAAGTCCTTAAGTTCATAGAATTTTTGTTGGATCCCTAGTTGGATTTGGGCTAGGTTCACTAATTAGGTTGAGTTTGACCCATATTGTATAGCCAGGGTCAAGTCTTTGAATCCTAGAGTTTAGGCTGGTCATTAGGTTCAACCTTCATGGACTAGTCAACAGAGGACTTCAGTAGACTCAGAGTTAGAAGAATTCAGATATAAAAATTTTCAGTTCGAAGCTCTTCAAACTCAGCTCGATGATCGTCGATCTCAGATCGATGAACTCAGAGTTATTTCTCTGAGTTGATCTCGACGATATTCGAGCTCAGGTCAACGATCTTTTCTTTCACACAGATTCTCAACTCGACGAACTTAGAGTGCAAATTTGGCAAGATTTCCATAATACAGTTCGCAAAGCACAGGTCGACGAACATGAATTCTCAGGTCGATGAACTTTGAACTCTAGTCGACGAATTCTGTTCTGAGGTCGATGATTTCTGTCCTGAGCCAGACTTAGCAGTTGTCCTTATTTCTGTCCGTATTTACTATATTACTTAGCAGTAATTTCCAGAGTAATTAATGCTCTTATTCTCCTGAATATTGCCATTATTGGAAACATTAATTATGGTCTTCATTAGGTTAATTACTTGCTTATTTTATTAGGGACAGTTGGGGAAACTCATTTAAGACAGATATTCTAGCCGTTTCATTCTCTAGATCTTTCAACATTTAATGCAGGAAATCAAATTTCAAAGGAGAATAATTGACTGCAGAATATAAAATAGATTTTTTCTTTTCAGACGACAACACACCAAGCCAGAAATTAGAAGAGAAGATACAACACTCAAGGCATATAACACACAAGAATACAAAGAGACAATACTGAACATTCAGAACTCTCTTCCAGTGCAGAAAACATTCTGTTTATTTCCTTTTCCATTCTGAAGACTGAAGAATAACATCCATCACTATCAAGAGTCTCCTTCAACCTTCTCCTCTAGGAACATTCAAGGATAATATCTTGAATCAGTCAGAAAGTTCTAGGATTAATTCAGACAAGGCTAAAGAACTACAACCTGAACAAGGCTCTAACTTTCTGAACCATCTCAACATCTTAGAAGGAGTCCTGACAACAGCATATCCACTTGTCTTCTCTGTTGTTTAGAGAAAAGAGAAGACCTCATCACCCCTCTCTCACCTCCTATGCAAAGGGTTTATTAACTCCCTTCAAAAGTTTATTCTTCGTTTTTGGGCACCTGATCAAAAGCCTAAAGAGTTGTGAGATCACCCTGGAAATAGATCTTGTGGTGGCAGTCACCTGATAAAAAACCTGATAGTGGATTCCTACCAGGGTAGTTGAAGAGTAGATGTACCCAGTTGGGGAACCACTATAAAATTTCTTGTGTTATCTGTGTGTTCATTTTCTTTCTATTCTTACTGTGACTATGATAACTTATTTTAGCCTATTTTATTTCTTTCTATTATTATTTGTATCACCTACTTATACTCTGATATAAATCTGAAAAACAACAAAAATTTTAAATACTCTATTCACTCCCCCCACCCTCTAGACCCCTTTCTTTTAATTGGTATCATGGGGTTGTTCCTTTCGTTGTACAAGTTAACACTTGAACCAAGATCCTTGCTAACTCTGATTTTCTTTTCCTAGTTTTTCTATTTTCATATCATGGCACAGAACAAAGATTATGCTAGCACCAGACCTCCAGTTTACAACTCAAATAAGTTTGCTATCTGGAAGGCAAGAATCAAGTTGTATATGAACTCTATTGATAAAGATATCTTTAATTTTATTTTGATAGGACCACCAGTTATAGTGGCAACATTTACTGCAAGTTCAAGCACACACGCTGTTCCACCACTTGAGTGGACAGATGCTTAGAAAAAGACCAAAATAACTGATGCAAAGGCCATGAATATTCAGGCTCGAACAATGTCTGATGACATTTTCTAGAAGGTGGCTGAGTGCACATCAGCCAAGGCTATCTAGGGTTCTCTTAACCAGATGGTTGCTGGTTCAGCAGATAAGATAAAGGAGAAGAGATCCAATCTCATCTCACAATATGAAAACTTCAAGGAGGATGAGTCAGTATCTGTTTGTGACATGTACAACAGACTGAGCTCAATCAGAGCTAAAGACATTGGACAAGGACATCACCCTCACCGAAGTAAATGACAAAATCCTCATGTGCTTCCCCAGCTCATGGGATTCAAGAATTTGGCAAATCAAGGAAGCTAGAAGTCTCAATAAGATTTCCACAAAATCTCTACTTGGAAAACTTAAGTCCTATGAGCAGCTCATAAAGTCTAGAGAAGCTGCAGAGTAGAAGACTCCTTCATCCGCAAGAAAGGAGCAAACCATTGCATTTAAAGCAACGTAAGAATCAGAAGCTCCAACAGCAAGTGAAGAATTTTTGAGTCTCTGAGCCAAGATATTCTATAAGATGGACAAGAGGGATTTCAGAAGAAAGTAATCAAGGCAAGATGACAAGCCAAGGTATGACTAGACACCCACTAATGAAGTTGTTTGTTTTGGTTGTAGGAAGCCTGGACACTTAATCTAAGAGTGTCCAGAGAACTAAAAGAAGGAGAGAAGAAGAGAAAAAACCCAGGAAACAGCACTATAACAAGCCCTCCTCCAGCAAGCATACAAGAAAAGAGAAAGGCTTTGTGGCTGAAACATGGAATGAAACTGATGATGAATCTTCATCGTTAAGCTCTAGTGAAGATGAAGATGGAGCTAAGGCAAAGGAGATTTTCTTGATGTCCATCAATGCATCAGGCAGCTATTCAGAAGCAAAAGATAACAATTCAGAGGGTGAAGACTCTGAATCTGAGAAAGATCAGGAACTGTCCAACTTTGACTTTAACTCAGATAATTTTAAAACTGAATTCAAATCTTTATGTTTTGATTTAATTAATTCTGAAAAAGAGATTAAACAACTTAGAGAGAAATTGACTGAACAAGATAATTTCATTTCAGAAAACATTAAGTTATAAGATGAAATAACTTTAGCTAATGAACATATTATATCATTAAAAACTGAATTAGCTGAGTCTAGACAACTTGAAGAATCCCTAAATGGGAGAAGTATCAAGCTGATGGACATCACAAGCATAGCGAATGCCATGCTCAATTGCAAGCTGGGCTTAGGTGCTTCATCAAGCCAACCCCCACTGGTTCAGAAAAATATCTTAACAACTCCTATAAATTTGCTTCTGAAAAAGGTCAGGAGAAGATAGATGATAACATTGTTAAACAAACAGAACCAAAAGAAAAGAATAAGAAAAGAAGAAAGAATAAGAAAAATGTTAACTATAACTATGTTCAGCAGATTTTGCTGAACTCAAGTCGACGAACTCAGAACACAAAATTCTATTATAACTATTCTCTGAACTGCGATCGTCGAAACAAGTATGGTTCGTCGACCCAAGATCGATGATATTAGGGCCCAGAAAATGTATATTTTCATTCTCTGAGTGGATCTCGACGAACTCATCCCCATTCGTGGACCTCAGATCGATGAACGTACTAGAATTCGTCGACCCCAGTTTATAATAACAGAAACTCTAATTCTAACAGAACCTTTAATCAACCAGAACAATATGTTAATCCATTTAATCGGTGGATAATACCACATAGAAGATTTCATCCCTTAGGTTACAAAAATCAATCAGAATACTCATATATTTCAAGCTTTAGTTATATAAATCAATAAGGACCAAAGATAACCTGGGTCAAGAATAACCAATTTGTTTCATTGCGGGGGAAAGACGTTTCCACAACAGAGCAATAGTGGTATCTGGATAGTTATTGTTCAAAGCATATGACTAGAAATAAGGACAACCTACTCAACTATAAGTCAAAGCTCGGACCCAAAGTAATATTTTGTGATTCTAATTGTCGCCAGACTGAAGGATATAGAAAGGTCAAGATTGGAGCAGTCACCTTCAGGAAGGTTGCTTATGTAAGTGGACTGAAGCAAAACCTTATATCCATAAGTCAGTTATGTGATGAACGGTTTCAGGTATGATTTAACAAAACTTCCTGTATTATTACTTCTATAGATAACCAAGTTGTTTTAACTAGTACTAGAGTAGGAAATATCTATATAGTTAATTCTAAGTCTGCTAAAACTGAAAATGCTTGTTTAATCAAACCAGTAATAATAATGATCTTTGGCATAGGAGATTAGGACATGTAAACCTGAAAAACAATGCTAAACTTTCTAGAGACAACCTTGTTAGAGGATTGCCTTCTTACCCCTACAAGAAGGAAAGCCTTTGCAGAGCTTATCAATTAGGCAAGCAAACTAAAAATTGTTTTTAGTCACTTAATAAGAGTGATTCACCTAGGATACTATACTTGCTCAATATGGATCTTTTTGGACCCATTGCTGTACAGAGCCTAGTAAGGAAGTCATATACCTTAGTAATTATTGATGACTTCTTAAGGTTCACTTGGGTGTTCTTCTTGAGAAACAAGTCAGATAACTTCAAGGTTCTTACTGATTTTCTAAAGAGTATAAGGATTGAGTAATCTACTCCAGTTGTATTGATCAGAAGTGATCATGGTACTGAGTTTGAGTCTCTTCTCGTGCATGAATTTTGTGAGAAGGAAGGTATCAGGCATTGTTTCTCTGCTCATAGAACTCCTAAACAAAATGGGGTAGCTGAAAGGAAAAAGAGAACACTCATTGAAGCTACAGGCACATTACTTGCAGATGCTCACTTGCCCCTATCCTTTTGGGCAGAGGCTGTGAGCACAACAAACTATGTCCTGAACAGAAGTTTGATACACAAGCTCATGGGCAAGACCCCCTATGAACTACTCAAAGGGAAGAAACCTAAAGTAGATTATTTTAGAGTCTTTGGTTGTATTTATTACATTCATAACAACAACAAGAAATATATTAGAAAATTTGAAGCCAAGGCTGAAGTTGGAGTTTTTCTTGGATATTCCCAAGTAAGCAAGGCTTATAGGGTATAAAATAAATCAACTATGAAAATTGAAGAGTCAATTCATATTTCATTTGATGAGACTAACATGTTTTATAAGGAGAAGATAGCTTCTACCCGTGAGAATTTTCAGGAACCAAATCTATGTGAGAAGTTGGATGAGTTGACCCTCACCAATGAGGCTGTTACACATCCCTCTCCATAATGGCTGAATAAAGTGAAGATGATGACACTGAGATCAGTGTAGAGCCAACAACAACTATAATTCCACTAGAGGAATTAGCTTCCCAAGCTGTTGCTCAACCAGCTCATCATACTGAGATAGTCACACTTAGAGATCACCCTATATCTCAAGTGATTGGAGACATATCAGTGGGTGTGCAGAAAAGGTATCAACTCCACCAGGAAATGATGCATGCCTGCTTTATTTCTCAAACTAAGCCCCAATCCATTAAAGATACTGAGCAAGATCTACACTGGATCATTGCAATGTAAGAGAAGCTCAACTAATTTGAGAGATGTAGAGTTTGGGACTTAGTTCCAAGACCCAAACACTACCCAGTCATTGGAACAAAGTAGGTATTTAGAAACAAACTAGATGCTCAAGGTCTTATAATAAGGAATAAAGCAAGACTAGTTTCTCAAGGATACAGATAAGAGGAAGGCATATACTATGATCAGACTTTTGCACCTGTTTCAAGGTTAGAAGCAATAAGGATATTCTTAGCCTATGCAGCCTACAAGAAGTTCACAGTATACCAAATAGATGTCAAGATTGCATTCCTTAATGGTGAACTCAAAGAAGAGGTCTGTGTGGAACAACCACTAGGTTTTTATCTCTTCATCTTATCCCTCTCCTATTTTAAATTGCATAAAGCTCTCTATGGTCTAAAGCAAGCTCCAAGAGCTTGGTATGAAATATTAGCTAGCTTTCTCTTAGAGAATAAATTTTCTAGAGGCATAGTAGATAAGACTTTATTTATTAAGCATAACATGATAAAATCTTGTTAGTATAAATATATGTAGATGACATTATATTTGGTTCTACTGATTCCAAACTATGCAAAAGGTTCTCTGACCTTATGCATTCCAAGTTTGAAATGAGTAGCAAGGGTGAACTCTCTTACTTCCTTGGTCTCAAAGTGAAGCAGTCTCATGATGGCATCTTCATATCTGAATCTAAGTATGCTAAAGAGCTGATAAAAAGGTTTGGGATGGCTGATGCTTCAGCTAAGAAAACACATATTGCTACAAATGATGTGATTGATTCTAATGAACATGGGAAACCTGTTCACTAGAAATTATATAGGGCCATTGTTGGGTCCCTGTTATATCTCACAACAAGTAGACCAGATATTATGTTTGCTACTTGTCTTTGTGCTAGGCTCCAAGTGAACCATAAAGAATCTCACCTTATTTTCTTAAAAAGGATTTTAAGATATATAAAAAGTTGCCCTAATTTAGGACTCTGGTATCCAACAGAGTCAGAATTTGAGTTAACTTGATACTCTGATGCTCAAATTTCTGGATGTAGAGCGGACAGAAAGAGCACATTAGGGACTTGTCAGTTCCTTGGTGATATGCTAGTGCCCTAGTTTTGCAAGAGGCAAACATCTGTTTCAACCTTAACAACAGAAGCTGAGTATATAGCAGCTGGCAGTTATTGTTCACAGATACTGTGGATTCAAAACCAACTCCTATACTATGGTGTCAACTTAAATAATTCAACTCTACTGTATGATAATACTAGTGCAATTTATATTGCACAGAATCCAGTGCATCATAATAGGACTAAGCATATAGATGTAAGACATCATTTCATTAGGGAGTGTGTTGACAAAAAGAAAATTAATCTCACCTTCATCTCTACTGATTTGCAAAGTGCAGATATCTTCACCAAACTCTTGGATGAGAAGAAACATTTGTTCTTTATGAATCAGCTAGGTATGATGAATGGAGATGGATTAATTTAACTTTATGTCTAAGGTCGAAGAATTTGACACAATTCGTCGAACAAAGATCGAGGAACTGAGAAAAGTTCTTGAGATAATTCATCGACCTGAGATCGATGAACTCTTTGTATGAAGTTTTATTCTTTGACCGGAGATCGACGATACTTCTTCAGAAAATTTTCATCGACCTGAGAATGATGAAAACTTTTCCCTTCTTCATACTGAGATCGACGAACTCTTTTGTCAATAAAATATTTCATCGACCTCAGATCGAAGAATTTTCTTTTTTTTGCAAGACGGAGTTTGTCGCTTCATATTCTGAAAAACCTTATATCTAGGTTTTCTTCGAGCTCCATCCCACACTTTTTGTTCCCTTTGCACTTGATCTCTCTGTTTTCCTTTTGTAGGCGATCATGGAGATTCCGGTGAGCACCCTTGCAGCGATGTAGTTCGATACAGGATTTGACATCGACTTCGAGTTGTTCCAGCATTCAGATCAAATTTTTCTTGACATTCTGAAATTGTTTGAAGAACAACAGTTGAAGAACTTTATGACAATAAGGATAAAGATTGCAGCCACAGAAATCCGGGAATGGGTGTTCACCTCCTCTACACCAGATGCTGACACAATGACAGGAATGATATCGGAAAACCAATTTTCTCTCACCCCCGCCATTTTATCTGAAATATTTGGATTAGTGAATGGAGAAGAAGATTTGGAAATAGATAGTTCAGAATTTGATGAAATTCTGATTACAATGGGTCATACTGGAGAAAATCCTAACAAGCTTTTGAAGAAAAATTTAACTTCAACATATAAATTTTTAGCTGATGTTATTGGTAAGGTACTGGTAGGCAAGCATACTGCCCATGATTATATCACTAGGTAACAATTTATAGTAATGTGTGCAGTTGTGAATAGGAAGCCAGTGAACTGGGCTAAGATATTGTTTGATTTGATAAAGAAGAAAAATAGTAAGAAAGAGGTGTGCTTGGGAAGGATTCCAGGAATCTTCCTTCAAGAAAAGGCTACTGAATCCCTGGTCTCCTAGACCATATTCATCAATGCCTCCAAAAGGCTCACATGTGCCTTATTTGGAAGGCGGGAGAGGAAAATCCCAAAGCCATCTAAGAATTCCTCCTCTTCTAGGGCATCTGAGGATACAAGAACTGTAACAGCGCTTCCCCACCCCCAAAAGATGTCCCCTCCATCAGGATTCCATCCCCTCCACCTTCATCTCAACAACAAACACCTCCTCAAGTTCAAACACCTTCAATAACCCTCCAACAACCATCCCCAGCTCATACTCCAACACCCCCACTTCAATCACCTGAACACCAACCAACTCCACCCTAATCTCCAGTGCATGCAACTCCACCTAAATCTCCAGAGCATGTCACTCAGCCTCAATCCCCTCTTCCTCAATATCTAGATTACGTCCCCCTCCACAATATCTCATCCATACCATTTTTTGATATGATGTCATCCCCTCTCAGTTCTCCATTACCTCATGATGAGCCCATGTCCGACACCACCCCTTTCCCCTCATCATCCATTCCCCATCCTCTGTATAACCTCAAAAACCTTCTGAGTTCATGCAAATGGATTCCCCTTCCATTCCACTACTCAAACAACTTATAGCAGAGGCCATTAAACCTCTTGCTGAATCTATCTCAACCCTCTCTACTCTTCTGTCTACTGCCCCTACTGTTCCTTCTTCTGGGGGCCTGGCTTCAGGACCCTCTAAAACTAGACAGGGGGAGGTATCCTGTGAAGAAGCTCCAATATCTTCTCCAGTAGCAGCAGTAACAACAGAAGCAGCAATAGTTTTGCAGATTGTTGAGTTACCATTAGCAGATGTACTTATGATTACAGAGGCTGAGACAGTTGATTTTAATATGTTGAGTACAGATGAGCAAGTTTCTCTTCCAGAGATTTGTACTGTTGTTGATTGTTGTATTAATCCCACAACAGATCTTTTCAATTTGTTAAATTCTTTTGATGCAGCTTACTTGAATTATCTTCCAGCAGCTTGCCCAGATCCATATTTGGCTATAATATGTTATACTCCACCAATAAGCCATGCAGTTGTTAAACAACTAAATGCTAGTTTTGCAGCTCTAGTGACTTCCGAGGAACATGAGACTGAGAATGTTCCTAAACAAAGTTTTCCTACAGAGCAAAAAGCTTTTTCCCCAACCCATGCTTGGGATGAGTCCTCATTTCCTGACATAGATGAAATTTTGTCTGCTGAGCTAGAAGAAGACAATCAGATGATCACTGAGAATATTGCTCCACCTGAAGATGCTGAACCTCATGCACTTTCTCAAGCTGAAAAACAAATTTAAGAGGAAACCTTAAAGGAGATAGATGCAATGTATGACAATCCTCAAGGTTCTTCTGATGATGATGTTGATGTAGAAGATTCTGATGAATCTAATGATCCCTAGGGTAAAAAGAAGGTTGCTAAGAAGAGAAAAGTTGGTCCAAAGGCTGCTCCTAATTCAAATCCCAGCCATGATACTCCATACTACATCTTGAATAAAATTACTCCATACCAAGGGATTCCACAGTGGATATGGCTATCTAAAAATGAGCAGAAAGAAAGAGATAAGAGAAGGAGGTACAGGTCCCCTCATAGGAAGTTCAGGAAAGACCCTCCTCCTCCTCCTCCATCTTCTAGGACCTCTGGAAGTGTATCTTAAAGATCAACACCAGTTACTAAAATCTATCAGAGATACTCTGAGCCCAGTCCTTAGAGCATTAGCCAGCAGTCCTCTCAAAGCAAGCCTCCTCCAGCTACAGATAATTGAAGTACTTCAGTCTCTTTTGATGATTCACAGAAGCACTCAAGTCCTAAAAGGCCAGAATCTCCACCAATACCATTTGTAGATCCAGAGCAGGAGACAACAACAAAAATGGATAGGTTCCAAGAGCTGATAGGACTTTCTCAAATCAACAAAGCAAAAGCTGAAGAAAAGGATCCCTCCTAATATTCAACTATGTCATCATACAGGAAAGAAGAACTAAAGAGGTATGCCAAAGCAAACAAATTCTTCAATGTTGATGATTATATGAGCTTGCATCCAGAAGCTGTAGTTCTAAGAGCCACATCTATCAATATCATTGGTGCATCAGATATGACCATGACAAAGAAACAAGCTGCTGATCCTAATAGAGAAATTATTTTCAGACAGCCTTCAGATAAGCTTGAGAAAGAAAAGCAAAAGCCGAACAAGTGACTCTTTGTGTTTAATTTTTTTTCTGAACTCTGTGTGTTTAATCATGAAGCACTTATTGTAAATATCTACTAAATGTTTTTATTTCTGCCAGATATATATTTCTTTGCTTTATGATTGTTTCTTTATTTTGTTTTAGTGACCTCATCCCAATAGGGGGAGATTGTTGGATCCCTAGTTGGATTTGGGCTAGGTTCACTAATTAGGTTGAGTTTGACCCACATTGTATAACCAGGGTCAACTCTTTGAGTCCTAGAGTTTAGGATAGTCATTAGGTTAAACCTTCATGGACCAGCCAGCAGAGGACTTCAGTAGACTCTGACATAGAAGAATTCAGAGATCAAAATTATCAGTTCGAAGTTCTTCGAACTCAGCTCGATGATCGTTGATCTCAGATAGACGATAATCGATCTCAGATCGAAGAACTTAGAGTTATTTCTCTGAGTTGAGCTCGACGATATTCGAGCTCAGGTCGACGATCTTTTCTTTCAGACAGATTCTCAGCTCGACGAACTCAGAGTGCAGATTTGGCAAGATTTCCAGAATGCAGTTCGCATAGCTCAGGTCAATAAACAGTCATTCTCTGGTCGACAAACTTTGAACTCCAGTCAACGAACGTTGAACTCCAATCGACGAATTCCGTTCTGAGGTCGACGATTTATGTCCTGAGCCAGACTTAGCAGTTTTCCTTATTTCTGTCCTTATTTACTATATTACTTAGCAGTAATTTCCTGAGAAATTAATGCTCTTATTCTCCTGAATATAACCATTATTGGCAGTATTAATTATGGTCTTCATCAGGTTAATTACTTGCTTATTTTATTAGGGACAGTTGGGGAAACTCATTTAAGACAGATATTCTAGCCGTTTCATTCTCCAGATCTTTCAGCATTTAATGCAGGAATTAAAATTTCAATGTAGAATAATTGACTGCAGAATATAAAAGAGATTTTCTCTTTTCAGACGGCAACACACCAATCATGAAAATAGAAGAGAAGATACAACACTCAAGGCATATAACACACAAGAATACAAAGAGACAATACAAAACATTCATAAGTCTCTTCCAGTGCAGAAAACATTCTGTATTCATCCTTGTCCATTCTGAAGACTGAAGATGAACATCCATCACTATCAAGAGTCTCCTTCAACCTTCTCCTCCAGTAACATTCAAGGACAACATCTTTAATCAGTCAGAAAGTTCCATGATTAATTCAGACTAGGCTGAAGACCTACACTCTGAGAAAGGCTCCAAATTTATGAACCATCTCAACATCTTAGAAGGAGTCTTGACAACAGCATATCCACTTGTCTTCTCTGTTGTTTTGAGAAAAGAGAAGACCTCAACACCCCTCTCTCACCTCCTGTACAAAGGGTTTATTAACTCCCTTCAAAAGTTTATTCTTGGTTTTTAGGACCTGATCAAAAGCCTTAAGGGTTGTAAGATCTCCCTAGAAATAGATCTTGTGGTGGCAGTCACCTGATCAAAAACATGATAGTGGATTCCTACTAGGGTCGTAGAAGAGTGGATGTACCCAGTTGGGGAACCACTATAAAATTTCTTGTGTTGTTTGTGTGTGTTCATTTTCTTTCTGTTCTTTATATGACTGTGATAACTTAGTTTAACCTATTTTATTCCTTTCTATTATTATTGGTATCAACTACTTATACATTGGTATGAATTTGAAAACATCCAAAATTTTAATTACTATATTAACCCCCCAACCTCTACAGTAAATCAAATCTAACCCCTTTCTTTCAATTTTCATTAAGAAAATTTCTCGAGAAGGTAAGTCCATTTCTCGAGAAAGCAATTTATTTCTCGAGAAGTCTATCTTCAGTTCACAATTTGCGCTAAGTACTTTTCTCAAGAAATCATATCCTTCTCGAGAAATCAGTATTTTTCTTACAAGAAATTTCGTTATGTCTTTCTCGATAAAGTCATGTATTTTCTCGAGAAAGCTAGTCATTTCTAGAGAAATCTATTTCTTCTCGAGAAATGAAGTTGCAGAATTTTTCGTTCTGAATCTGTCTGATGTATTTCAAATTTTATTCTAAGTTCCTTATGATTGATCCATGTGGATCTTTCCTTAATGACTTATGACCATTAGACGACGATCTATATATAGTCCTTTCAAAGGATTCGCTAACCATAACAAGAGAATAATTAAAGCAATTGAATCGCATTCGCACTTTCCAAATTCGGGAGAAGCCGTCATCTTTATCGTCATTCATCTTTGCCGCTCTCTCTCGATAGAACGATTCAACATGAGAAAAGATTCGACAAATCCAAGATTCAAAGATTCTTCAACATCTACTTAATCGTGACAGATTCTATGTTTTTAGATCAAGCTTTCTTGGGTTTTTTTGCTCAACCTTCTTCACCGAAAATTTCAGTTTTCAAGAAGGAAGATCCCTGAAGATTTCAGATATGGAAGAGTAACATTTTTATTATTGTTGTAAATTTTTTTTAATATTTGTAGGAGCTTTGTCTCCGAGATTGTAGGAAGTTTATTCTTTTGAGTGTAGATCCGTGTGTGGATCGAGTTTGTAGATCTAGTTTGTGGATCGAGGTGTAGATCTGGTTGTGGATCGAGGTGTAGGAGAGCTTGTTCTCCGAGGTGTAGGAGCATTGCTCGGAGGTGTAAGATTGTGATAATCTGAGAAAGGTGAAGTACTTGAATCTATTCCTTCGTTGTAGATAGGCGAGGCGGGATAGTGGACGCACTAATACAGGGAACCACTATAAATCTATGTTTTTGCATGTTTGAATTTTTAGATAATTTTTATTCTGCAAAGAGACACAAACATCACCTATTCACCCCCCTCTAGGTGATTTAGGTAGATGCTAGATACTTTCACATCGTAACGCCCCAAAACTCATTAAGGAATAGATAGTGTTCTAAAGCCAATTTGGTGCCTGATTAGGTTCACACGCCCTATGACACGGGCGTGTTCGGCGCCGTATTGTGCTTGAGGTCAACGGAATGCAGTTGACGATCCTCAGAGTCAAGCCAAGTCGGGCACATAGCCTGTGACACAGGCGTGTCAAGTCCCGTGTTCTGCTCTTTGTTATGATAGGCTATGTCGAGTGAGTTACACGGAAAGGGACACGGGCATGTCCAAAGGCATGTCAGGCACATGGCCTATAACACAGGAGTGTCACATGGCTGTGTCCTATTCGGGATGTGATAGTTTCAACGTTGATTGGGGCATACAGCCTATGACAATGACGTGCCCATGGTCGACATGGGCGTGTTGATGCAGCGATCCAGAGCCGCCCCGCTCTGGCGCAGCCAGAGGAACACGTTAATTTTTAATTTTAAATTTAAAACGAAAACGTTGGAACCCACTACGTTAATTTTTGATTTTAAAGCACATGTGCCACCGGACATAATTCCGTTATTTTATACTATTAATTCAAGTCATGTGGCACATGGGTTCTCCCCTCATGGTTTTAATTTAATTAGGCGCATTTTTATTTTCTTGACCCTTCTAAATGCGTCCTTTAAATTACTTGCGAGGTTGTTTCGAATAGTCTTCCACCGTTTTGTGAAAGGTTTGGTTTTGGATAATCGAAGCTTGCGTAGCCTTCTTAGATGCCTCGTAAGCGATCACAAAGGCACGTGGGATCTTATTATTCCCCATGCCCAATTAGCTTATAATAATTCCAAAAATCTGTCTACTGGTCTGTCACCAAACGAGATTGTCCATGGATACAAGGCCCCTGTGCCTATTGACTTGGTACCGTTGCCCCCAACATACAAGACAAGTCAGTTTGCACAATACTTCGCCCAACATATTCATAACTTACATGCACGTATACGAGCTACCTTGACTGCTCAATACGAGTCTTATCAGTCGCACGCTAATTTACATAGGAGGGAGTTGCACTTTAAAGTTGGTGATTTGGTCCTAATCCGGTTAGTTCTCGAACGCTTGCCATCTGGCACCGTTAAGAAGTTGGCACCGAAGCGCGCCGGCCCTTTTCGGATTATCAAGAAACTAGGTGACAATGCTTTCGTTTTGGATTTGCTGGCTGATTGGGGTATCTCCCCTATTTTTAATGTCTCGGATTTGACGCTGTTTGTTTTACCTCCACCTGAGTTGAATTCTCTGTCGTCTTCTCCCTCCACTGAAAATTCTAATGGGTTGGGGAGTGGTAGTTCGGATGATCTCTCTCCTTCGGTCCCCGCAGGTATAACATCGGATGGTACGTTACCTTCTTTTACTCCTACTGCTGACATGTTTCCCAGGTTCCCCAGGACATTTCTCACTCCAGATATGATACTCGCTACGGAACCATTCACTATTCTGGATGGTACTACTTACCGCTTCCTCATCCGTTGGCGTGACCACCCCCCTTCGGACGACTCTTGGGTACTCGCAACATAGCTTCAACGTTTGGATGCCGAGCTTCTCCGCCGCTCTCTCTCCACTCACGCATCAGAGATACGTGATTTTGAGTGGGGGAGGATTGATGCAGTGCCACCGCTACTTAATGATGACCCGGTTGCCGAGGCGCTACGACATAAAGACCTGAGATGCCGTGATGACGCCGAAGGAAGTGCACGCTACCACCTCCGCCCGCGGCGTGCTAAAACCGCAATGAAAAATTAGCCTAATTTTATTATTTTCATGCACTTTATTTTATATTTTGGGAATATAAAATTATCCTATGTTTAAGTGATAATTTTATATTCATGGCATGCGTTATTTTTCATTTGGAACAATATTTTATTTTGGTGTGCATTTAGCCTTTTGGATGGATGAGATTACATCTCCATCATAGAGGGATAAGAGTTATTGTAAACTCCTATTTAAGGAGGTGATTATGAGGAATAAGATCATTGAATATTTGAAACCTAAAACTCCCTCTCCTTTGAGAATTTCGGCCAAGAGCTTTCTCCAAGCCGCCGACCCCTTGGTGGTGTGAAACCGTCGGCCCCCCTTGTGTGGTGTGAAACTGCCGCCCCTTGCTCCCTCCATCCGTTCGGTTCGACTCCGGCGCGGCTTCCTTGGTGCGACTGCGTGGAAGAAGGTTGCAAACCCCTCGGTGTGACGCCGGCGGATCCGTGGAGAGAGTGATTCTCCCACCTTATCTTTGTGTGAACTTTCATCCCGATTGGGTAATCTCTTTCTTTGTGTGATTCTTGCTTTAGTTTGTGGAGGTTTTTCATGCACCGTTTTTTCCGCGATTTTTAAATCCGTCGCTTGCAAAATCTGAATTTGAAGGTGTTGTTATTGAATCTCTTGTTGTCCGGAACTGGTAGATCCGTCTCGGGAGTGCAACGTGGCCTAGCCTCGATTTGCTCTTCCGTTCGGCGCAATTTATGTGCCAACAAGGGAATTAATTACGACTCGAATTTCGATCGCTCTTCAAGGTTTTCCGCCGCTCCGAAATAAATTATTATTGCGCTTGAAACGGCTATATTGAAATGAATAGATGCTTGTGTAGGTGCTGTGAGTTGTGTGCTTGTTGGAGAGGTAGGTCTTAAGGACGTTGTATCGAGTCCGACTTACGGTGAGTTGTGTGCTTGTTGGAGAGGTAGGTCCTAAGGACGTGGTATCGAGTCCTGGATTTTGGGAACCAACCGACCACTTTTCGTTCGCTTTTGGTCGGCGTTCCCTCTTTTATTTCTTGTTCGGTAACGTTTAGGTGTCCGTATTGTATTCACGTCCGAATCACGGTCGTCACTACATCACGTGTCCATGGTTGACACGGGCGTGTCCCAAGCCGTGTCAGAGGCTGTGTCCTGTTCTATGTTTACTGGATAATAAAGAGTGTGGAACATGGCCTATGACACAGGAGTGTCACAAGCCGTGTTCGGCCGAGGAAATTTATTTTCAGGGCGAATCGTGGCCGTTCATTTCCTTCAAATAGGTTCTGACGACTCTGCTTTTTCCCCTGCTGGTATAAGTTCGTGAGATGAGGGTTTAACCCTCATTTCTTTTCATCCTTTCTCTTTATAAAGTGTTAGAGAGAGGGGGAAGCAAGGAAGAAGGTGAAGGAGGAATCCGGCTGCCGGTGTAGCTTCAGAGCCCCAAATCGCGCGCCGAGTCCAAATCTGTGGAGGCGAGGCCATTGCGGTGCTTTTCATCTGTCAAGATATCCATGGTGCCAAAGTTAACCACAAGGGTAACGATTCTCTTCTTGGACATGTGAAGTCCTTTTCCTTTTCTCATAGGTAACTCCCTCCCGCGGTGAGCGGTGAGTGTGAGGTATTCATTCGGGTGGACATAAATAGTCCCCGTCGTTTTGCATATAGAGTCCGGAATCAAAGTACGGACATAGACATGGTGTATGAAGCCTACTCAGAAAAGTTGGTCTGGATCGGTGATGTTTTCATTATGCTTGTTGTAACACCCCGAAACTCAAAAGAGGGACGGGTGGAATTTTTGAGCCATGTCCGGGACTTGGAACAGGTGATACGGCCTGGGACACGCGCATGTCCTAGGGCGTGTCAGGGGCATGCTTGTCCATGGGTCACGTGGTCGACGTTTTGGCGATTGACGGTCGTCGAGTCAGTGGACACAGCCTGGGACACGGGCGTGTCCTAGGGGGAGTCGTGCTCGGGAGTTTTCCAGTTTGCGCACACGGGTCGTTACACAGGCCCCGATACGGGCGTATCACATGTGACACGGGAATGTTAGAGGCCATGTCAAAGGCCGTGTCCATCTCGGGAGAATTCTGGAATATTGACACGGGTCGTGACACGGGCCACAACACGGGCGTGTTACATCTGACACGGGCGTGTTAGAGGCCGTGTCACAGGCCGTGTTCTGGTCGGGATTTCGGAGTGATGGAGAATGAGTAACACGGCCATGCATACGGCCGTGGTTTAACCCGTGTTTGTCCCAGGATTTCTAATTTGAGGCTTAATCGTGGTCGTCCGTTTCCTTAGTTTTGGATCCAACGACTGGGGGCTGTTCCTGAGGAGATATACTCGGAAATGGGGCTTGAAAACCCTCATTTGTATTGAGTTTTCTCTTTCTAAAAGCTAGAGATAAGGGAGAGCAAGGAGGAAGAGGAAGAGCATACGATCACCGACGGAGCTACGGAGCTCCAAATCGCGAGCCGAGTCCAGATCCGCGAAGGCGAAGCCGATACGGCGCTTTCCATCTGACTAGATCGTCATGGCGGTGAGGAGAAGCGCTAGGGTAACGATTCTCATCTTGAGCATGTGAAGTTCTTCTTCCTTTGCATGGGAAAACCCTTCTCCCGCGAGTGTGCGGCGAGTTTGTGGTATTCCTTGGGGTAGATATGTAAAGTCCTCCTTGTTAGAGTTCGGAATCGTAGTACGGACATAGGCATGATGTGTAAAGCCTACCCGGACATATTGGTCTGGATCGGTGATGATTTGCTATGTATTGTTAGCTCGATAAGACTCCGAGCATTTTGATTATTTTCGGGTTGCTATGCGTTAGAATGCATCAGGGAATCTTGGGGATTTACCCAAAGGGGCACCCAGAAACCTGGACGGAAACGCATTTTTGTCATATTAGTGGCCTTGGAGCCAACCGGGTATATATCGGGGCTATGCACCGTATTTGATCGATAGTTGGGACTGGGGAAGCTTAGCCTGCATCAAAGGCCAAATGGAAACGATGGGGTGAGCAATAGGCTGGTGGACCCCTACCCGCTCCATCTGCTCGGTTAAAGTGCTAAAGTTTTACGTGGGACTTGCCGAGTTTTGGAGAATGAGTCTAGGCTACGACTGAAAGGACTAAATGCTCACGAGGTTGCCGCACAATGGGGGCGGTGGTGGAGTCAAGGACCGGATGGGGTTCGGACTGGCTACGCCGAGTAAGTGCCCTGAGAGCACGAGGTGTACAGCCTTGTGCGTGTGCACCTGTGATGTGATGTTTCTTTGCTATATTGCTTGTTTTGCTAACAAGTGCGGGGAAGGAGCTTTTCCACCCCGGTCTGGGGGCGGAATCGTTATAATTTGGTTAGCTTTAGATGACCGTTGCTCTTGTTTACCACCGTGCAGTGTATTTTTGCTTGCAGGTACTGCAGAGCTGAGCGGCAAATAGCGGGCTAAAGCCCAAGTTGCTGAGCCGGCCCTCGAAGGCCTAATTTTGAGTGTTTTCTTGTTTTCTCATGTATGACCGGCCTGCGTGCCTAGGTTTAGAAGACACTTTTATTGAGCAAACTATTGTAAGTCCATAAGGCAAATATTTGTGTATTATACATTCCTATGGGTTTGAGAAGTGGACATTCATGCTTGGTTAGGTTCTTTTACCTGTGAAACTTAATAATTTACTTCCGCTAGATGTTATGTGTAGGACGTTGTGATTGGTTGATTGGTTTCAATGAGTAACCAACCGGTATGTACGTAGTATATGGCGTCGGGCCCAGGACGGACTTACTATTATATGGTATGTGACAGATAGGGATGTTACAATTTGGTATTAGACTACCGATTTCGATCCAGCTTAAATGAATTCGTGGGAGAATTCACTTTAAGGGGTGGTGAGCACATGTGTGTGCGTCATCATTATAACATGAAAAGAACCCATGAATGTCCACTTAGGAATGAAAATACACATGTTTGGGGAACCTGCGTGTTCCTATAATTGATTTTTGCAATTTTGTTCGGGCACTTATTGGTGTTTTGTACGACTATTGGTGTCCGGAAGTGGAGCGTGGCAGTCTGAACACACATTTTCTGAGCAAAGTACTGCAACAAGCGATGCGCCTGAGACCCCTACTTCTTTGGAAACCATAAGAAGGGTGGTTGAAGCGGTGTTCGCTGTGACCAACGCATAATATGGGACAAATGTGCAACCCTCTGTCCCTAAGATGACCCCAACACCGGGTGGAATGTTGGAGCAAAGGGCATTTGGAGGTCAATTAGGGCAGCAGATGAGCATGATTATGGTGCAGGGAGCGCACTAAGTTGACGAATACTTGCAGACGTTCCTTTTAATAAGGCGCTACCCAGGCTTTGAATGGGAAAGCGAGCAATCTATAGTTGATAGATTTTGTAATGGTCTACGCAGCGAGTTGCGTATCCTACTGTTAGGACCAAAACTATTGGGATTCCGAACTTTAGTGGAGTCGGCTAGAGCTTTGGAAGTGGAGTTGGGAAAAACTCACCAAATACCAGTGAATAGGGTACCAAACCCTACGGATCCTATAAAGACTACCTACCGCAAAACGGTAAGAAAAGAGGCTAGATTATCTACTAGCTAAACGACTTATAATTGTCATTCTCTTGGCAAGAAAGGGAACTTTGCCAGAGATTGTTGGGAGGGTGCTCAAAAGACAACGAAAGCTATGGCAGGAGCAGTTGAAGAATCTAATGCAAAGTAGTCTGTGTTCAAAATGCCATCCTCAAAATCTGGGTACCGTAGGTGGTACAAGAAGGCTAGGAGATCGGGCCTAGTCCCTTCCTTTAGAAAATCCGGAGCGACTACGGCTCAAACCCCGGATGCATGCTTTGTCTATGGAAAGATGGGACACTATGCCCGGGATTGTCGAAGTGGATGTCCAATGTCTGAAAAGAAGCCGAGGGCAATATCTGAGGAGAATGGTAAGGCGGTGGCATCCACCGCATCGTTGTTTACTCCAGCCCAACCGGGAGCTGACAACCTTGTCCAGTAGGAGGCCATGTGGCCGACCGTCGGGATGTCAGGTATGGTTTTTCTTGTTAGCAAACTAGTTTCTTATACCAGACACCTTATGCGTGTTAACTTAGAACTTGAAGTTCTAGGTTTTGTTTTGGAATCTTGGTAATCCGGAGGGAGCATAGTTTCGATACGGGAACATCGCACTACTGTTATCCGAATAATCCGTATCACGCATCGGAGTTTTCCCTTTGATGGTAAAGGAACATTTCGGATGGGTTATTGCCCAGTAGTCGTACAATGCGCATGGAGATACAGTCTGTGCCGTAAGAGACTTATTAAAAGTAAAGGGTTCGACTTGCTAGCATCGTTGTTGCCGCTAGTAGAGTTCGATGTCATCTTTGGTATGGACGGTATTTTGTAGCAGAAGGCTTTTATCGTTTGCAACCGTAAAGAGACCTAGCTTGGTGTTGGGCAGGAGACAATGTTTGCGGAACTGAAGTGATCGAGCAGGACACTAGCATCTGCCCTCCCCGTGGTCAAGGCAGTTCGTGCTGGCGCAGAGCTGTTCTTCACATTAGTGGAGGCTGTAAAGCCTAAGTCCACTCATGGTAGTATCCCAGAGGTTTGTGAGTATCCCGATGTGTTCCCAGACAATCTTTCTTGAGCCCTACCGCAGCGAGAGATCAACTTCACGATTGAGCTAGTGTCAGGTGCTAAACCTGTGTCATGCTCACATTATAGTTTGGTGCCTAAGGAGATGGCGGAGTTAAAGGTTCAACTAGAAGAGTTGATGGAGCAAGAGTATGTGCGTCCAAGCTCGTTTCCTTGGAGCACACCGGTACTTTTTACCAAGAAGAAGGACGAGAGCTTGCAACTTTGTATCTGTTGTAGAGAGCTTTTTAAGTTTGCAGAAAAAGGACAAGTACTCGATCCCAATGATCAATGATCTTTTGATCAGTTAGTCGGGTCTTCGGTGGACTCAATAGTGGATCGTAAGTCCGGTTACCCTCAGCTGAGAATAAGGGTAAGTGATATCACAAAGACGGCATTAAGCACGAGGAATGGGCAATCCGAGTCTGCGATCGTGCCCTCTTGGCAGTCAAATGCATCATCAGTGTTCATAGACCGGATGAACGGATCGTTCATGGAGTACCTAGTCCATTTTTGTAATCGTCTTCATTGACGATGCATTGGTGTACTTGTAGTGCGAAGAATATCACTTCTGAATACCTACTTTTGGTTTTGGGGACGCGAAGGAGGAACCATTTACATGCCAAGTTCTCCAAATGCGAGTCTTGGGTTATCGTTGGTAGCTCTCCTCGGTCATATAGTTGGTAGAGTGGGAGTGCATGGATCTAGCATTGTTAGTCACGATACGAGGGTGGCCTTTGTTGTCTTGGTAGCGGAAGTCGAGAGTTTTCTGGGGTGGACGGCTACTACAGGTGATTCATAGAGGACTTCTCGCAGATAGAGTTACCCCTCACAATGTTGTCAAGGAAAAACTTAAAAGTTTGTTTAGATGCGCTAGTGCGCACAAGATTTGAAGGGTTAAAGAGTTGGTTAACCACGACACTAGTGCTAAGTTCGCCAAGTGGAACCAAAGGCTTTGAGATCTACAGCACTGCCTTGGGCAGTGGATTGGGCTGTGTGCTACTGGAGCATAGTGATGTTATGACTTATGGCTTATGCTAACTATAAGAGCTTGAGAGGAATTGTCCGGTTCCCCGTCTGGAGTTAGCGGTCGTGTGTTTTGCGCAAAAACTGTGGAGGCATTATTTGTATGGCGTAAAAGTCGATGTTTATACCGATCATAGGAGCCTGATATATCGGTTGGATCAAAAGGATCTTAACTTGATGCAGCGGAAGTATATGGAGTTCCTGGGGGACTATACGTTCAAAATTTATTTTATGCCCGGGGTAAGGCAATGTGGTTGCGGATGCATTGAGACGCAGGGCTCCCACCCAAGCCAATTGGTTGTCGGTTCATGTTGAGAGACTGTCCTGGGAGTTGGAGACGTTAACCATCTCTTGTGTTGACAAGCATACTAGCGTCGAAGCGTTATTGAACTGGACGGAAGTTCAATATGACCTGGCTGATTGGATTTGGCAGACTATGGATTTGGAAAGCAGCATGAAGGAAATCATGGATACGGCTTCGATGGGTCAAATAACAAATCGATTGTTGAAGGTGGACTACCAAGGAAGGACAATCGTTTGTGCGACCCAAGTGTAGGTAAGTTATGGGTGGAGTTGTAGTACGGTATACCAAGTACTCAATGCACTTAGGAAGCACGAAGTTATCCCGAGATCTGAAGAAGATGTTCTGGTGGCAAGGACTCAAGAAGGTTGTGGCACTGTATGTGGAAAAATGCTAGACTTGCTCCTTAGTGAAGGCAGAGTGCCAAAAGCCGGGGGTTTCTTGAAATCCTTTCCTATTCCGGAGTTGAAGTTCGACTGGACTTTGTTCATGGCTTGACAAGGTCACAGTAGGGAAACGACGCTTTTTTTGGGTGATCGTGGTTTGGTTAAGAAAAGTGTCGCACTTCATTCCGCATAGGAAGGATGATCCGGTGGAGTAACTGGCAAAGATGTTTGTGGATAACATAGTTAGACTGCACGGTGTGGCCCGCAACATCGTGAGCGATCGTGATGGGTGTTTTACATCCAGTGATTGGAGGTGGGTACAGAAAATGCTGGGGACTAAGTTGTAGTTTAGTACAGTCTTACATTCGCAGACGGATGTGCAGACCGAGAGGGTCAACAGGACGTTGGAGGACATGCTTCGCATATTCGTTCTGGACTTCGGGAAGCAGTGGGAGGGCCATCTGTTTTTGGTGGAGTTTTTGTACAACAATAGCTACCAAGTGAGAATACAAATAGCGCCCTTTGAGGCCCTATATGGTATAAAGTGTCGCATGTCGTTGTCGTGGCTAGAAACGGGTGAGGGAAGGTTGTACCAAAAGCAGGAGGTGGAGAGTGCCACTTCGTTGGTACGAACCATTTGAGAGCGGTTGTTGATCTCTCAAAATATACAAGCTAAATACTTTAACGCCATGCATTGGAGTGTGGAGTTCGTAGTTGGCGTATTGGGAACAATAACCATTCAAGAATGTCTCACAGGAGCGATGCTTGAAGAAGCTGAGCCCGAGATACCTTGGACCATGTGAGATTCTGGAGCGGATCGGTGAAGCGGCTTATCACCAAAGGCTATCAGTGGAGTTGAGTAGTCTACTCGATGTATTCCACGTAGCAGGGAGGCGGAAGGCGATGCAAGAGCCTTCGAACTTGATCACGGGTAATCAAGTACCGGTGGACGAAGGGTTGACGACAAGAGTCAAGCCTGTTCATATTGAAGACTTTGAGATTAAGCGACTCCGTAGCAAGGATATCAGGATGGTTAAGGTCCGTTGTGGCAATTGAGGTCGTGAGGAGCTCTCTTGGGAACGGGAGCAAACCATGCTCGAGGAGTACCTAGAGTTATTCCGCTCAGGTACCGCTTAAAGTATTCTGTTTTATTTTCCTTTAGTAATTTCGTGGGAGAAATTCTTTTAAGAGGGAGAGAGTTGTAACACCCTGAAACTCAAAAGAGGTACGAGTGGCATTTTTGAGCCAAGTCTGGGACTTGGAATAGGTAACACGGCCTGGGACACGGACGTGTCCCAGGGCGTGTCAGGGGCGTGCTCAGCCACGGGTCACATGGTCGACATTTTGGCGGTCGACAGTCGTCGAGTCGGTGGACACGGCCTGGGACACGTGCATGTCCCAGTGCGTGTCGCGCTTGGGAGTTTTTCAGTTTGTGCACACAGGCCGTGACACGGGCCCGATATGGGCGTGTCACATGTGACACGGGCGTGTCAAAGGACGTGTCCATCTCGGGAGAATTCTGGAATATTGATACGGGTCATGACACGGGCCCCGACACGGGCCCCGATACGGGCATATCACATTTGATACGGGCGTGTCAGAGGCCGTGTCATAGGCCGTGTTTTGGTAGGGATTTCAGAGTGACGGCGAATGAGTAACACGGCCATGCACACGGTTGTGTTGTAACCCGTGTTCGTCCCAGGATTTCTAATTTGAGGATGAATCGTTGCCGTCCGTTTCCTTAGTTTGGGATCCAACGGCTGGGAGCTTTTCTTGAGGAGATATACTCGGGAATGGGGCTTGAAAACTCTCATTTGTTTTTAGTTTCCTCTTTCTAAAAGCTAGAGAGAAGGCAGAGCAAGGAGGAAGAGCTAGATCCGGTCACCGGCGGAGCTTCGTAGCTCCAAATCGCGAGCAGTGTCCAGATCCGCGAAGGCGAAGCCGATACGGTGTTTTCCATCCGACTGGATCATCATGGCACCGAGAAGAAGCGCTAGGGTAACGATTCTCATCTTGAGCATGTGAAACTTTTCTTCCTTTGCATGGGAAACCTCTTCTCCCGCGAGTGTGCGGCGAGTTTGCAGTATTTCTTGGGGTAGATATGTAAAGTCCCCCTTGTTAGAGTCCGGAATCATAGTACGGACATAGGCATGATGTGTGAAGCCTACCCGGACATGTTTGTCTGGATCGGTGATGATTTGCTATGCATTGTTTACCGGAGAATACTCCGAGCAATTGATTTTTTTCGGGTTGTTATGCGTTAGAATGCATCAGGGAATCTTTGGGATTAACCCCAAGGTTCACCCAGAAACCTAGACGGAAACACATTTTTGTCATATTTGTGGCCTGGGAGCCAACCGGGTACATAGCGGGGCTATGTACCGTGTTTGATCGATAGTTGGGACTGGGGAAGCTTAGCCTGCGTCAAAGGCTAAATGGCAACGGCGTGGTGAGCAACGGGCTGGTGGACCCCTACCCGCTCCATCTGCTTGGATAAAGTGACCTAAAGTTTTACATGGGACTTGCCAAGGTTTAGAAAACGAGTCTAGGATACGGTTGAAAGGACTAAATGCTCACATGGTTGCCGCCCCATGGGGGTGGTGGTGGAGTCAAGGACTGGAGGGGGTTTGGACTAGCTTCGCCGAGTAAGTGCCCTGAGAGTACGAGGTGTATGGCCTTGTGCGCGTGCACCTGTGATGTGATGTTTCTTTGCTATATTGCTTGTTTTGCTAACAAGTGCAGGGAAGGAGCTTTGCCGCCTCGGTTTGGGTGCGGAATCGTTATAATTTGGTCAGCTTTAGATGACCGTTGATCTTATTTACAGCCGTGCAGTGGATTGTTACTTGCAGGTGCTGCGGAGCCGAGCGGCAAATAGCGGGCTAAAGCCCAAGTTGCTGAGCCGGCCCTCGAAGGCCTAATTTTGAGTGTTTTCTTGTTTTCTCAGGTATGACCGACCTGTGTGCCGAGGTTTGGAAGACACTTTTATTGAGCAAACTATTGTAAGGCCATAAGGCAAATATTTGTGTATTATACATTCCTATGGGTTTGAGAAGTGGACATTCATGCTTGGCTGGTTTCTTTTACCTGTGCAACTTAATAATTTACTTCCGCTAGATGCTCTATGTAGGACGTTGTGAATTGTTGATTGGTTTCAATGAGTAACCAATCGGTTTGTCCGTAGTATATGGCGTCAGGGCCCCGCCCGGACCTACTTCTATATGCTATGTGGCAGATAGGGATGTTACACTTGTAGTACTGGAGAAGACTCCGTGTCATTTGCTTTTCATGTTTTCTACGCGATAGATTGCAATAGGGAGTCTTGGGGATTAACTCCAAGGTGCACCCGGAAATCTGGGCAGAAGCGAAGGTCTGCCGTTTTGGAGGCCTGGGAGCTAGCCATGTACATAGCTGGGATATGTACTGTTGCATGATCGATACCTTAGGATTTGGTGAAGCTTGTCCCGCGCCGATGGCTAAATGGCCGTGGCGAGGTGAGCAACGGGCTGGTGGAACCTTACCCACTCCAAGTGGTTCGGTTAAAGATGGCTTGGAGAGCGAGTCTAGGCTTCGGCTGAAAGGATTTTAATGCTCATATTGTTTGACATCCTGGGGGCGGTGGGGGAATGCAGAATGAGCTGGGCTCGGACCGAGTTCACCAAGTAAGTGCCCTGAGAGCACGGGGTGTATGGCCGTCCATTCATATACCTATGGTGAAGTGTACTGTTATTGTACTTTCACTATATTGTTTGGCTATGCTACTAAAATGCGAGGAAGGAGCACCGCCCCCCAAATCCGGGTTGGGTTCATAATAATTTGGTCAGCTTTAGCTGACCGTTACTTTTGTTTGCCACCGCTGCGGTGGAATGTTAATTGTAGGTGTTGCGGAGCCTAGTAGCTAGTAGCGGGCTGAAGCCCTTATTGCTGAGCCGGCCCACAAAGGCCAATGCGAACATTTACTTTTATACTCATGTGTGACCATCCTACGTGCCGATGTTTTGAATACACTTATTTTTTAAAGTAAACTCTTGTAAGGCCATAAGAAAAAGTACTTTGTGTATTTATACGCTCATTCCTACTTTGGATTTTTAGTGGACATTCATGCTGTGGCTTGGGTTCTTTTATTTTCAACATTTAAAATGATTCTGCTAGAATGCGCTCTATATAGGACGTGTGTTATTGGAAGGATGGTTTCATTTAGTAACCCTTCGATCTATCTATGGTATATGGCGTCGGGCCCCGGCCGAACCTACTGCTATATGCCATGTGACAGATAGGGGTGTTACAATTTGGTATCAGACTACAAGTTTCGGTCATTCTTATTTGAATTTGTGGGCGAATTATTTTAAGGGGTGGTGAGCACATGCATGTGCGTCATCATTATAACATAAAAAAGAACCCATGAATGTCCACCTAGGAATGAAAATACACATGTTTGAGGAACCTGCGTGTTCCTATAATTTATTTTTGCAATTTTGTTTGGTCACTTAATGGTGTTTTGTACGTCCATAGGTGACCAGGAGTGGTGCAGGGCCTTCCGAACACTCGTATTCTGAGGCAAGTAGCGCACCGAATGATGTGCCTACAACCCCTCCTTCAGCAAAAATTATAAGATTGGTGGCTGAAGCGGTGTTTGCTATGATAAATGCCCAGCTAGGAAGGCAAATGGAGTAGCCCGCCCCTACAGGGTAGCAGGTACCGCTTCAAGCGTCAGAACCTATAAGGGTTGAACAAGTGGTGGTAGAGCCGTTGATACCTAGAAGAGCGACTGAAAAGCAGCTCAAACATGTTTTGGGCTTTAATCCTCTGGTGTTGTCTAGGACTGGAACCCCATCCAAAGCTGAGGATTGGCTCTCCCGAGTAAAGAGAGTCTTGACAGCTTTGGAAACGGAGGAGTGGCAAAAGACCACCATAGCCACTTTCCTGTAGGATGGAGAGACAAAGTTGTCGTGGGAAGGTTTAGAGCTACATCACTTAGGTGGAATGCAACTCATGGACGTCTCGACAAAAGAATTTTCGAGACTATTCTTTGCAAGGTACCTTCCCTCGGCTCAAAGGATCGCGAGTTCTTTGTAAGGTACCTTCCCTCGGCTCAAAGGATCGCGATGGAGAATGAGTTCCTAAGGTTGATGCAAGGAGACAGTAGCGTGGACGAGTACCTCCACGAATTTACACGGTTGGGTCGGTATGCTAGCTCTACGTTTGCTGATGAGGAGCGTAAGACAAACTAGTTCTATGAGGGTCTGCGGGACAACCTAAGGCTACTAATCTCAGGGCCTATGACGCAGGGCTTCTGTTGGTACCCTAGTTTGGATTTGAGTTTAGTCTTCTCATTTAGTCTCCTGACCCAAGATTTATCTATGGTCAAAGGTTAGTTGTTTAGTTAGATTGCTCTAGTTGTAGAGTTGTCACTTATCCAGATGAAAATTTGGTTAAGTTGTTTTTGGTTCGACTATAGTCGAACGCCGCTCGACTATCGTCTATCGACTGGTCGACGATCGTCTATCAGTTGGTCGACATTTGTCTGCCAGCAGATCGTCTAACTCTGAGTTAATTCAACTCTTGTTAGCTCGACAATCTGTGGTATCTGCCTCGTCGATCGTCGAACCTCGCTTGACTTCTTTTGACCAGACAGATTTCCTGATAGTTCGACTATCTGCCTTGGATAGTTTAACTATCTGATAGCTCGACTATCTATTTGATAGGTCGACTATCTGTTCTTCTTGATAGTTCAACTATCTGCTTGGATAGTTCAACTATCTGATTGCTCGACTATCTGTTTGATAGGTCGACAATCTGTTTTGCTTGATAGTTCGACTATCTGTCGTGATAGGTCGACTAGCTGTTCTGTTTGATAGTTTGACTATCTGTCTTGGATAGTTCAACTATCTGATAGCTCTACTATCTGTTTGATAGGTCGACTATCTGTTTTGCTTGATAGTTCGACTATCTGCCTTGATAGTTCGACTATCTGATAGCTCGACTATCTGTTCTGATATTTCGACTATCTGCTATGGTAGTTCGACTATCTGCTTTGATAGTTCGACTATCTGTGTCGTTCGACTATCTGTTCTGATAGGTCAACGATCTCTGTGCCTCGTTCGACGATCTCCGAGGATCATTCGACGATATTTTGTCTGCCTGTAGTAATTTTGTACTCCTTCTGTTCTATGATTTAATTCCTGTTTATTTAGCATATTTTCTTAAAGATTATTTCATTGATTTTGTGCATATATCTCAAGGCAATCTTTGCCCCATCCTTTGTGCATAAGTCAAGCTTTATCTGACAAAGTTTTTTGTCTTATTAGTTGAAATATCTTTTTGCTTTATTCTGTCATGCTGTCCTTTATAGCCGTTTGACACAAAAGTCTTCTTTGGCTATAAAGAGTTTAGTCTGATGTGATTTTCTTTAGTACTCCTTTTATCAGATTGGATTTGCAGCTTCTTAGAAAGCTTTATTCCCTTATAGCATGTCTGCCTGCAGGATATGTTTTGCTTTATGCTTTTTGCAGCCCAGATTGCAGATTTCAGAAGAAGACAAAATTCAAAAAAAGATTAGAGCCGTTGTAAAGGCCAATATATAAAGTGCTTTCAAAACAACAAGAATACATACAGATACACACAGAATAGAGATCAAGACAGATTCAAAGCAAGAAAGATCTATAGCTCTCAGAAATTCACATTCAACTGAGAAGATCATCTCTCTTCAACATTCTTCTTCAACCCTGAGTCCATCCTGCTTATAGGAACATTTACTCAGTGCCTAGAAGAAGAAGAAGAAGAAGAAAGGAAACTGATTAAAGAAGAACAACCTATTACAAATCAAGAGTCTTCTTCAAGCTTCTCCTTCTAAATTTCAAGACAGTTCTCAGTCAAGAATTCAGAAGAGTTTCTGTACCCTGAAGCAAGACTTCTTCCTGGATATTCTCTAAGCCAGGGGGATCCTTGATTCTTTAGAGCTTTCTAGCTCTGTGCAATCCACTTGCTTCTCTAATCTGTTTAATAATAGAGAAGAAACATTAACTCTCTCAACCTCCTGTATAAAGGGTTATTACTCCCTTAAAAAGTGAATCTTGGTGGCAGGGCACCTGATCAAAAACCTGTGTTGGATTTTGAGCTCCTGATCGAAAGCTCAAAGGGTCTACTTGATCTACTTGAAGCAGATCAGTTGGTGGCAGGGCACCTGAACAAAAACCTGTAGTGGATTCCTACCAGGGTGGTAGAAGAGTGGACGTACCTATTTAGAGGGAACCACTATAAACTTCTTGAGTCGTCTGTGTTGCTTAATTAATTTATTGCACTGTGCCTGTGAGTAGAAATAACTATGATTGCTAGTTGCTGTGATAGGACCAAAGCTCAACTGTAATTACAGTTAGCTTTCTCTAGTGCACTTCACTTTGTGTTAGGCTCTAGGGTTTCAAATATCTATAAACTCATTCCGCAAATTAACTCTAAGGGAGTTGAGTAGGGTGTCATAATTTTTGAATACTCTATTCACCCCCCTCTAGAGTTGTATCTATCCTCACTTTCAATTGGTATCAAAGGGAGGTTGACTGACTGTACAGGCTAACACCTCAGTCACAAGATCTAGATAAATACCAAGCTTATAGATATTCACTTCATGGCCCAGTCCAAGGATTACTCTAGCACCAGACCTCCAGCTTGCAACTTAGCTAAGTTTAGCATCTGGAAGGCAAGAATCAAATTATATATGAACTCTATTGATGAAGACATTTTTTCTTCTATTTTGACAGGACCTCCAACACCTCCTGCTACAGCCACTGCTACAACATCTACAAATCTCAGTGCAGTGCCTCCTCCAGACTACAATGATGCCTACAAGAAGGCAAAGATAGCTGATGCCAAAGCTATAAACATTCTGGCTCAGACTATGCCTGATGAAATCTTCCAGAAAGTGGCTGATTGCACCTCTACAAGAGCCATGTGGGACTCACTGAACCAGATTGTAGCTGGTTCAGCTGATGATAGGAAGGAAAGAAGGTCCAACCTTATATCCCAATATGAAAACTTCAAGAAGACTGAAGCTGAATCAGTTGAAGGAATGTACACAAGGCTCAACTCAATCATCAATGAGCTGAGAACCCTTGATAAGGAGATTACATTGACAGAGGTCAATGATAAGATACTGATGTGCTTCCCCAGCACATGGGATCTCAGGATCTGGCCTATCAAATAGGCCAGAAGTACAACTGAAATCTCAACTGAAGCTCTCCTTGGCAAGCTCAAGTCTTTTGAGCAAGTTCTAAAGACCAGGGAAGCTGAGGCTGAAGCAAAGACTCCAACTCCAACAAGGAAAGAGCAAACTCTTGCTCTCAAAGCTGCTGATGCTTCTGAAGGAAGACAATCCAATGAGGAGCTGATGGCACTCTTTGCCAAAAGGTTTCTCAAGATGGGAAGAAAAGACTTCAGAAAGAAATCTTCAAGATATGAAGATAAACCAAGGTATGATAGTTCTCCTGCTAAAGAAATTATTTGTTATGGTTGCAGGAAACCTGGACACATTCTACCAGAGTGTCCAGAGGAAAAGAGCAAAGAAAAGAGAAAGGAAAAAAAGAACATCACAAGAAGCACTCCAAGTCCTCCTCCAACAAAAACAAGAAGAAGGAGAAAGGATTTGTTGCTGAAACCTGGAGTGATTCAGATGAGGAATCTTCCTCCTCAAGCTCCAGTGAAGATGAGGAAGAGAAGAAGGCAAAGGAAATTTGCCTTATGGCAATTGATGCCTGCATCAACCACTCAGCTACAGAGAGTTCTGATGATGATGAAGAAATGCCTACAGAAGATCAGGTATTATCCTCTTATGATTTTTTTTCTGCTGAATTTAAATCTCTTGTTTAGATTTAATTAGTTCAGAAAAAGAAATTAAGGAACTTAGAAATAAGTTAGCAGAATCAGAAATCTTCTTCATTGAAAACACTAGGCTAGAAGCAGAACTCACTAAGTCTAGTGAAGAAATAAAGTTTCTTAAAAATGAACTAGCAAAGTCCAAGAGATTAGAAGAATCTTTAAATGGTAGAAGCCTTAAGCTGCTAGAAATCACCAGCATGACAAACACTAGGTCAGGCAATAATAAGCTAGGCTTAGGAGCCTCATCAAGTGAACCCCCATTGGTTCTTAAAAACCACCTTTCAACTCCAGTAAACTTTATTTCAGCTAATGGAATAAAGAATACTGAGCAAGTAAAACAAGTTAATTAAGCCTTAAATAAAGCTAAAAGAGAAAAGAGAAAGAAAAAATTTAAGGAGCTACAAAAAGCTTCGAACGCTGCTCGACGATCGAAGGCTAAATGGTTGAACGATGCTCGACGATCTGAGCATCAACCGTCGAATGCTGATCGACGATTTTAATTTGATTTTCCAAATTACAACCAGAACCTTAGAAACCCTAATATAAATAGAAACCCTAGGTTTATGGACCCATCAACTACATGGAGCATCCCACCTAGGAGATCTTACCCTTTAGGATATAAACCCCAACCTGCTTATTCTTTTATTTCAAGTTTTCATTATGTGAAGAATAATGGACTCAAGGTTACCTGGGTCCACAATGTCTAATTGTCTATTCTGCAGGTGAAGACCTATCCATATACTAAAGACAAATAGTATTTGGATAGTGGCTGTTCCAAACACATGACAGGAAACAAAGAAAATCTATCAAGATTCAAGGCCAAGATTTGACCAAAGGTGATCTTTGGGGATTCCAGCTGTGGTCAAACAAAAGGATATGGTAGGATTACCATTGGAGCAGTAACTTTCAAGAGGGTTGCATATGTAACTGGACTGAAGCACAACCTTATCTCAGTAAGCCAGTTATGTGATGCAGGATATCAGGTATCTTTCACTAACTCTCTCTGTAATATTACTTTAAATAGTAATGTTGTGTTAGTAGGTATTAAATAGGGTAATATTTATTTAGTAGATTTTAACTCAACTCAATCTGAAATTTGCTTATTTAATGAAGTAACAAATAACAACACCTTATGGCATAGGAGGCTTAGCCATGTTAACCTCAAGAACATATCTAGGTTATCTAAATACAACCTTGTTAGAGGTTTACCTTCTTGCCCCTACAAGAAGGAGAGCCTATGCAAGGCTTGTCAATTATGCAAGCAAATTAAAAACTCCTTTAAATCTGTAAATAAAAGTGATTCACCTAGAATCCTGTATTTATTACATTTGTACCCTTTTGGCCAAATAAATGTACAGAGTCTAGGAGGGAAGTATTACACTTTAGTAATTGTAGACGACTTCTCTATGTTCACTTGGGTGTTCTTCTTGAGAACTAAGGCTGATAACTTCAAAGTTCTTACAGATTTTCTGCTATGTGTGCAGATAGAGTATTCTACTCATGTTGCCTTGATCAGAAGTGATCATGGTACTGAGTTTGATTCTCTTCTCATGCAAGAATTCTGTGAGAAAGAAGGTATCAAACATAGCTTCTTTGCTCCTAGAACCCCCCAACAAAATGGAGTAGTGGAAAGGAAGAATAGAACCTTGATTGAACTGCTGGAACATTATTGGCAGATGCTAACATGCCTCTTTCTTATTGGGCAGAAGCTGTTAGCATAGCTAATTATGTCCTGAACAGAAGTCTTATACACAAGCTTAAGAGTAAAACTCCTTATGAGTTGCTTAAGGGAAAAAAACCTAAAATTAATTATTTTAGAGTATTTGGTTGTGTAGTATACATTCATAACAATAACAAAGAATACCTTAGAAAGTTTGAAGCAAAAGCTTCAATGGGAATGTTTCTTGGATATTCGCAAGTAAGCAAAGCTTATAGGGTATTTAATAAATCAAATTGTAAAATTGAGGAGTCTGTGCATGTTTCTTTTGATGAATCTCAGATGTATTATAAGGAGAAGGAAACTTCCCCTTCCTCAAGTTCATTACAGGTACCAGAATCTAATAAAGATATCACTCAAGAGATTCTCCATCTTTCAACTCTTCACATCACTGATTCAGACAGTGATGAAGACTTTGCAGAAGTTATTGCTGCACCACCAACAATTGATCCAATTCCACCTGAGGAATTAATCCCAACTGTTGCTGAAGATCACATCCCACCTGCTGATCTTGTCACACTTAGAGATCATCCTACATCTCAAGTGATTGGAGACATATTAGCTGGTGTACAAACAAGACATCAATTAAGACAGGATGTGATGCATGCTTGTTTCCTTTCACAAGTTGAGCCCCTCACCATAAAAGATGCTGAGCTAGATCCCCACTGGATCATTGCTATGCAAGAGGAGATCAATCAGTTTGAAAGATGTAAAGTATGGACTTCGGTTCCAAGACCAAAAGGCCAACTGATCATAGGCACCAAATGGGTGTTTAGAAACAAGTTGGATGCAAATGGAATTATTGTAAGGAACAAAGCTAGGCTTATAGCTCAGGGCTACAGACAGGAGGAAGGTATAGATTATGACCAAACCTTTGCTCCTGTTGCAAGGCTAGAGGCAATAAGGATCTTTCTAGCCTATGCAGCCTATATGAAGTTTAAGGTCTTTCTGATGGATGTCAAGAGTGCCTTCCTAAATGGTGAGCTAAAGGAAGAGGTATTTGTTGAACAACCTCCTGGGTTTGTTTCTTCAACTCAGCCCTCATTTGTGTACAAGTTGCAAAAAGCTCTTTATGGACTTAAACAAGCACCCAGAGCCTGGTATGAGACTCTAGCTAGTTTCCTGTTAGAGCACAACTTTGTTAGGGGTATAGTTGATAGAACCCTTTTCGTTAAGCATCACAAGGACACAATCCTGTTAGTTCAAGTGTATGTGGATGATATTATTTTTGGCTCCATTGAACCCAAACTGTGCAAATAGTTCTCTGACCTGATGCACTCTAAGTTTGAGATGAGTAGTATGGGTGAGCTGTCTTACTTTCTTGGTCTCCAAGTAAAGCAAGATGCTGATGGCATCTTCATCTCCCAATCCAAATATGCCAAGGAATTGGTAAAGAAGTTTGGGATGGCTGATGCTTCAGCAATGCATACACCTATTGCTACTAATGTAGTTATAGATTCTGATGATCAGGGTAAGCCAGTTGATCAGAAAAACTATAGGGGCATTGTTGGTTCCCTATTGTATTTAACTGTAAGTAGACCAGATATAATGTTTGCCACATGCCTATGTGCTAGATTCCAGGTCAACCCCAAGGAATCTCATTTGATTCTTCTTTAGAGAATTTTGAGATACCTGAAGGGATGTCCAAATTTAGGAATATGGTACCCAGCTGAATCAGAATTTGAGTTAATTGGATACTCTGATTCTGACTATGCTGGTTGTAGAGTTGACAAGGAAAAGTACCTCAGGAACTTGTCAGTTCCTGGGAGAGAGATTTGTCTCTTGGTTCTGTAAGAAATAGGCTTTTGTCTCAACATCAACTGTAGAGGCTGAATATATAGCAGCTGCTAGTTATTGTTCACAGATCCTGTGGATTCAAAACCAACTTTTGGATTATGGGTACACACACAAGAATACAAAAATCATATGTGACAGTACCAGTGTTGTTGGGAATTGTCTTCACAATACCCCATATTTGTGGGAAGTCAGACCTGAAACTAAGATGAATTAAGTTATATTTAATGTTGCGTTTAAGTTGTGCATGCAGGACTCTATTGCCAAGTGTAAACCAATGTTAGTCTATAGTGGGTCATCAAACACAGGACCATACAATGTAATTCCTCATTGTGTGATCCAAGGTGTTGACTCATGTATAGCCTCTCTATTGGGGTACATTTTGTTTCCATGCACTTGGACTACTGGACTCTGGAGTATTGAAGACTTTCTCAGAAGAAATTTTTTTTCTCTCTAAGTCCACATACTCGAGTAGTATCTTCTATATACTCGAGTAAGTGACTTAGTACTCGAGTAGATTGGATTATATACTCGAGTAGTTCTCAAGTAACTCGAGTAAGTGTTCTGATCGTACTCGAGTTGATCTGGACTTCTCATCTCAGAAAGTTTCTAAGTCCATATACTCGAGTAAATCCTTTCATACACTCGAGTACTTCTTTTCCTTACTCGAGTAGGTGTTTGTGTACTCGAGTAGAGCCTTAGTCATACTCGAGTAGTCTCTTAGTTATACTCAAGTAGGGCTAGCTGTTCAGTCTAAATATTTCTGAGTCCACATACTTGAATAACTTCGCTCATATACTCGAGTAAGTGGCTTAGCACTCGAGTAGATCCTTCTTATACTCGAGTAGACTGGCTTAGCACTCGAGTAGACTTTTCTTATACTCGAGTAGTTTGGATTAGTACTCGAGTAGATGTTTCTACTTACTCGAGTAATCTGTCTAAAGTAACTCGGGTAGTTCTTCCAAGGCACTCGAGTAGTCATTTCTTTTACTCGAGTACATGTTTCTCTTATCTACTCGAGTAGCAGACCTTTATACTCGAGTATCTTATCTAACCCGAGTATGTTGGCTAAGAATTCCAGAAATCGTTAAGTCCAGAATTGACGGAGATTTGAAATTAACCTTTTTCTGATTGGTCCACGTGTCAATCTTAATTACGATTATGACCGTTGGAGTTAGCCTATAAATAGGTCCTTTCAGATTTGACTAAATACGTTTTTACAGAGATTATCTTTTAAGAAAGAGAAAATCCCGAAAACCCTAATTTTCTAATCCGGCGCCATTACCGTTTTTGGGACAAGCTCTGGATCGTCGTTCTCATGCCGCTGCTATCGATCTCAGTTTTTCTAGCAATCCAGACTCAAGAAGAATCATCCGATCTCTCAGTGCTTCATCGCCTCTGATTTACTTTCTTGATCGTGGTGATTCCAGATCTCAGAATCGTGGATCTCAGTCAAGTCTTCTTCAACTGTTTCTGTTCAAAACGAAAAGCTCTCAAGAAGAAGATTACGTCAAAGATCCAGTTCTGTGATATTCTTGTTGAAAATTTTATTTAAACAAATTTCATTGTAGGAGATCTTTCTCCGAGTGGTAGGAAGTTTTATCTTCCGAGTGTAGATCCGTTTGGGATCGAGTTTTTGTAGGAACGTGGTTCTGAGGTGTAGGATTGTTTTTGCAATCCGAGATAGTGGAGTAGCCGAGTCTAGTGATTTGCTAGATCGGTGAGAAAAGTGGACGTACCCAAGATTGGGGAACCACTATAAATCTCTTGTTGTCTGTGTGATTGCTTGATTACGGATCTATGCTGTGTTATATTTTTTATTCCACATTTGACACGAAATTCACCTATTCACCCCCCTCTAGGTGATTTAGGTTGACAACTTAGCGCTCTCAATTGGTATCAGAGGGAGGTTGATCGTTAAAAGGTTAACACCTTGATCTAATACTCACCAAGTTGTCTCCAGAGAAGTATCAAGCATGAGTAAGACCAAGGATTTTGCTAAGCTCCCTATCTGCACCAAGAACAATTTTCCTATGTGGAAGGAAAGAGTTAAGTTCTTCATGGAAGCAGTAGACCCTCGGATATTCATGATTGTGAAAGAAGGTCCGCATATTCCTATGACTGCATCAACAATAGACCCAACCAAAAAGGTTCCAAAGAAGTTGATGGACTTTGATAAGGATGAGATTGCACTTGTCTCCCTAGATAAGAAAGCTAAAAATATTATCGCAAGTGCAGTCGATGACTCAATGCTGCAAAATATTAGACATTGCCAATCTGCCAAGGAGATGTGTCAATCCCTGGTGACTCTGATGGAAGGGACTGAGGAAGTTAGGGATGATCGGAGATCCCTCTTAAATCAGAAGTATGAAGCCTTCCGACAAGGTCACACGGAACCCATAGCTGACACATTTGAAAACTTCTTTAAGATAGTCAATGGACTGAGAGTGTATGGCCGAGTCTTTACTAATGGGGAGCTGAATGATAAGTTTCTGAGATCTCTCACCAAAGAATGGGACAATAAAGTCTATGCTATCCGAGAGTTTGGCAGACTAGCAGAGACTGATCCACAGAATTTATTTGGCAAGCTGATGTCCTATGAACTGCAAATCAACTCCAGAAAAGCCGAAGAAGAGATAAGTCGCTTCTCCTCAAAAGAGAAGTCAGTTGCTTTAAAGGCTGACAGTTCAAGGAAGGGCAAAGCTGCCTCGCTAGCACCTCCTCAAGAAGTAAGTGAAGAAGAAGGCTCCGAGCCAAGCACCTCAGGCTCAGAACTATCTGAAGGAGAGTTCTCTTTGCTCTCGCGGCAGTTCAAGAAATTCTTGAACAAGAAGAAGCAATGGAGAGGCAAAGATGCCTCATGCAGAAGATCACGACATAACGGTGATCAGCGAAAGAATGGCTTGAGCAGCCATGACAGGTATAACTCCAAACAGAACAAACAAATTTCAACTGACATCGTTTGTTATTGTTGTAATAAGCCAGGTCACGTCATCGCGGACTGCCCTCACAAGAAGAAAGAGGGTGGCAGAAGAGAGGAAAAGAAATCTTCATACCACAAGAAGAGGACAGAGAAGAGCTTATTAGCCAAGAAGAGCAAAACTCTCAGCGACTCCGACTCATCTGAGTCGAGTGAAGAAGAGGAAGCTTACTTCGGGCTCATGGCTCACTCTGATGATGAACAAGTCCCCCAGTTCACTGGGGAGGTAAAATCTCACACTCCTCTCTCTAAATCTGATGATGATAATAAGCAAGAGGGCTATTCCTTTGAAGAAGAATCTGAACTCATGGGACAGTATAAGGAGTTACTCACGGCTTACGAAAAATGTCGCAGAGTCGTGAAAACTCAGGCCAAAGAGATAAAATCTCTACAGGCTATTGAGAGCAGCTTGAGAGAAGAAGTCACCAAGACTAATTCTCTTCAAGAGAACTTCAATGCTGCTATGGAAGAATACAATCAAGCTCTCAAGCACCTCGACCTTAAAGATGAAATCATCAAAGAATTGGAACAACTACTCGAGGCTGAGAAGAAACTTGTTGAGAGTTTCTCCAAGCCTAAGATAGTTCTTCCACTCGTTGCTGAGTTCTAAACTAAGGCCAAGGGTGCTGGTATAGGCCATATTGGTGCTTCTAGTAAATCATCTAGGAGAAATAAGGCCAAGAGAAAGAATAAGGCTGCCCGGAAGGCTCTAGCTGAAGAAAAGGGGAAAGCTCCCTTGCAATCGGTATTGTTCAAGAAAGTTATCTTTCCTACAAACGAATACGACTATGAGTCCACCTATGGACACTTCTCTAGGCCGATCCCCGAGAAGCCTAAGTCAAGATACCAAGGTTGGACTCGTCCTCGTAACTTTGGCGAGAGTGTCTTTAAGGCACCTTATGAAGAGATTCAATTTCAGAACTATGGACCATATGCTCATGGTCATAACATCAAGAAGACACCAAAGGTAAAACCTATTGTGGAAAAGCCTATGAGGGAGAAGACTTCATGTAGCTTCCATCATCATGAAGCTTCTTCCTCCAAGAGTGAATTTCCTACTAGACCATCACTTAAGAAAATCAAGCAGGAATACACTAGGCAAAGATACAACAGATTCGACTTTGGTGCTGCGGCAAAATTGGTCATTTTGGCATCGATTGTTGGTTCAATCCTAGAAATGTTGCAACCCCTCAAGTTAGCAACGTGAGAATGACCACTCATGAGGCTAATGCTCGTAGGGGGAGTATTCTAACTCGAGACCAAGGACCCAAACTTGTTTGGGCTCCTAAGGCTAAGTTATTGTAATTGCAGGTATGTCCAAAGACTACCAAAATGCCAATCTGGTACTTGGACAGTGGATGCTCTCGGCATATGACCGGGACAAGAAGCCTACTCCAGAATTTCACCTCAGTCTGCAACGGACCAAAGGTCTTCTTTGGAGGTTCAGATCGAGGAATAACTAAAGGCTGCGGTATGATTACTAACGATAGCGTATCCTTTTTGGATGTGCTTATATTGAAGGATTGGAACACAATCTCATCAGCATAAGCCAACTATGCGACAAAGGATACGTGGTTGAATTTCATGCTGACAAGTGTTTGATAAAATCGGTTGACAACATGGAAACTGTTTTATCAGGCACTCGAAGCAGAAATATTTTCTGTTTAAACTTCATTTGTATTGACTCGTCTACACCAGTGTGTTTTTTTAGCAAAAAGTAGTGCATCTCTTGCTGACCAATGGCACAAGAGACTAGCACATATTAATTTCAAAACTATTAATAAACTATTCTCCCAAAACTTAGTACGTGATGCCCCTAATGTCAAGTGCGTTACGGACAGTCTTTGTCACGCCTGTATCAAAGGCAAGCAAACAAGGAGTTCATTTAAAAGCATAATAGGCAAAGATTCCAATAGAAGCTTACAACTTCTCCATATGGACTTGTTCGATCCACTACAAGTTAGAAGTTTGGGAGGTAAGGAATATACATTGGTTATTGTGGATGATTACTCGCGCTATGCATGGGTGTTCTTTCTGAAACACAAGTCAGACACCTTCAGTACTTTCACTAGTTTTGTTAGGCAAGTCCAGAATGAATACAACTGTTCCGTAGTCAAAATCAGAAGTGACAATGGAACGGAATTCAAGTTTGGAGCCATGACAGAATTCTGCGAAAGTCAAGGTATCTTTCATGAGTTTTCCTCTCCTCGCACTCCACAGCAAAATGGAGTAGCTGAGAGAAGGAACAGAACACTCATAGAGGCTTGCCGGACTATGTTGAGTGATGCCTCACTTCCAGAGTATTTCTGGGCTGAAGCCGTCAACACTGCTTGTCACGTGCAAAATCGATCTCTCATCAACAAGAACCATGATAAGACTCCTTACGAACTTCTAAAAGGCAGGAAACCAATCATTTCATATTTTAGAATCTTTGGCTGTAAGTGCTTCGTACTTAACAACGGTAAGTATCGCACTACCAAGTTTAGCGAGAAAAGCTTTGAAGGTATTTTTTAGGTTATAGTAGCCATAGTAAGGCCTATAGAGTATTTAATAGAAAAACTCTGGTGGTAGAAGAGTCGATACACATTGTATTTGATGAGACGAGTTTGCTGCAAAGCAACTCTTCTAGTGTGCTCATTGAAGATGCAGGTACCAAGATGAAGGAACTTAGCTTGGATGAGCCTACTGAAGATAAAGATGAGACGTTCATTAAGATCACCTCTACAACCCCTATTGGAGAGGTAGATGATCAAGATGAAGAACAAATCCCAGCTGAAGATGCAACACCAGTGGCTGAAGAGATCCCAGATGCAAGGACTCTAGAGTTCAAACACTTGAAGGATCATCCCTTAGATCAAATCATAGGAGATCCTCAGGATGGTGTCAGAACTCGGAGAGGTACAACTAACGAGAATTTATTCTTGAGCTTTCTATCACAGGTTGAACCTAAGAAGTTCGAGGAAGCAAACTCAGATACATCCTGGATACTAGCCATGGAAGAAGAGTTGAATCAGTTCAAACGTTGCAAAGTTTGGACACTTGTTCCTAGACCCAAGAGTAAGAATGTCATCGGGACAAAATGGGTCTACCGGAATAAGATGGACGAAGATGGAACAATTATAAAGAATAAAGCAAGACTTGTCGCCAAGGGCTATCATCAAGAAGAAGGAATCGACTTTGATCAAACATATGCTCCAATGGCAAGACTAGAGGCGATCAGGTTATTTCTTGCCTATGCTGCACTTAAGGGCTTTACCGTCTATCAGATGGACGTCAAGTCCGCCTTCCTGAATGGTGACATAAAGGAAGAAGTGTATGTAGAGCAACCGCCAGGTTTTGTTGATTCAAACTTTCCCAATCATGTTTACTTACTGCAAAAAGCATTATATGGTCTTAAACAAGCTCCCCGAGCTTGGTATGAGACGCTATCTAGCTTCCTTCTTGAGAGCAAGTTCACAAGAGGAAAGATAGACAAGACATTATTTCTTAGGGAAATAAAAGGCAAGATTTTGCTAGTGCAAATCAATGTCGATGACATTATTTTTGGTTCTACAGACAACAACCTCTGCAAGAAGTTTTCTAAACTTATGCAAGGGAAGTTTGAAATGAGCAGTATGGGAGAGCTGAAGTATTTCTTAGGGCTTCAGGTGAAACAATCTGAGGATGGAATTTTCATCTCACAGAATAAATTCACCAAAGAGCTACTTAAGAAATTCGGAATGGAGAACGCAACCTCTATGAGGACTCCAATGGCCTCAGCTATGTCTCTGGACAAGGATGAGAAAGGGAAACCTTTTGATGAAACCAAGTACAGAAGCATAATTGGGTCCTTGCTCTACCTTACCGCAAGTAGACCAGACATAATGTTTTCAACATATGTATGTGCTAGATTTCAGGTGAACTCTAAGGAATCTCACTACTTTGCTGCAAAGCGAATCTTGAGATACCTCAAAGGTACACCAAATCTTGGCTTATGGTACCCAAGAAGTAATGATAGTGAACTAATTGGATTTTCAGATGCAGATTTTGCAGGAGGTAAAGACGACAGGAAAAGCACTTCTGGGACTTGCCAATTCCTGAGAAGGAGACTTATTTCCTGGAGCAGTAAGAAGCAGAACTGTGTGGCAATTTCAACGGCTGAATCAGAGTACATCTCTGCAGGCAGCTGTTATGCACAGCTTCTATGGATCAAGAATCAATTTGAAGACTACAACATGAAGATCCAGAACATCCCTCTGCTTTGCGACTCTTCCAGTGCAATAGCAATCGCCAACAACCCAGTCTCCTACAGCCGGACAAAGCACATAGAGCTTCGCTATCACTTCATCCGGGAGCATGTGGAAAATGGAGACATAGATCTACAATACATCTCAATAGATAGGCAAGTTACAGATATATTTACGAAGCCGCTAGATGAGACCAAGTTCTCATTCTTCAAAACTGAACTTGGGATGCTTAACAAAGAAGATTAGTGGTCCCTATCAAAGTCTCAAAGTTAAAAGTTGGTGGAGGTAAAGATCAGTGCTTCGAGAAAAATATTTTGTCAAAGTGACCTACTCGAGTAAGTGTACTCACATACTCGAGTACTTGGAAACAATCACGAGTAGTTACACGACTACACTCGAGTACATTACAATATACTCGAGTAACTCAAAGTATTTACTCGTGTAGGTAAAAATTCACTCGAGTATATATTCTTCATACTCGAGTACTTAGTAACTCACTCGAGTACTTCATGATCTACTTGGTCTTCGACTTACTCGTGTAGGCTACAACAGATTACTCGTGTATGCCGATATATATACTCGAGTACCTGGAAATTCCAGAACTTTGAAAATCTCATTTTTCTCTTTTCGCACATCTCGATTTTTGCCGCCCCCCATAAGGTATGTTTTATTTAAAAACCCAATCTTAAACCTAATTAGGGTTATGTATATAAATAGAACGATCCCGTAATCCATTTCCACGAAACCTTTCTCGAGTACTAGTCGGCGCTTCGTCTTCCAGAACCGCAGAGCGTTGTCTTCTCCAGAATCCGTTACTCCAGAACTCGATGGCTCCTCTATCCAAGATTGGAATCGGGTCCGAATTGGTTATAGATGGCATCGCCGAACTCTCTAACGACTTCCGAAACATTCTCATTCTCTTTGACACAGCCGGGCTGTCGTTCCTACTACAGATGCAGTGTAAGATCCTATTTTCTGCAGTGGAAGAGTTCTATAACAATCTGAAGATCAAGCGAAATGGTACAGTTCTCAAAACCAAGGTCAGTGGGATAAAGATCCGTCTGGACAAAACTTCATTAGCTACCCTGTTAAAACTGCCAGTGGTGGATGAGGAAGACGATCTGACTTCTGAAGATTCCGAGAGAACCAGTTTCTTCTGTGGAATAAACCCGTATGAAGGATACTCGTTTCGACGTGCAGATTTCAACTTAGAGGGGAAATTTCTTGTGGATTTCATTGCCAAAGTTCTTCTCTGCAAAACATATTCCCTCAGAGAAATTTCCCAAAACTTTTTTGATGTTATACAAGCCATCGTATGCCGGAAGAAATTCCAGTTAGGAATGATGATACTGGATAAGATCAAAGAAAGTGTGAAAAAACCCAGCTATGCCAGGATTATCTCCCTCCTCCTCCACGATATTAATCCTACAGTGTTTGATTTCTCCAAAGGAACTCCCCTCCATCACATGAAAAAGGTATCCATCTCTTCCATCCAAAGATATGAAATCAAACTCAAGAACACTGCCTAAGCCTCCAAAGTCATTATAGATGAAGATGTTCCCAGCCCTCAGCATGTTGCTGATGACAGGACTCCATCTCCTCCTATACATCAAGCTACTGACACCCTGGGTGCAGCAGTTGAGGGGGAGCCTGCCTCATCTAGCTCTCAGATTCGGTTGATAGAGCTTCCCTCCCAGACAGTCAGAGATCCTTCTCCTCCTCCTCCTCCAGAAGATATTCAAGTTCAGCAAGACCTTCTGTCTACAGCTGCAGAGATTGATAAGCTCATTGAAGAACTAAGGTCAGACAGTCCCCTATCTCCTGCAAATCCAGTTGTTAGTACTCCTGAGGTTCAGGTTCAAGATGAACAGATCCCTCTCAAGGAACCCTCTCCATCCTCAGCTCAGTCTCCCATTGAAGAAGCAGAACAGCATGATAGTATCATCCTGTCCGATGAAGAGGAGTTATCCCCAGAACCTATTGAGCCTCCTCTAAGGACTTTAGCCTTCACTCTCCCCTCCTTCACAGATCCCCTAGATTCAGTAGAAATCACTCACACCAAGAGAACTGCTAGCTCAGTGGTTGTGAAAGAAATCCCTCCTTTGACTCCCTCAGTCTCTCAGCTCCCTCAGGTCTCTACTTCTGCCAGTGCTCCATCTTCTGCTTCCCTCAGCTCCTCAAACATCATCAGTAAGATTGAGAAGATGCTCCAAGAACAGAGACATTACTTTGATGAGTCTCTGAAATCAGTTAACAATAAGGTCTCTGCTCTTGAAATTGAGATGAGCAGAGGCTTTGCAGAAATTCAAGCCAACACTGACGAACTTAAACAACTCTTCAAAATAGGTGGAAAAGCGATAGATCACACCATCACCAGCTTGGGTGAAGTCAGAAACCAATCTGAAACAGTGGCACATAACCAGATTCTGCTAGACCAAAGAGCTGAAGCCAATGTGATGAAAGTTTGTGAAGAAGTAGGCACATTCAGAGATGAAGCTATTGAAAAGCAATCTGTAGAAATCAGCAAGGGGGAGAAAATTGTGAAAGAACAAGTTGAGAAAATTTCTGCTGAAATCTCTACCAAGTCTAAAGAGACCCTGGATGGATTAGTTAACACCATGAAAGCAGATATTCTAGCACAGCTACAGTCTATCAAATTCTATATTTATGACACTGCAGTTTGGGTACATAATCAGAATTTTCCAGAATTCTAGCTCGACCCCTCCATCATTCCTAAAGGCTTAGATCCTCTTGAGGAACATCCTCCATCTGATGCCCAGGTTCATGCTACCATTCCAGAGGCAGTGCCAACCTTCTCTCCCAGACCTGCTGGAGAGATGTCTGAGCCTCCTCTTTCATATTCTAATTTGTGGAAAGAGGATGTCCCTGCCAGCTCTCAGGGGCACTTTGATCGAGGTACTTCCTCCTCTAGAAGACCTGCTGATCAGGGTGGCCCCAGCAAGAAAAGAAAATATGGTGACAGCGCTTCTGCTAGCCGTTCTGCACCTAAGAGAGAGCAAGCTCAAGCTTCAGAGGGCAGATCAGAGTCAGTATATTCAGAAGTTTGGAGTCCAACCTCAAAATCTTTAATCTTTGACACTCTAAAGCAGGTTACTGATTTTGCGGAAAATAAAGACAAATTCTACAGCTACTCAGAATGGAAAGCCTATGATGCATCTCAAATCAATATCAGATTACATGACAGGCAATGGGGATTCAACAATCCAGCAGCTCCTCCAAGGCCAAAGACTTATTTTCCTAAACCCTTCAGTTATTTGGAAAGGCAAGAGCTGAAGAAAGCTAAACTTCACAGAGAAAATTACCCCTGAAAGTGTTTTGTGGAACTGGAAAATCTTTCTATTTAATATATCTAATTCTGATTATGGTTCCCTTATTTGCTATTATTCTCTGTTTTAGTCATTTTTTATTGCTTGTTGTTATAAATGATCATTTCTTTTCTAGAAATTCATCTTAGTGCAAAGGGTGCTGACTTCTACAAATAGGGGGAGATTGTTGGGAATTGTCTTCACAATACCCCAGATTTGTGGGAAGTCAGACCTGAAACTAAGATGAATTAAGTTGTATTTGATGTTGTGTTTAAGTTGTGCATGCAGGACTCTATTGCCAAGTGTAAACCAATGTCAGTCTATAGTGGGTCATCAAACACAGGACCATACAATGTAATTCCTCATTGTGTGATCCAAGGTGTTGACTCATGTATAGCCTCTCTATTGGGGTACATTTTGTTTCCATGCACTTGGACTACTGGACTCTGGAGTATTGAAGACTTTCTCAGAAGAAATTTTTTTTTCTCTCTAAGTCCACATACTCGAGTAGTATCTTCTATATACTCGAGTAAGTGACTTAGTACTCGAGTAGATTGGATTATATACTCGAGTAGTTCTCAAGTTACTCGATTAAGTGTTCTGATCGTACTCGAGTTGATCTGGACTTCTCATCTCAGAAAGTTTCTAAGTCCATATACTCGAGTAAATCCTTTCATACACTCGAGTACTTCTTTTCCTTACTCGAGTAGGTGTTTGTGTACTCGAGTAGAGCCTTAGCCATACTCGAGTAGTCTCTTAGTTATACTCAAGTAGGGCTAGCTGTTCAGTCTAAATATTTCTAAGTCCACATACTTGAGTAACTTCGCTCATATACTCGAGCAAGTGGCTTATCACTCGAGTAGATCCTTCTTATACTCGAGTAGACTGGCTTAGCACTCGAGTAGACTTTTCTTATACTCGAGTAGTTTGGATTAGTACTCGAGTAGATGTTTCTACTTACTCGAGTAATCTGTCTAGAGTAACTCGGGTAGTTCTTCCAAGGCACTCGAGTAGTCATTTCTTTTACTCGAGTACATGTTTCTTTTATCTACTCGAGTAGCAGACCTTTATACTCGAGTATCTTATCTAACCCGAGTATGTCGGCTCAGAATTCTAGAAATCATTAAGTCCAGAATTGACGGAGATTTGAAATTAACCTTTTACTGATTGGTCCACGTGTCAATCTTAATTACGATTATGACCGTTGGAGTTAGCCTATAAGTAGGTTCTTTCAGATTTGACTAAATACGTTTTTACAGAGATTATCTTTTAAGAAAGAGAAAATCCCGAAAACCCTAATTTTCTAATCCGCCGCCATTACCATTTTCGGGACAAGCTCTGGATCGTCGTTCTCACGCCGCTGCTATCGATCTCAGTTTTTCTAGCGATCCAAACTCAAGAAGAATCATCTGATCTCTCCGTTCTTCATCGTCTCTGATTTACTTTCTTGATCGTGGTGATTCCAGATCTTAGAATCGTGGATCTCAGTCAAGTCTTCTTCAAGTGTTTCTGTTTAAAACGAAAAGCTCTCAAGAAGAAGATTACGTCAAAGATCCAGATCTGTGATATTCTTGTTGTAAATTTTATTTAAACAAATTTCATTGTAGGAGATCTTTCTCCGAGTGGTAGGAAGTTTTAACTTCTGAGTGTAGATCCATTTGGGATCGAGTTTTTGTAGGAACGTGGTTCCAAGGTGTAGGATTGTTTTTGCAATCCGAGATAGTCGAGTAGCCGAGTCTAGTGATTTGCTAGATTGGTGAGAAAAGTGGACGTACCCAAGATTTGGGAACCACTATAAATCTCTTGTCGTCTGTGTGATTGCTTGATTACGGATCTGTGCTGTGTTATATTTTTTATTCCGCATTTGACACAAAATTCACCTATTCACCCCCCTCTAAGTGATTTAGGTTGACAACTTAGCGCTCTTAAGTGCTATCTCCATTGCACAAAATCCTGTGCACCACTCTAGAACCAAGCACATTGAGATTAGATACCATTTCCTAAGAGATTGTGTGGAAAAGAACAAGATCAGTCTTGAGTTCATATCCACTGACCTTTAGAGAGGTGATATTTTCACAAAGCCCTTAGATGAACAGAAGCATTTGTTCTTTTTGGTTCAACTAGGCATGATTAATGGAAAAGACTAAGTGTGACTTCTGCCTTTGTTGAACTCTGTTTGAAGATCGTCGAACGACCTTCGACGATAGTCGAACAGGTCGAGCCTATCGTCGACCTACGGGCGACGACAGCTTATTTGTTTGTAAAGACAGAAATAGTCGAACGATTGATCGACTACTCTGCTTCAGGAAATGATCATCGAACGACCGTTCGACCATCGTCTCCAGTATCTGTTAAAATAGATCGACGATTGCTGTTTTAATATAAAACCGATGGTCGACCTAGGTTAAAAGATCGTTCTATTTGTAGTCGATGGAGCTCGTCTTTTCGCATTCCGTCTTTCTGTTTGAGCTCTGCCTCACGCTCTCTGCCATTTCGTTTTCGTCGTCTCTCTCGTCTTCTCCAACACAATCAATGACGATTGCTCATGCTCTTCTATCAGTGATGAAGTTCGACGCTGGCTTCAGCGTAGATTTTGACTCCTTCAGCGCCTGTGATTCTGAGATAGTAGAAATCCTCCAGCTCAGCAAGGAACAAGGACTGGAATGGCTAATGTCAACAAGAATCAAGATAAACTTCCTAGAGATTAAAGAGTTGGGTTTCACTTCGTCTTCTAGTGACGAATCTATGACTGGAACGATTGGCGGCGAAGAGGTAAGCTTGACTCCTGCCGTATTAACTGATATCTTCGGATTACTGAATGGTGAAGAGGAATATGAACAAGATACTCCAGAGTTTGTGAGGATGTTGATCGAATTAGGACATGCAGAAGGCATTCCTTCTAAATTGCTAAAGGTTTATTTTCCGTTAAGGATAAAGTTCTTGGCTGAACTAGTTGGAAAAGTGCTTCTGGGCAAGCACTCTGCTCATGATAACATCACTAGGCAACAGTTTGCCTTGATGTGTGCAATAGTAAATAAGAAACAGATAAATTGGGCAGGAATTATGTTTGATTTGATAAGAAAGAAGAATAACAAGAAGGAAGTATTCCTGGGTAGGGTACTTGGGAAATTTCTAAGAGAGAAATATCCCCAATTGTTGGTTAAAGTCTCAACATCCATCAATGCCAGTAAGATGGATCCAACATTGTTTGTTAAGTGGAAAAGGAGTTTTCAGAAGCCTTCTCCAGCAGGGGTATCTCCAGTTGTGTCTGAGAGCACAAGGACTGTTTCAGTCACTCCCCACCTACATTAAGCAGGATCTTCTATTCTCTCCATTCCATCCACTTCTTCTGCATTACCATCCACTTCTACTGAAGTGCCATCTACATCTGCATTACCATCTACTTCAATTGCAGTTCCATCTACTTCAATTGAAGTACCATCTTCTGCCTCTCTTCTTCTTGACCCTTCCACAATTCTCCATGCATCACTAGCATCTCCTCTTCCTTCTCATCTTGCTAGGATTTCTCATCCTAGTTTTGATTTATTGGTTTCTGAGCTATCCACTCCTCCTTAGTCACCAATTCCTCAATCAGATCATATTGATTTTCCTGCATCCACCCATCAATCACCAGTTCACACTCCATCTCATCAAGAGAACACCATCCCTGATGATCACCCATCTACTGTGATTCCCCCTCCATCATTTGAAATCACACCAGCCTTCATTGCAACCATCTTGGAGCTACTTACTCCTTCAATCAAAGTCATGATTGAAGCGGTAATTGCCCCTCTCGTTTCTTCCATCTCTACCTTGTCATCTTCCATCCTAGCCCTCTCAAAATCTGCTGAGCCATCTTCAGTTAGGGTCCTGACTTCAGTTTCTACTGAAATCAGATAGGGGGAGATGTTCGAGGAAGATGCCTCTGGACTGCCCCTTGTTTCTCATCCAGTAGAGCCCCAAGCTGAGATTAAAGAAGTAACAGCAGCTCCAGTTGACATTGCAACATCCTCTGTAGTTCCAGCACCAGTTCAGAAGCCTTCTGATATCATAATGGAAGCAGAATTTGCATTCAAAGTATGCCTCGAAGAAGCTTCTCTTCCCTTAGTTGCTCTTTTCCTAGAAGGAGTCATTACCTCCTTTCTAGATGACTTGTGGGAGTTAGGAAATTCTGAAGAGAATCCTGAAGGTAATTCATTTACTCATTTCTTTGACATGTTAACTGGCATGCTAGTTTGTGAATACTTAGAAGGGATGTTTCAATTTCATTTAGCAAATCTGTGTTCCTGATACTACAGATCTAGTTGAAGAAGTTCAAGAACTTGCTCAACAACCAGTGCAAGAACCTGTTATTCAAGATCATATATCTTCTCCTCCAGCTAAGGTAGCTGTGAATGATGAACTGGTCCTCATGACAGTTGCAGTTGAGAAAGAAACATTTTCAGATGTTCAAGAAGAAAAGTCTACAGTCTGGGATGACACCCCAGGACTAGATCTAGATACTCTTCTGGCACGGGATGCCTTAGAAGAAGAGAAAGAGAAAGCTGTTTTAAAAGATAAAGAAAAAGCTGTGCAAGAGGCTTTTGATCCTTATGATCTACCTCAATCATCTTAATCTGATGATGAAGATGACTCTAATGATTCAGAAGAATCAAAGAAAAGGAAATCTACAAAAAGGAAAAGAAAAGCTGCTGCTCCTCCTCCATCTAATCCTGATCATGATATTCCATATTATATCTTGAAAGGAATAGATCCCAAGTCCAAAGAATATCATCACTGGATGGGATTCTCCAAGAATTAGCAAAAGCAAAGAAAGAAATCTAAAAGATATGATAGTCCAGCACCTAAGTGGACCCCTAGAGGTCCTCCTCCTCCACCTCCTAGTTCAGGAGCTTCTAGTAATATGTCTGCAAATCCTTCAGCCCCGTCTGCTCGATTCACTCCATCTCAATCTCATCAAAGAAAAGGCAATCCAGGATATCAAAGCATATCCCAATCTGGATATCAAAGGCAAGAAACTGATACAAGAGAGCAAGTAAAGGAGGTAGTATATCAGAAACCAACTTTTTCTCCTCCTCCTTCTCCCAAGAGAAGAGCATCACCTTCCAAAGAAACCGAAAGCATATCTTCCTCAAAGCCAGCTCAAGCAAAGAAAACTGATTCAAAAGGTAAAAGAGTTATTTTCTCTAAAAAATCAAGTAAGAAATATGCTGAGTTTGCTCCTCCTTCTTCCTTAGTTATTCAAGAAAATAGAGAGCCAACTGCAAGCATGTTAGAACTATCTACAAAATTTAAAGCTACAAGACCTTTAGATTCAACTAGTGAAAATGAATATGAAAGTCAAGAGCTCAATCCTGATTTCAGGATGGCTAGATTTCTTGAACTAGTTTGATCAGCCCATATCAGAAAAGCCAAAGCTGAAGGAAAAGATAGTACAGGCTTAAATACTATGTCTAAATTTAGAAAGAAGGAGCTAGACAAATTCCAGGTTAGACCTGAGGTTTTTGATCCTTCAAAATATATGGAAAAGCACCCTGAAGCAGTAGTACCAAGAACAGGAGAATCTAGAATTATTGGAGAACAAGATTTAAAGATATCAAAGAAAGAAGCTTTAGACCCTTTCAGAAAAATTTCTTTTCTTCCTGGTTCCTCTGTATCTAAATAAGATTCTGATGCTTCTTAAGTTTCATTGATTGACAGTTGTTTATTTGTCTGTTTGATTGATGCTATTTGTTGCTTAGATATTTCTTTTCCTGAATTATATTTATTTCCAGTAGTTTGTTTTGTTTATTTTGTTTTTGAGAGACTTAACCCAAATAGGGGGAGATTGTTGGTACCCTAGTTTGGATTTGAGTTTAGTCTTCTCATTTAGTCTCTTGACCAGAGATTTATCTATGGTCAAAGGTTAGGTTTTTAGTTAGATTGCTCTAGTTGTAGAGTTGTCACTTATCCAGATGAAAATTTGGTTAAGTTGTTTTTGGTTCGACTATAGTCGAACGCCGCTCGACTATCGTCTATCGACTGGTCGATGATCGTCTATCAGTTGGTCGACGTTTGTCTGTCAGCAGATCGTCTAACTCTGAGTTAATTCAACTCTTGTTAGCTCGAAAATATGTGGTATCTGCCTCGTCGATCGTCGAACCCCGCTCGACTTCTTTTACCAGACAGATTTCCTGATAGTGCGACTATCTGCCTTGGATAGTTCAACTATCTTATAGCTCGACTATCTATTTGATAGGTTGACTATCTATTCTTCTTGATAGTTCAACTATCTGCTTGGATAGTTCAACTATCTGATAGCTCGACTATCTGTTTGATAGGTCGACTATCTATTTTGTTTGATAGTTCGACTATCTGTCTTGATCGGTCGACTATCTGTTCTGTTTGATAGTTCAAATATCTGTATTGGATAGTTCAACTATCATATAGCTCGACTATCTGTTTGATAGGTCGACTATCTGTTTTGCTTGATAGTTCGACTATCTGCCTTGATAGTTCGACTATCTGATAGCTCGACTATCTGTTCTGATAGTTCGACTATCTGCTGTGGTTGTACGACTATCTGCTTTGATAGTTCGACTATCTATGTCATTCGACTATCTGTTCTGATAGGTCGACGATCTCTGTGCCTCGTTCGACGATGTTTGAGGATCGTTCGACGATATTTTGTCTGCCTGTAGTAATTTTGTACTCCTTCTGTTCTATGATTTAATTCCTGTTTATTTAGCATATTTTATTAAAGATTATTTCATTGATTTTGTGCATATATATCAAGGCAATCTTTGCCCCATCCTTTGTGCATAAGTCAAGCTTTATCTGACAAAGTTTTTTGTCTTATTAGTTGAAATAACTTTTTGCTTTATTCTGCCATGCTGTCCTTTATAGCCGTTAGACACAAAAGTCTTCTTTGGCCGTAAAGAGTTTAGTCTGATGTGACTTTCTTTAGTACTCCTTTTATCAGATTGGATTTGCAGCTTCTTAGAAAGCTTTATCCATTATAGCATGTCTGCCTGCAGGATATGTTTTGCTTTATGCTTTTTGCAGCCCAGATTGCAAATTTCAGAAGAAGACAAAATTCAAACAAAGATTAGAGCCGTTGCAAAGGCCAATATATAAAGTGCTTTCAAAACAACAAGAATATATACAGATACACACAGAATAAAGATCAAGACAGATTCAAAGCAAGAAAGATCTACAGCTCTCAGAAATTCACATTCAACTGAGAAGATCATCTCTCTTCAACATTCTTCTTCAACCCTGAGTCCATCCTGCTTACAGGAACATTTACTCAGTGCCTAGAAGAAGAAGAAGAAGAAGAAGAAGAAAGGAAGCTGATTAAAGAAGAACAACCTATTACAAATCAAGAGTCTTCTTCAAGCTTCTCCTTCAGAATTTCAAGACAGTTCTCTGTCAAGAATTCAGAAGAGTTCCTGTACCCTGAGGCAAGACTTCTTCCTGGATATTCTCTAAGCCAGGAGAAGCCTTGATTCTTTAGAGCTTTCTAGCTCTGTGCAATCCACTAGCTTCTCTTATCTGTTTAACAATAGAGAAGAAACTTTAACTTTCTCAACCTCCTGTATAAAGGGTTATTACTCCCTTCAAAAGTGAATCTTGGTGGCAGGGCACCTGATCAAAAACCTATGTTGGATTTTGAGCTCCTGATCAAAAGCTCAAAGGGTCTACTTGATCTACCTGAAGCAGATCAGTTGGTGGTAGGGCACCTGAACAAAAACCTGTAGTGGATTCCTACCAGGGTGGTAGAAGAGTGGACGTACCTATTTAGAGGGAACCACTATAAACTTCTTGTGTCGTCTGTATTTCTTAATTAATTTATTGCACTGTGGCTTTGAGTAGAAATAACTAGGATTGCTAGTTGCTGTGATAGGACCAAAGCTCAACTATAATTACAGTTAGCTTTCTCTAGTGCACTTCACTTTGTGTTAGGCTCTAGGGTTTCAAATATCTATAAACTCATTCCGCAAATTAACTCTAAGGGAGTTGAGTAGGGTGTCATAATTTTTGAATACTCTATTCACCCCCCCCCCTCTAGAGTTGTATCTATCCTCACTTTCAGCTTCCTAACCCTGGTCAATACGGCGCGGTCGTTGGAGAAAGATCTAAGGAATGTAAAAGCGAAGAAAGACTCTAGTGCAAAGAGGATGGAGTTTAAGGTGTCGACCTCCTCGAAGCCTGGTTTCTGTAAGTTTAATAAGAAGGCTAGGACTTCGTATTCAGCCACTTATTCTGGTGCATCTGGGGAGACTATAGGCTGAACCCCGAGCACATGATATAAATGTGGGAAGTCGGGACACTTTGCCCGAGATTGTTAGAGCGGACGTCCAAAGTACGACAAGAAACCTGGAGCAACCTACGAGGAGAAGGCAAGGCGGTGGAGTCAACCGCATCACACTATGCACCAGCCCAACCTAGAGTTTATAACCTTGGCCAGCAAGAGGCCATAAAGCAAACGGACGTGGTGACTTGTACGGCTTAAATTTGTTGCAATTTAGCTTTAAATACCTGTTACCTTGCGCATGTTAGCTTATTACTGCTTGTACTAGGCTTTGTTTTTATTTCCGATAATCCGGCGAGAACACTGTTCGATCCAGGAGCTTCGCACTCCTTTTTGCCCGAAGGATTTGTATCGCGCATCAGAGTACCTTTTTCGATGGCAAAGGAAAAATTGGATGTGTTGTTGCATAATGGGTTTTCAATACGAGCAGATAGAGTTTATTGCGTAAAGATATGGATTGGGAGTCAGGAGTTTGACTTGCAAGCATTATTACTACCATTAGTGGAGTTCGACGTGATATTTGGTATGGACTGGCTCTCGGAGCAGCAGGCATACATTGATTGCAACCCCAAGATGGTCAAATTGGGGACTGATCATGAGACGACATTTGCAGGCTTGAAAGGGTCGAGCAAGACTTTGATGTCTGCTCTTCAAGTGGTTAAGGCAGTTCATGCTGGTGCATAGCTGTTCTTCACACTAGTGGAGGCTTCGAAGCCTAAACCTTGTTTGGACAGTATCCCGGTTGTATCTGAGTATCCTGACGTGTTCCCTGACGATCTCCCTGGAGCCCCATTTCAGCGAGAGATCGACTTTTTTATTGAGCTAGTGCAAGATGACAAACCTGTGTCATGCTCTCCGTATCGTTTAGCACCTAAGGAGATGGTGGAACTGAAAGTTTAACTTCAAGAGCTATTGGAATAGGGCTATGTGCGTCCGAGTTCATCTCCTTGTAGCGCACTAGTCCTCTTTGTTAAGAAGAAGGACTGAAGCTTGCGACTCTGTATTGATTACAGAGAGCTGAATAAGTTAACGGAGAAGAAAAGTATTTGATCCCAAGGATTGATGATCTGTTCGATAAGTTAGTTGGGTTATCGGTGTACTCGAAATTTGATCTTAAATCCGGATATTACCAGCTGAGGATACGAGAAAGTGACATCCCCAAGACAGCTTTCAGCACGCGGTATGGGCATTATGAGTTCACCGTCATAATGTTTGGGAAAACTAATGTGCCATCCGTGTTTTTGGATCTGATGAACAGAACGTTCATAGAGTACCTGGACTACTTCGTGATAGTCTTTATCGATGATATATTGGTGTACTCGTAGTGCGAGGAGGATCATTTCAAGCATCTTCATTTGGTGTTGGAGACGTTAAGGAGGAATAAAATATATGCCAAATTCTCCAAATGCGAGTTTTGGTTGTCCTCAGTAGCTTTCCTTGGTCATATAGTTAGTGGAGAGGGAATTGTAGTGGATCCGACTAAGATAGTTGTTATATTGGAGTGGCCTATATTATCTTCGGTAGCTGAAGTCCGGAGTTTTTTGGGACTTGCCGGCTATTGTAGGCGCTTCGTAGAGAACTTCTCGCGAATAGCGTTACCCCCACACGACTTTGACGAGGAAAGATTAGAAGTTTGTTTGGATGCCTGAGTGTGCACAAGCTTTCAAAGAACTGAAAAGACAGTTGACCACGACGCCTATTCTATGTTCGTCGAGTGGGATCAAAGGATTTGAGATCTACAGTGATGCTTCGGGCAGTGGTTTGGGTAGTGTTCTACTGCAGCATGTGAGTGTAATAGCTTATGGCTCGCATCAGCTTAAGGTACACGAGAGGAATTTTCTAGTCCATGACTTGGAGATATCAGCAGTGATATTTGCCCTGAAGCTATGGAGGCACTAACTGTATGGTTAGAAGGTCGATATCTACGCCGATCACCCGAGCCTGAAGTACTTGTTGGATCAAAAGGACCTAAACAAGCGGAAGCGGAGGTTGATGGAGTCCCTGGGTGACTACACCTTCAAAATATATTATGTGTCTGCGAAAGGCAATGTGGCTGCTGATGCGTTGAGTAGCAGGGGTCCCGCGCAGGCCAACTGATTGTCAATACATGATAAGCGTTTGATTCGTGACTTGGAGGCATTGGAGATCTTTTGTGTTGACAAGCAAACTAGTGCCGAAGCACAACTGAACTGGATAAAGGTGCAGTATGACCTTACTGATAGGATTTTGAAAGCTCTAGATGGGGATGACAACGTGAAGCAGTTTATGGATGAGGCTTTGGATGGGTCAAATTCCCAATTTTATGTTAAGGATGGACTGTTATGGAGAGACATTCGTCTGCGCGTCCCAAATATGGATAAACTACGGGAGGAATTGATGTACGAGGCTCATCATACCAAGTACTCAATTCACCCAGGGAGCACAAAGATGTTTAAAGATATGAAAAAGTTGTTCTGGTGGCCAAGACTTAAAAAGGACATAGCACATTATATGGAGAAGTGTCAAACGTGGGCTTTGGTGAAGGCAGAATGCCAGAAGCCTGGAGGTTTCTTGAAGTCCTTACCAATCCCGGAGTGGAAGTTCGACGATATTTTAATGGATTTTGTGCATGGGTTGCCAAGGTTGCAGAAGGGAAACGACGCCATCTGGGTGATCGTAGATAGATTGATGAAAGTGTCGCACTTCATTCTGAATAGGAAGGATGATTCAGTGGATAAGCTAGAAAAATTCTATGTAGATAACATTATTCGACTGCATGGTGTGCCCCACAGCATCGTGAGTGATAGAGTGTAATATCCCATTTCCGACCAGACCCTTAGGAGAGGTTTTGTCATGACCAATTCATGACAAAGCCCTAGGAAGCCCAAGAAGGCCAAGTGACCCGGACTCAAGGTGAAAATCACCTTGGTCTGCAAATAGTAGGGCAGAAATTTACTTAAAACAGGATTTGGGCTTAGGCGTTGAGTGCGTCTAGTGCACTCAATGCCAAAAGGTGAACGGCATTGAGTGCACTGACTGAACTCAACGCCATCCTGTGTAGGATGGTTGGCATTGAGTCAGCTGATCTCACTCAATGCCATATTCTGGATGGCGTTGAGTGATCAGAGCTCACTCAATGCCTTAATCTTGATGGTATTGAGTGAGCAGAGCTCACTCAACGACATTATCTGGATGGCATTGAGTGAGCAAAGCTCACTCAACACGATAATTTGGATGGCGTTGAGTGAGCTGAGCTCACTCAACGCCATAGTCTGGATGGCGTTGAGTGAGCTGATCTCACTCAACGCTATAGTCTAGATGGCGTTGACTCAGCAGAGCTCACTCAACGCCATAGTCTGTAAGGGCCGTATCCTGGTGGCATTGAGTTAGCAGAGCTCACTCAATGCCGTATCCTGGATGGCATTGAGTGAGTAGAGCTCACTCAACGTCGTATCCTGGATGGAGTTGAGTGAGCAGAGCTCACTCAACATCGCAGCCTGGATGGCGTTGAGTGAGCAGAGCTCACTCAACGCCGCAGCCTGGATGGCATTGAGTGAGCAGAGCTCACTCAACGCCGCAGCCTGGATGGCGTTGAGTGAGCTTAGCTCACACAACCCCATTTTACTTAGAAATTTTTGAGAAGTATGGCTTGGTTGCCGGTCCAGTTGAACTGGGCCGTTCTAGGAAGTGGGCCAGAATGTGTTATTGGGTCGTTTCTTTTATTAATACCTAGTTAAGTCTCATTTTAAAATAATTGACTGGTCAATGCCACGTGGTCATCGGCTTTGGAAATGAGGAGGAAGTTTCACTGTTTCAGCCATGGCCGAACGACGGCTTGCATGGCTATTAAATTAGCATTCAAGCTTGGCCCCTCGTTTTTGCCAAGTAACGGCTGGATTCAAGTCTTCATGGGGAGAGAAGGAGTTTCCAGCCTTTCACCAGCTATTTTTAGCCATTTCATCTCCCCTCCACCATGGCCGAAGCACACTTTTAAGGAAGCATTAATGGCTGGACAGCCTATACCCACCCGCATCACCATTTCTTCCCTTTAAAAGACTCCCTCGACTTAGAGATGAAGTTTCCACCCAAACCCGACGGATTGGAGCTTTGTGCTGTGCTGCAAAAGAATTCCGGCGACGCCACCACCGTGTCAATGGAATCCCGACGATCGGCTCGTCTCCAAACCACTAACAAGGTCCTCCTCTACTCCTTTTTTTGTGGGCAGATTGTAGGAATCATTTAGGACAAGAATCGGACTCAATTGAGCCGATCCAAGTTTTCATTTCCATGGTTTTTCAAAAAAAACATGGTGGTCGGGTTCGCCGGAAACCGCCACCTCCGGCGGCCAAACCACCGCCGACCGATAGCCATCACCTCGACGGAGGTGGTGGTGGCGGTGGATGGCCAGGGAGGTGGCCAAATGGCCGGCGGTGGCTCAAGCAAAGATATAGGTTTTAAATGTTTTTAGGGTTGTTGGTTCGGGTTTTTGAGAAGATGAACAGTAACTTATAATACTTAATTGTTATATTTATATATATAATAATGCTATTTGTTACCCCTTTAACTTGCACATTTTGATGTCGTTAAATGAGGTATTTATAGGCTGATTTAGGAAAAATGGTCATTCACAGAAGTTGTAGCCCTTCGAGTTTAGATTATTTTAAAATTTATTTCAACTTGTTTGGGTAAGTGGTTTGACCATAGAACCCATTTTGGTGGGACATATACCTAGGGCTATCCTGAGATTCAAATGGATTCCCACACTTCATCCATTGTCCAAATGATTTGAAATTTGGGCAGGGAGTCTACACTAGCGATACCTAGGGCCTGTACAAAAATGGGAATTATTGGAGAATATTTTTCTATAGTTTTTAGATAAATTTAATAATCCTTATATAAATTAATTAGGTGGCCTAATGACTTCCAAACCCTCCCAATTTTTGGTGAGTGATCCCTGGGTTCATCATAAGGCTCTGAATAATTTTTCATCTCATTTGGAGATGTTTTAGATTGGAAATGAACAAACCTAAGCTTTGCCCTATTAAGGGATTTTTAGGTCAAGAGTGCACTTTGTGATTTGAGTGGTCAAATCACCTCAACAGAGACTGAGATTTTGACCACTGACTAGGAATGATTCCTAGCACCCTCTCATGGATTTTGAGGTGGATTGGGCTAGAATTGCCCGAGGACCCAAGTCCAAACCCTAAGGATGGTTCTTGGTGGTTTGTGAAGGGCAAGTAGTCAAATGACCTGGTTATGATTTGAAACTTAGTAGAGAGAATTCTAGGGTAGCTAGAATCCTCTTGCAGAAATCTAAATAGATTTTAAAGTAAATAAGTCCCTCAAAACCCTAACCCTAGTTTAGGGCACAAAACTTGTAGTGATAGAAAATGTCACTAAAACTCACTAATCAGTGATGAGATTTGGGTAGAATAGTGTTTGAAGTTCGTACAAGCTCTGGAGATTTTGTTATGAATTTATGACTATTATTTTTGATACTTCATTAACAATTTAGTAATTTGTATTATTTACTTTGAAATTTATTGTGGAGTAACTACTTTCTGGAAATTGATGAACTTTAGACAGAGAACTTTTTATGTTTTAAAGCTCTGAGAATTTTTATGGGATTTTTGGAAGATTATTTTTAAGGGTTGCTTCATTAAGTATTATTTCCCAAGAAAACTTAATTAAATTTATTTTGGTAACTAGCAAGCCTGTAAAATTATGATCTTTGCACAATGACCCTTTCTGTACCATATTAAGATTCTGTAGTTTTTATATAATTTTCTGATGAATAATTTTGGTATTTCCTTCTTTACTTACGGTTAATGGAATTATAGTGGATAAATTAATTAGAGGCTAAATCAATTCTGTAAAATCATGGAAATTAATATTTATTGATATCTCTCTGTTATTTAGTGATTACAATTTTTGGGTGGCCATTACTTGAGAAAATCATGTAGTTCATGTTTAAAATTACCCATGACCAATCTTTTGGGAAAATTAAATAAATATTGGATTAATTTGGAAAATTATAAATTTCTGGATTTAGGCTAATTATGTCATGATAGACCTCCAGTAAATTTTATAGGAGATTTGGAAGACAATTTGGAGTACCTCCCTTTAAATACCTCATATAGCTTAGGATTGTTTGTGTTTAGTAAAAACTGCTGAAATCATATTAAGCTGCAGGATTAACCTAGAGGATTTGGATATTGGGATAATGGTTTGGAAATGTGTATGAATGCACCCTCAGTAACCAAGATGAGGATAGGTTGGTAGGTTGTCTAGTCATAAGAGGTGCTCGGGACCGATGAAAGATCGTCCTCCCCGGTAGGAGAGGAAGAGTCTTAATATACATGGTTAGATTAAAAGTAATTTGAAAGGGATCGGGTAATGGGTAATAACCAATAAAAGTAAGTGCCTTGTGAAAGGGAGCTTTAGGCTTCAGCCCATCGTAGTTCCTAGTGCCCTTTGAGAGCCCTTCATAGGGTATGTCGGTGGCAGTCCTGGGCTAACATAAACCGTAGGAATAATAAACTAAAAGAGCAACTAGTATAACTAGGGTTGCACATTCACACACCCCGGTAGTTAGGGAGGTAGATTAGGTTGGTTTGATTGTCATTTAGACGGTAGCTTCTGAAGGTAGATGAATGGACGGGACAGTCCGGGGAGCCGAGGGCTCGAGGGTTTAAATATAGAATAAGGTGGTTGGTCTTCGGTATTTGATTGTCGTTCACACCGACATCGATACATAGACTCGGCGGTATGTGACACTTAGCCAAAGAAAGTCTTGTGGTTATAGCCAGAACTAGTATGCGAATACTCTAGGTTGTGTTCTTCTAGGGGCGTACGGAAGGGCTAGGCCCGGTAGTGTGGATACCCGCCTAAGAGTGGGGGGCCCGACCCACTGTCTCCATTTGCCACTATGGAGGTTATAGGGAATAAAGCTAGCTGCTCAAACAGGGGGAACTAAAGGTCTGTGCACATAGAGTCGTGTGTGTGAGTTGCACTTGCATGAATAATGACATAGCATATCACTACACTCAGATTTACATACAACCGACACCCCAACGTATAAATCGGTAAAGGACATTTTATATGATGGGAGCCTTGCAGAAGACCCCTTAACTTATAAGTTTGTATGAGCATTCATATAAGTTAAGGTTACTTACTTATTTTCTATTTGTCTTCTTAGATATATACTGCTCGCTACATGTTTACTTTACTGCTCCCTATCGTAGAACTGCTAGATGTACATTATTTTAATCAGCTATTTATAAACCATGAATTACTGTTAGACATGTTCCGCTGTCACCCGCCTTGCTTATTCTCCACCTTTGTAGCTTCCCCCTCCTCTCCGCTCGGTGCTTAGGAGTCGTGGGGGGAGGGGTATGGGATGATTGGGCTAGTCTTTATGACTAATGTTTTCGAACCACAACATTACAGGAGCTCTGGATGGGAGACAGGGACCAGTAGTCAAGGGACCAGCACCAGCGGAGTACGCATGGAGGTGGGCCAGTCTTGTTCCAGAGTACCTATGACCAGCTCCGTGAGTGATTAGTACTTCTTATAGCTTCCGCGATGGGCCATTTATAGTTAGGACTCTGATGTATCGGGCTTGAGCCCGTTTATATATTTCATCTGTATTGTTCTTTTGCAGTACTTTCTACTTTCTATATATTGATGGACTTGCTGTGATTTTTATTCATATATGATTATATGGACGTGTGGCATTTATTTCTCTCTCTTTGTGATCGAAAAGGGCCGGCAGAGTTGGCCTTTTGTAGTGGCAGCCTTCCTGAGTGTCAGTGCCACCGAAAAGCGGAAATTCTGGGCATAAGACCCCGATGGTTTAAAAAGAAAAAAAAGGTGTCTTACAAGTGCTATCAGAGGAGACCTCGATCGAAAGAGAAGTAGTCCACAAACCTTGGGCCACCCCCGTGCGAGCTTAGTTTGCGGACAAACTAGCAGCGGAAGCAGTGGTATGCCCATTGATGGGCTAAAACCCAAACAGGCCAGTGTACCTGTCGAATCGTAGTATCAAGGTCGTATTTAAACTCGGGGTTGTCAAGTACTGCTACTCACGCTTGAACTATTATCCTAGTGGAAAACTGTTGGGATTTGAGAATTTTTTTTAAAGTAAAATAAATGAAAATTTTTAGACGAAAAACTTATATTAAAAAGATAGCATTCGATCAATGATTCACCATAAAATTAAATGAGAGGGATAAAAAGGTATAGTTTTTAATTTGTAAATCATACTTGACCTCGACGGATCCGATATTAGGAAATAATCTCGTTAGAGAATTAAATCCCCTGACTTATAGACGTTCTGACCGAAATCTCTTTCAAGTCAAAAAGGCCTAAAGTCGCATTATCGAAGTGACCCGCACTATTGGATTTGACTCCAATCCGGAAGATTTACGTCATCCTATCTCTAGGGTTGTGCTCAACTCCTTCCTTCTTTGAGTGATCTTTCACATTGACGAGCCTCTCGGCTACTCAAATATGAGATCCTAAGCCTACTACCGTATACCAAAAATACAGAGTCGACTCAAAATAAATCAAAGAAGGATCGAGTAAAATTAAGCAAAGATAAAACTATGAAATAAAAGAAACCCTCATCTCATTTTATGGATCCTCACGATCGAAGGCTAAGAGAAATTATCTATGCATAATGGAAAGGAAAACTATAATAAAAAGAGAAGAAAATTTCATTAATAACAATTTATAAAAAGAGAAGTACACAATGCTTAAAATAAAACGATATTAATATCTCTTAAACAAAATGAAATTACAACAAGGCAAACTAGGAAATGCAATTACAAAAGCTCTCTTGACTTGTACTCTCCACTTGCTTTCTCCAAAAGCCAACCTCCAAAATATGAGACCATGGGCTCCTTTTATAGATAAGGAGGGAAGATTCTAGAATGAAGAGGAGTAGAAGGGACACAAGGGGGCCGGCCATGCATGTTGGGAAGGATTTATGCATGCATTTAATGAGGGGGGAAAGAGGGAGGTTCATGCATGCATTTTCATTTTAAAAAATTAAAAAGAAACAAAATAAAAATAAGAGGGGGATGGATGGGTTTAAATGAGAATGAGAGAAAGGGAAAGAGGGGTGAATGAGAAATAAATAAGAAAGATGGGGTGAGTGGGGAGATGCATGAGGAATAAAGAGAAGAGAAAATAATAAAGGGGAGAGAGAGGGGATGAATGATGGGGGGCCGACCATGCATGAATGGGGGGAGAAATATGAAAATAAATTGATGAAAAGGAGGGACGAAGCAGGCCATGCATTAAATGGGGAGCCATGCAAAGTGGCTGGATACATGCATTTTCGGATTGCACTTTGGAGGAGGCTTGGGCTGCTCTAGGAGAGGGCCGGGCTGCACCAATGTGGCATAAAAGAAGTGGTTCGGGCTGCTACATCATTGTAATGGGCTGCTCCACTTGGAGTAAAGTGCTCGGATTGCTTCATGGGCTCGAATATCTTCATGGTCTTGGGTAGGGGATGCACAATGGGCTTCTCTTGGTCTTGAGTAGGCTGCTCCAAATGGAGGAGGGCTCGGCTTGGACATGAGGGCTGCTTGCTTGAGGCTCGGGTATGGACTTTGGAGAAAGAGGCTTGGGCTACATCATATCTTGGTCTTGAGGTTGAACCTACATATAAAACATTACCAAACAAAATAGTCAAAATACAAAATACATTTTATAACATAACATTAATCATTATAACATAACATTAGTTTTGTAAAACTAACTATAACAAAGATAATAATATTTATAAATAAAACTAAACATAACAATAACATAAAACATAAAATAACAACAAAACATAATATAAAACTATAGATTCTTATATTATAAAAATATCATAACAAGCATACAAAAACACAGAATTATAACAAAACTTAGGAATTTTGACTACTTTTTTACCCCAAAAAAGGATGACTAAAACTAGTCATCAAATTCCCCAATGCTTAGACATTTGCTTGCCCTCAAGCAAATAAAAATAAAAAATGAGGAATGAAAAAAAACAAAAAGAAAGCAAAAGATATTTTTTGTTTGTTTTTTAAAGTTCCATAGTAAAGAAAACCAAAACATGAAAAATTACACTATCCTAATTTCCATGTTATCAACTAGTGGGGTGAGAAGTGCACAATAGAAAACTTGAAAGTGGAGGCCTAAAAATCTCATTAAAACATAAGAAAAGTTTACAAATTTCTAAAGCTTAAAACAAGGCATCCAAAATTAATGAGAATAAGGAAAACAAAAGTAGAGGTTCTAAATAAACGGCGCATTAACAAACTACTAGGTTGCTAGATAAAAATTAACCCTAAAACATCTCAAGGTAACCTCCAAATAAATCCATCAATGATGGTGGTCATAGGCTTGTTCGTAAACACTTTCTCCACTACGCGAACATACGTTCTAAAAATTAATAGGACATAAATAGGCGTTAAGACTTGGCTTAGGTAAATAATTAGGAAGTGAAAAGCAAAGATAAAAAAGAAGACTAAGACACACACTAAACTAAGGTTGAGCTCAAAATTAATAAACCATAACCAAAATGAGAAATGACAAGTATGTCATTTCTCCAATTAAAACAAAGACACAAAACAAGGCCATACATTTTTTATTTTATAAATTTGGCCACAAATAAACTTCATTTTTTCTTTTTTCTTGTTTTCTTTTGATTGATTTGATAATATTCTAATAATAATATTTTTTTTCATAAAGGAGAGCCTCAAAAATAGGCTTTAAAATTTCCTATTCATTTTTTTCAAAAAGAGACAACCCATCACACAATGATTTTAAAAATGAAGCACAAGGTTTAGTGTGCAATAGGAAGGGCATTTTTGGCTTTTGTGAAAAAAATGAAGAAAAGGTGGAACTAAATCAAAAAAACATGAAAAAGGCCCAAAATTGTTTTGCAATGGTAATATTTTTGGTGGGCAAGAAAAGCTCAAACTAGTCAAATGGTGGCCTAAATCATTTCTAAAGTACGTAAAAACGACGCAAATGTTTTGAGAGTAGCTTGGGACAAGTTCTAGACACCAAGAAAGACTACCCCATAAATGAAAAAGAGCTAATATTACCTAGCAACCATTCGTAAGCAACTAATCGAATAAAAAGACATAACTACAAATTGCCAACTTATAACGTAAAAAACGGATGCCTATATTTAAGAACAAGAAACTAGTAAAAATAAGCTATGTTAAAATGATATGTTTAGAAAAACCATTTCAAAGAAATCTAAATAGAACTACAAAACCTCACGGGCCTGCACATCACTAGAAGAAACATAAAAATAAAGATAGAAAATAATTTTTGTTTTTGTTTTTCAAATAGATTTTAGCACATTTTTTTATTTTTGTTTTTCTAATTTTTTTTTGGGTTTTGTATTTTATAAATTTTTTTGTATTTTTGAAGAAGTAAAAATAAAAAAGCAATACTATTAAAAAAACTTAAGAATAACTATACAAATTTTTTGGGAATGTAAAACATTTTTTTTAGGAAGAAAAAAGAAACTAACTAAACCCTCCCCCATGCTAAGATTCTTCATTGTCCTCAATGAAAGAAATAAAAAACGAGAAAGAGAAGGAGACTGAGAAGGAGAGAAAAATAAAATGCAGTAAAGTAAATGAAATAAACAAAACAGGACTTCCCCGGGTTTGTGAGATTAAGGCGGATGTCGCATCCCCATGCTTACTTTGCAGTGCACTTGATCGTCAGCAGGTTTGACTTGATCCATCTTGAAATCAGCAACGTTGGAGCGGCGATCACGAACTTGCTTGGTTGGCCTTCAGAAGGAAGAGCAAAATAAAAGCAGAAAAAAATAGAGTCCGTGGGCAGGTGCCAAAAATTGTTCTTTATTACAACAATTTAAAGTCTGAATAAAATTAAAAGTTTTAATAATAATAATAATAATAAGTCCAAAAATAAAATATAAATGTTCCACAAATAGATAAATATTTAAGAGTCCAAGACAAGATCCTCCATTGCAGGAGACACAAAATCATTTGAAAAATAAAGTTTAAGTCTATGTCCATTCACTTTAAAATCACCCTTATCGGGGTGCGAAAGCAACACAGTTCCATAAGAATAAATGTCTTTGACCGTAAACGGTCCATACCATCTAGATTTAAGTTTGCCATGAAAAATACATAGGCGAGAATTGAAAAGAAGAATGTGATCGCCAGGTTTACACATTTTAGGATGGCGCCAGTTCTTATCGTGATAAAGTTTCGTGCGTTCTTTATAAATTTTATTATTTTCATAAGCGTACGCTCGCAACTCATCAAGCTCATTTAGTTGGTTTTTTCTATGCTCACCGACCGATTGCGGATCGAAATTTAAAAACTTTAACGCCCAATACGCACGGTGCTCTACTTCTATCGGGAGATGACATGATTTTCCGTAGACTAATCGGAAAGGAGTACAACTAATAGTGGTCGTGTACGCTGTCTGATAGGCCCAAAGAGCATCGTCTAACTTTAAAGACCAATCCTTACGAGAAGTAGAAACGGCTTTTTCCAAAATTCTTTTAAGTTCTCGATTGACTACCTCGACCTGACCGTTAGTTTTGGGGTGATAAGCAGTTGATACTTTATGCGTAATGCCGTATTTAGTTAAAGCTTTATCGAGTTGAGCGTTGCAAAAATGACTTCCCCTATCACTAACGATCGCTCGAGGAAAACCAAAACGATAAAATAATTTTTTAAGAAAAGCAACTACAACGCGAGCATCATTACTTGGTAAAGCTTGGGCCTCCGCCCACCTAGAAATATAATCTACTGCGATTAGAATATAATTATTTCCTAAACTTGAGGGAAACGGGCCTACAAAGTCAATGCCCCATAAATAAAAAAATTCGCATTCAAAAAAATAATTTTGTTCATTTCATTTTTATTAGATAAATTTCCAGTCCGTTGGCATCGATCACACCTGCTCACAAAGAGTTGTGTATCTTTAAATATGTTTGGCCAGTAAAAGCCAGCACTAAGTACTTTGTGGGCGGTGCGGTTCGCTTGAAAATCCCGCCAGTCGGACCTTCATGAACATGCTTTAAAATTTATTGACCTTCTTCCCGGGAAACACATCTTCTAACCACCTGATCCGCACAAATGCGAAATAGAAAAGGGTCCTCCCAAAAATAATACTTCAACTCCGAAAAGAATTTCTTCTTTTCGTGAGAAGAGTATTTTTTTTTGAAGGGCTCGGGCCACAAGATAATTGGCCAGATCGGCAAACAAGGGGGTAGAAGAAGAAATGTTTAAAATTCACTCATCCGGAAAAGAGTCATTAATAAAATTTTCATTTAAAAAATCAAGTTTGGGATTTTCAAGACGAGAAATATGATCAGCCGCTAGGTTTTCCGCTCCTTTATTATCCCGAATCTCCAAGTCGAATTCTTGAAGTAAGAAGATCCAGCAAATAAGACGCGGCTTGGCATCCGGTTTAGAAATGAGGTACTTCAAAGCGTAATGATCCGTAAAAACAATAACGTTAGTAAGAGTAACGTACGGTCGAAATTTATCAAAAGCAAAAATAATAGCTAAGAGCTCTTTCTCCGTCGTGGTGTAATTTTCTTGAGAAGAAGTCAGAGTTTTACTATCATAGAAAATCGGATGAAAGTTCTTAGCAATTCGTTGTCCTAGAACCTCACTTACCACATGATTACTCGTATTGCACATTATTTCGAATGGTAAATCCCAAACTGGGGCGATCATAATAGGAGCATTTATAAGTTTTGATTTAATTAATTAAAACGCAGCGAGACAAGATTCATCAAAAACGAAAGGAGTGTCTTTTTCAAGAAGGTGGGTGAGAGGCTTAGTAATCTTTGAAAAGTCTTTAATGAATTGTCGATAAAAACCAGCATGCCCTAAAAAACTTCTAATCGCTTTAATATTTGTAGGCGGCGGTAACTTTTCTATTACTTTAATTTTTGCCTTGTCCACTTCAATTCCGTTAGCAGAAATCTTATGGCCAAGGACAAAGCCTTCACGCACCATAAAGTGGCATTTTTCCAAATTAAAAACTAAGCTTGTTTCTTCGCAGCGTTGTAAAACTTTTTCCAAATTTTCTAAACATAAGTTAAAGGAGTCTCCAAAAAAAGAAAAATCGTCAATAAATATTTCCATAATATTTTCTACATATTTATCAAAAATAGCAAGCATACACCGCTGAAAGGTAGCGGGTGCGTTGCATAACCCGAAAGACATTCTACGATAAGCAAAAGTTCCGAAGGGGCAAGTGAATGTTGTATTCTCTTGGTCCTCGGGTGCGATAGGGATTTGGAAGTATCCTGAAAGACTATCAAGAAAACAATAAAAACTATGCCTAGATAAGCGTTCTAAAATTTTATCTATAAAGGGAAGGGGGAAGTGATCCTTACGAGTGGCATCATTTAATTTACGATAATCGATGCACATCCTCCATCCCGTTACCATCCTAGTTGGAATTAAATCGTTATTTTCATTTGTTACTACCGTTATCCCACCCTTCTTAGGAACAACCTGAACCGGACTTACCCACTGACTATCGGAAATAGGATAAATTATCCCCGCATCTAATAACTTAAGCACCTCTCCCTTCACAACCTCTTTCATATTCGGATTAAGATGACATTATGGTTGGACTACACCCTTAGGATTATTTTCAAAAAATATTTTGTGGGTACAAAAAGAAGGGCTTATGCAAGAAATGTTTGAAATTTGCCACGCTATAGCTCGGCGATGCTTTTGTAGTACTTCGATCAACTGATCGTTTTCAGATTGAGAAAGATAGGCCGAGACTATAAAGGGCAATTTAGAATTTTTTTCAAGAAATGCATACTTTAGATGATCAGGGAGTGGTTTTAAATCAATATGGGGTGGTTCATTATAAGAGTTTTCAAATTCTTTTCTTTTTCAAAAATAAGATTTTCATACTTTTTTCTACCAAAGATAGAATCATTTTCAAAATTTGCTTGTAATGACATCTCCGTGTTTTCAAAATCATTTGAAGAAATTTCAGAAAAAGAAGAGGAAAATTCATTTAAAGAGATGTTAGAAAGAGAAAGTGAAGAATCTTCATTTAAAACATCAAGAAAGAAGCATGAATCATCATTTTTTAAAGAGTTTTTCATTGATTGATTGGAAAATGTGACCTCATCTTCTCCCACATGCAAAAAAACTTTCCGTTACTAACATCGATGACCGCTCGAGAGGTGGCTAGGAAGGGTTGACCAAGGATAAGAGGGACCTCGACGTCCTCTTCAATATTAAGAATGACAAAATCCACCGGGAAGATTAATTTGTCGACCTTCACTAACACATCCTCAACGATACCTAACGGATACTTAATTGACCTATCAGCTAACTGGATACTCATTTTTGTAGGGCTAAGAGTGCCCAATCCTAGCTTTTTGAATAAAGAAAGAGGCATCAAATTGATGCTCGCTCCTAGATCCGCTAACGCATGTTTAACGAACAGATCACTAAAAATGCAAGGAATGGAAAAACTACCCAGATCGTTTATCTTTTTAGGAAAATTAGAGTTCTTAACGACCGCCGAGCATTCTTCATTTAACGTTACATGCGATAAATTTTCTAAATTCTTCTTGTTTGTTAATAAATCCTTAAGATATTTTGAATACTTAGGCATTTGACTAATTGCTTCATGAAATGACAAATTAATGTGAATTTGTTTGAACATTTCAAGGAAGCGTTGGTACTGATCGTCTAGTTTTTCTTTCCTAAGTCGAGCCGGATAAGGAGGTGGCAGAAATTCCTTTATAACAACCGGAGCATCATTTTGAACGTCATCTTTTTCTTTTCCAAAATCAGAAAAAATAGAAATATCTTTTTCTTTATCAAAAGTAGATTTTTCATTTCCAAAAGTTGATTTATCATTTTCCGTGGGGATAATTGTTTCCCCAACAGGAGGGACAATAACCTTTGGCTCTTCCCTTGTGGTGGGCTTGTCAACAACCTTACCGCTCCGATGGGAAATCGCATTTGCGTGCTCCCTTGGGTTAGGTCAAGTGTTTGTAGGAAGAGTTCCAGGTGGTCTCTCAGAAAAAGCCTTGGCAAGTTGCCCGACCTGGTTTTTTAAACTTTTCACGGACCCAGTTAGACACTTCTAATATTGGCTTCGTTCGAACTTATATATTTAGAAAGGATCTCTTCCAAAGGGGAAGGTTTTTGAAAGTTTTGGTTTTGTTGTGGTGGTTGTGGTGTAAAATCGTGTGGTGGGCGTACGACATTAGCATTATTACTCCAAGAAAAATTAGGGTGGTTACACCATCCAGGGTGATAAGAGTTCGAAGAAGAATTAAAACCAGGCGGAGAAGAAAAATTCGAAAAAGCAGAAAAATTGTTTGCAGAATTATTTTTAGCAGGCCTGGGTATGTTCCCTAGATAATCCACCTGCTCGGTAGCAGCAGCAGCATTCACATTTTCAAATACCTTAGCAGCGGAGGTAGCAGTCTTCTCTGAAATCTTCTTATTCAGCATTTCCACTTGAAGCGCCAGTTGCGACACTGAATCCACTTCATAGATACCTGCAGGTTTAGATGGGCGAGTCTTAGACGAATTCCACTGATAAGTGTTCATCGCCATGTCCTCGATAAGCTCAAGAGCGGCTTCCGGAGTTTTGCGGTTCAAAGAACCAGCGGAAGCGGCATCTATCATTTGCTTAGTTTCTTGATTTAGCCCATTGTAAAATGTCTGGACCTGTAACCATACAGGCAGAGCATGATGTGGGCAGTGTCTCAAAAGTTCTTTGAACCTCTCCCAAGTGTCATAGAGGGTCTTAGAAGACATTTGAGAGTATGAAGTTATATCATTTCTTAGCTTAGCAGTTTTGGCAGGGGGAAAGTATCGAGCAAGAAAATTTTCAACTAGAATGTTCCAAGTGGTGATTGATCCTCTTGGAAGTGAACTCAACCACTGTTTGGCTTTGGTCCTTAAGGAGAAAGGGAAGAGTCTTAGCCTTATAGCATCGTCTGAAACACCATTGATTTTAAAGGTATTACAGATTTCAAGAAAACTAGCAATATGAAAGTTTGGATCTTCATCTTGTAATCCATCGAACTGTATATATTGCTGCACCATTTGTATGATGCTAGGCTTAAGCTCGAAGTTATTGTTCGCAATCGCAGGTCGAACAATACTTGTTTCTGTTCCCTCCAGGTTGGGTCGAGCATAATCGGACATGGTCCTTTGCTGAGCCATTCCTTGGTTGGGATCTCCCATTTCATAATTAAAATTACAATCATAATAGGAATCCTCAACCGCTGTTTGAGAAGTGGAAGCCCCGAATCGTAGTTGTCTCCGAAAGGAGCGTTCGATTTCTGGGTCCAAATCAACAAAGAGCGACGGATTCGTGCGGGTCATGCACTAGGAAAAAAACGAAAGGGAATGGAAATAAAAAATTAAAGAAAGAAAAAGAGAAGATAAGATTTTTTTTTAAAATTTTTGCAGAAGTAATAGCGAAAGCGTTTTCAAAATATTGACGAAGAAGCTCCCCGGCAACGGCGCCAAAAACTTGATGGGCTAAAACCCGAATAGGCAAGTGTACCTGTCGAATCATAGTATCAAGGTCGTATTTAAACTCGGGGTTTTCAAGTACTGCTACTCACGCTTGAACTATTATCCTACCGGAAAACTATTGGGATTTGAGAATTTTTTTAAAAGTAAAATAAACGAAAATTTTTAGACGAAAAACTTATATTAAATAGATAGCATTCGATCATCCAATGATTCACCATAAAATGAAATGAGAGGGATAAAAAGATATAGTTTTAAATTTGAAAATCATACTCGACCGTTACGGATCCGATATTAGGAAATAATCTCGCGCAAGAATAAAATCCCCTGACTTATAGACATTCTGACCGAAATCTCTTTCAAGTCAAAAAGGCCTAAAGTCGCATTATCGAGGTGACCCGCACTATTGGATTTGACTCCAATCCGGAAGATTTACGTCATCCTATCTCTAGGGTTGTGTTCAACTCCTTCCTTCTTTGAGTGATCTCTCACATTCACGAGCCTCTCGGCTACTCAAATATGAGATCCTAAGCCTACTACCGTATACCGGAAATATGGATTCGACTCAAAATAAATCAAAGAAGGATCGAGTAAAATTAAGCAAAGATAAAACTATGAAATAAAAGAAACCCTCAGCTCATTTTATGGATCCTCACGATCGAAGGCTAAAAGAAATTAGCTATGTATAATGGAAAGGAAAACTATAATAAAAAGAAAAGAAAATTTCATTAATAACAATTTATAAAAAGAGAAGTACATAATGCTTAAAATAAAACGATATTAATATCTATTAAACAAAATGAAATTACAACAAGGCAAACTAGGAAATGCAATTACAAAAGCTCTATTGGCTTGTACTCTCCACTTGCTCTCTCCAAAAGCCAACCTCCAAACATGAGACCATGGGCTCCTTTTATAGATAAGGAGGGAAGATTCTAGAATGAAGAGGAGGAGAAGGGACACAAGGGTGGCCGGCCATGCATGGTGGGAAGGATTCATGCATGCATTTAATGAGGGGGGAAAGAGGGAGGTTCATGCATGCATTTTCATTTTAAAAAATGAAAAAGAAACAAAATAAAAATAAGAGTGCGGAGGATGGGTTTAAATGAGAATGAGAGAAAGGGAAAGAGGGGTGAATGAGAAATAAATAAGAGAGATGGGGTGAGTGGGGAGATGCATGAGGAATAAAGAGAAGAGAAAATAATAACGGGGAGAGAGAGGGGATGAATAAGGGGGGCCGGCCATGCATGAATGGGGGGAGAAATATGAAAATAAATTGATGAAAAGGAGGGAGGGAGCAGGCCATGAATTAAATGGGGAGCCATGCAATGTGGCTGGATACATGCATTTTTGGATTGCACTTTGGAGGAGGCTTGGGCTGCTCTTGGAAAGGGCCGGGCTACACCAATGTTGCATAAAAGAAGTGGTTCGGGCTGCTGCATCATTGAAATGGGCTGCTCCACTTGGAGTAAAGGGCTCGGATTTCTTCATGGGCTCGTATTGCTTTATGGGCTCGGGTAGGGGATACAACATGGGCTGCTCTTGGTCTTGAGTAGGCTGCTCCAAATGGAGGAGGGCTCGGCTTGGACATCAGGGCTGCTTGCTTGAGGCTCGGGTATGGACTTTGGAGAATGAGGCTCGGGCTACATCATGTCTTGGTCTTGAGGTTGAACCTACATATAAAACATTACAAAACAAAATAGTCAAAATACAAAATACATTTTATAACATAACATTAATCATTATAACATAACATTAGTTGTGTAAAACTAACTATAACAAAGATAATAATATTTATAAATAAAACTAAACAAAACAATAACATAAAACATAAAATAACAACAAAACATAAAATAAAACTATAGATTCTTATATTATAAAAATTTCATAACAAGCATACAAAAACACAGAATTATAACAAAACTTAGGAATTTTGACTACTTAATTACCCCCAAAAAAGGATGAATAAAACTAGTAATCACCCATAAGGGAAATCACATGTGAATGTCCATCCTATCCCTTTCTTATATTCCATTCATACGCTATCTAACGAATGGAATTTTTACTTCTAGCCTACAACGAACCCTACCCTACAGCAAGGGACACCTCAGGCTCTGAATGTGGTCCCACCTCCGCCGGCTCCAGCTCCGTTCCAGCAGACGGAGATGAGGCAAACACTGACGGCCATTCTGGAGGCCTTCAGAGCTCAGCAAGCCCCGGCTCCACAGCCAAACCCCGGGGCCAACTGGATGAGCGTCTTCCGGGGAATTTCCCCTCCATCCTACCTGGGGACGGAGTCGGCGGTACGCACAGAGGAATGGTTAGATACCATCTATGAGATGCTTGCGGGGATTCGATGCCCCACTACGGAGGCAGTTGCTTTGGCAGTCTCCTGCTTGGAGTCCCATGGGAAGAGGTTGTGGAAGTCACAGCTGGACACCACCTTTGCGGGTATAGATTGCCCAGATATTACTTGGGAGGAGTTCAGAGCAGCACTCCTGGGATATTTCATGCCTCAGTCGGCGAGGGATGAGCTGGAGGATAGGTTCTTGCCATTAAGATAGGGGAACAGGACGGTGCTGGAGTATTACCAGAAGTTTACTCACTTGGCCCACTATACGGATGCTTATCAGTTAGACGACGCTGGCTATGCCAGGAGGTTGTATAAGGGACTGCAAGATGACATGATACAGGCCCTCCTCTTCATCTCAGAGGGGAGTTTGGCAAGGATTCTTGAGATGGCTAAAAAGAGAGAAGCGGATCAGCTTACAGTCAAGAGCCGGAAGAGACCGGCTGACAATGCAGTGATTGGAGGTCGTAGAGACCGTCCTCGAGGCCAGGTTATTGGGGAGAGAAGGAATGGGGATCAACCTCGTCAGCAGATTGGGAAGGAGCAAAGGAGTCAAAGGGTATTGGCTCCCTATCCCTTATAGATGCTAGAGTTGCCAAGGACAGCCGAGCAGGCACAAGTGTGCTTTCTGTGCAATCAGTCGGGGCATATCAAGAGGAACTGTCCTATGAAGTGAGCATCCCCCACCAGCACTTCAGGGCACCCCACCTCCCCGGCAGTTTTGTGGCCGAGGAAACGATAGAGGAAGAGAATATCAGGGCCAAGGCCATAGGCCAGAGAGGGAGCAGGTGTATGCTCTAGACTTGACACAGCCCCGGAACTCGGAGCAGGTTATCGCAGGTATGTCAGTAACTTTAAATTTTTCTTTCCCTTCCTAGGAACTAGTTTCTAGACATAGCCTAGTTATAAAATAAGAGAAGACAAACTATAACAAGAATATTAAGACACTTAATTACCTCAGGCATTGTTTTCATCAGCGGCAAGCCCGCTCACACGCTCTTCGACACCGGTGCTTCGCACTCGTTTGTGTCTGAAGATTTTGTGAAAGGACTGGCAGGCGTGGAGCGGTTCACCAGAAATATAATGAGGGTGTGCCTACCCGATGGATCAGAGCTAATGACCTCTGCTCATTGCAATATGGAGGCGGAGATCGGCGGGAAAGCGTTTGAGGCACCAGCGATGATTCTGAGGATGCTAGATTATGATCTGATCCGGGGCATGACATGGTTGTACTCGAACCATGCCTAGATTGACTCCGTGGCGAAGAGGATCACTGTGAGGCACCGGGACTCCTTCATTGTTATCGAAGGTATTATACAAGCACCCCGCATATTATTATCACCTGTGTAGGCCATCAAGGCCCATCTACAGGGGGAGGAGGTTTATCAGGTTCTTTTTGAGGCGGTCGTGGCCAAGGACTCCATTTCAGATATCCCAGTTGTGCGAGACTTTGATGATGTTTTTCTAGAGAAGCTTCCAGGGCTACCCCGCACCGAGAGAAGGACTTCCAGATTCAGCTCATACCGGGGGCTAAGCTGGTATCCAGAGATCCCTATCGAATGGCCCCGAAGGAGTTGGTGGGATTTTGAAGCCAGCTTCAGGAGTTAGTGGAGGCCGGGTTCGTCCGGCCTAGCTCTTCACAATGGGGAGCTCCGGTGTTATTCATCAAGAAGAAGGACGGAACTCTTCGGCTATGTATAGATTACCGGGCCCTGAATAGGTTGACGGTCCAGAATACTTATCCCTTACAAAGGATAGATGAGCTATTTGACTAGCTGGAGGGAGCCGATTGGTTCTAAAAGCTGGATCTTAGATTGGGGTACTATCATCTTCGCATTCGGGAGGAGGACATCCCGAAGACGGCCTTCAGCAGCAGATATGGTATGTACGAGTTTACCGTGATGCCTTTCGGGCTCACGAATGCACCCTCCATATTCATGACTTTGATGAACCGGGTGTTTGAACAGTATCTGGATGTCTTTGTTATCATATTCATCGACGACATCCTTATCTATTCAAGGACAGAGGAGTAGCATGCGAGGCATCTGGCCTTGACCATGGAGAAGCTGCGGGAGCATAAGATGTATGCCAAGTACAGAAAGTGCCAGTTCTGGCAAAAGGAGGTGGCCTTTTTGGGCCATGTCATCAGTGGAGCATGTTTGGTAGTAGATCCGGCGAAGGTCCAGGCAGTACGGTATTGGCCACCACTGAAGTCGGCCTCAGATGTTCAAAGTTTCTTAAGACTTGCCGGTTATTACCGGAAGTTCGTAAAGGGATTCTCTCAAATTGCCCTCCCACTTACGTCTCTGACGAAGAAGGAGTCTCCTTTTATTTGGACGCCATGATGTGAATCTGCTTTTTAGGAGCTGAAGGATCGTCTTACCTCGGCTCCCATCCTTGCTCTTTTGTCAGGGAAGGAAGGATTCCAGGTGTACACAGATGCTTCCTATCATGGGATGGGTGCCGTTTTGATGCAGAATGGGCATGTAATAGCCTACGCCTCCCGTCAGTTTAAGCAGCATGAGCAGAACTACCTCGTGCATGATTTGGAGATGCGGGCAGTCGTTTTTGCTCTTAAGATCTGGCAGCACTACCTCTACGGAGTTCAATGCGACGTCTTCTCAGACCATATGAACTTAAAATACGTTGACATACAAAAGGAGTTAAACATCAGGCAGAGACGTTGGGTGGAGTTTCTGACGGACTACCAGTATACCATGCACTACCATCCAGGGAAGGCAAATGTGGTCGCAGACGCTTTGACCCGGAGAGTGAGTACGTCAGGAGTAGGCCCACAGCTGATGGCCTTGGAGTTGGTTAAATCATTCGAGGAGATGCAGATATCACTGGTGTCCAAGGATGACCCGGATTTATACATGGAGTATCTGGGATCGATGGTTACCACTGATGATATTCAGGACCGCATCAGAGATGGGCAGAAGCTGGATGTGAGGGCTGAGCCGATATTTAGAGCCTTGGAGGAAGGCTCAACAGGAGATTACTCTTTGAGGGATGGTCTCCTGTATTTCAGAGGCATGGTCTACATACCGCCAGGAGGAAAAATCCTGGAGGACATTATGACGGAAGCTCACTACAGCCGATACTCGGTGCACCCTGGAATCACCAAGATGGTAAAAGATTTGAAGAGGACGATGTAATGGCCGGGTATAAAGAAGGACATTACGTACTTTGTGATGCATTGCGAGGCCTGCCAACTCGTAAAGACAGAGTGTAAGAACCCGTCCGGCTTGCTATAGCCACTTCCTGTGCTAGAGTGGAAATTTGAGGATATAGCCATGGACTTCATACATGGCCTATCTCGATCCCGTGCGGGAAATGACTTCATCTGGGTGATAGTGTACAGGCTAATGAAGGTGGCCAGATTCATTCCAGTGGCGAAAGACGCCCAAGTTGGTGTATTAGTACGGAGGTTCATTGAGCAATTTGTGCATTATTATGGGGTGCCCAAGACTAACATTTCAGATCGGGATGGGAGGTTTACATCCAGGGAGTGGAAGTTAGTTCAGGCCCATTTTGGTTCTCAGTTGACATTCAGCACAGCTTTTTACCCTCAGACCGACGAGAAGACGGAGCGCACCAACCGTACACTAGAAGATCTTTTGCGCCTGTGTATTTTGGACCGCGGCGAGCCTTGGGAGATGTTGCTACCACTGGTCGAGTTTTCATATAACAACGCCCATCAGTCCAGCATAGGCATGGCTCCATATGAGGCGTTGTATGGATGAAGGTGCAGGACCCCACTATCATGGGTTCAGGATAAGGATCCGCAGGCACTAGGATCGGAGTTTGTGGAAGATACGGATGCTCAGATTAGATTGATCCAGGATAGGATGTTGGAAGCCCAGAGTAGGCATGAAAAATATTATGATTTGAGGCATCATCAGGTGGAGTTCCAGGTGGGAGACCGAGTTTTCTTGAAGATACGGACGATGCACAGAGTCTCGCGGGTTCGCGGGCGGAAGAAGCTCAGTCCGAGATATATGGGGCCTTATAGGATCCAGAAGCAGATCGACCCCTTGGCTTATAAACTTGAGCTACTGCCGGAGTTAGCGGGATTGCATGACATCTTCCACGTCTCCTCACTATGGAGGGCTCTGCTATGCCTTGAGCAGCTGATTTCCACAGCAGATGACCCGGTGGCCTCGGATCGATCAGTCAACTTGGAGCTGATCAGGATCGATGATACGGCAGTGTGGGTCTTGCAACGTAAGAAGGTTATGTTAGTCAAGGTTCTGTTGAGCAATCATGGGCAGGAGGAGCATATATGGGAGCTATAGGACTTGATGCAACAAAAGTATCCGGAACTCTTCGAGTCAGGTATACCCTAAACCGTAGGGATGTTACAATTTCTTCTATTATAGTAGAACCCCCGTAGGCTTAACCTTAATTTCGGGGACAAAATTTTAATTTTTGTATATTGGGATTTGTAACATCCCATTTCCGACCAGACCCCTAGGAGAGGTTTTTTCATGACCAAGTCATGACAAAACCCTAGGAAGCCCAAGAAGGCCAAGTGACCCGGGCTCAAGGTGAAAATCACCTTAGTCTGTAAATAGTAGGGCAGAAATTTACTTAAAATAGGATTTGGGCTTGGGCATTGAGTGTTTCGAGTGCACTCAATGCCAAAAGCTGAACGTTGTTGAGTGCACTGACTGCACTCAAGGCCATCCTGTGTAGGATGGTTGGTGTTGAGTGAGTTGAGCTCACTCAACGCCATAGTCTGGATGGCATTGAGTGAGCATAGCTCACTCAATGCCGTAATCTGGATGGCATTGCGTGAGCAAAGTTCACTCAACGCCATAGTCTGTATGGCGTTGAGTGAGCAGAGGTCACTTAACACCATAATTTGGATGGCATTTAGTGAGCTGAGCTCAATCAACGCCATAGTCTGGATGGCATTGAGTGAGCAGAGCTCACTCAACACCATAATCTGGATGGCGTTGAGTGAGCTGAGCTCACTCAATGCCATAGTCTTGATGGCATTGAGTGAGCAGATCTCACTCAACACCAAAGTCTGGATGGCGTTGAGTGAGTAGAGCTCACTCAACGCCGTAGTCTGGAACGGCCGTATCCTAGATGGCATTGAGTGAGCAGAGCTTACTCAATGCCGTATCCTGGATGGAGTTGAGTGAGCTGAGCTCACTCAATGCCGCAGCCTGGATGGCATAGAGCTCACTCAATGCCGGAGCCTAGATGGCGTTGAGTGAGCTGAGCTCACTCAACGCCATTTTCCTTAGAAATTTTTGAGAAGTCTGGCTTTGTTGCTGGTCCAGTTGAACCGGGCCGTTCTAGGAAGTGGGCCAGAATGTGTTATTGGGCTGTTTCTTTTATTAAGACCTAGTTAAGTCTCATTTTAAAATAATTGACTTGACAATGCCATGTGGTCGTCGGCTTTGGAAACGAGGAGGAAGCTTCACTGTGTTAGCCATGGCCGAACGACGACTTGCATGGCTATTAAATTAGCATTCAAGCTTGGCCCCTCATTTTTGCCAAGTAATGGCAGGATTAGGGTCATCATGGGGAGAGGAGGAGTTTCCAGCCTTTCTCCTGCTATTTTGAGTCGTTTCATCTCCCATCCACCATGGCCGAAGCATGCTTTTAAGGAAGCATTAATGGCTCGACAGCCTATACCCACCCGCATCCCCATTTCTTCCCTTTAAAAGACTCCCTGAAGTTAGAGATGAAGTTTCCACCCTGACCCAACGGATTGGAGCTTTGTACTGTGCTGTAGAAGAATTCCAGCGACGCCACCACCGCGACAATGGCATCCCTACGATCGGCTCGTCTCCAAACCACAAACAAGGTCCTCCTCTTCTCCTTCTCTTGTGGGTAGATCGTAGGAATTGTTTAAGATAAGAATAAGACTCAATTGAGCCGATCCAAGTTGCCATTTCCATAATTTTTCCAAAAAACATGGTGGTCAGGTTCGCCGGAAACCACCACCTCCGGCGGCCAAACCACCGCCAACCGATAGCCATCACCTCGACAGAGGTTTTGGTGGCGGAGGCTGGCCAGGGAGGTGGCCAAATGGCCGGCGGTGGCTCAAGCAAAGCTACAGGTTTTAAGTGTTTTTAGGGTTGCTGGTTCGGGTTTTTGAGAAGATGAACTATAACTTATAATACTTAATTGTTATATTTATATATATAATATTGCTATTTGTTACCCCTTTAACTTGCACATTTTGATGTCGTTAAACGAGGTATTTAGAGGCTGATTTAGGAAACATGGCCAGTAATAGAAGTTGTATCCCTTCGAGTCTAGATTATTTTAAAATTTATTTCAACTCGTTTGGGTATGTGGTTTGACCACAGAACACATTTTTGTTGGACCTATACCTAGGGCTATCCTGAGATTCAAATGGATGCCCACCCTTCATCCCTTGTCCAGATGATCTGAAATTTGGGCAGGGAGTCTACCCTAGCTATACCTAGGGCCTGTCCAAAAATGTGAATTTTTGGAGAATATTGTTCTATAGTTTTTGGAAAAATTTAATAATCCTTATATAAATTAATTAGGTGGGCTAATGACTTCCAAACCCTCCCAAATTTTGATGACTGGTCCCTGGGTTCAACATAAGGCTCAAAATAATTTTTCATCTCATTTGGAGATGTTTTAGATTGAAAATGAACAAACCTAAGCTTTGCCATATTAAGGGATTTTTAGGTCAAGAGTGTACTTTGTGATTTGAGTGGTCAAATCACCACAACAAAGCCTGAGATTTTGACCATTGACTAGGCATGATTCCTAGCATCCTCTCATGGATTTTGTGGTGGATTGGGGTAGAATTGCCCTTGGACCCAAGGACAAACCCTAAGGATGGTTCTTGGTGGTTTGTGAAGGGAAAGTGGTCAAATGACCTGGTTATGATTTTAAACTTGGTAGAAAGAATTCTAGGGTAGCTAGAATCCTCTTGCAGAAATCTAAATGGATTTTAAAGTAAATAAGTCTCTCAAAACCCTAACCCTAGTTTAGAGCACAAAACTTATAGTGATAGAAAATTTCACTAAAACTCACTGAACAGTGATGAGATTTGGGTAGAATAGTGTTTGAAGTTAGTACAAGCTCTGGAGATTTTGTTGTGAATTTATGACTATTATTTTTGATACTTCATTAACAATTTAGCAATTTGTATTATTTACTTAGAAATTTATTATGGAGTTACTACTTTTTGGAAATTGATGAACTTTAGCCAGAAGACTTTGTATTGTGTTTTAAAGCTCTGAGAATTTTTATGGGATTTTTGGAAGATTATTTCTAAGGGTTGTTTTATTAAGTATTATTTCACATGAAAATTTAATTAAATTTATTTTGGTGTCTAACAAGCCTGTAAAATTATGATCTTTACACAATGACCCTTTCTGTACCATATTAAGATTCTGTAGTTTTTATATAATTTTTTGATGAATAATTTTGGTACTTCCTTCTTTACATATGGTTAATGGAATTATAGTGGATTAATTAATTAGAGGCTAAATCAATTCTGTAAAATCATGGAAATTAATATTTACTAATATCTCTTTGTTATTTAGTGATTATAATTTTTGGGTGGCCATTACTTGAGAAAATCATTTAGTTCATGTTTAAAATTACCCATGGCCAATCTTTTGGGAAAATTAAATAAATATCGGATTAATTAGGAAATTTATAAATTTCTGGATTTAGGCTAATTATGTCATGATAAAACTCCAGTAAATTCTATAGGAGATTTGGAAGAAAATTTGGAGTACCTCCCTTTGTATACCTCATATAGTTTTGGATGGTCTGTGTTTAGTAAAAACTGCTGAAATCATATTAAGCTGCAGGATGAGCCTAGAGGATTTGTTTATTGGGATAATGGTTTTGAAATGTGTATGAATGTACGCTCAGTAACCAAGATGAGGATAGGTTGGTAGGTTGTCTAGTCAAAAGAGGTGCTCGGGACGGACGAAAGATCGTCCTCCCCAGTAGGAGAGGAAGAGTCTTAATACACTAGGTTAGATCCAAATTAATTTGAAAGGGATCGGGTAATGGGTAATAACCAATAAAAGTAAGCACCTTTTGAAAGGGATCTTTGGGCTTCAGCCCATTGTAGTTCCTAGTGCCCTTTGAGAGCCCTTCACAAGGTATGTCGGGTCAGTCCTGGGCTAACGTAAACCGTAGGAATAATAAACTAAAAGAGCAACTAGTATAACTAGGGTTGCACATTCACACACCCCGGTAGTTACGGAGGTAGATTAGGTTGGTTTGATTGTCATTCAGATGGTAGCTTTTGAAGGTAGATGCATGGACGGGATAGTACGGGGAGCCGAGGGCTCGAGGGTTTAAATACAGAATAAGGTCGTGGGTCTTCGCGTTCACACCGACGTTGATACGTAGACTCGGCGGTGTGGGACACTTAGCCATAGAAAGTTTTGTGGATACAAACAACACTAGTACGTGGATACTCTAGGTTGTGTTCTTCTAGGGGCGTACGGAAGGGCTAGGCAAGGTAGTGTGGATACCCGCCTAGGAGTGGGGGGCCCGACCCACTGACTCTGTTTGCCACTACAGAGGTTCCTAGGAGTGAAGCTAGCAGCTCAAATAGGGGGAACTAATGGTCTGTGCGCATAGAGTCGTGTGCGTGAGGTTCACTTGCATGAATCATGGCATAGCATATAACTACACTCATATTTGCATACAACCGACACCCCAACGTATAAATCGGTATGGGACTTTTTATACGATGGGAGCCTTGCAGAAGACCCCTTAACTTATAAGTTTGTATTGGCATTCATATAAGTTAAGGTTACTTACATATTTTCTATTTTTCTTCTTATATATATACTGCTCGCTACATGTTTACTTTACTGCTCCCTATCGTAGAACTGCTAGATGTACTTTATTTTAATTAGCTGTTTATACACCATGAATTACTGTTAGACTAGTTTCGCTGTCACCCGCCTTGCTTATTCTCCACCTTTGTAGCTTCCCTTTCCTCCTCTCCGCTCGGTGCTTAGAAGCCGTGGGGGGAGGGGTAGGGGATGATAGGGCTTAGTCTTTATGACTAATGGTTTTCGAACCACAACATTACAGGAGCTCTGAATAGGAGACAGGGATCAACAGTCCAAGGACGAGCACCAAAGGAGTACGATGCGCATGGAGGTGGGCTAGTCTAGTTCTGGAGTACCTGTGACCAGCTCCGTGAGTGATTACTCCTTCTTATAACGTCCACGATGAGTGATTTTCAGTGAGGACTCTGATGTACCAGTCTTGAGCCCGTTTATATATTTCATCTGTGCTGTTCTTTTGCAGTACTTTCTACTTTCTATATATTGATGGACTTGCTGTGATTTTTATTCATATATAATTATGTGGACATGTTGCATTTATTTCTCTCTCTTTGTGATCGAAAAGCGCCGACAGAGTTGGCGTTTTATAGTGGCGGCCTTCCCGAGTGTCGGTGCCACCGCAAAGCGGCAATTCTGGGCATAAGACCCCGGTGGTTGAAAAATTAAAAAAATGGGGTCTTACACCAAGATGGGTGCTTCACGTCCAATGACTGGAGGTTGGTTCAATAAATATTGGGAACCAAGCTGAGTTTCGGTACGGCCTTTCATCCGCAAACGGATGGTCAGACCGAGAGGATCAATAGGATGATTGAGGACATGCATCACATGTGTGTCTTGTATTTTGGAAAGCGGTGGGAAGATCAACTGTTGATGATGATTTTCTAGAAGTTAAATTACAACCAAACTAGAATCTCGAATAGGCATGCGTACCTATCGAAATGTAGTATAGGAAGTGTCGTATTGCGACTCAGGGCCTGTTGAGTATTTGTACTCACAAGGAAGAGCTATTATTTTATCTAACGGAAAAGTTGGTTTGATTATACTAGATAATAAAACTAAAGCTGAAGCTAAAGAGAATTTCAAATATGAGGAAGCTAGCACTTGATCTAGAATCCCCTTGGACTAAAATAAATCTTCTTGAAAAATAATAAAATGCGAGTTCTTAATTATACTCACTCGACCGTGGAGGTTCCTAAAATATAGAAGCGTCTCTCTCGAGCTCATGCTTCTAACTAACCTTAGGTTGATCGATTAAGACCTCTCGGCCAGTCGAAACCCCTAAGCTTGCTTTATGCGGTGAACCCCACTATTGGATTTGACTCCAATCCGGAAGATTTACGTCGTCCTCTCTCGAGGAGTGCGTTCAACTCCTTTTATCTTTGAGTGATCTCCTTGTATCTGCAACCTCTCGGTCATTTAGGATACGGATCTTAGATCGAAGATCATATCCGCGTAATATGAATTCGATGAAATAAAAATCAAAGATTAATCGTAGCGAGAACAATTAAGAACAAGACATTTAATAAGAAGGAGAAAGATCTATTTTATTCTAAGGTTCCTCATGATCAAGTGCTAAAAGAAGATTAGCTACTCATCATGATTGGGGAAATACAAAATAAAGTAGGAAAAGACATGATTGAAATGGAAATAACTAAAATTAAAGTTACAACAAAGGTAAATCTAACTTAGAAATGAGAAAATACAGCAAAAGAAACAGAACATTACAAGACTCCAACTCCCAAAATTCGACTCCTCAGCATCTGAAGCTGTCTGGAATTTATAGAAAAAAATTTCTGATTGGTCACGCCCCTAGGTCACGCCCGTGACCTAGGGCGTGTCAGGCTCGGAACCGTCGTCTTAAAACCCCGGGAACGTTGGAGGAGAAACCGCTAAAATTGGTTAACTGACGGGTCACGCCCCTAGGTCACGCCCGTGACCTAGGGCGTGTCACGGCTGTTTCTGGAAACGGCGGGAAGCTGAAAACGGCGGGAGTAAAAGTGGTCTTCAAGAAGGTGTCACGCCCCCTAGTCACGCCCGTGACTAGGGGCGTGTCAAGCAGGAACGGTCTCTGGCGGCAATGGCTGGAACGGAGGAATAATTGGCTGGAAATGCCCGGGACACGCCCTGGGTCACGCCCGTGACCCAGGCGTGTAATTTTAATCTGACGTCTCAGCGGTCAACGGTCTCTTTCTTGCTATCACGCCCCGTGTAAATGGTACACGGGCGTGTCGTCATCAGACACGGGCGTGTCAAGGCCGGTCGACGATATTTGAGCGCGGGTCGACGGGCTCTGGCTGCAGTCTTAAATTTGCGCGTCACGCCCAGGTAGGGCGTGTCACAGGGCGTGTCTAGGCAGAAAACTGGAAGATTTTCGTTTTGCTCCAAATAACCTGTAGATCAACCCTGCAAGATTAAAAATGATTTTATTAGAACAAATAGATTTAAATTATAGAAACAAGTTAAAATAAACTTAATATTATAAAATTAATATAAAATATCTAACTATTAATATAAAAAAAAAGATAGAAATAATTAGAGTTATCAAATACGTACCCCCATACTTATCCGTTTGCTAGTCCCGAGCAAACAACTTTCTATAGGGAGTAGAAAAATTTTAAATGCTAGAAAAGAAAATTGAACCTAAGGAGTAAAATGCGAAGTCTTATGCCTATGTTTGTAGATATTCTTGTAGAAAGACTTACTCAGCATACAAATTAGGTTTTTATTTTTCTTAAAATGCGTTTTCACTATTATTTTTACTTTTAAGATGAAAATCCGGTAAATCTTAAAATTATCTTTAGGGAGAGTGTAGCGTGCGTACTAAGATAATATTGCACAAACAAAGATTAAGATACCCTCCAAAGAAATCCATCAATGTCGATGGCCATAGGCTTGCCCTTTCACACTCTCGCCACGGCACTAGTCTAACTTATAAACATAAATCAATAGGTCTTAATTAGGTTGAAATGTAGGCTTAGGTTTTTGGTGAGGGTGATCAAAGATAAACATGATGGCTAGTCACACCAAAACCTAGAGAAGCTTGAACAAAAATAAATTGTCATGGCTTTAAAGAACGTAGCCAATTCCTAAATTCCTTTGTTTCTTTTCTTATTTTATTTTTTTTTTAAGTTTCTCATCATATTGAAATTTTTTTTCTACCTCTTCATTTTCTTAATGATAATTTTTTTTCTTTATTTTGAAGAGGAAAGAAAAATAAATCAACCTTTTTTTTATAAGAAAAGAGCCATCAAAAATGAAAAGGCTCCTAATCACTCACAAAATTTTTCTACATTTGTTCTTTCAAGCTCGGGTTTAGGTGTGTATTTAGGATGCTTTTTAGGCTTTGGTAAATCATTTGGTGGAGCTAAAACAAAAGGAAAAGGTAATAGGCTCAAATTGGCTAAGCAAAGTTAAAATTTTAGGTGTGGGTACAAAAGCTCAAACTTGCCAAAAGAAGTGCCTAAATCATATTTATGCTAATGAGTTTAACTTATGCAAAGTCTTGAGAATAGTTAGAGGGCAAGTTCTAGACATCGAAAAAGAATAACTCTCTCTTGGTCCGCGAAATATCTCTCTAGTAAACTTCTACTTACTCACCTAAATTATTTTAAAGTTTTACCGGTTTTCAAAATTAAAGTAAAATAAGTTGTTTCTACGCATTTAGGAAAATGAAAATCTAATTATATGCTGAATATTTAGATCTACTAAAAATTCTACTTACACGTGCACTTAACTAGAAACACAGCATGGCCAACAGTTCTGCTCCAAAATTCAACATTCAATTAAAACATCAAAATTCTATAAACACTATAAAAAAATTGAATTACTAGGAATTTTGCATGTGAATAAATATAAAAATAAAGACTTCTCTAATTTAATTTTTGTTTTTCTATATTTTTTTCATTTTTTTGTTTTTAAAATTTTGGAAAAACAAAATTTTAAGACGGAAAAAAAAAATTTTGAGTTTTATATTTGTTTAAAATTTTTTTTGTGGTTTTTGTTTTAAAAAATTTTTTTTAAAAAAATTTTATATGTTTTGCTTGAGAAATATCCCTCCCCCATACTGAAGCAATACATTGTCCGCAATGTAAAAATAAAGAAGAAAAGAGAAGAGAGGAGACTTCCCTGAAAATGCAAGCCAGCATCAAAAGAGACCTGTACAAGATGATGAAAGCAAAACATAATATTATATAGATTTTTTTTTTTTGGATTTTTTTCATAAAAACAGATATAGAAAAATAAAAATACAGATACAAAGGGGTGACCCTCTACAGATCCAAAGAAATAAAAAGGCAGCTACTCCTGGTCAGAAAAGTCCTCGCGCTCCTGATAGAAAGTCTGCATGTTCGCGAACTCGCGAGTAATATGCGCTATGGAGGAAGTATGGTTTTGCTCGAGGACGGTGAAGCGCGCATCAAAAGAAGCAAAGCGACCGTCAAAATGGGTTTGCATCTGGTCTATGCGAGTATGGAGCAACCCAAATTGCCGGTCCCAATAATTTGGAGGATCGGGCGCTGGAGCAGAGTGCAGCGGTGGTGGCGGAATCTGCGGGGAAGGATGAGTACTGCTGGGACTGGCACCATGATCAAGATCAAGATTACCGCCACCAACGAACGGGGGAATAGCCTCAAACTCGCCGTCGCGTCGGCGAGCTAAACCAAGCGCCTGAAGGGTCGGGAACTGAAGAGGCTGTGGCGTTTGCATGCAAGTGAGCCGCGGAAGAGCAGCCCACACGCCGGTCTGCTTGGCGAGGAAAGTGATGAAATTCCCGCCGTGCACCGCTCCCAATCTCACATTTTCGGCCTGGTGCCGAAAGAAAATGGCGAGCATGTAACCAAGGTTGAGTGGGACCCGGTAAAACATACTATACAAGTATAGTAAGTCCGCCCGAGTCACCACGCCGTGGCTATCGCCGCGCCCGGAAATGATAAAAGAGAGAAGGTTGTGCAGAATACGTAAAGCGGGGGAGATGAGGTGGCTACCCTTAGATTTCTTTGGAGTGTAGGGGGCGATGTCATTACTAATTTCCGACCAAAACGTAGGGAGACTGAAGTCGGGAGGGAAATCAGTTTTTAGGTCGGGGTAGGAGGGGGAAGTTGAAAAGGCCTCCGAGCAAAAGCCCATGGAAACATTGAGTTGGCGGATGGTGAGCTGGTGCATCATCCCGCCCAAGCGAAAGACGATGAAATCATCTTGCGCCGCCCAACGGAACTCAAATGAGGCCAAGAACTCAATGGTGAGCTCGAGGAAAGCAGGCTCAGAAATGGAGAAGAGGGGATCCCACCCTTGGGTAGAGATGAGCTCCCGAACTAGCTCCGCTGCTCCGAATTGGGCGAGGATGGCCCAATCCAAGATCCGGAACACGCCAAAGGGTTTGGCGCGCAGTCTCTCGCTTCGATCTTGTTGGGTTGCATTCTCGAAAAGAAACATGGCCTCCGCCGAGGCTGGATCAGCGGGGTGCTCGGAGGAGGAAGCGGTGGATCGAGCGTGGTGGCGAGGCATGGTGAGAAATGTGGAGGAAATTTCGGCCAAAGAGAGGAGAGAAGAAAAGGGTTGAAGGGTGGAGGTGTGAAGAGAAGAGGGGAGAAAAAAAAAGACCATTTATAGATTTTTCGGGTCGGTCACGCCCCCCTGTCACGCCCGTGACAGGGGGCGTGACAAGCTCGGGTCAAAGAAGAAAGGAATCCGAGGCAGACTGCCTCGGATCCGGGGGGTCACGCCTCAGAGTCACGCCTGTGACTTTGAGTGACACGCCCGTGACGTCGGGCGTGTATGGGAATCCGAAGAGCATCCGATGCAAAGGCATCAGATTCTTCAGTCACGCCCCAGAGTCACGCCCGTGACTCTGGGCGTGTCAGTTAAATCTGACTTGATAAGAAGGAATCCGAGGCGTGACTGGTCAACGCCTCGGATACCCGCGACACGGGCTCGACACGCCCGTGACAAAAACATGTCACGCCCGTGTCATATCCGAATGACGGGCGGGAAAACGGAGGGAGGAGGAACCTCCCGCAGTCTTGGCAAAACCCCCTCGGGACACGCCCGTGACCAATAGGTCACGGGCGTGACGGACGCGTGTACGAGAAATTTTTTTTTCTTTTTTTTAAATTTTTTTTTTGTTTTTTTGTTTTTTTTGTTTTTTTTTTGATTTCTTTTATAAAAACTATTTTTTTGTTTTTTTTTTATATATTTAAATAAACTAAAAAAAACAATAATTTACCGACTTGAAGAATAATGTAGACTTGATGTTCGTCCCCGACCGATCATCATGCATCGCAATTCTTCAATCCTGTAAAAACTCAACAACAAAATTAAAATAAAAAAGACAAGATAACCATGGGATGCCTCCCACGAGCGCTTTGTTTATGGTCGGTGAGCTCGACCATAGTGACGCGCTCGCTACGTTATTGGATTTTCAGATGGGTAAACCGGCGCATTAACAGGACGTTTGAAACCATTCGCTAGAGTTGAATTTTGTAAATGATTGGACATACGTTCACGTTCTAAAAATGGAGGTTTGTCAAACGAAGTTCTTAAGGGGTCACCACCTAATTCAAGAGGTTCTAAAATAGATGTGTGTGTGACCAAATGAGTATCACTAAATTCATGAGAAATTAAATTTAAATTTTCAAAATTGTCATCATGAAAAACAGGTGAATAATAATTTTTAGAAAATAAGATGGAGTCTTCTTTAGGAGAAGCCTCCAAATAGTAACATGAGTCGTCATTCGAGAGCGAATTTTTCATGGACGAGTCAATAGTAAAGGTAACTTCTTCATCTCCGACTCTAAGGAGAAGTTTACCGTTACTAATGTCTATAATGGCGCGCGCTGTGGCAAGAAAAGAGCGGCCGAGAATAAGTGGTACCTCGGTGTCCAATTCGATGTCAAAGATGACGAAATCTACCGGAAAGATAAATTTGTCAACTTTGACAAGCACATCCTCTATGATCCCCATAGCGAGCTTGACAGACCGATCCGCCAATTGAATGCTTATTCTTGTGGGTTTAGGCTCTCCTAAACCTAATTTCTTAACTAAAGAATAAGGCATTAAATTTATCGAAGCGCCTAGATCGGCTAATGCACGTGTTACTAATAAATCGCCAAATAGACAAGGAATGGAGAAACTAACTGGATCAGGTAATTTCCTAGGCAATTTATTAAGTAATACTGCCGAACACTCCGCGTTCAATTGAACCGTGGAGAAATCCTCGAGTTTCTTTTTATTGGATAAAAGATCCTTGAGGTACTTGGCATACTTTGGCATTTGTGCGATAACTTCGCAAAATGGTAAATTTATTTGGATTTGTTTAAACATATCTACAAATTTACCATGATGCTCATCCACCCGGTCTTTGTGCATTCTAGACGGATAGGGAAGTGGTGGTTTATAAGCCTTTGGTTTAGTATAGTTAGAAGGCTTAGGAGGAGGAGAAGGTGCAGAAATTGTTACCTCCGTATCAACCGGATTTGGAGAAGGTGTTACCTCCTTCCCGCTCCGTAGAGTGATGGCATTGGCGTGCTCCCTTGGGTTGGGCTCCGTATTGCCCGGTAGCGCTCCTTGTTGGTGATCGGAGAGCATCTTAGCGATTTGCCCAATTTGTGTCTCCAAATTACGAAGAGATCCGGTGAGATTCCGGATATTGGCATCATTTGTACTCGTATATTTGGCAAACATCTCCTCTATATTGGGAGATTTTGGATCTTGTGGTGGAATATATCATGGTGGGATTGTGTTTGGTGGGCGAGCCGTGTTCCCCGGATTACTCCAAGAGAAGTTGGGGTGGTTCCTTATACCCGGGTGATAGGTATTACCATAATTAGTATTACCCGGATTAAAGAGTGGCCGATTCGGATTACCCAAGTAATCCACATGCTCGGTAATATTGGAAGCGTCCCAATATTGGGGTTCATAGGTAGGTGTAGACGAGAAAGCGGACATCTCGTTCATCTATTTTTGTAGTTTCTCAACCTATAGAGACAAACTAGAAACCGTATCGATTTCGTACATCCCGGCTGGTTTAGGTGATTTAGACCGAGGTGTACTCCATTGATAGGTATTCAAAGCCATAACTTCTATAAGCTCTTGGGCGGCCGCCGGTGTTTTGTTATTAAGCGTTCCACCAGCGGCGGCATCGATATGTTGCCTAGTTTGAGAATTTAGGCCGTTATAGAAGGTTTGGATTTGTAACCAATCCGGAATTGCATGATGAGGACATCGACGAAGCAATTCCTTGAAACGCTCCTAAGTATCATATAACGTTTCTGAATCAAGTTGGGAGAAATAAGTAATATCATTGCGCAATTTAGCCGTTTTAGCCGGCGGAAAGTATTTCGTAAGAAATCTTTCCGTCATTTCAGCCCATGTTGTGATTGATCCTCTTGGTAGAGAACTCAACCATTGCTTGGCTTTAGTGCGCAATGTAAACTGAAATAACCTTAGCCGGATGGCATCATCGGATACACCATTAATTTTAAAAGTATCGCATATTTCTAAGAAATTAGAAATATGCGCGTTTGGATCTTCATCTTGAAGCCCATCAAATTGTACATATTGTTGTACCATTTGGATGATGCTTGGCTTCAACTCAAAATTATTGGGGGCAATAGCGGGGCGAACAATACTAGATTGAGCCTCGTCCAAGTTTGGACGGGCATAATAGGACATAGTCCATTGTTCGACTACATTTGGCTCACCCATATTGGAAGAAGAAGAAGAAAGGGATCTAGGAGAATGAGAAGAAGAACTAAATGAAGAAGGAGGAGAAGAAGAGGGTGACGGAGATAGAATTAAAGAAGGATTAGGAGTGTCTCCTAAGGATTCTGTATCTTGAAGATTCGGAACTCGAAATTGTAAGAGGTGCCGAAGGGTTCGCTCGATTTCCGGATCCAAATCAAAAAGAGGTGACGGATTCCCTCGGGTCATACACAAGAAAAAAAAACAAAAGATAAAAGTTTTAAGGTTTAAAAATTTATAAAATAGAATTTCCTGGACTTCCCAAGGGCTACCCAGTGACGGGTTTGCAAGGTACTAGGCGGTATTACGGGATGAAAACCCGACACGGCCCTTTCGCAAGAAATTTTAAATATAAAAATATAAAGATAAAACTTTTGAAAGAAAAAGTTTTTTTTTTTTTGAAATAAAAGGAAAAAAAATGATAAAATTAATAGATCCTTGCTTTCAAAATATCAACAAAGAAAAGTCCCCGACAACGGCGCCAAAAACTTGATGATGATTTTCTAGAAGTTAAATTACAACCAAAGTAGAATCTCGAATAGGCAAGCGTACCTATCGAAATGTAGTATAGGAAGTGTCGTATTGCGATTCGGGGCCTATTGAGTATTTGTACTCACAAGGAAGAGCTATTATTTTATCTAACGGAAAAGTTGGTTTGATTATACTAGATAATAAAACTAAAGCTGAAGCTAAAGAGAAATTCAAATATGAGGAAGCTAGCACTTGATCTAGAATCCCCTTGGACTAAAATAAATCTTCTTGAAAAATAATAAAATGCGAGTTCTTAATTATACTCACTCGACCATGTAGGTTCCTAAAATATAGAAGCGTCTCTCTCGAGCTCATGCTTCTAACTAACCTTAGGTTGATCGATTAAGACCTCTCGGCCAGTCGAAACCCCTAAGCTTGCTTTTTGCGGTGAACCCCACTATTGGATTTGACTCCAATCCAGAAGATTTATGTCGTCCTCTCTCGAGGAGTGCGTTCAACTCCTTTTATCTTTGAGTGATCTCCTCGTATCCGCAACCTCTCGGTCATTTAGGATACGGATCTTAGATCGAAGATCATATCCGCGTAATATGAATTCGATGAAATAAAAATCAAAGATAAATCGTAGCGAGAACAATTAAGAACAAGACATTTAATAAGAAGGAGAAAGATCTATTTTATTCTAAGGTTCCTCATGATCAAGTGCTAAAAGAAGATTAGCTACTCATCATGATTGGGGAAATACAAAATAAAGTAGGAAAAGACATGATTGAAATGGAAATAACTAAAATTAAAGTTACAACAAAGGTAAATCTAACTTAGAAATGAGAAAATACAGCAAAAGAAACAGAACATTACAAGACTCCAACTCCCAAAATTCGACTCCTCAGCATCTGAAGCTGTCTGGAATTTATAGAAAAAAATTTCTGATTGGTCACGCCCCTAGGTCACGCCAGTGACCTAGGGCGTGTCAGGCTCGGAACCGTCGTCTTAAAACCCCGGGAACATTGGAGGAGAAACCGCCAAAATTGGTTAACTGAAGGGTCACGCCCCTAGGTCACGCCCGTGACCTTGGGCGTGTCACGGCTGTTTCTGGAAACGGCGGGAAGCTGAAAACGGCGGGAGTAAAAGTGGTCTTCAAGAAGGTGTCACGCCCCCTAGTCACGCCCGTGACTAGGGGCGTGTCAAGCAGGAACGGTCTCTGGCGGAAATGGCTGGAACGGAGGAATAATTGGCTGGAAACGCCCGGGACACGCCCTGGGTCACGCCCGTGACCCAGGCGTGTAATTTTAATCTGACGTGTCAGCAGTCAACGGTCTCTTTCTTGCTATCACGCCCCGTGTAAATGGTACACGGGGTTGTCGTCATCAGACACGGGCGTGTCAAGGCCGGTCGACGATCTTTGAGCGCGGGTCGACGGGCTCTGGCTGTAGTCTTAAATTTGCGTGTCACGCCCCTGTGTCACGCCCAGGTAGGGCGTGTCATAGGACGTGTCTAGGCAGAAAACTGGAAGATTTTTGTTTTGCTCCAAATAACCTGTAGATCAACCCTGCAAGATTAAAAATGATTTTATTAGAACAAATAGATTTAAATTATAGAAACAAGTTAAAATAAACTTAATATTATAAAATTAATATAAAATATCTAACTATTAATATAAAAAAAAAGATAGAAATAATTAGAGTTATCAACTATACATGGTGGAGTTTTCTTATAACAATAACTACCAAGCGAGTATTCAAATGGAGCCCTTCGAGGCCCTTTATGGTAAAAAATGTCGCACACAATTGTCATGGTTGGAAACGGGTGAGTCGAAGCTATACAAACAACAAGAGGTGGAATACGCCACTTCATTGGTATAAATAATATGAGAACGATTGATGATCGCTTAGGACAGGCAGGCCAAATACAATAATGCAAAGCATAGGAACGTTGAGTTCGCTGTTGGCTACTGGGTATATTTGAATATTAAGTCGTTCAAGGGTGTTTCACTGGAACGACGCTTGAAGAAGCTGAGCCCGAGGTACCTTGGACTGTTTAAGATTCTAGAGTGAATTGGTGAATCTGCTTAACGACTGAAACTATCACTAGAATTGAGTTGTCTACATGACGTATTCCATATATTAGTGTTGCGGAAGGTGGTGTAAGAGCTGTCACAAGTTATTTCGGTCGATCAAGTACCTGTTTATAATGGGTTGACAATGAAGGTCAAGCCAGTTCGCATTGGGGACTTTGAAGTCAAGAGACTTCATAATAAAGACATCACCATGGTCAAAGTTTGATGGGACAACTGCGATCATGAGGAGCTTTCATGGGAGTGAGAGCAGCCATGCTTGAGGAGTATCCTGAGTTATTTCACTCAGGTACCATTTAAATTTTGTGTATCTCTTCCATTCTGTAATTTCAGGACAAAATTCTTTTAAGAGGGATGATGAGTTGTAAATATACCTATATTTTCGTATTTTATTTAAGTTAATTTTGTATATTTTTTGTCTTTTTTATTAAGTTTTATTCAATAAATTGCCTATTTTTGTAAATATTATTTCTAACTTAGCTTTATTTTTATTCCAGAAAAATTCCAGAAAAATTCCAGAAAAAGTCAAAATGTTGACTGACACGCCCGTGTCACATGACCGACACGCCCGTGTCACGCCCTCGACGATCGCCGACCACAATTGCCAGCTCGACGGTCGGCAATGATCAAACCAAGTTCGACACGCCCCAAGACACGCCCGTGTCAAGGTGTGACACGGGCGTGACTTAGCCACCTGGCCCGACGTGACGCGCGCGACTTTGCGGTCGGACCGCGCCCAGATCGACCTCCCCGACACGCCCCAGTCACACCCGTGACTGACACATGTCACGCCCGTGACCTAGGGCGTGACCGCCACGTTTTCAGCCGAAGTCAACATTCCAGTCAAGTCACCCGATCAGCTCATGAATAGTGTCGACACGCCCCCCTGTCACGCCCTAGTCACGGGCGTGACCCACCCGAAATTTTGCCTATAAATAAGAGCTTCCAGGAAGCTTATTTTGTCCACTTTTTTGACCACTTTGCTTAGGGGAGGTGCTACCCATTTGGATTCCATACTTATGTAAGGAGAATTTCTCCCCCCTCTCTCTTAGTTTGTATTAGGGTTTTCGCTTTAATAAAATTTGAATTTTTCTCTCTTCATTAGTATGAAAAATCCATTTGAATGCGCCTACTTAAGCAATTTTTCGTTCATCTTTTTGTGTTTCATTTAAGTTTTCATTTTTATAGCTTTGATAACTAGTTAGATTTAGGATTTATCGGCATTTCTAGCCGTTGTGCTGCCCGTTTAGTTTTCATTTTCTGCACCTTTTAGCTTTAGCTTTTTCTTCTTTATCATTTTCATTCATATAGGTTTTATAAAAACTCCCCTAAAAGTGTTCGTTTTTATTTTCTTTAACTTAGGCTCTTAGGAATGTAAAACTTCTCGTTCCTTTTTAGTTTTATTCTCACTTTTTTGGAGGTTTTATAAAAACTTATGAATAAAAATGTAGTCGTTATAATTTTTCGTCAACTTCATTTTAGCTTTTTATTTGCAAAAACTTTTAGTCCCTTTAATTTTTATTTCATCTTTTTATGCATTTCTACCGCATTCTAGCGGTAGAAATGCAGTTGTTTTAATTTTTAGAGTACTTTCATTTTGCGTTTATTTGCAAAACAATTTCGCTCGGTTAATTTTTATTTTCACTTTTTATGCATTTCTACCGCATTCTAGCAGTAGAAATGCAGTCGTTTTTATTTTTCAGCAACCTTGTTTTTCTTATTTTTGCAAGAGTGTGTGCGTGTATGAGTTAGGTTTTATTGCTTTATTTCAATTTCTGTAGAGTGTGCGTGTGCGTATGCATTTATTTTCGCCTACTCGTTAAGAGTTAAATGGCGCTCTGCTTTCATTTTCCGCCCACTCGTTTGAGTGGGACTTGTCTTTTTACTGCATTCATTTTCTTCCTACTCACTTGAGTAGGAAAACTTCGTGTGTGTGTGTGTGTTTACTTTTCTGTAGAGTGTGTGTGTGTGTCTTTACTTTTCTGTAGAGTGTGTGTGTGTATGAGATAAATTTACTCCCGCCCACTCATTTGAGCCGGGACTTGCAATTTTATCGCTTTCTCAATTATGTAGAGTGCATGCGTGTAGGAGATAATTTTACTGCTTTATTTATCGCTTTCTTTAATTAAGAAGAGTGTGTGCGTGTGTGCATTTATTTCCCCTACTCATTTGAGTAGGGCTTGCTTTATTTAATTTTCTTTATGGTTTTGAAGTGTGCGTGAGTGCCTGCATCAATTAGCCTTCAATTTATCTAATTGTCCTATTTTTCGTGTTTTCTCTTATAATTGTTCAGTGCTTAATTTAACACTCACGCTTCACCTAAAAACATAAAGCCGTCCCCATACCGATGAGTGGCTAATCTCTTTTAGCCTTCGGCATCGAAGAGCATTGGGACATAAAAAATGATTTGAAATAATTAAAAAACTTTATTTTAATTTTAATTTAAGGACTTAAGGTTTACCCCGGGTTAACGACACATAGGACCCCATAATCGATGTGTGGGCTCTATTTCCGTTATCCATACGCGACGCCGAGAGGCTGCACGTATGGACCGATCCCCCTTGGGTAAAGAGAACTGTGAATGCCCCCTCGGAAGAGGAGAAGCGTAGTTCTGCCGGATTGGGTTCCCCACCCAATAGCGGGGTTCTTAGCGTAATGCGGGCGTTAAGGGGAATCCTTCGTCGGACTAACGTTCGGTCGAATAGCCTTAGCGCCCAGGTGAGCGATATCCCTAGACCAAGGTGAGCTCATGTTCTTGGAACCTCCACGGCCAAGTGCCTTCTATTAAATTAAAAACAAAGTTCAATAATTGTTAAGAATTGTTTTAGTCTTAATCCGATTCGATGCCGAGCGTTAACCCATCATCGAACTAACTTAGCAAAATTCTGCTTTCTTTCTTTCCGTTTTAATTAAACTAAAAAACCCCACCTTACCGATAGTAAGATAATAGTGTTCCTGGAAGAGTAGATATAATCAACGCGTCCCCGAGAATAATACGACCTCGGTATTTTCCCGAATACCGAGTACTACTTGCGATAGGTGCACTTGCCTCCTCTCGTTAGAAAACTCGATCTTCTAACCGGCCCGCGAAATCTGACCATTTCGAACCAACCACAGTAGGTCTCTGTTCCGCAGCCATCAAGTTTTTGGCGCCGTTGCCGGGGATCGCGGTTGTTATATTGAATCCGGGACTCTACTAATTTTACTTTATTTTCAAATAAAAAATGTATACAAAAAAATATATATATATCCTTCCCCCTTTTCGTTTTTTTTAGGGTGTATGACCCGTGGACAACCTTCGAGTTCTGAAAATCTTGAATTCGACCCCGAGATCGACCGCTCTCTTGCGCGTATCCGATCTCTCCGTCGAATTCCCTTTTTAGACCCCGCAGAATCTATCGGAGAACCCTCTTCTTCTTCTATGGCTGACCCGAATAATGCCCAACCGGCCGAGCGACTATGTCTTACTACGCTCGGCCCAATTTGGATGATACGGGGTCGAGTATTGTTCGGCGCGCTGTGGCCAACAATAATTTTGAAATTAAGTCAAGTGTGATTCAAATGATCCAAAATGTCGTACAGTTCGACGGACTGCCGGATGAGGACCCCAATAATCACTTGTCTAATTTTCTTGAGATTTGCGATACTTTTAAGATTAATGGCGTCACTGATGATGCCATTCGTTTGCGCCTTTTTCCGTTCTCTCTTAAGTCCAAGGCTAAGGCGTGGTTACTCTCCCTACCGCGGGGATCCATCACGTCCTGGGCGGAATTGGCAGAAAAATTCCTTACGAAGTATTTTCCGCCCGCGAAAACTGCAAGACTGCGGGCGGACATATCTTCGTTCGTCCAAAACGACTCCGAGTCTCCTTACGAGACTTGGGAACGCTTTAAGGAGTTTCTCCGCCGGTGCCCGCACCACGCTCTGCCAACGTGGTTGCAGGTACAAATTTTTTATAATGGACTGAATAGTCAGACGCGTCAAATGATTGACACGGCTGCCGGGGGCACTCTGAACAATAAGACCCCCGAGGCCGCCCAGGCCCTTTTCGAGGAAATGGCGGTGAACGCCTACCAGTGGATTGTCCCGCGGGCGCGCCCTAAGCAGGCGGGCATTTTTGAAGTGGATGCCACTGCTCAGCTAGCCCTCCAAGTGGAAAGGCTAACTAAGCAGGTGGCGGAGATGTCTTTTGCCTCCTCCACTCCGCCTTGTTTTCTCCCCCCCTCTAACGTCTGCGTAGTCGATGAATTCGTGGACTACATGGGTAATCCGGTGCGTCCCTCATTTCAAAACAACCCTTATAGTAGCCACTATAATCCGGGTTGGAGGAACCATCCGAATTTCTCCTAGAGCAACCCGAACAACGCGCAGTGTCCCCCTCCCCCTCCTTTTGCGCCAACGTTTCCTCCTCCCCCTCCTATGAAGCCATCCCCGGTGGAGGAAAATTTTAATCGTTATGTCGCGTCCAACGAGTCCAATATCCGGAACATCACCGGATCGCTAAAAAATTTAGAACTCTAGGTTGGACAGCTGGCGCGACTTATGTCGGAACGCGCCATGGGGGCACTGCCAGGGAACACGGAGCCCAATCCAAGGGAAACCGCCAACGCTATAACACTCCGTAGCGGTAAGGAGGTGGTCGATCCAAAACGGATCGATCCTCAGGTACACATTTCACCTCCGACCCCTCTTCCCTCTTCTTCGATTACGCAACCCTTACCGAATTTTAACGACAAAACTATTTTAAACAAGGTGTTGCCCTACCCGCATAAGTTAGATAACGAGCGAGTAAACGCGCAATATGAAAAATTTATTTTATTACTTAAACAAATTCATATTAATGTTCTTTTTTGCGAGGCTATCTCGCAAATGCCTAAATATGCGAAATTTTTAAAAGAACTACTTTATAATAAATGCAAACTCGAGGATATTTCGCATATATCTCTCAACGCTTGTCTGCTTGGTGGCTCTTACTAGTAAATTGCCCTCAAAACAAAACGACCCGGGACGGTTTTCCATCCCGTGCCTTTTTGGCGATGTATTAGTAAAATACGCCTTGGCAGACTTAGGCACGAGCATTAATTTGATGCCGTTCTCGCACTTCCTGCGTTTAGGTTTGGGTACTCCTGCTCCTACCAATATGCGCATCCAACTAGCAGATCACTCGGTTAGGTTCCCCATCGGGGTTGTTGAGGATGTCCTTGTCCGAGTAGACAAGTTCACCTTCCTGGTGGACTTCGTCATCTTGGACATCGAGGAAGATGCCAACGTACCAATAATACTTGGTCGCCCTTTCCTCGCGACCTCACGTGCGTTAATCGATGTAAGTAATGGTCAGCTTCTCCTTCGGGTAGGAGATGACCAAGTTACTTTTTCTATTAACTCCTCTATGGAAGAGTCGTCGCCGAGCGACGATTTCTGCTACTCTTTAGATTCTTTTTATGGAGATTGTTCTTCTCCGGTTTTCGAGTCCGAGTTTTTAAACGAAAATATTTTTTCGCTCGAAATTTTTTTTTGCGATGAGGACGCGTCTACGAACATGCCTTTTGAACCAATTGGTTCGAAAGACATTTGCACTAAAACCTCACTAGAAGAACCGCCCATCCTAGAACTCAAACCACTACCCGAATCCCTAAAATACGCCTTTTTGGGGAAAAATGATACACTCCCGGTAATCATTTCTTCGTATTTAAGCGATTCGGAGACCTCCGATTTATTGGAGGTTTTGCTTAAACATCGCCACGCAATTGCGTGGCAAATTTCTGACCTAAAGGGGATTAACCCTTCTTTCTGCACTCACAAAATTTTCTTAAACGATAATTGCCGCAAAACCATTCAGCCGCAGCGGCGTCTTAACCCAAACATGAAAGGCGTCGTGAAAGCTGAGATAATTAAATTATTAGATGCGGGGATTATTTATCCCATTTCTGATAGTGCGTGGGTTAGTCCCATTCATGTAGTGCCCAAGAAGGGCGGTCTAACCGTAGTGGCGAATGAGCACAACGAGCTCGTCCCAACTCGTACTGTTACGGGTTGGCGTGTGGTCATCGATTATCGCAAACTTAATGATGCCACCCGCAAGGACCACTTCCCACTACCGTTCCTTGACCAGATTCTCGAGCGTCTTTCCGGTCATCCATTTTATTGTTTTCTCGATGGTTTATTGGGGTTTTTCCAAATCCCCATTTCCCCCGAAGACCAAGAGAAAACAACTTTTACTTGCCCCTTTGGCACCTTCGCCTATCGAAGAATGCCATTTGGTCTCTGCAATGCGCCGGCTACATTCCAAAGATGTATGATGGCAATCTTTGGCGAGTTAGTAGAAGATATTATGGAAATATTTATGGATGACTTTTCTGTATTCGGATGCTCTTTCCCAGATTGTCTTCGTAATCTTGATCGTGTCCTCCAGCGATGCGAGGACACGAATCTTGTTTTAAATTGGGAAAAATGTAACTTTATGGTTCAAGGAGGTTTGGTCCTCGGCCATAAGATTTCGAGTAAGGGGATAGAGGTCGATAAGGCCAAAGTAGAAATCATAGAAAAACTTCCTCAGCCGACAAACATAAAATCCATTAGGAGTTTCTTAGGCCACGCGGGCTTTTATAGGCGCTTCATTCAAGATTTTTCAAAAATAACAAAGCCGCTTACTCACCTCTTGGAAAAGGAATCACCTTTTGTCTTTAGTAGAGATTGCGAGTCTGCTTTTAATTTTATAAAACAAAAACTTATCAATTCTCCAATTCTAGTGGCCCCTAATTGGTCCCTTCCGTTCGAAATCATGTGCGACGCTAGTGATATTGCCTTAGGCGCCGTTCTTGGCCAACGCGTAGAAAAACATTTTCATCCTATTTATTACGCTAGCAAGACGCTCACTTCCGCACAAGTAAATTACACGACGACGGAAAAGGAACTCTTAGCCGTCGTTTTTGCTTTCGATAAGTTTCGCTCGTATCTTACGCTATCTAAAGTTATCGTTTTTACCGATCACTCCGCCCTTAAATATCTATTAGCTAAAACCGACGCGAAGCCCCGCCTTCTTCGATGGATTCTCCTCCTACAAGAGTTTGACTTGGAGATCCGGGATAAGAAGGGCGTGGAGAATCTAGCGGCAGACCACCTCTCCCATTTAGAAAATCCGGGTGCGGAAGCGCTCGTCGAATCTGAAATAAATGACAGATTCCCCGAGGAACGCCTTCTCGCCATTCGTTCGTCTTTGTCATCTTCGCCTTGGTTCGCAGATTTTGCGAACTACTTAGTCGCGTGGGTACTTCCAAAAGATTTTTCAAGTCATCAAAAGAAGAAATTCTTTTCCGACTTGAAAAATTTCTTTTGGGATGACCCATTTCTTTTCCGTATCTGTGCGGACCAAGCGGTTCGAAGATGCGTCGCGGGAGTGGAGTGCACACAAATATTGAGGCACTGCCACGAGGGTCCGGCCGGGGGGCACTATCAAGCCAACCGGACCGCTAGGAAGGCGCTAGAGGCGGGCTACTTTTGGCCCACTCTCTTCAAGGACGCGCACAATTTTGTGCGCGCATGCGATAGCTGTCAGCGGTCGGGTAACATCTCACGTAGAGACGAGATGCCCCAAAATATGTTTTTAGAATGCGAAGTTTTCGATTTATGGGGCATAGATTTTGTTGGCCCCTTACCTCCTTCTTATAAAAATTCTTATATTTTAGTGGCGGTCGACTACGTATCACGGTGGGCGGAAGCGCAAGCTCTCCCCACCAACGATGCGCGAGTCATCGTTACATTTCTAAAAAAACTATTTTCTCGCTTCGGCACGCCTCGCGCTATTGTTAGTGATAGGGGAACGCATTTCTGTAACGCTCTAATGGCTAAGACGTTAGCTAAATACGGAGTCATGCACAAGCTTGCCACCCCCTACCACCCGCAAACAAGTGGCCAAGTTGAGGTAGTAAATCGAGAGATAAAACGCATATTAGAAAAAACCGTTTCACTTAATAGGAAAGATTGGTTCGCTAAACTTGACGACGCGTTATGGGCGTATCGTACGGCGTACAAAACCGCTACCAGTTGTACCCCGTTTCGATTAGTCTATGGCAAAGCATGCCATTTACCCGTAGAACTGGAGCACCGCGCACTTTGGGCATTAAAACTCTTAAACCTCGACTCTAACTTAGCCGCTCAAAATAGAAAACTGCAACTAAACGAGCTCGATGAATGGCGTGCGAACGCTTACGAGAGCAATAAGTTCTATAAGGAGCGTTCTAAGTTCTATCACGATCGAAAAATTAAAACCCCAAAAATTTTTTCTCCGGGCGATCTAGTCCTTCTTTATAATTCACGTCTTAGGCTTTTCCCGGGTAAGCTTAAATCGCGATGGTTCGGCCCCTTCAAGGTTGAAGAGGTTTGGCCATATGGGACCATACTCATCTCCCACCCCGAAAAAGGCACTTTTAAGGTGAACGATAATCGGTTAAAGTCTTATATAGCGGGCGACCCTGTGATCAGTAGGAGCGAAACCATAACCCTTCTCCATATATAAACCCGCCACTATAGTCAAGCTACGCGACTATAAACAAAGCGCTCCTGGGAGGCACCCCACGTCTATCTTTTTTACGTCTTTATTTATTATGTTTTCTATTTTTCTAATAAATGCAGGGTTTCTAATGGGCTTCCCCGAGCACGGATCAGGGACGTTTTCTGCCCCCCCCTATTTTTCCTTTTTTGTACATATACCTGCTGTCTTGTTCCTCATACTTAGTATACAACATTGGGGACAATGTTGGATCTAAGTATGGGGGTGTTTTCGTATTTTCGTACTTTCTTTTTCACTTACAAAAAAAAAAAAATATTAAAAAAAAAAAAAAATCAAAAAAATATATATATAACACAAAAATCAAAAAATATTTTAAATTTTGAAGTTTCATTTTTGAAACTTTGACTTATTTTTAACTTTGTCCGCGAGATCCGGCTCATCGAGCCATCCACATAACGAGTCATCTTGCGGCAGCTTTTTTGTATATTTTTGTAAATATTCTTGTAAATATTTTTTGTAAATAAATTTTATAAGTACTTTTTGTACATATTCTTTCTCTTTCCCCTCTCCCTTTTTCCCTCTCATCCTTGTAAATATTTTTTCTTTTAATCAAATTTTTGTAAATAGAATGAAAATTTCATTAAAAATACAAAAAAATTCACAAAATATAAAAATACAAAAAAATCACAAAACTTAAAAAAATCCAAAAAATTTTATTTTCGCATTTTTTTTTCTTTCTTTTTAGTATGTATATATTAAAGATATAAATACAAAAATACAAAAAAAGAGCATAACTTCAAAAAAAAAACAAAAAATTTTTGTTTTCTTTATGTAAGTTATGAAACAAATAAATCACTCATCTCATTCTTGAGTTTCTTGTTATCCAAAACTTTCGTTTTGAGTTTATTTATATGCGAATTTGATCAATTCTTTGTTCACTATTCGTTTGTTAATTATAGACTGAAAAATCTAAATAGCCGGGGTTAAGTTTTAAAGAATTTATTATACTTTGTTAAAAATAGGGGACTCGCATTAGGCACTACTTCTAATTTTTCATAAATAGGAGCATGTGTACCATGTTAGAGAATAACGACTATAGAATTCAATTATGCTTGCTTTTAGCTTTCTGAAAGATTGGAACGTACAATTTATAAAGGTTGCTCTCAATTATTTTTCAATTAAAAATCTAGTTCTCTTTTCTCTCATTACCTATCATAACCTACTCGGTATGATAAAAATATTTCCCCAAAAAGAAAAAGATCTTATGTCAATGAGAATAAGATTTCATTCCGTAAATATAGGCACCCAATAAATTAAAAGATTATACGTTACGGAGTAAGAGGATAAAATTCATTACTCCAACACATATACATTGGGTTATTTTTATTTATGAAGAAGAAAAAATTTTATGTTAAGGAAAATAAGATTTCGTTTTCCTTTAACATCCAAATCAAAAAAATTGAAGGTTCGAGAAAAAATAACCTCGCCTCAAAATCCAAGCATCTTCATAAACCAACATCAATCCCCCTTAGCCAATTTCATGACTCTATAATTAATTCAAAAATCTTTTTGAGAGCATAATTCGTAAATTGCATTATTTCCGATAACACTCCTATAAGCTAAAGTTCGTATAAATCCAAACTATTTTCTGTTAATCTAACCAATACAATTATTGCTTTCTATTTGATTACATTAAGAAGTCTTTTGGCCAAAACTTTTGCCCTGTTTAAATCATCTAAAAAATTTTAGGACTTAACACTTATACCCCGTATATTTTTATTTGATCTCTCTTATAATTAATTTAGCGGTAGCAGAACTTAGGGTTTTTTTATTATTCCTTATAAGTTCACCTCAAACTTTTGCTCTGGAATAGCAAAAGCTTAAGTATGGGGGTGTTTGATGAGTTGTAATTATACCTATATTTTCGTATTTTATTTAAGTTAATTTTGTTTATTTTTTGTGTTTTTTATTAAGTTTTATTCAATAAATTGCCTATTTTTGTAAATATTATTTCTAACTTAGCTTTATTTTTATTCCAGAAAAATTCCAGAAAAATTCCAGAAAAAGTCAAAATGTTGACTGACACGCCCGTGTCACATGACCGACACGCCCGTGTCACGCCCTCAACGATCGCCGACCACAGTTGCCAGCTCGACGGTCGGCAATGATCAAACCAAGTTCGACACGCCCCAAGACACGCCCGTGTCAAGGTGTGACACGGGCGTGACTTAGCCACCTGGCCCGACGTGACGCGCGCGACTTTGCGGCCGAACCGCGCCCAGATCGACCTCCCCGACACGCCCCAGTCACGCCCGTGACTGACACATGTCACGCCCGTGACCTAGGGCGTGACCGCCACATTTTCAGCCGAAGTCAACATTCCAGTCAAGTCACCCGATCAGCTCATGAATAGTGTCGACATGCCCCCCTGTCACGCCCTAGTCACGGGTGTGACCCACCCGAAATTTTGCCTATAAATAAGAGCTTCCAGGAAGCTTATTTTGTCCACTTTTTTGACCACTTTGCTTAGGGGAGGTGCTGCCCATTTGGATTCCATACTTATGTAAGGAGAATTTCTCCCCCCTCTCTCTCTTAGTTTGTATTAGGGTTTTCGCTTTAATAAAATTTGAAATTTTCTCTCTTCATTAGTATGAAAAATCCATTTGAATGCGCCTACTTAAGCAATTTTTCGTTCATCTTTTTGTGTTTCTTTTATGTTTTCATTTTTATAGCTTTGATAACTAGTTAGATTTAGGATTTATCGGCATTTCTAGCCGTTGTGCTGCCCGTTTAGTTTTCATTTTCTGCACCTTTTAGCTTTAGCTTTTTCTTCTTTATCATTTTCATTCATATAGGTTTTATAAAAACTCCCCTAAAAGTGTTCGTTTTTATTTTCTTTAACTTAGGCTCTTAGGAATGTAAAACTTCTCGTTCCTTTTTAGTTTTATTCTCACTTTTTTGGAGGTTTTATAAAAATTTATGAATAAAAATGTAGTCGTTATAATTTTTCGTCAACTTCATTTTAGCTTTTTATTTGCAAAAACTTTTAGTCCCTTTAATTTTTATTTCATCTTTTTATGCATTTCTACCGCATTCTAGCGGTAGAAATGCAGTTGTTTTAATTTTTCGAGTACTTTCATTTTGCGTTTATTTGCAAAACAATTTTGCTCGGTTAATTTTTATTTTCACTTTTTATGCATTTCTACCGCATTCTAGCGGTAGAAATGCAGTCGTTTTTATTTTTCAGCAACCTTGTTTTTCTTATTTTTGCAAGAGTGTGTGCGTGTATGAGTTAGGTTTTATTGCTTTATTTCAATTTTGTAGAGTGCGCGTGTGTGTATGCATTTATTTTCGCCTACTCGTTAAGAGTTAAATGGCGCTCTGCTTTCATTTTCCGCCCACTCGTTTGAGTGGGACTTGTCTTTTTACTGCTTTAATTTTCTTCCTACTCACTTGAGTAGGAAAACTTCGTGTGTGTGTGTTTACTTTTCTGTAGAGTGTGTGTGTGTGTGTTTACTTTTCTGTAGAGTGTGTGTGTGCATGAGATAAATTTACTCCCGCCCACTCATTTGAGTCGGGACTTGCAATTTTATCGCTTTCTCAATTATGTAGAGTGCGTGCGTGTAGGAGATAATTTTACCGCTTTATTTATCGCTTTCTTTAATTAAGAAGAGTGTGTGCGTGTGTGCATTTATTTCCCCCTATTCATTTGAGTAGGGCTTGCTTTATTTAATTTTCTTTATGGTTTTGAAGTGTGCGTGAGTGCCTGCATCAATTATCCTTCAATTTATCTAATTGTCCTATTTTTCGTGTTTTCTCTTATAATTGTTCAGTGCTTAATTTAACACTCACGCTTCACCTAAAAACATAAAGCCGTCCCCATACCGATGAGTGGCTAATCTCTTTTAGCCTTCGGCATCGAAGGGCATTGGAACATAAAAAATGATTTGAAATAATTAAAAAACTTTATTTTTATTTTAATTTAAGGACTTAAGGTTTACCCCGGGTTAACGACGCATAGGACCACATAATCGATGTGTGGGCTCTATTTCCGTTATCCATACGCGACGCCGAGAGGCTGCACGTATGGACCGATCCCCCTTGGGTAAAGAGAACTGCGTACGCCCTCTCGGAAGAGGAGAAGCGTAGTTCTGCCGGATTGGGTTCCCCACCCAATAGCGGGGTTCTTAGCGTAATGCGGGCGTTAAGGGGAATCCTTCGTCGGACTAACGTTCGGTCGAATAGCCTTAGCGCCCAGGTGAGCGATATCCTTAGACCAAGGTGAGCTCATGTTCTTGGAACCTCCACGGCCAAGTGCCTTCTATTAAATTAAAAACTAAGTTCAATAATTGTTAAGAATTGTTTTAGTCTTAATCCGATTCGATGCCGAGCGTTAACCCGTCATCGAACTAACTTAGCAAAATTCTGCTTTCTTTCTTTCCGTTTTAATTAAACTAAAAAACCCCACCTTACCGATAGTAAGATAATAGTGTTCCTGGAAGAGTAGATATAATCAACGCGTCCCCGGGAATAATACGACCTCGGTATTTTCCCGAATACCGAGTACTACTTGCGATAGGTGCACTTACCTCCTCCCGTTAGAAAACTCGATCTTCTAACCGGCCCGCGGAATCTGACCATTTCGAACCAACCACAGTAGTTCCATGTTCCGCGGCCATCAAGGGAGAGAATTGTAACGCCCCAAAACTCATTAAGGAATTGAAAGCATTCTAAGGCCAATTTGGTTCCTGATTAGGTTCACACGGCCTGTGACACGGATGTGTCCAGAGCCGTGTCATGCTTGAGTTCGGCAAAATGCAGTCGACAATCCTTCGAGTAAAGCCAGGTCGGGCACACAGCCTGTGACACTAGCGTGTCAAGGGCCGTGTCCTGCTCTGTGTTATGACGGGCTGTGTCGAGTGAGTTACACGGTTAGGAACACAGACGTATCCAAAGGCATGTCTTGTATACGACCGAGATGCAACGGTTTCAATTTTGATTGGGGCACACGGCCTATGACACGGGCGTGTCCATCGTTGACATGGACGTGTCCCAAGCCGTGTAAGATGTCGTGTCCTATTCTGTGTTTACTGGATTACGTTAAGTGTGGAACACATCCTCTGACACTGGCATGTCACAAGCCGTGTTCGGCTTAGGAAAGTTATTTTCAAGGCGAATCGTGGTCGTTAATTTCCTTCAAATAGGATCTGACAGCTCAGCTTTTTCCCCTGCTGGTATAAGGCCGGGAGATGAGGGATTAAACCTCATTTCTTTTCATCCTTTCTCTTTCTAAAGTGTTAGAGAAAGGCGAGAGCAAGGAAGAAGGTGAAGGAGGAATCCAGCCGCCAGTGGGGCTTCAGAGCCCCAAATCACGAGCCGAGTCCAGATCTGTAGATACGAGGCCGTTGCTGTGCTTTTCATCCGTCTAGATCTCCATGGCGCCAAAGCGAACCGCAAGGGTAACGATTCTCTTCTTGGACATGTGAAGTCCTCTTCCTTTTTGCATAGGAAACTCCCTCCCACAAGTGAGCGGTGAGTGCGAGGTATTTCTTCAGGTGGACATGAATAGTCCCCGTTATTTTGCATATAGAGTCCGGAATCGAAGTACGGACATAGGCATAGTGTGTGAAGCCTACCCAGACATGTTGGTATGGATCGGTGATGTTTTCATTATGCTTGTAGTGCTGGAGAAGTCTCCGTGCCATTTGTTTTTTGGGTTTTCTACATGGTAGATTGCAACAGGGAGTCTTGGGGATTAACTCTAAGGTGCACCCGGAAATCTGGCCAGAAGAGAAGTTTTGCCATTTTGGTGGCCATGTAGCTAGCCATGTACATAGTCGGGCTATGTACAATTATACGATCGATACATTGGGATTTGTTGAATCTTGTCTCGCACCGATGGCTAAATGGCCGTGGCGAGGTGAGCAACGGGCTGGTGGAACCTTACCCACTCCAAGTGGTTCGATGAAAGATGGCTTGGAGAGCGAATCTAGGCTTCGGCTGAAAGTACTTTAATGCTCACATTGTTTGCCGTCCTGGGGGCTGTGGGGGACTGCAGAACGAGCTGGGCTCTAACCAAGTTCACCGAGTAAGTTCCCTGAGAGCACGGGGTGTATGGTCTTCCATGCCTACACCTGTGGTGAAGTGTGCTATTATTGTACTTTCACTATATTGTTATTATTTGGTCACCGCTCCGGGGTGGGTTCATTATTATTGGGTCAGCTTTGGCCTACCGTTGCTTTAGTTTGCCATCGCTGCGATGGAATATTAATTGCAGTTATTGCGGAGCATAGTGGCAAGTAGCGGGTTGAAGCCCTTGTTGCTGAGCCAGCCCTCGAAGGCCAATGCGAACGTTTACTTTTATACTCATATGTGACCGGCCTGCGTACCGTTGTTTTGAAGACACTTATTATTTAAAGTAAAATCTTATAAGGCCATTAGGCCAAGTACTTTGTGTATTTGTACGCTCATTCCTACTTTGGGTTTTTAGTGGACATTCATGCTGTGGCTTGGGTTCTTTTCTTTGCAACATTTAAAATGCTTCTTCTAGAATGTGCTCTATGTAGGACGTGTGTTATTGGAAGATGGTTTCATTTAGTAATCCTTCAGTCTGTATTTTGTATTTGGAGTCGGGCCCCGACCGTACCTACTGCTATATGCCATGTGATGGATAGGCGTGTTACACACATACTCGACGATTTTGACTTAAGGAATTTTTCAACCCAGACTGTGTTTGTTGGTTCATATGTACCGGCTGAACCGGGTTTTTGGAATAGGCGCTGATGGCTATATTTGATCTGGTCTTCTCAAACAAGACATATTTAAAGTAATAATGGGCGGTCCAATGTTAAGATGATATGTGGCGGCGTGTCTTAAGCCCTACTCTTTCGTGTAAAAGGGAAGAATTTAGAAACCCTAGCCGTAACTTCCATTTCTTGCCAAGCCATTACCTGTACCGAACGTGACGGAGGAAGAGAAGTCGCCGGATTCAAATTTCATGAGGAAAAGCTCTCCATCTTCGTGAAGAACGATGCCACTTAGGATTGTGACAAGATCTGTGGCCAAAAACGAGGTGAGCTTCCTACCCCATCCCTTGGTGCAAGATCTTTCGTTATTTTATAGGAGAGATGTCAACTCAAAAGAGTTGGACTTGTGCGAGATGAAGATCCCCTAGGAAGAGACCATGCTAGGATCCTTGTCCTAAGAATTTGTCTTTAACCTCTCCTTTCTTCAATGTGAAGGTGATGGACTTGATTTCGTGAAGAGAAATGGTGAATTGAGGGTGAATAAGGGAGGAAGAAAATTGTGTGTAGTTTTGAACATATGGCTAGAGGAAGAAGGCGAACTGATGTCGTTTGTTTTGCTTTAAGATGTGTGCAAGAATTTTTTTCTACGCGCATCGTACTTTGAGGCCATTTTAAGGTGTTATATGTCCAGATCTAGGTCTTGGTATGAACACGAAGTTGTAGTCCCCGGAAATACCTTTCCAACGGATGGTTACACGATTTCATAGGAGCTTTGTAGCTCTTGGAATATCAATTCGAAAGTGATGTACAATGACAACTTATGTGCATGTTGCTTTTGGGTTAGTGTATATCCGGGTTTGGACTAGGTATAAGAAATATATCATGATGGTGTTAAGGTTGGATGAGCCTAGTTATATGCAGCCGAGATACACAAATAGTTTGTAGGAATTTATAAACAAATGGTTTGGGAAATTAGCGAACAAATGGTTTGATAAGGGTTTGTTGTACAAATAGCTACTTTTGAAATCCGGTAAGGATGTGCACCATTATAATCCGATAATTGAATGTGTAATCTACACTTATGTTATCCTTCTTGATGAATAAGTGAAGAGTTATTATGTTGCGGTGATAAATATATGAAAGCATAAATGTTGTGAATGCCTGATTAAAAAGGAAGGAAACAGTTGAGGTAAATCTCATGGCCAAGAAATATATTGAATTATGATCTCAAATGTTTGATGGGATAATTTGTATAGTCCACTGCTTAGAATGTCTCTCCCTATGGGTAGTTGTGTTGGATTGGTATATTGTTCAAGGTAGTTTGTAATTGGGTACATTGGACACAATGTACTTGATTTGAAGAAGCCCTTTCAACTCATTGATATACACAAATATGTATTTGATGTATATTTTAGTTCATGCTTGCAAGTTGCCTATGTCATATTGATTTGACAGGTAATCCAAGTTACATTGACAGGTGGACTCTAAGAATCTAACTAAAAAGTGAAGAAAATTATCTAAGTACAAAAGCGTCGAGTGGAGTCAGCAAAGTGCTGAGTGAAATCAGCACTGTCAGCATCTAGCAACTTGTAGTGTAGAAAATTAGCTAAGTAAAAAAGTGTCGACACACATAAACTATATCGATACCTTTACAGAAGTTGTGTCGAGACAAGTATGTTATCTTGACACCTTGAACACGAAGTCAGCAGTGTCGAGACAAGTCAGCTAACTCGACACATTGAAGATTCAAAAACAGCAGTGTCGAGACAAGTCAACTAACTCGATACATTAAAAATTTAATAACAGCCATGTCGAGACAAGTCATCTAACTTGACACATTAAAGATTTAATAACAGCAGTGTCAATACAATTTAGCTATCTCGATACCTTGAAGACTAAGTCAGTAGTGTCGAGACAACTCAAATATCTCAACATTTTCAAGCTTAAGCCAATTTTGTCAAGACAATACAACAATCCCGACACAAAGAAGACTGAAGTGTAGACTTAAATAATTGCCGACACCAACAAACTGTGTGTCGAGACAATTCAGTTGTCCCAACACAGTGAAGAATTAAAGCAAGTATAAAAGTGTCGACACTCAGCGGACAATTGTGTCGAGGCAATTCCACTGTCTCGACACAGTGGAGATTAATAGATGTCGACACAGATGACAGTAGTGCCGAGACAAGTCAAATATCTCGGTACTTTCAAGTTCAGTCTAAAAATTCATCTAAGTAAAATTGTGTCGAGACTGCTAAGATGTCTCGACACCTTCTAAGAACACTTAAGTAATATAGTGCCGAGACACTTTGGACATCTCGACACTTATGTTTTTGAAGATATGAAAAGTTAATACAGAAGTGTCAAGATAAGTAAGAAATGTTCCATTAGCTAAAGTAACGTGGTATCTCGATAGAAGTAGTTTAAAAGAGAATTTGAAGTATGTTGTCACGTGGTCATGTCATCAATCAGAATCCAGCAATCCATAAAGGCTATAAATAGAGGGGTTGTCTTCAAAGAAGAAAGCAATTATTAATAGATCAGAAATTCTAATTCTAATTTCTTCCAAGTTAGGGGAGGACAATAATTCCAAGGAAGTGGACGAAGACGAAAGTCTTCAAGAAGATCTTTAGATCCTTTTATGAAGTGATCAGAAGATTCAAGTGGATCTGTTCTAAAAATTCTTCAAGGAAATCAAGTCGATCATCATGAAGATTATATATCCAGAGAAGTATCTCTTGAGCCAAATTATTCATCAAGATTTAATCAAGTATAGCTAAATTGAAGAATCTGAATTCATTCAGATAAGTCAGATTACAGATTGGTTTTCTGCTTATATTTACCTCTTAATTTTGGTAAGATCTCTATGAGATCTTAGTGGGTAGGAGAGTTAATCTCTGAGTTATAAGCCTAATGTATAAAGGCCAAGGTAGGGTTCTGGAGGTACCTGAGGTAGGTGATTTGAGTGGGATCACTAAGTTGTAAGCCTATGTTATAAAGGCTGAGGTAGGGTTTTTAAGGGACCTGAGGTAGGAGATTGGGTGAATCTCTGTGGAAGGATCTGTTGGTCTGTGTGTAGGTTTCTTAACAGAAACTGAGTTTGTAAGATCTTTGGATCTGAGTTGAAGAGGAGGAGATATAACCTTATCTAGCACATTGCTAGTAAGGAAGAAGGGGGAAGTTGATGTACCCTAGATATGGGAACCACTATAAATTCTCTGTGTGTTGTGATTTGCTTGTGCTTGTACTGTGTTCTGAGATTTGCATGTGCTATGTTCTATGGTTTAACTGTACTGAGTTATTATGAAGCTTTTTTCTAAAGTATATTATCTGCTAAACATAATATCTACTGAACAGTTAATCTAAGTGACAAAGAATTTTTCAAAAGATACCTATTCACCCCCCCCCCCCCACCCCTCTAGGTGGTTATGTACCAATAGGATTATCTTTCAAGTGCTATCAGAGAGAGGTTATTCAAGAAAAACTTAATAGTCAGAAAAAGATCCAAAGGGTAGTTGAAAAATATCAGATCTAATGGCTTCTGAATCTCACAGAGAACTCAGCTATATGAAACTACCAATATGTACTAAGGATAACTTTGTTATATGGAAGCAGAGAGTAAGATTGTTTATGGAGGCTTAAAATCTAAGAATCTGTCACTGTATAAGAAGGACCATACATTCCAATGAATTTATCTATCCTTGATGCAAATGTTCAAACTCCTATGAAACTATCTGAAATGATAAAGGATGAGGTGGTTCTTGCCACCATGGATAAAAGAGCTCAAAACATAATTGTTAGTGCAATAGATAATTAAACTTTTCATAATCTAGTGCACTGTAAAACATCCAAGGAGATGTGGGACACTCTCATATTCTATATGGAAGGCATAAAAGAAGTAAGACATGACAGAAAGTCTCTACTAAATCAGCCGTATGAGGCATTCAGATAAGGAAAGACTTATTCTATAGAACTATGTCATGAAAAGTTCTTTAGAATAGTAAATGACATAAAGAATTATGATAGAGAATTCTCAAATTATGAGCTTAAAGACAAATTTTTTGAGATCCATAAATAAATAATGGGACATCAAGATTTGTTCTGTAAGAGAAATGGGGAATCTTAGAAACATGTTATCCCAAGACTTATATGGGAAGCTATTGTCATATGAGCTTCAGCTAAATTCTAAAAAGCTGAAGCTGAATCTTCCAGAAGTTCAACTCAGACTAAATCTGTGGCCTTTAAAGCCGATACCTCAAAGAAGTCTAGAAGAGAAATCTCATCATCACCAAGAAGGGATGAAAATACAGATAACACTGGAACCTGTTCTTCATCAGAAGAATTATGGGATGATGAATTGGCACTATTTACCAGGCAATTCAAGAAAATGATGAGAAGAAGGAAGCAGTGGAATAAGAAGAAATCAACTGGACCAAGTTTCAATAAAAGCAAAAAACAAACACAGAGACAAATCTGTGGTCAGGTATGATTCTTATCTGAATATACAATTTAAGACTGACATTATCTGTTACTGCTATAACAGGCCTGGGCATGTCATTGCTGACTATCTAGTAAAGAGAAAGGAGAACAAAAATTCAAAAGAAAAGAAGTTCTATAAAGACAAGAAATCAGAAAAGAGACTGATGGAAAAGAAGCCAAAGATATTATCTGATAGTGATACTGATTCAACTGAATTAGAAGAAGAACATGTTGGACTGTTCTCCTATGAAGATGAATTCATCATAGAGGCCATATACATGGGAAATAACTCCACAACTTCATCACACTATTATGATTCTTAAGATTATATGGAGGTTAATTTTATGGCACTGTTTGATAATCTAGATATAGAAATTGCTGAATATCAAAATACTCAGGTAATCTTTTACAATTCCTGTTATTCTATGAATTTGGTTCATGAGACTGTGGATGAGCTAGACTCATGTGACTCAATGTTTGATTCACATAAGTCTAACCCTGAGACTAAACTGCAGAATCTCATAGTCAAATTTTGAAAACTATTGGAACCTCTTGTAAATAACAATAAGCTTGTCAAATAACAAGCTATAGAGATTGCATCACTAAAAGGTCTTGAGTATCATCATAAGATGGATACTCAAAAAATAGGTCTTCAAAGCTCAAAGTTAGAAAAGCTGACTAAAATCATGGATGATCAAATTATGTTGATAAAACAAAAAGATGCAATTATTCAGGAGTTAGAACTCAAACTCCTGAATGAGAAAAGACTAATACAACTATTTTCTAAACCTGAAACTATGATGCCCATTATAGATACCTTCTCAGGAACACTTGGAAGAGGATTTGGTTATGTTAAACCTAAGAGATGAAGCAGAAAAAAGATAACAGGACAAAAGGGTACAGTCATTCCACAACCCGTGTTTCAGACTAAGGGAAAAGAAACCCAAAAGTCTGGACCAATTGGACAGAAATCATATGTGAATAGGAAAGCTATTCCTAATGTGCTTTCTCCAAGGAGGACTGTTGGAAATGAGAGACAAAATAACCATTTTCCTCCTAGTCAAAATACAATTGTCAAGTTTGATGATTCATGTCCTAAGGAATGTCAGCACAAAGTTCTTTTTGTTCCTCCAAAGAGGAGGTACAATAGATATGAATGCTGGTGTTGTGGAAAGGTAGGACACTTTGCCTTGGATAGTTGGTTCAGTAACACGGTGTATCATGCTCAGAAATGTACCCAATTAAGAAGTTCACAGGTGGTCTTAATGGAGACACAACTAATAAGAATGTAGGACCCAAGATAATTTGGGTTCCTAAGGAAAAATAAATTCTTATTTTACAGGAATGTCCAAGCACTAGAGATAGGCCCATCTGGTACTTGGATAGTGGGTGTTCCTTGAAATTGGAATTAGCCTATATATATATATTTAAACTAAAATTAAAATTACAATTGCAAGGAGTCATGCGAAAGGATAAAAGCGAGAGGTTACGAAAGGGGCATTCCCCCTTCCCATAGAAAATCCCGAGCACAAGCTTGGTTAGCCACAAAGTCGGCGGTGGAGTTGGCACTTCTATAAATTTGTGATACAACGAGTCTTGGACAGCCCTTCATAAGTCTTACAATCTTTGTCTCAACGTCCACCGAATAGTGGGTGTTCCAGACACATGACTGGAATAAGGAGCAATTTGAGGGAATTTATCCCTATGAAGAATGGACCAAAGGTGATCTTTGGTGGAGATGACAAAGGAATTACCAAAGGTTATGGTAAGATCTTATTTGGCTTAGTCACTTTCACTAAAGTAGCTTATGTGGAAGGGTTGCAACACAATCTTATAAGCATAAGCCAACTTTGTGACCTTGACTATGGCATTTCATTCCACAAGGATTAGTGGGGAATAAAGAAGTTAAGTGACCGAGAGGTCATCTTAACAGGCACTAGGTGTGGGAATGGGTATTGTTTTAATTTTTTTTGTTTTAAGTCAGACTCAACCTTATGTCTAGTTGTAAATGAGAAAGCCTCACACTGTGTCAAATGGAATAAAAGGCTAGCTCATTTGAACTATAAGAATATAGGCAAACATTTAAGTAAAGATCTAGTTAGGAATGGTCCTAACACTGCATGCAAAAAAGGTAAGCCGACCAAGGCTTCATTCAAAAGTATTGCAATCAAAGACTCAATGAGGTGTTTATACCTATTACATATGGACTTGTTTGGCCCTATTCCAGTTCATAGTCTAGGAAGGAAAGTCTACACTTATGTGATTGTTGATGATTATTCAATATTTACTTAGGTTTTCTTTCTAAGGAAAAGTCTAAAACTCTTGATGTCTTCAAGACATTTGTCAAACAAATACAGAATGAATTAAACAGTTATGTGGTAAGAATCAGAAGTGATCATGGAATTGAATTTTAATTTTAATGCAAGATAAAGTTTTGTGAAAAACTTGGGATTCAGCAAGAGTTTTCAAATCCAAGAACACCCCAACAAAATTGAATTACTGAGAGAAAAAACCAAACTCGCATTGAAGATGGAAGAACCATGCTGAGTGATTCTTCTCTCCTAGAATATTCTGGGTTGAAGCAATTCACAAAGCATGTCATATTCTTAATAGAGCTTCAATCAACAAAAGGTTGAATAAGACTCCTTATGAACTAATGAAGGGCAGAAAACCAAACTTGACCTATTTTAGAATCTTTGAATGTAGATATTTTGTCCTAAATTAATGGGAAAACATAAATAACTAAATTTGATGAGAATTCTTATGAAGGCATATTTGTTGGTTATAGTAATCACAGTATGGCCTATAGGGTCTACAACTTTATGGATTAAGTTGTGGAGGAGTTTGTTCATGTGGTATTTTATGAAAGTTCTAGGTTTTATAATAATAGGCCAGGTACATCAAGCACAATAGGAGAAGTCTTGAAGCTAAAGGAAATGTATATAGAATATTAAGTTCCAGCAAGACAAAATATACAAGAAGGAATCAATATTGTTGAAGAAGTTTCTTCACAGGAATTGCCAGAAGAAGAAACTCAGCAACAAGATGTAGCTAGTCCAAGAGAAGAAGTCACAGTACCTGTTGCTATCAGACATCTAAGGGATCATCCAAGGGAATTGATTATTTGAGATCCAGCTCAGGGTGTGACCACAAGAAGTAGACATCATAATACTGTGATGTACTCAAGTTTTCTTTCTCAAATAGAACTAAAGAAATTTGAAGAAGCCAATGTAGATCCATTTTGGATAGTTGCAATGCAGGAAGAATTGAAACAGTTCAAGAGATGTGAAGTATCGAAGCTGGTTCCCAGAAAAGATGACTGTAACATCATAGGAACTAAATGGATATACAAGAACAAACTGGATGAGAATGGTGTTATAGTCAGAAATAAAGCTAGATTGGTTGCAAAGGGATATAAACAAGAAAAGGGTATAGACTTTGATCAAACCATTGCACCAGTAGCTAAATTTGGGTATATTAGACTCTTCCTGGCATTTCAAGCCTACAAAGTATTCAAAGTTTACCAAATGGATGTGAAGTCAGCCTTCCTAAATGGTAATCTTGAAGAAATGGTCTATGTTGATCTACTATCAGGTTTTATTTACTCTACTAAACCTAATAATGTTTATTTGTTATTAAGAGCTCTCTATGGATTAAAATAAGCCCCAAGGGCATGGAGATCCAACTTCTAGATTCATTATTCACATTTCATGGAAAGCAGTCAATACCAATGAAGTTGATAGGGGAAAATGGTATTCAGAGCAAGAGTGGGTCAAACACATAAAGGAGCAGAGATCCTTTACAAATTCAGAAAAGATCTGAAGGCAGGGAAGATCCTAGCTGACTCTATTGAACCCAGTAAATATCTCAAGCAAGAAGAAATTTCTAAAGCTAAGGATGCCAAGGGAAAGGAGAAAGTGACTAATGATAAAGTATCTGAAGTAAAGGCTAAATTACAGTCAGGAAAAGGCATTGTCATCAAGGAGCAAGAGGATTCTAAATTTATTTTTTTCTTTTCTAAAAAACTATATAATTTGGCTTTAAGAACATTGCAACAAAACTGAATGATGTAATCTTTGAATAAATTTGAATGAAAAATTTGGTCGCACCTGGTGATATCTATGTTATTATTGTTGTGCTCCTTTATATTTTATTTAGCATTTTTCTTATACACATAATTAACATATTTGTGTATTGTACTATATATCATTGAATTGGGGTTATGAATTCTCCAAATAGAGAGAGATTATTGGGTATATTAGACATAATGTACTTGAGTTGAAGAAGCTCTTTCAACTAAATGATATACAAAAATATGTATTTGTTGTATATTTTAGTTCATGCTTGCAGTTTGCCTATGTCATAGTGATTTGACAGGTAGTCAAAGTAACATTGATATCTAGACTCTAAGAAGCTGACAAAAGAGTGAAGAAAATTATCTAAGTGCAAAAGCATCAGGTGAAGTCAGCAAAGTGCTGAGTGAAGTCAGCACAGTCAGCATCTAGCAACTTGCAGTGCAGAAAATTTGCGAAGTACAAAAGTTTTGACACACTTCAACTATGTCGACACCTTTGTAGAAGTTGTGTCGAGACAAGTCTGTTATCTCGACACCTTGAAGAATAAGTCAGCAGTGTCGAGACAAGTCAGCTAACTCGACACATTGAAGATTCAATAACAATAGTGTCGAGACAAGTCAGCTAACTCAACACATTGAAGATTCAATAACAGTAGTGTCGAGACAAGCCAGGTAACTTGACACATTGTAGATTCAATAACAGCAGTGTCGAGACAAGTCAGTTATCTCGACACCTTGAAGACTAAGTCAATAGTGTCGAGATAAGTCAATTATCTCGACACTTTAAATCTTAAGACAAATGTGTCGAGACAATACAACTGTCTCGACACAAAGAATACTAACGTGTAGAATTAAACAAGTGTCGACACCAGCAGACTATGTGTCGAGACAATTCAACTGTCTTGACATAGTGAAGAATTAAAGCAAGTATAAAAGTTTTGATACCCATCAGACAGTTGTGTCGAGACAATTCAACTGTCTCAATATAGTGCAGATTTACAGATATAGGCACAGATGACAGTAGTGTCGAGACAATTTAACTGTCTCGACACTTTCAAGTTCAGCCTGAAAATCCTTCTAAGTAAAATTGTGTCGAGACTACTAAGATGTCTCGACACCTTCTAAGAACAGTTAAGTAAAATAGTGTCGAGACACTTTGGACATCTCGACACTTATGTTTCTGAAGATGTGCAGAGTCAATACAGAAGTGTTAAGATACGTAAGAAAAGTCACATTAGCTAAAGTAATGTGGTATCTCAATAGAAACGGGTTTAAAGGAGAATTTTAAGAATGATTTCACGTGCTGATGTCATCAATCAGAATCCATCAATCCATAAAGGCTATAAATTGAGGGGTTGTCTTCAGAGAAGAAAGCAATTATTAATAGATCAGAAATTCTCATTCTAAATTCTTCCAAGTTAGGGGAGGACAACAATTCCAAGGAAGTGCAGGAAGACGAAAGTCTTCAAGAAGATCTTCAGATCCTTTTTATCAAGTGATCAGAAGATTCAAGTGGATCTGTTCTACAAATTCTTCAAGGAAATCAAGCCAATCATCAAGAAGATTACATATCCCGAGAAGTATCTCTTCAGCAAGATTATTCATCAAGATTTAATCAAGTACTACTAAATTGAAGAATCTAAATTAATTAAGAAAAGTCAGATTAAAGATTGTTTTCTTCTTATATTTACCTCTTAATTTTTGTAAGATCTCTGTGAGATCTGAGTGGGTAGGAGAGTTAATCTCTGAGTTGTGAGCCTAATTTATAAAGGCTGAGATAGGGTTCTTGAGGTACTTGAGGTACTTGAGGTAGGTTATTTGAGTGTGATCACTAAGGTGTAAGCTAATGTTATAAAGGCTAAGGTAGGGTTCTTGAGGGACCTGAGTTAGGAGATTGGGTGAATCTTTGTGGAAGGATCTGTTTGTCTCAGTGTAGGTTTCTTAAGAGAAACTGAGCCTGTAAGATCTTTGGATCTGAGTTGAAGAGGAGGAGATATAACCATATCTAGCACATTGCTAGTGAGGAATAAGGGGGAAAGTTGATGTAACCTAGATATGGGAACCTCTATAAATTCTCTGTGTGTTGTGATTTGCTTGTGCTTGTGTTGTGTTCTAAGATTTGCATGTGTTGTATTCTGTGGTTTAATTGTGTTGAGTTATTGTGAAGCTTTTTTCTAAAGTATGTTATCTGTTAAACATTATATCTGCTGAATAGTTAATCTAAGTGACAAAGAATTTTTTAAAAGACACCTATTCACCCCCCTCCCCTCTAGGTGATTATCTACCCAGAGGATTATCTTTCACTTTCCACCTGTGTTGATGTTGAACCCTTGATTTCTTGGAGCACAAGAATGTGAAAAGGGTGTAAGTTCGTGTGTTTGACCGCACTGGATTGGTAATGATGAAATTAGACTTTGGGAGGTTGGGCTTGGTCCTTGGTGCTTATTCCTGAGGCTCTTTCCATGCCAAGTGGACGGTTGGCTTGTTCCTTTAGTGATATGCTCCCATAGGCTCCTTTTATGCAATAATGATGTGAAACTGCATTTGGTGTGAGTTGACACACAGTTTCATAATCCTGGGTTAAGGATAGTGTGGCAGGTCTACGGGCTCGCCAGTCCTCACACTGACGGGAGTTGATAGATAAACCTTGGGCAGTTGGGCTTAGTCCTCGGTGCTCATTCCCGGGGCTCCTTCCATGCCAAGTGGATGGTTGGGCTTGTTCTTGTTGTGATACAATCTTATAGGCTCCTTTCGTGCCACTAAGATAGGCCAGTTGGGCTGGTGATGGAGACGACAACCCCCGGCATATTGATGATGGTGACGATATGCTTATAGAAGATCTCATGTCCTCTCTAGTCAAATACTTGTGGCACCGCAAAAATATTGTTGATCGACGCTACAACCACCTCCCTCTGCACAAGACTTTCTCTTGATGCTTTTATTCCTTATGTTAATTTATTGTTTATTTGCTTTTATTTCTAGATTGTATTTATCCAGATTTTCATTTTAAGTTTGGCCTACGTTTAGCCCTTTCATGTTTTAAATTGGGCTGCATATAGCCCAGATTATTGGTAGCCTTATATAAGGCCACATGTTGTTAGAATTATGGATTGATAATGAAAATAAAATTTAAACCTAACTGAGATTCCCTCTCCTCTTGCTCTGCTCCTTGGCTGCCAGACTCCCCCTCTCCCTCTTGTTGGTTCGGACACAATAACTCCATCTCTTCCTTCCTCTATTCTCAGCCATAATCTCTCCCTTCTCCTATCCAACTCCCTATAACACCAAGCTTCCCTCTATAAAATATTTGGCAACACCAAGGCTTCGCCTCCTAGGGTTTGACCAACTTGGATTCCCCTTCCTTGGTGTATTTTTCGGCCAAGGACAAAGATATTGCAATGAGGAACCTTCTTCGGCATGAAGCGAAGAAGGCGGGCGAGTTTCTCTCCGTTAGATGTTACTCCGGCAGAACCGTAGAAGAGCGAACCTTTTTTCTTTATCGGAAGCATCTTCTGATTGGGGTGATGAAATTTTCTACTTTTGAGTGTTTCCATCTTAGATAAAACTTGTGCTGGTTTACTTTGGCATTGTTTGCAAAATTTTGATTTCACCGTGGTTTCGATCCAAATGATTTTGGTATTTTTATTTGATCTATTTAAATTCATGAGGATTGGCAGACCTGGTTTTCTTTTGTTGGGAGAGATCTACCTTTTTTCGAATCGATAATTTTTGGTGGATCTCTTTTGGTACAACACACGCTCGAATGGATCGGGTAGATCCTTTTCACTTGGGAGAATATTGGCCCATAGCTTTTATTTGATCTCTAAGGGTGTGGCGAACCCGTGCTTTATCTTTGATTTATAATATTGCAAATTGGGTGTGCTGCGTTATGATTGCGCGAATGTAGAATTGGAACGAGAGAGAGTAATTCGGTATCATTTGACCGTTGCGGTTCATCGGGATATGTAGTCTGCATTAGCTGGGATCTTGGTGCAAATCTACCTGAGACCCTTCTGAGTCGTAGTACGCATAGAGCTCCGATGTTGTGTTCATAACATTGAGGCATACGGAGGCTTAGGCTTGGTAGTGTTGATTCCAGCAAAGTAGTGGAGAAGCTCGCTCTACTGTCTTCGTCTGGCCACGACGGATGGTGCCTGAGAGGTTAGCTACATGCTTGAAAAGTGGGAGCTACACGTCTGTATCGACATAACAGTGTGTGTATGTCTGAGCTTGGGTGATTCATCATGTTGCTTTCATATCATTGCATTGCACTGCATAGATCCTTATCATATAAGTTTGTATGGGCACTCATATATGATTAGTTACTTTACTGTTAAGCCGATCCTTAAGTTATAAATCTATATGGGCATTTTTATATGTTAAGTTACTTTCCTGCTATAGATTTATATGTTTTATGGCTTGTTATGATTTGAGTAGATCTGCTAGAATAGAATGTGGATAATAATGTTATACATTACTGCTATTACTACAAATGATATATAGATTCTCCACCTGTTTGTACTAATACTTACATATATATTGTACCCTTTTTCCTTTTCTCTGCCCGATGCCTAAGAATCGTCGGGGGAGTGGATGTGATAGCCACTTAGTCTTAATGACTAAGGGTTGTTACGTCTTCCATTTTAGAAGGAAACCCCGTAGATAGAGCAACAACAAGTTGTGTAGGAGGGCAGCCAGGCCAAGGTGACAGGGCTTGATACGACATTACCATCGCTGACGTCAGTTACGAATGTGAGTTTTGAGTGACTCATATTGTAGCCCTTGGGGCAATTTTTGAGTACTTTGATATTATAGAAGCTGTCGTTGCTTCTTATTATTCTTGTACTTGTTGGACTTATGTACTTGTGTGGATTTTGACTTATGTACTTTTCTTTATGTTGGGTTGGCATGGATGATATTTGTTTTAGCCGACAAGATATGAGTCTTATAGTATCAGTCAAACCATGTGTTGGCGTTACCACAAGGCGATTATTCTAGGCATAGGACTCCCCTCAGCCGTGTCTTGTGTTCTTGGAGGGAGGTCTTGCATTGTAACACCCCATTTTTCTGTACTTGAGGCTATGGGAGTTACCGCGTGGCGGTATGTTGCTATCGCCCGGTGGTTACATTCTGACATTGAGTGGAAGGTGTTGAGTGGAAGGAGTTGTGTGGAAGGCATCGAGTGGATGGCATTGAGTGGTAGGCATCGAGAGGTAGGCGTCGAGGGGTAGCGCGCGGCACTAGCTAATTATCGCTCGGCGGTAGCCCAATGCGTCGAGACGAAAGAGTTGAGTGAGTTACCATACATCAATATTGCTGCCGCCGGTGGTAGTGCTGTAAATTTTTTTTTGAATGATGGCTTGGAAAGTTATCGTGGCGCGGTAGGTAGCTACCGCCCGGCGGTAGCATGTGGGAGAAGTTTCGTAACAACTAAGTTTAGGCCGTCTGATCCTTCTTTAGGTGTAATCCTATGGCCCAGGACACTCCGTCCAAGAGGCTTAAGTAGGGCTGAAAGGATGTTTTCCTTCATTCTTCTATTTTGAGTGGGAGTTAGGGTTTGGGAGTGTTAGTTTGGAGGAGGAAGAAGAAGTGCTTTCTCTGCCATTAGCATAGATCTGAGGTTCCGTTCATCAATCCAATGTCAAATCCGTGGAGAGGACTTGAAGGCGCACATTTTCATCCATGCAAATCGAGATATACATAGCGAGAAAGAGGAGTTATAAGGTAACGACACTTCTCCACTCGGTCTTTAGGATGCGTGCATGACATCCATTTTTGTCTCGCTTACTTTCAAGCATTTAGGCATAGGATCGCTTAAATGAGAGAAGTTCAAGTTGCCATGGTTCAAGAGGAGCCACCATGTCGATTTTTTCCATCCCTGACTTGATGTTGCATTAGAAATCCGCTCTGCTAGTGGATTAGGCATTGTGGGTGAAGCCGTAGTCGCGATCGTTAGGCTGACTTGGTGATGTTACATAACGAGCCTTACAGATTTTGTTATAAATCTATTTGCGGCAAGAAGCTGTTTGTGATGTTTGTTCCCCATTTATTTTGTGAGAGAACGAATGATGGATTAGGGTGGGAAAGGCTTATTTGTGGATTAATGTATGAACGTGTAACTTTGTCTCGGTGGTCGACTGGCTAGCCCGTGACGTGCAAGTCATGTGTGGAGAGTGTCCAGGCGAGACATGTCCCCTTCTGAGAAACTGACGAGAACACCAAGCTTTTGACAAGTTCGAGCGATGAAACCCACGAGCGAGTGGGGTAATGCAAGGGTTCTTAGCATCAGTTTGAATGTGTGATGGGATCCTGACATGAGAAGTCAAAGCTTATAGGCAAGCCCGGGTTTTGAGATCCATGAGCGGGTGGGGCCTAGGAAAGAGTTTTGTGTGGTGGTTTGAATGTCGATAGGGGAAAATGGAAGTTACCGTGTGATATGATATGATGATGCGTGATGATATGTTAGTTTCATGCACTATAGGGTGCTTTGGGTGAAACCCAGTGAAAGTCTTTAGTTTCAAGGATAGCTAAATCACCTAGAGGGGCTGAATAGGTTTCTTAGTCCCTTGTGACTATCTTTAATTTTCTTTCTTTAAGTGCTTTTGAGTTGTTATTTTTCTGCTTTCAAAACACACACTACTTGCAATAAAGAAACAACACAAAGAGCACACACAAAACATATAGTGGTTCTCCAGATTATGGGTACGTCCTCTTTCCCTCCCACCTTTCTAACAACTTATTAGAAAAGGCACTTCTCCAATCTCGGCTCCTAAGAGCTTACAACATGATCTCGCATGACCACTCAGTCTCCTCCAAGACTTATAGCTCCAGTACAAGTCCCTACAACTCAGTGATCCAAAGTCCACCTACCTTAGGCCCAAAGGCCCTACAACTCAGACTAAGAGGACACCCCTACCTTTAAGATAAAGACTCTCCTATAGCTCAGGCACAAGGCCCTACAACTCAGATCAAAAAGGATCCTACAAAATTGAAGTGGGTTGTTGGGTTGATTTGATACAATAGAAATTTCTCTATGCCAACCTTCCTGGACTGAGAAAAGCTCAGCCCAACTTTGACTCCAGGAATAAATTCCCAGAGTCTACCTCTTCTTGAACTGAGAAATACTCAACGCTATCTTCTTCTTAGCAACAAAATAAAATCTTTAACAGGCAGGTGCTTGTGCTAGAAGTAACATTCAGGGCCCTGCTCTGCTTCTTCATTCCTTCCTAGACTGAACCAGGAGCTCAGTCCTAACTTCTTCTTCACAGCCTCTAGAAAATGTTCTTCAAAACTGTGCAGCTGGAACTATGAGGTGGCTATAGATAAGGTTATCCTTTGCTGCACCTTCTTTCTCAAATAATTACTCTGAACTACTCTTGATGGTGGATATGACAACATCTTACTTTGATTATCTTACAATGCTGCAGCTAGGGCAACAACCTGCTGCTTCAGTTTACTTAGAGAATTTCTTTGATCTTGCTGTTGAAGGTGTTGATCTCAACAGCCATCTCTTAATTACTTTCAGATCAAATGCAACTAGGTGCAGGCCTTGGCTACTTCTACTTCCTCAGAGAATATCTCTGATCTTGCTTGTGAAGACAGATGAAATACCAGTTCCAAGTATTCTTCACACAGCTAACCTTGACTGTAGAAATTACTTATCTCTGCTTCTTCTTCTTCTTCAGAAAGTAAACTTCTAATATTTCTAGTGTAGGTGTGAATGGCACCAGCTATCTCTTTTAACCCTTAGATTTAAAGCTTGAACTTCTTCTTCAAGGCTCTATAATATTGGTCGATGGAGAAGATGAAGTCCAGAGATTTTTCCAAAAGTTTTTTTCTTCATTCTGAACTCTGCCTTTTCTATTCCACCGATCAATGACTATTTTTACAAGTGGTCCCCAATGAATTTGACAGCTGCACTTTTACTTTAACTACAAAAAGTCATACTGTAGGACTGGAGCGTTGTTTTTCACATACTATAACCATCCCGCCTTATTTTGAATTTTGCTGACTTTGTTGACATTTGCCGATGTCAACATCTGTGGACGTCAAAATTCAAGCACATTAGTATAGGCGTTGAGTGAACAAACTTCACTCAACGCCAAAAAACATAGATAGATTTCTGTCACTAGGCGTTAAGTGAGTGAGCTTAACTAAATGCCAAAATACTTAGACAGATTTCTATCACTAGGCGTTGAGTGAGTGAGCTTGACTTAATGCCAAAACACTTAGACAGATTTATGTCACTAGGCATTTAGTGAGTGAACTTGACTCAACGCTAAAACACTTAGACAGATTTTATGTCTATTCTTTCCTTAAGCTTCTAGTGAACACAATGCTTTCTTCTCTGGCGTTCATTGAGCCTTCATCACTCAATGCCATCTAGACTTTTATAGTCTTAAATGCTTAAGCATCAAGTGAGCCTTCATCACTCGACACTTTTGGACTTAGCCAGATTTCTTTACTATGAAGGACAAAACTTTGACAACCTGAGCTTTACTAAATGCTTTTTGCAGTAAGGCATTGAGTGAACTGCCTTAACTCAACGTTTGTGTACATTGCCACTTTTCTGCATTGACAATAGTCGGGCTTTGACTGACTTGTCTTCTTTCAGCACTTTTTAGCATCTGGCGTTGAGTGAGATTGCTTCACTCAATGCTTGTGGACTTAAACCATATCTTTGCCTCTAGCACTGAGTGAGCTATCCTCACTCAATGCCTGTAGACTTGGACAAATGTTTTGTCTTTCCACCAACCTACCTTGTGACAACCTGTCACCATCACTTAGACAGCTTGTCGAACCTTGTTCCAAGTATCATACTGCACATGATGAGCTTAGAAAACAACAAATACAACTATGCACTTAGTGTTGTGGATGATGCCTCTTCAAATCAAGTCTAGGGAACATTGAGGGCAATATTCCCAACAACCTCCCCCTATTTGAAGAAGGCAGAACAAACAACAATACTAAGAAGCATTATCATAAAATTATATAAAAATAATGCAATTATAAGCTATGTATGCTTCATCTGCTAGCACATGCTATATGAATTTCCAGCATATCAATTCAATGTACTCCATTTCATTGCATTTAATCGTCATGTCAAGTCAATGCATTCTCATACCACTTAAATAATTTCTCAAGTAATATGCACTCTCTTTTATACCACTTGATACTTAAATGGAGCACCACTATAAGCACCTACCTCATAATATGCACTGACTCAGCATAGCTCAACATGACCAAGTCATATGAACTGACTCAACATGACCTAGTCATGTTAAGTATTGCTTTTACATCTCCAATCTCCCCCATTACAAGTGTTGCAACACCTCTCCTCCTTTCTTCAGTATTGTAACACATCTCCCCCTTTTTGGCTTCTTTTATAGGCAGATTGAGGGAGGTTAAAGGATCATGGGAGAATTTATCTCTTGATCCTTTTGTGTTGATACACTGATATAACACAACACTTCAGGATTTGAGCTTGCTGCTAACATAGTTATACTTAAGCCAATGCCACTCCATATACAACTTAAAGCTTCTATAAAGTGGAGCTTTAGTAAGGGAGGTGATGGCTTTTTCTTTTGACTAGCAGCAACATGTCTTTATAGCAGCGGTTGTGACTGCACGACAGTAGCCATAAACTAGGTTTGATCTCCCCTTCAGACTGTGCATAGTCCTGAGGACCTGCAGATAAGCTGTGATGATCCTAGATCCACTGTAGCTGTCGGCTGCCTCTTTATAGGAAGTTAAACTTATTCCTGCAACTTCTGTATTTGCTCCCCTCAAGAGGAGCATTTTGACTTGCTCCCCCTCAACTAGATCATCTGTTGTCATTCCCTTTACTAGACACTTGAGTCCATCTAAGTCTTGATACCACTTGATATCACTTGAGAGTCTTGATATTAAATGTCAGACTTGACAGTATTGATACCATATTAGAGACTTATCACCTTCAAGAAAAGTAAATCATGCAACAAAATTATTATAGGGAGCAACTGAAGCTATACCAAGTTCAACATACCCAACACAACCTTATAGGTATTGAACTGTACTTCATCTAGTGGTATAGCAAAAATGTCTGCCACTTGCTTGTTTATGGAGACAAACTGAAGACTTATATCTACCTTCTCCACATGCCCTAAATAGAATTATACATAATCCTTATGCATAATCCTGCTATGAGAGACAAGATTCCTAGCAATGACGATTTAATTAGTTGACTTATAGTCTATGAGAATGTTACTTATCTCAATGTTGTAGACCTTGGGCTGATGCTGGATTCATAGTAATTGTGCATAGTATCTCCCTACAGAAATATATTCTAATTCTAGAGTTGAGATTGCAAGATTGGTTTGTTTCTTGCTGCTCCAATGACATCCGCCTACTCTCTTGGAATAGATAAGTTCCATCCTTGCTTTTCCTATCTTCTTTGCACCATATGGTGGAGGTGCTTCTTCTCACCTATTCTCCTTTCATCTAATTGGGCAATCAGCTCTGACATGCCCAGCCTTACTACAACAATAACATATTATGTTAGAGAAGTATGTTTTCTGGGTTTAAGAAAATACCTATATCAAGGAGAGCATCTTCCCAGATTTGTTGTGTTCTTTCAATGCTAGTTGAGCCAGACCTCTTCCACTTTTTTAGTAACAAATTTGCCTTTGGCTCTAGCTACCTTACTGTTTGAGTTGGTTGTATACCACTTGTACTTTTTAGTCTCTTTTGTATACAATCTCTGCTTGCACAACGTACTCCCTCTTGATCAATGCCATCTCCCATTGCATTCTCCCACGTTATGACTTCAAATAGGACTGATAGATCTTGACCTGATCTATATCTTCATCCAGATGGATCACTATCCCTTGAAGCATCTATAATCATTTCAATTAAACTCTCGTTATCTTAAGCAGGGAGATTTGTTGGAATCTCCCCCTCAATTTTAGCATTGTCCATAGAGACATTGCTGAACTTCAGCAGTATGGATGATCTATCTGGTGCAGGAGATTCTCTGACACTAACTCTCTAGAAAACACTTAAGCTTTAAAGCCTACCAGACTGTACTAGCTTTCCCTTAGTGTTTGTACTAATCTTGTACAACCTTACTCTCAGTTACTATTTTTGCTACTATAGCTAGATTGTTTTCTGATTGGTAGCAACTGATATGGATAGCCCTTGCTACAGGTTCAGATGCTACTGAACCTTGAGCATACATTTCTCTTCTTGTTTCCACAGAAGTGTCTAACAGCTGAGGATACCACTTGAGAAACTTTTAAGCTGAGCATTATATGCTTCTACCTTGCTGCTCTTAAAGGAGCAACTTCTAGTGCTTTCCTTAGAGATGAGTACAACCTGCTTGTTCTTCTCCTCACTGCTCTATTGAAGTGGCAGAAGTACTATGTCCAATCAGTTAGACATCTTAGAGCTTTATTGGCTGGATTCTGCTGGCATAATTATCCAGTCAGATACTACTTGAAGGATTTTACCCATCATATATATGCTTTATCCACTTTCAGGAATGCACACAACATCATACCATCCTCTTCCTTTTTTGTAGTAGGAGGAACTTGATATTCAAGTTATCCATCTTCAACTCTCAACTGAAGATCTTAAGTCCATTTCTCACTAGAGTATGATCCTAAATCTAACACCTTGTTCCAGTCTAATTCCTGGAGCAATCTCTGTCCAAATACCATATGGGGGTATGCCACTTGGACTATCCTGTAAAACAGAGTTTACCTTACCTTAAGACCCAAATAATTTTTGGGCCCTAGTTTCTGATTAGCATAAAAATGCATATGCCTTCCTACAAATTTCTTAGAGGAAGACTAACACTAGCTCTGTCATGAAGACTTACCCTTACCCTTGGAACACAAGGGGTTGTGCAATTAATCTATGGCAAAGTGGCCCACTTTGCCACAACACCAACACTTATGGATGTTATATCTCCTCTTCTGAACAGTCTTTGAAGAGTGTAAACCATCACTAGCTGCATGTTTAGAGGGGAGTGTTGTAGCCTTCTTCTTATTTCTCTCAACAATAATCTGACTAAAGGTGAGTCTACTAGTAGAAATACTTGGCTTACTCTGAGTTTCATTAACAACAGTCTTCTTTGTAGTTGACATGCTATTAATGTCCTTAGAGCTAGCCAAGTCATCCTTACTGAATGACTTACCCTTAGTCTGCATTATTGCTGGAAGATCCTGAGAATAGGCCACATACTTCTCCTTGAGTGTAGGGGCTGAAGAACTAAATACAAATGGTCAATGATGGGCCATTTAGACTTCTTCATGGGGAGCCTTCTGTGCACTCAAACTCAAGCCCTTCCTTCTTCCATTTTAAAGTACACTTGTACTCTAACAAGCAGAATTTCGATTCTTCCAGTGACCAAACATGCAGTCTTGGTCATACCTGTTCGAAGGGAGGATTACCTTATGAAAGGTGGCCTGAGACAATATAGGAGCCTTGACTTTCCCTTTGGAATGGCCAACCCTAGAATTCCACTTAGACCCAAAGCCTCTCTAATCTTTTTGAGAGGCAAAGGAGTTAATCAGTGGAGCCACAATTTTGGGCTTATTAAATTCAGCCACAATCTTTCTCTCCTTTAGGAGCTTCTCTTCAAGATCTAAGATAATCTTGTTCTTCTGGCTTATGGTCTTAATTTGGATGATTGAGATGGCCTTTAGTTGGCTGACTCCCCTCGCTTTTTTATCCAGCAGGTGTTGAAACTGAAAAATCAGTCTCTGTGGAGTTCGACCCTTAGGGAAGGGGTGATCGTAAACTTACTTCTCTCTTACATGCTAAAAAACCAAAGACTTAGCACAAGGAACAAACCCAAGGCTCCAGCATGGAGGTCCCACCACACACCCAGAATATCTTAGACGCTTCCCCTCCTTGGTCAAGTGGTGAGCTAAGGATACCTCAGAATGCGTTAGAATACTAGGGCACAAATAAGCATGCATTGTGAGGTACCGCCTTGGGTCTATTTATAGTTTTCTAAAAACGGTCTACCAACAGCCAACCTCCGTTATTCTAAAAAACTATATGCAGTCCAGGTTGTCCTTCCAATAGTGTTACTCTGCTATTTTGAAAGGCAATGGGCAGGCAAACAAGAGTAAAATGGTAAAAATACATCATAAAACACTGGGCGAGTGGCCCTTGAAAACCTCCACTCACATGGGATGGAGAGTGCTTGATATTGCTAGCACTCGATGCCTCCCTATGGCACTGGGCGAGTACATGCCAGAATTAACCACTTGCCATTGACCTGTCGAGTTTTATGGGCGAGAGCGAGCCTGCTGATCTACTCGCCCCTTCTCCGCTCCACCCCACCTGGGCGAGTCGAAGGATGCCTATATCTCACTCAACGCTAAGAGGCGTCGATTGAACATCCATCATTAGACGTCGAAGCAGAGGGCATCGAGTGGACTCGACGTCAGCGGAAGGCTTTAAGTGGACTCGAATCCAGGTTCCCGGCTCGCCTGACTTGACTAGTCAGGCTCCTATAGTTACCCACTCGCCGGATATGGTGTTGTACATAATCTTCACTCTTTGCAACGTTTCCCCAAGCTCAGAAAGAAACATCCAACCCCGCAAAATACGGCGAGAGCAGTAAGAGCCAGAGAGAATCTTTTGGTGGGATCCACCAACGGCTATATATGTGCCTGCATACCTAGGTGATCTTTGTCATTCCCCTTACTCTGACCTTGCCGAGATGCCTCTTTTCAAAGATCTCCAAGAGAGGCTGGACCATGCTCGGGGGCTCAACGTCACTCACACTGCCATCTTGGTCACAGTAACCCCGAGCACTTTGCCGCGCAAGTCTCCCAATCCTCAGCCTGCCAAAAAGGCCAAGTTAGCTCCAAAAACTGCTGAGTCAATCTATTGCGAACTGGCCTCCACCCCTGATCATGGACTCGCCTCTTCCTCTGGGCCAGCTCTCGAACACAAAGGAAAGGGGATCATTGATATTCCTGCTGACCCCGACAGTCATCAGATTAATGGCTAATCCTCCACACCGCGAGTTGACTCCCCCCTCCCCCCCCCCCCCCCCCCCCGATGACTCATGGCCTAAAACTCCTCCTACTACCCGCCTGTGAGACCCATCTACCCCCTTTGGGACTAAGGGGCTGGACTCACTGAGGCCAAAGTTGCCAGCTCGCGCACCTTCTCAGCAACCCACACCTTCTTCTGCACTCATGGGGAGAGTTGGCAGGGACATCCATATCCTGAGCTTCGAGCTCATCTCCCCAGGATCTCAGCTTTCGGTTCACGGCAAGTGCTTTACCTTGCCCCCCACATAAGTCATCCAGGGGCAACCGAGCTCATCCCATAGGTTCCACATGAATAGGGCTATCTCGTGTAGTTTCTTTGAAGCACTAATCTATTATGTTCACCAGGATTTCATTGCAGGTCTCCCAGGCCAATCCGAGGCGGAGGTTTCTTCTAAGACAACTCGCCATTCATCGCATCCTTCCCCCAGTGGGATAGAAAACTTCCTGAACGTCTTGATAGACTTCACTGAGCTGAGGAGGTGAATCATTGAGGTCTTGAAGAAGCAGGGGCTGGCGCTGCGCAGGATCCAGGAGGAGAACGATCTCAGCAAGCAGAGGCTGCAATCACTAGAGCTACACTATGCGCTGCTCGCGGACGAGGTGAAATATAGCTCGGCAAGCAGGATGATGTCCCCCCACCCTGCTCATGGGCAGGATCAGCGAGAATATGCAGTTCATCCACCATGATCTTGTGATGGTTCGCGAGTTCAACAACCCGCGCTGACCTTCAGGGATGGGCACGTGAGGCCGGGGTAGGTGGAAATGGCTCCCTAGCTTAACCTTCCAACACTGGCCCCCCAGCCCTCAGCTCACGCGTTATAAAATAACTATTTTCTACTTGTTGTACTTTCTTTTTCTTAACTGCGAGAACACCTGTCTGTAATAACTTGAACAATTTTTAGATTTTACTGCTTATTAATCATGCATAGTATGTTGCACTCAAGATTCAGCTTGCCATGGGATAGAATAGGTCACAGGGTCGGTGAGTAGGGGTCGACAAGTCGGACTGACCTGTCTGCTCGGCCATTAATTCTGTTTTTTATAAATAGGCCCTCTCACCTACCCCCAGACAATCGTCTTTACTGCAGACATACACCCGCTCTTTTTTTCCTTTCTCGCCACTTCCACTCGGGTCAGAACCTTTGAAATAATGGTCAAGACATGACCTGATGCCAACAGGAGGTCCAATGTGCTTGGTAATTCGCCGAGAATAGCTTCTACGAGGGAAACACCAGCGAGCAGGAGCTCGCAGACTTCATTGCCGACTACGTCCCGGCGGGGTTCTCTGCGAGCTGATTCGCGGCAGGCAAGGACATCAACTCATTCTTTGAGGATGAGCTCGCCTTCCCCATCTCATACTTTGAGGTGGGGTTGCGCCTCCCCCTATGACCAGGGATCCGACAAATCCAAAAGTACTACAGGGTGGTCCCAGCCCAACTGAACACGAATGCCATCGCCAAGATGGTGGAATTCGCCTGCTACCTCTACTAAGAGAAGATAGAGTACAACCTAACGGTCTTCAGGAAGCTCTTCATCTACCATGAGACCAATGATGGGGTCACCTTCATGCCTGGCTCGCAGTTAAAGGTCTGCTAGACAGCAAACAAGAACCACAATTGGTTCTCAAAACACGTTTTCATCAAGGGTGAGCTCGACAATGTACCCTTCTCTCCTCTGTAGAGGAGCGAGGAGGTGTCCCGACTCCCGATGGTGATGGGCGAAGATGCCGAGCTATACAAGTTCATCCTCGGTAAGGACTTCATGGTCTCCTTCATTCAAAGGGGCATTCGAGTCGCTCCCCCCGGTTCCGCCCAGCGAAGGTATAACTATTTCCCTTCTTTCCTCTTCAATGGCCTCGCTTAATAATATTTTTTTCTGACTCCAAGTATTTTTCTTCATGGGAGCGGGTGATTCCCAAGCACCTGCCTTTGGCGGACTCGGGACTCTACCAAGTCCCACTCGCATGTGAGCGGGAAGCCGCAACAGCCTGCCAAATAGAGTTGGGGTTGGGTAAACCTTCATCTAGCAAGAAGCGACCCGACCCCGCTGGATCCAGCTCGCCTCGCCGCCCTCGCCGCCAAAAATGATGAAGAAGGCTCTGGCGGTCTCCAAGGGGAGACACCAAAAACAATAAATATTCCTTAGCTCGCTAGAGACCATGCATGAGAAGTCGCTAGAGAAAGACCAGAGCAGAGGCGACCCGCCTGCCTCCAATGCTACTGAGGATCTTACGGCCCACGAGGTTTGCCTACCGAAGAACCACCGGAACTATGGTATCGGCGGGAAGGCCAAGGACTGGCTCGACGAGCCGATGGCACAAAGGTACGAGCAGGCTCACCGAGTCTGCAACTCCTCTCTCATCCCCTCAAGGTTAGAGTGCCACCCTCCCAGCGGGCACGCCTATGCCCTAGAGTTCGGGCGATACGGCCACGAGGACGCTGCGGCCTATAATGACAGGAGCCTATAAAGGCTTGCTTATGAAAGCTCACGAGCTAAGACGCATGCGTTGGAGCTCTCACACATGTCGACTTGCCGCAGCTGCAACCTCAGCCATAACTTGGTCAAGGCAGAGCAGGAGTGGGATATTGCGAAGGATGACGTCGCCGACCTGGCGAAGTGGATGGAGATTGCTGAGGGCCTCCTCGCCAAAGCTGCTAGCGGGGTTGTAAGTATCGGCTGACCCCTTCTCCTTTTTACTTTTGATTTCCACAATTACTTACCTTTTCTTACCTGGCAGGATGTCGATACCGAGGACTGCAAGTGCGCTCGCACCGCCGTACTGGAGGAGGAAAACAAGGCGTTGGAGGATCAAGAATAAGGGGCTCTGGGTGAGTTCACTCTCTTAATGGACATCATCATCCTCCTCTCTGGCGGCGAGCTAGGCGCCATAGTCCAAAGGACAAAAATCTTCAACTAGGAGGAGGTCTCTAAGAAGCTGTGTGTCAACTCCATAAGCACCACCGACTACACCCTACAAGTCATGCGAGACATGCAGGTGTTGATGGAAGGCTGTGAAGAGCTGACTGCGAGGGACTTGGTGCCGAAGATGTTCTCCTCTCCTGCTCCCCCCAGGCGAGAAGGAAGACAGCTTTGGCTCGCTCTTCAAGGACGTCTCAGTCTATAAAGATGACAATTCTAGAGGGGAGGGCGAGAGCTAGCTAATCTTGTTTTATCTCTGTAATGATCTCTCCCCCTAATTTTGTAACCTCGCCGAGGCGATTCCCTTTTATAATGAAATGTATATTAATGAAAAGAAAAATACTTTGCCAAATCTTTTTCTCTTTTGTTTGTTTACTTTTTGTGTTACACTCGCACGCGCGTGCCGCCCCTTCACTACACGACCTTGCTAGGATAACATTTGCCGCTAGAATGTAATTGAGTTAGGATACGTACCAGCACAGAGACCCTGAGATCTCGGCACCCCATGATAGAAGGGCCAAGTTACTTACCGAGCTGAACCTGCAATCATCCAGCTTGCCTCGAGATCCCTTCCTTTTAGAGACTTGTTATAAACCAGCATTTTCCAAGTAAAATTTCAAAAGGGTGTATTGTAACTGCCGAGAACCACCTTGGCGCGCCCTTCTTTAGTGGATGTCGAGATATCAACTCGTCATTTTTGACCCTGCCCTGCTTATATAGTGCCACCCTATAGTTGTTGCTGAGATCCCGACTCGCCACTACCTACTCGCTTGGGGATTATTGGGACCAACTCTTCATTTTTTCCATGCGACCTTTTTCGATTAGCTTCTATCCTAAGATAAATTTCAACAGCCTTATGATGAGTAGCAAGAGCAGCCTGGGGCCTGTGTAACACCCCAAATCTCAAAAATAAGTGCAGGCTAAGAAACACAGCCTGGGACACGGGCGTGTCCCAAGCCATGTTTTACTCTTTGTACTCGAGTAAGGTGCAGGACGGTCTTGAGTGGGTCTCGAGTGGGCCTCAAGTGAGGCACACAGCCTAGGATATGGGTGTGTCTAAGGCAGTGCCCTGCTCTGAGTACTTGAGTGTGGCGCAGGGAGGACTCGAGTGGATCTCGAGTAGGTCTCGAGTGAGGCACATGGCCTGTGACACAGGCATGTCAGAGGCCGTGTCCTTCTATGCATTTGTCTAAGGCAATGAGGTTAGTTGAACACAAGTGGGATACGGGTGTATCCAAAGCCATGTTAGGGCACACGACCTGTGATACAGGCATGTCACACGGCCATATCCTATTTGGGTTGAGCCGGTTTGTGTGCTGCTTAAGGTACATGGCCAGTGACAGGGGCATGTCATAAACTATGTCAGCCCAAAGATAGAGATTTCAAAGAAATTTGTGGCCATTCATTTCCTTCATCTGGAATCCAATGGTCCAAGCTTCTTCCTATTGAGTTAAGACCAAGGATTGAGAAGATAATTCTCATTCATCTTGGCTATTCTATTTCTAAAAGAGATAGAGAGAAGGGAGATTAAGGAGGAGGAGAAAGGATCCGGCCACCGGTGGAGCTTCAGAGTTTTGAATTGAGATCCGAAGCAAGATTTGTGGAGGAAAGGCCGCTGCGGTGCTTTCTAACTGGCTAGATTCCATAGCTCCAAAGAGATCGTTAAGGGTAACGATCTTTCTTCCTTGGACATGTGAAGTCCTTCTTTGGCATGTGCATGGATTTCCCCCACCAAAGGGTGGCTTTTGAGGGATTTCCTAGGGTTGATTCTTGAGATCCCCAACAAGTCTTGCATATAGATCCGGAAATGTATAGTACGGAATAGGCATGCTGTGTGAAGCCAATCATACTGGTTGCTTTGGATTGGTGATGTTTCATTTGCGCACTAGAGAAGACTCCGCGTATAAATATGTATGTTGTGGAGTCGATGGGTTGTGCCAATGAAGGTTAATAACATGAAGTACTGGAGTGGAATTCCAGGAAAATACCCTCGTTATTCTTGTGTTGTATGCTATGTTGGGTTGAGTTTGGGTGCAGAAAGCGAGTTCTGCTGAACCTTCCAAGCGACCGCGAGGAACACTGGCATTAGCTCCCCTTTTTGGATTGTGAAGCCAGATCTTTGAGGACAGTGTGGCTATTGTGAGCTGCGTGCTATTAAAAAGGCTTAGTGCCGAACAGGAAAGGTGAAACCGACCCGCGCCTATAAATTGGCCATGAGTACTTTGGTATTCGATGATGGCATGGCGACTTGAGAACGGGGGGTGGCTGATCTGTACCTGAGTTATGTCGAATGTACAAGAGAGCGTCAAGGCATTGAGCTTTCTTCAGTGATATAATGAGAGTCTTAGGCCTGCGCGCCATTAAGACTAATTTTCTCACACTTTACTGTTGGGTTTCAGACCTTGAACGGTTGTGGGACCCTGGTATTCTGGTACACCAAGAATGTGTCCTGAGTATACGGAGCATCGGGCCGCGTGGTCGGCATTTGTGATGTATTGCTTGTGCATGAGGGCACAATGTGTGATATATCTGCTTGTGAAATGATATGCCTGTATGGAAGGAGTACCACTGCCTCGTGTAAGGGGTAGGGTCATTATAAATTTGTCAGCTAAATGCTTACCGTTGCCTTATTTGCCTCCATTATGGTGGGTTGTCCTTGTGCAGGTGCTGGAGAGCCAAGTGGGAAATAGATGGCTGAAGCCCTTGCTGCTGCTGGTGGCACTCGAAGGCTAGCAAAGAATCTTGTGTTATGTTCATGTGTGGGCAGCCTGTGTGCCGATGTTTGTAATCCACACTTGTAAAGCGTAACTGTAAGGCCTTAAGGCCAGACTTTTGTGTATTTGTTGTACATTCCTTTGGGGTGATATATACATGTGTCATTTATATATAGTGGACATTCGATTCAGTATTAATATTAACCTTCCGCTAGTATGCTTTGTGTTAGGATGCGAATATGTTTTGGTATTAACCTGTTACCTCGCCGATTATTTGTGATATATGATGTGGGGCCCCAGCCGGACCTTTTATCATATGTTATTTAACGGATGGGGTCTTTACATTTTGGTATCAGCTTGTCTCAGTCTTCCTCTTTCGATTTCGTGGTCGAATTCTTTTGTGGGGTGGCGAACACGTGTACGTGTGGCCCACTTTAAAAGAACACTTAGGATGATTTTTGTAACCTAGAGGGTGAAATTTCCTAGAAGGGATGAACCACTTGGTAAAAGGATTTTTGAATATTTGAGTTTGATTATAACTTTCAAAAGGATAAAAATTTCTGTTCTGAAATTTTGAGTTCGATGAAAAATAATTTCGTCGATCTGAGTTCGACGAAGAGTGGTGAGATCATCGATCTCTGTTCATAGAATGATAACATTTGTTTTCTGTGTTCCACAATCGTCGATCTAGGTTCGACAAAGCAAATTTCTTTCGTCGATCAAAGTTTCCTGACCAGAAATCTTTGTTCATAGTTCGTTGAGCTGAGTTCGACGAATGGTGTTGTTTTTGTCGATCTTGGTTCGACGAATTATGTTGATCAAAACTTTTCTGAAAATTTATTAATTTTTCTTTATCTTTAACTGATTTTAATGATGCTATTTGTTCTGAAGCAATTGATAATTCTTCATTGAGTTTCATATTTTCAAAAGTAGCAATCTTTAATTTTTCTCTAAGAAGTTTTATTTCTTTCTCAGATTGAATTAAATCTTTACAGAGGATTTTAAAATCTTCTTTGAATTGATATGAAGAAAAATCAAAGAAAGAGATTAACTCATCCTCTTCTGATTCACATTCTGATTCAGATTCTTCTTCAGCATTACTGCATGAGGCAATGATTGCCATCTAACAGAACTCTCTTGCTCTTGTTTCTTCTTCATCCTTAGTTGCATAGGATGAAGCTTTAGAATCACTCCACGTATCAGTATCATATTTTTTATTTTTAGCTGATCCAACAGCCATTGCTGTGAGGGAGCCCTAGATTTCTTTTCCTGAGGTGCATTCAGCAATTTCCTGAAAAATGTCATTAGACATTAATTGAGCAAGAATGTTCATTGCTTGTGCATCAGCCATCTTTAGCCTTTTATGGGCTTCTGTCCATTGAGATGATGGAACAACATTCAGGCTTGTTATTTCCAATGGTTGATAAGGACCTGTCAAAATGGAATTGAAAATTTCTTCATCAATAGAATTCATAAAAAGCCTAATCCTTGCCTTCCATAGTGCAAGCTTATCTAGATTGCACATAGGAGGTCTGGTGCTTTAAAATTCTTCATTTTGTGCCATGAAAGACTCTTAAGAAAAATAAGATCTATCAGATCATTTTTGTTCAGGTGTTAGCCTATACAACGAAGGGAACCTCCTCTGATACTAATTGAAAGTGAGGGGATAGATCTTAACTTTCTTCTAAACAAGAGTTAATGTAAAAAGTCACAGTACAAAGATAAAGAAACAAAGCAAGCACAGACGACACAAGGATTTTATAGTGGTTCCCCAACCTGGGTACATCCACTCTTCTACGACCCTCGTAGGAATCCATGCAGGTCTTTGATCAGGTAACTGCAACCAATGAGCTTTTGATAAGGTGCTCAAAAACCAAACCTCAAGTCTTTTGGTTAGGAGACTTGCAACCAGGAATAACTTTTGAAGGGAGTAGAGAACCCTTTATACAGTGGGGGTGAAGAAAGAAGGTGATGCTAGTCTTCTCTTTCTCAAGTATTCAACTGAGAAGAATTTGTGGATCCTTGATGGTGTCAAAGCTCCCCCAGAGATGTTGATCTGTTCAGGAAAGAAGGAAGCTTTGGTTCAGGGTGTAGGCCTTCAGATTGAAGTTGATCTCCAGCAAACTTTCTAGACTGATTTTTGTTTTTGTCTCTTGAAAGCCTGGAGCTGATGATGAAGAACACTGTGACTTGATATTGTTCTCTAGATGAAGATCTCTGTTCTCTCTGTATTATCCATGTGCTCTTTTGCTTTTTGTAAAGTTGTATTATTATATTTTCCTGAGCCGTATTCAAACATTTGAATTAACTCTATCTTGAGGCGGATGAAGCATTCTCGAGAGAGAAAGATGTCTAGGGAATTAATCACATTAACTGTTGCTGTCGAACGGCTATATCCATTAATAATGGTTAGCATCAAATGTTTTGGGCTTTAAATGACTGCAATTAATCCTTAAGATAATCTGCCAGCTGTAAAACATCTGCCTGAACAACCGCACAGATTTCATCGACTGGAGCTCGTACTTCGTCGAGCTTAGCTTCTATTTTGTCGAGCTTAGAATCTGGCTTTAAGTTCAGCGATTGTCGACTGGAGCTCGGAGTTCGTCGAGCTCAACTCAGTGTTTGAACACTGAGTTTCCTTGACCTGAGTTTGACGTTCGTCGAGCTGAGTTCGACTATCGTCGAACTAATTTTCTGCCTTTGACAAACTGCATTTCCTATGGAATTCTTTCAAAAATTCTGTTGGGTTCTTTTGAGGCAAAACCTGGAAGCAAACCTATGACCCTGACTATACATTTTGGGTCAAACTAAACATCCTAATAGTATTCCTTGCCCAAATCAAAACTAGGGTTCCAACATGGGAAAATAAAAAGAGTAAATCAGATCATGGAGGACATGATTAGATGTTACATTTTGGACCACAGTGGAGCGTGGGATGAGCGTCTGAGGCTAATGAAGTTTTCTTACAATAATAGTTATCAAGAGAGCCTGCAGATGGCCCGTTTGAGGCCTTATATGGGAGGCATTGTAGAACTCCGTTGTTTTGGGCTGAAGTTGGTGACCGACTGTTGCTCGGTCCGGAAGCCCTTGAGCAGATGAATTGTGCCGTGACTCATATTCGAGAAAAGCTCTGTGTGGCTCAAGAACGCTATGAGAATTATGTCAATCAACGAAGGGTTGATCTGGAGTTTACCATTGGAGACTTGGTTTTTCTGAAGGTTTCTCCGATGTCTGGCATTAAAAGGTTTGGAATGAACCACAAGTTAGACCCCCGATTCGTGGGACCTTTCCAGATTCTTGAACGCATCAGATTGTCATCTTATAGGCTTGATTTGCCTGCGACCTTCCCTGGTGTCCATGATGTGTTCCATGTGAGCCAGTTGCGAAAGTGTGTTCGTAATGATCGTTAAGTCCTCAACTCAATGCCCCAGATTCAGCCCAACCTTATGTATGTGGAATAACCTATTCGTATTCTGGATTCTCAAGGGCGTGTGTTGTGAAGAAAGACCATCCCCATGGTCAAGATTCTTTGGAGAAATCAAGACGTCGAGAGCGCGATGTGGGAATTGGAATCAGCAATGAGAGAATCTCATCAACACCTCTTTTCTTAGTTTCAGGTGTGTCGTTATGTTTGCGGTTATGTTTGATTTATCGTCTTGATTTGGTTTTGGAGTTGTGTTAAGTTTCGAGACGAAACTTCTTTTAAGGGGGAGTGACTGTTACACCCTCGATTTTTCGATGATTTTATTTAAAAGGGAAACATCATATTTACGACGTCGTGGCGTTACTTTTAACGTCGAGTTGATGACGCAATGCCGTTAAGGCATTTTCGTGTCTGTGCGGTCGAGTCGGCTGAATTCTTGATGTAATTGGGAAAATTTTTGCATTTTGAAATTTAAGTTAAGTAATCTTGCACTTGCTTGTTAAGTTACGTCGCAATCCGAGCATTTTTGGAGTCTCGGCGCGTGATTTAATATCTCGAGAATGGTATGTCGGATTCTAAGGTTGTCTACGCTGCTAATTCGGTGAGTCTGCGATTCATTCCAAAATATTAGTAAAATCGGAACTTCTGCAATTTGTCCTGCTTGTACTCGAGATTCCCCCTTTCATTCTCGAGAACTCCCAGTTGTTCTCGAGAAGTCGTGACTTAATGTTTTCGAGAAGCTCTGCTCTAATTCTCGAGAAGTCTATCCTAGTTCTCGAGAAATCTGTCCTAGTTCTCGAGAAGTCCTATGTTGTTCTCGAGAAGCCCTATGCTGCACTCGAGAGGTCCGTTTTGGCCTGCGTTCGGGCGCCATTTTGAGTGTCAAAACAGCATCATATCAAAAAATGGTAAACATGAAATTTGTTTGCCTCGACGATATCTATAACTTTCATGTTGACTACGTTTTGATTTGAAGCCATCTTAGACTCCTATTTTTGATTTTCCCAAAACTACTCGTAAATAAGCTGCATTATTGATTTCTACCCGAGAACACTTGTTCTACTCGAGAACTACTGTTTATTCTAGAGAATTATGGTCTTATTCTTGAGAAATACTTAATTCTCTCGAGTCCTGCTATTTTGTTCTCGAGAACTATAAGTTTCTCTCGAGAACTTTGCTCTCTATCTCGAGTAGCCCCCTTTCCTCTCGTGTAGTCCTCTATAGTCTGCGTTCGGGCGCATTTTTGAGGGTCAAAACGGCACCGTATGGGAAAATGGTTAACATGAAATTTGTTTGTTTTAACGAGATCTACAACTTTCATGTTGGGCACTTTTTAATTTGGAGCCATCCTAGATCTCTATTTTTGATTCCCGTAAAACTGCTCGTAATAACCCGTTTTTGACAAAAAAATTTATAAACATAAATAAATATATATATATATATATATATATATATATATATATATATTCTTGGACTTAGGTTTTAGACCAAACTTCATCTTCTCTGATTCTTTTTCCTCACAAACAAGAGCAGCGTGAGCATGAGAGAGAAAATACTTCGTGAACCTTCGGGTGGCCGCCGACGGTACTCCGGTGCTCGAAATCTTCATCCGAATATAGATCCAGAAAGCTCTCACCGAGAGCTACGCTATCGTGGTAAATTTTTCTCCTTTCCTTGAGTTTTCTCGTTAGGGTTTTTCGGCCCTAACCCCCTTTTCGGCCATTTTTGTTTAGATTTCAACTCCTCCCGTATTCTTTTGCCCCGATCTACAACATGGAGTTATTCAGAGAACTTTTTCGGTAAAACCAAGGCAAGTGGTGGTTTCACCTCGTTTCTCCTTGTCCGATTTGATGGTAACGGCTATGTTTTCATGTTCCTTAAAATTTTCTACGCTTATTCTTCAAAATTATAGTTATGATTAACATTGTCAATGATCACATGAGGTTGTAACATTTTGTCATGGTGAACTCGATTTTTGTCCGCATATGTTTGATCATTCTTGAAGTGTCTTATTGATGGCTTTAAATGCCTTAGATTTCATTATTGAATGGATTAGAGTTATTTAGGATTGTAAATCGTTCTTAAGGGTTAATCAACCATGTCATGTATCTAGTAATGTCAAGTAGAATCCGACAAGCCAAATCTCGAGATATATGGTGTTTTCTTGGTGGTGTTCTTGATTGCGGGAGTTAGTGGACGATTCCACTTCCACAGTGTTTGTTTCCTTCATTAGTGTCCTGTGGAAGTCTACCTGTATTTTTGGGTGGTGTGTCCAAGAGTGACTACCTCGCCTGTGTTTTTGGGTGGTGAATCCAAGAGTGACCACCTCGACCGTGTTTCTGGGTGGTGTGTCCACGAGTGACCACCTCGCCCGTATTTTTGGGTAGATTCAACCACAGGTTCCTAATAAGGGTTTGTATTTCTTCCTTACGAATGGTTCATGCTATCACATTATAGCCTCGTGCGTCTGGTATACTATTATTGTACGTGACGAATCACGTAAGAGTTCTTTTTTTTTCCAATGATGACTTGTTCCTCTTTTCGTGCTTTATTTCAATAACTATTGGTCTTGGGTTGGTACCCCTTGATCTTTGTTTATTTTGGCTTATTTATTCTCTGCCACCATGTTGGGTATTGTATCCACAATTACATGGATTTGAAGAAGCCTCCAGTCAAGCTAAGATGGATTCACAATGTATTTGACTATTTTCTATAAGGTTGTGCTTACAACTATTCCATGCTAAGTACACACCAATGTCAGGGTGCAGTGGGTCAATATACACGGGTCTGCGCAACGTAATCCCACGTTGATTAGATCAGTGTGTTGACTCACGTGTGCTCTCTCTATTGGAGTGTACTTATTTTCAAGTATAGGATTAAGGCAGATCATGAGCAGAAGAAGGAGCAAAGATGGGTCAAAGACCAAGTCATCAAAGGAAGGAAGAGAAAATTCTTCTAAGTCAAAATTGACGGGAATCACTAAGCTATTCTCGCTGACTTCGACAAGAATCGTTAGTGATTCCCGCCGATTCGGCGAGAATCAATCTGCATTCCCGCCGACCTCTTCCGGATGACTGTTTTCCTACAGGAATTCTGCTAAGGCAGAATCGACAGGAATCACCAAATGATTCTCGCCAACTTCGACGGGAATCATTCTGATTCCCGCCGATTCGACGAGAATAAGGTTGCATTCCCGCCGATTCCCACAGGCTGAGAAGTTTTACAATATGAAATCGGCTAAGGCAGAATCGACGGGAATCGTGAGTGATTCCCGCCGACTTCGACGGGAATCACCAACGATTCTCGCCGATTTTTCCTTAGGAAATTTTTATCGTTCACTGGACCAAACCGCCTTGCCGTGCGCTGTTTTGGCCGGGGCTAGGGTTTCTCCTTGTGGGACCCACAACAGTCATTAGGGTTGGCTCTGGTATATATACATGTGTATTTCGAACATCTACAGTAATCGATTCACGGAAAATCTGAAGTAGCCGACGCGTGCCTTAGCAGATCGCGGAATGTCGCCGATCGCTGTCGCCGTTCGCAAGCTAGTCGCCGCCGCTGATCTCAGAGGTTCTTTGATCTTTCGGCGATAGTATCGAGGCTAGCAGTGTGCCTCACACATCTCTCTTGAGATCTCTTGTCTCTCGATTCATTTAACGAGGTTTGTTCTTCATTCTGAATCGATTGAGACGACTGATCCGACTGAGATCATTCGTAGACCTTGCTTGCTTCGTCAAGAAGTTTGGATCTACAAAGTATCGCCGCCACAATCACTTGTCGCCGCCGATATTGACAAGATCCTCTCCAAGAGAGAATTCTGGTTGTGGATTCTTCGTTATCTTCAAGCAAGCTTCAAAGAACGAAGAAGGACATCGGGATCTCAAAAAGATTGTTTGTATTTTCTTTACATTCAAGTTTAGTTTATTATAAAGGAATTTTTATTCCTAGTTGTAAGTGTTGGGTGCAGCCCGTGGTGGAGGAGTAATGACTCCTTTGGTTGGAAGCGTTCCTTTGTAGTGTGAGGATTGGATTTCAATCCGTTTGGTGAAGTGACCGAGTTGTCCCTTGGTGGGAGATAGGTCGAGGGGGGATAGTGGACGTACCCAAATCAGGGAACCACTATAACTTTCTGTGTGTTTTTCTGTCTTGTGTTTGTTTAATTGTGCAGGTAAATTAAATTCCGCAAAAGACTGCACGACACCTATTCCCCCCCCCCATAAGTGGACTTAGTCGACACTAGAAACTTTCAAGTGGTATCAGAGGGAGGTTACTCATCAATAAGGTTAACACCTTGAGTAAGATCCCGTCTCTAGTGTTAATAAGAAAACAAGACTCAAGCATGGAGCTGTAGACTGATGTCTCTCCCTTGAGACTGCCTGCATGCACAAAAGAATATTATCCCATCTGGAAAATGAGGGTTAAGTTTCATCTGGAATGCATTGACCCCCGTGCTTTATTTATTGTGGAAGAGGGTCCCTTCATTCCCATGAAGGCTTCTGACTCTGGAGAAGATCACCAAATCCCTAAGAGTACAGCAGAGATGTCTTAAACCGAGCTTTCACTATTCAATTTGGACAAGCTGGTACGACAGATCAACTCTGATATTTGGTCAGGATCATCTCTTACTAGGTTGGACAAGTGTAAGACTGCAAAGTCCATGTGGGAAACTATCTCTGATCTCATGGAGGGAAAGAAGACTGCCTGGAATGAATGCTAGCAAGAAGATGAAGCATATGTGGGGGTCCTCATCTCTGAAGAGGAAAATCAAGAACAACCTGTCAATATCAGGGCTCCTGTTTCTCTATTAGAGACTTAAGAAGAGATTGAGGAATGCAATTGTGATGAAGCTGAAACCTCGGTCTCTACAGACCCTAACTCTAACCCTGATCAGCACAATCAGGATCAGGTATCTTCCTCTTCTTGCTCCCTTCCTCTTGTATCTCCTAAAGATAGGAGAAGTTCAGAGGTTTGTCAATCTTTTGATGCTAGGGAAATAGACAGTTTCAATCCAAAGATTGAAACTCTTATTCCCTTCGTAGTGCCCTTCAGAAGAGCAACTTGCTTGTTGAGAAACAAGCTATGGAAATTGCTCAGTTGAGGACCATGATGGATCTTCAATTGGAATCCATCAAGGTGAAGGACTCAAAGATCACGGATCTAGAGTTTTCTATAGAGACCGAGAAGAGAATAGTATCTAACTTTTCCAAGGTAGATGCTATTAAGAGAAAGGGAGAAAACGGGTTGATCTCGCGAATTATAAAATCGTGGAGAAATGGGGAAACTATTTATAGACCCCCCTCACCGAGTAGGAGGGGCACTCATCATTCCTTCAGGTATGACCATAAGAACAACTATGGTCACTACAATAATGATCGACCCTCAAGTGGAAACACCCAGAGTGCAAGTGTTGTGATGGCTACCCATGAGAAAATACACAAGGCTCATCATGAACCATTTGTATTTACGGCCTCAGCTCCCCCACTTCATGACATTACAGGAACCAGCTCTCACAGAACATCTTTCCACCCTAGGACAAAGGGAAAGGGAGTTGGGAAACATGTAGCAAGCATCGATGGGGCCCCCGGATAAGTGTTTCCTGAAAAGAAAGCACCATCCCCCAGTACTCATGATACTCACCACATGTTCACCACCAGACCCCCCTCGAGTCTCGGAGGAAAGTGTAAATCTGAGAGCAGTTCCAGCTTTGCCTCCTTTAGACCTAAGATCGTGACTAACTCAGTCAGTAGATCTGGTCAGAAAAGGAGATAGAATATTCATGAGTGTTGGTGTTGTGGCAGAGTGGGTCACTTTGCCATAGATTTTTGGCACAATCCTTCTGTTTCAAGGGCAAGGGTATGTCCACATCCTTTGGCAAGAGATAGCCTTCATGACAGAAATCCTGTAGGAATGCATGTTGTTTTTTTATGCTGACAAGAACCTAGGACCCAATACCTATTGGGTTCCTAAGGTAAGGTAATACTCTTTTGAAGGATAGTCTAGGTACCCATGAACCTGATGGGACCGAGACAAGAGATGTTCCAGGCTTTATATGGAACAAGTATATAGGATAAGAGAAAATTCCAACTACAGTGTCCTACTTGAACTTGATACCCATTGTACTTCAAATAGTGGATCCGAATGATCAACCTAATGATCCCAGGTACGTGCATTCATTTTCGAAAATTGAATCGCATTACATAGATATATATATATATATCCAAACACATGTGTAGATTCTCTATCAAGATATAAATATATATATATATACACACACCTGATGGAAGGACACGGAAGCTAATATCCATATGATCCATAGTGTGGAAACTGATAAACGGTCAAAATTTTGATGTGGTGAGAAAGGGGGTGTCAAATGGTCCTATGACTCTCAAGGGACTTGTATCAATAGTTGAAACTATAATATTACATTTTGAATCCAACAAGGATAAACCGGTGTTCATTTCTAATGTTAGCCTTCCTTGAACTAAACTTAGCTATCATAACATGAAAACTTGATATCCATTGTTTAGAGGATAAAGGAAATCTGGGTAAAATAAACAGGATTCCTGTCGATTATATTAATCGTGCGAAAATATCAGAAACCTCCTAAACCAGCAGCCCTTTGGAACCAGCTTTACGCAAATAACGGAAATAAATAGCAGAAACTGCTCGATTCCTCCTCCCGACCCTTCGTATTCCCGTCGACTTTACGGAATCAGCTTCCCTCTGGAACCTCAGAATCGAGACTGCCTCTCGTCGTTCACCATCTGTCGTGCTCGTCGACTCCCGCAACTGTCATCGTCAACTCCCGTGGCTCCCGTCGAAGTGCAGTCTGCCCGCTGTCCTCTCCCCGTTGGCTCGGTGTTCCCATCTTTGGCATCTGCACGACGCAAGTGTCTAGTCGATCCACCTGTCAGCATTCCGTCCCGATGCAATCCTCTCATCGGACTAGGACTTCTCTCCGCTCACCTCCTGCCTAGAGTTTTCTACCTTCCCCCCCCCCCCTTCGAGTAACAGGTAACGACCGTTCATCCTTGAATCATCCGCTCGTTTGTAACTTGTCTAGTTCCTACAAACTATAGATTTAGATAGAGTTAAGTTACTTAAGTGTAACTTGTTTAGGTTTCTAATGGCTCCTCGAATGACGGTCGGGCTCCTCACTGGAAGTGAGTTGGTAAGGACTGGCTTTGCCCATGCTTCTGATGAATTTAGGAACATAATCTTGATGCTAGAGCAAGCCGGGCTCTCTTTTATTCTCGAGCACCCGTGCAAGATCCTAGACAAGGAAGTTCTGGAGTTCTACGCAACCGCCAAGCTACGTCACGAGGACACCCTAATAAAGTGTAAGATAGCTGGACTAAGGATCAAGATGATTGTTGCAAAACTATCACATAACCTCCAGCTCACCAGCTCAATACAAGAGGACTATCTAGATGAAAATGATGGTACGAGGACACTACTCTTCTGTGGACTAGCTTTAGGGACCAAAGCCATCAAATGCAAGGACATGAACGAAGAAGAAAAGCTCATCTCAGATATCATAGGGAAGGTTCTGATATGCAAACCTGGCTCCCATTATCATATATCAGCTGACATATTTAAGATCTTGATGGCTATAGTGTGCCGAAAGAAATTCAACTGTGGAGCCATGTTATTTAAGAAGATAAAGGATACCCTATGTACTCCCAACTTCGGGAGAATCATCAGTCTATATCTGAATCAGATGGACAGAGATAGATTTGATATGACTAAGGGATTTCCCCTTCACTACCTGAAGAAGATGGACTCCAGCGTATTTGATAGGTGGGAAAGACGAATTGCCCAAGGGGTGCGGCTGGAACACATGTTGATGAAGAAGACAGAGCACCGTAGTTTAGAAATCCCTTGGATGAACCTAGTGAAGTTCCTGATCTGCTGCATGCAGGAATTGAGGGGGAGTCTTTACCTAGTCTTTCTGCTGACATCAGGATGGATGACGCAGTCTCAGATCAAGTAGATGTGGTCACTAATATTTCCCTAATCGCTAAGGAGGCAGTGGAGTGTCTCGCGACTGATCAAACTGACGAGGAGGTAGATGATGATATGGAAAATGATGTTGCTGAAGAAGATATGGAGAATGCTGCTGCTGATGAGCATAATGTGGAGAATGCTGCCGCTGACGATTTGAAAAATGAGCAAGCTGGAATTGAAATGACCATGAGGGAGATTGATATTGATCTCCCCTCTGAGGAACAGGTTCATGTAAAAGTTCCTGCTGTATCTGGCACAACAATTGAGGGGGAGACCTCCTGGCAGGGGATGAAGAGTATACATGGAAACTTGGCAGATGCTGCCTCTATTCCCCCACAGGAGACCGTTAATCTATCAAGCTCCACCAGTGTATATGAAGAAGAGAATCGTGACTCACTGAGTCCAATTCCCCCGATGCATGACCAGGCCATTAATCAGGATCATCCGCTAGGACCTAGCTAGGCAAATCACACAGTAAATATCATTCAAGGTATATTGGATGAACTGAAGGCCTCCTTTGAACAATCTCACAACAAGGTACTTTAACGAATTAAGCAATCCGAAGATTTGATGCTACATAATGTTGTGGAGATAAATCATAAGCTGGATATGATGGAACAAAGATTTGACGCTAAGTATGCTAAGGTCGGCACTGCCATCAATCTTTTGATGCAAGGGCTACAGAAAAACACAGCTGATCTGGCAGTAGTAAATCAAAATACACATGTTATGGCCAACAACATTAAATTGTTCGATGCCAACATGGTCACACTTAACACGAATCAGAAGTCCCTGCTGGATGACTTTACTCGGAATGTCAAGCATATAGATGAGTCACTACATTCTTATGCAAACTCAATTGCTCAAGAAGCCAATAAGGGGGAGATGGAATATACAGCTAAGATGGCAGGATTACAACAAATCATGGTCGACAACTTCAAGCAGTCAAATGAGTATGTTTTTGAAAGCTGACACTGGCTAGTTCAGCAAGCATCTGGTATACAAATTTCGGTTCCTCCTACTGATGAGGTTGCTACTGCTGCTGCTGATGAGGTTACAAGTGCTGAGGAGGTTCCCTTGAGTGAAGCTTATGCCAAAAAGACTGCTAGGGCCGCTGACAAAGCTGCTCACAGTGCTATGTTTGATCAAGAGGCCATTGCAAAAGGGAACAGAAAACTTCAAGAATGAACTTCCAAACAAACTCCAGCTGAGAGGAAATTAAGATTGAAGGAAAGTGAAGTTAAGAATGAACGATGGAGTCCCACGTTTAGGAGCATCATACTGGATACATTCATGCTACAATAGCGGGGAGAGATTAATAGAAATGAAGTATATAATCAGTATGAGTGGGAGATGCACAAAGAGTATGAGGCCAAAAGAAACAAATTCTTCAGGACTAACACTGTGGAACATAAAGCTCCCCCCAGGTACTACTCGAAGCCAAAGGAATTCTTTGAAAGGAAAAGCAAGAAGTACATTGCTGAACAACGAAGAGATGCTCAGGCAAAGGAGGGATAGACTTGGAATCTAGATTTGTTTTTATTTTCTATATGCGTGTATATCTTTTCTTGTATTTAAATGAACAACCTTTGGATATATATATATATATATATATGATCACATGCTGATTCATTTGTTGTTCTGAATGCGTGAAATTTTATTATTTTGAATTCTTGTCTTGCACATTTGTTATGTATATCTTTCTGGTTGGTGTAATTCATCTTAGCTAGTAGGATTTTGGCTTCTTCAAATAGAGGGATATTGTTGGGTATTGTATCCACAATTACCTGGATTTGAAGAAGCCTCCAGTCAAGCTAAGATGGATTCACAATGTATTTAATAATTTTCTATCAAGTTATGCTTGCAGCTATTCCATGCTAAGTACACACCAATGTCAGGGTGCAGTGGGTCAATATACACGGGTCTGCGCAACGTAATCCCTCGTTGAGCAGATCAGTGTGTTGACTCACGTGTGCTCTCTCTATTGGAGTGTACTTATTTTCAAGTACAGGATTAAGGCAGATCATGAGCAGAAGAAGGAGCAAAGATGGGTCAAAGACCAAGTCATCAAAGGAAGGAAGAGAAAATTCTTCTAAGTCAAAATCGACGGGAATAACTAAGTGATTCTCGCCGACTTCGACGAGAATCGTTAGTGATTCCCGCCGATTCAGAGAGAATCAATCTGCATTCCCACAGACCTCTTCTGGATGACTATTTTCCTACAGGAATTTCTCTAAGGTAGAATCGATGGGAATCACCAAGTGATTCTCGCCGACTTCGACGGGAATCGGTCTGATTCCCGCCGATTCGACTAGAATAGGGTTGCATTCTTGCCGATTCCCACAGGCTGACAAGTTTTACAACTGGAAATCGGCTAAGGCAGAATCGACGGGAATTGTGAGTGATTCCCGCCGACTTCGACGGGAATCACCAACGATTCGCGACGATTTTTCCTTAGGCAATTTTTCTCGTTCGCTAGACCAAACCGCCTTGCCGTGCGCTGTTTTGGTCGGGGCTAGGATTTCTACTTGTGGTCCACACAATGATCATTAGGGTTGGCTCTGGTATATATACATGTGTATTTCTAACATCTATAGTAATCGATTCACAGAAAATCTGAAGTAGCCGACGCGTGCCTTAGCAGATCGCGGATCGTCGCCGATCACTGTCGCTGCTCGCAAGCTAGTCGCCGCCGCTGATCTAAGAGGTTATTTGATCTTCTGGCGATAGTACCGAGGCAAGCAGTGCGTCTCACGCATCTCTCTTGAGATCTCTTGTCTCTCGATTCGTTTAACGAGGTTTGTTCTTCATTCCGAATCGATTGAGACGACTGATCCGACTGAGATCGTTCGTAGACCTTTCTTACTTCGTCAAGAAGTTTGGATCTACAAAGTATCGCCTCCGCCGATCTTGACAAGATCCTCTCCAAGAGAGAAGTCCGGTTGTAGATTCTTTGTTATCTTCAAGCAATCTTCAAAGAACGAAGAAGGACATCGGGATCTCCAAAAGTTTGTTTGTATTTTCTTTACATTCAAGTTTAGTTTATTGTAAAGGAGTTTTGATTCCTAGTTGTAAGGGTTGGGTACAACCCGTGGTGGAGGAGTAATGACTCCTTTGGTTGGAAGGGTTCCTTCCGTAGTGTAAGGATTGGATTTCAATCCATTTGGTGAAGTGACCGAGTCGTCCCTTGGTGGGAGATAGGTCGAAGGGGGAAAGTGGACGTACCCAAATCGGGGAACCACTATAACTTTCTGTGTGTTTTTCTGTGCTATGTTTTTTTAATTGTGCAGGTAAATTTAATTCCACAAAAGACTGCACGACACATATTCCCCCCCCCCTCCCTCCATAGGTGGACTTAGTCGACACTAGAAACTTTCACACCATTTGTACTTTCTTGCTTAGGTATTATGTCTTTGGAATGCCCTAGGTTCAGAGCAGTAGCAGATAACAGAGCTAGTTTTGGTTTTTTTGGGTAGAAGTGTTGGTCGTGGTTGTTACCTCGTCTCAACGAGGTAGATTGTTGTTTATGTAGTTACTGGTTCAGACTTACTTTTTTTTAAGTGGGTTTGGGTCAGTTGTTGGCGCCCAAAGTTTTGTTATTTGTTTGATACTTACTAGCTGCTTATTTCTCTATATGTGGATGTGGATTACTTGCTCTCTGGGAGGATTATTGCTAGGAATGCATGTTAGGTATTTTTTAGAATAAAATTTATTACCATTACTTCATGCAACACTGGCTGTGGCATTGAGTGAGCAACCTCACTTAACGCCAAAATAGCTATGGCGTTGAGTGAGGTCCATTCCCTCAATGCCTTCAGCAAAACAGGTTGTGGCGTTGAGTGAGCTAACCTCACTCAACGCCAAAACAGCTATGGCGTTGAGTGAGTTCCACTCCCTCAACGCCTTCAGCAAAATAGGCTGTGGCGTTGAGTGAGCTAACCTCACTCAATGCCAAAACAGCTATGGAATTGAGTGAGGTCCACTCCCTCAACGCCTTTAGCAAAACAGGTTGTGGCGTTGAGTGAGCTAACATCACTCAATGCCAAAATAGCTTATGGTGTTGAGTGAGGTCCACTCCCTCAACGCCTTCAGCAAAACAGGCTGTGGCATTGAGTGAGCTAACCTCACTCTATGCCAAAACGGCTATGGGGTTGAGTGAGATCCACTCACTCAACGCCTTAGCACTTTGCCGCAAAGATAAACTGTGGCATTGAGTGACTCCACCTCTCTCAATGCCAAAACAGCTTTGGCGTTGAGTGAGGTCGACTCACTCAACGCCGAAGTACTTAGCCGCCAAAAACAAGCTGCGGCGCTGAGTGTGTCCACCACTCTCAACGACAAAATAGCTTTGGCATTGAGTGAGGTCGACTCACTCAACGCCAAAGTACTTAGCCGAAAAAACAAACTTCAACGTTGAGTGAGTCCACCTCTCTCAATGCCAAAACAGATTTGGCATTGAGTGAGGTCGACTCACTCAATGCCAAAGTACTTAACCGCGAAAATACACTGCGACGTTGAGTGTTTCCACCACTCTCAACGACAAAAAATCTTTGGCGTTGAGTGAGGTCGACTCACTCAATGCCAAAGTACTTAGCCGCGAAAATAGGCCAAGCAGACCCGGCGTTGAGATTGTGCACCACACTCAACACCAAGTCCAAGCAGACCCAGCGTTGAGTGTGTGCACCACACTCAACGCCAAGTCCAAGCAGAACCTTAGGGCTCTAGTGGATCCTCTAATATTTTAGTGGTGTTGTGGTGGGGTCATGGAGTCATGGTGAAGCCCTAAAGTCAAACCTTAGATCTGGTGATGAGGTTGTGTCATAGGTGGACAAAGGTGAATATCATATTAACCTTTGATTACTTGGCCCCCTTTTTAGCTCCCTAGGGCTTTGTCATGACTTGGTCATGACCCAAATGACTCTTAGGGGTCTAGTTGAAAATGAGAAGTTACAACTTCCATCTCCTCGAGCACATCCGGACCCAACAAGGGTCTCTCACCTGCCTCAGCCAAAAACAGGGCGGTTCTGCAGCGCCTCCCATACAAAGCTTCAAACGAAGCCATTTGCAAACTTTCTTGATAACTATTGTTGTATGCTAACTCTATAAGTCGCAATCGCTCATCCCATGCTCCACCATGGTCTAGAATGTAGAATCTGATCATATCCTCAACAATCTGGTTCACCCGCTCTGTCTGCCCATTGGTGTAACATCCCATTTCCGGCTAGACCCCTAGGAGTCGGCTGGTCGTGACAGAATGCAAGGAAGCCCAAAAATTGAAATACATCAACCGAGATTTCGGGTCATAGGTTAGTCACGCCCGTGACCGACCCATCACGCCCGTGACCTAGGGTGTGACTCCTTCGACGATCATCGATCTCTGGGAGACGATCGTTGGGCGCAGAATTTTCAACCCGGGCCTGTCACGCCCGTGACCTATGTGTCACACCCGTGACCAAGGGCGTGACCCCTTCGACGATTGTCGATCTCAGCGGGACGATCGTCGAAGCGCAGAATTTACGTCATGGCCCTGTCACGCCCGTGACCCAAGTGTCATGCCCGTGACCAAGGGCGTGACCCCCTTTGGCGATCGTCGATCTCAGCAAGACGATCGCCGAGCGCGGAATTTGCCTGATGACCCTGTCACGCCCGTGACCCATGTGTCACGCCTATGACCTAGGGCGTGGGCACCCTTTGACGATCGTCGATCTAAGTTCGACGATCGTGGAACTCAGAATTGGCCACCCGGGCCTTTCACGCCCATGACCTATGTGTCACGCCCGTGACCAAGGCCGAAACGTCAGCCAGACTGGAAATTTCGGTAACTGACGTCATAATCAATTCTGATTATGGGAATGTACAGCAGGAATATTTATGGGATGTTTCCGTCTCTAATTATTTAATAGAAAGAGAGAGTGAGGTCCAATAGAAAATTGCCACCTAGATCAGCCATTTCATCTTCCACCTTTTCCTCTTCCCTACATCATAACCGAAACGTTATTAAGAGAAACATTTATGGCCATGAATGTTTCATCCTTTCCCCTCCCCACTTGGAGATCTATAACAGCCTCCTTAGAGCAAGAGGAGAAGGTTACACGCTCGATCAAACGGATTCAGATTCCTCCCCTTGTTGTTGAAGAAGTTCCGGCGATACCGCCACCATGCAAATGGCTTCCCGACGGTCTGCACTCATCCAGCCCGCGAATAAGGTCCTCCCCTCCCTCTTCTTCTGCGGATAGATCTTATAAATCATTAGGAGAGATATCGGGCTCAAAAGAGCCGGATCGGGTGAGCGTTTCCATGGTTTTCCAAAAATTTCATGGTGGCGGGTTCGCCGGAAACCGCCTCTCCGGCGGCCGTGCCGCCGCCCGACGGTAGCCCTCACCTCAACAGAGGTGGTGGTGGTGGTGGCCGGCCAGGGAGACGGCTGGGTGGCCGATAAATAGCTTTGGAAAAGCTACAGGAAGTGTTTGTATTTCTGATGCTGTTCGGGTTCGGCTAAAGAAGAAGGTGAAGAGTAGCATTTAATTATATTATATAATGTATAGTAAGAATTAATTCCCTTTACTGTGCACTAGGTTTAAACTGAAAATTATTGCCCGTAGGTGCTGAAACATAAAAAGTGGTTAACATAGAAAATGTAGCCCTTGAAGTCTAGTTTAATTTAAAATTGATTTCACTAGATTTGGAGTCCTGGTAAGGCCACAACACACTTTTTGGTGAGATCTATCCATAGGGATGTCTTGACATTAGAAAAATTCCCCACTCCAATCCAATCATCAAAATGACTTGAAATTTGGGGTGTGACCTAATCTTACCTATATCTACGTGCCATCCAAAAATTAGGATTTTTGGAAAATGTTTTTCTATTGTTTTTAGAAAAATTCAATAATCCTAGCATAATTTAATTAGATGACTAAATGACTTCCAAACCCTCCCAAATATTGGTGAGTGGTCGCTGGGTTTATCTTAAGGTTCTGGTAAAAATTTCATCTCATTTGGAGATGTTTTATATAGGTTTTTATCCCACCCTAGGTTGATCCTTATAGGGTAATTTAGGATCAAACACCCCCTTGGTATTTGAGTGGCCATATCACCTCAACAGGGGCTTATATTTTGGTCACTGACTTTTTAGGGCATGACACACCCTCCAAGGGAGTTTGGGGTGGTTTGGTGTAGGGTAGCCCTAGAACCCTAGGGAAAATCCCATAATGGTGGTTTTGGGGTTGTGATGGTCATGGGGTCAAATGACCATGGACTGACTTAAAATTTGGTGGAGAGAACCATAGGGCCAGTATAGTTCTCTGGATAAAAGTTTAGGGTATTTGGAGACAGCTAGGCCACCTAAAATCCTAACCCTAGTTTAGGTCACCAACCTTAATTTGAATTATTAAGCTGTCAAATGAACTTTAAATCAAGTAAAATTGGAGTAGGGTGATTTTATAATCTAAATAGCCATGTTATAATTTTGTTGAAATTTTTGAGTTAATTTATACAGTACTTCATATACAACTCTAATTGTGCCCTGAATATTTATTTTGATGATTCTGGAATTTTTGTTCACTAGAATGTTATGTAATCTTGGATTAGGGCATCTTATAGCATGTTATACCTTCTGTATTTTTCTTGGAAATTTTAACAGATTATTTTGGGTACATATTTCTTCAACGTACTAGTTGTGACATGGAGTCAAAATACAAATAATGTCCAATTACTGTCTGAAAAATTATGAAATTTGGTCAGTAAGTGTTTAAAGTTATGCTAGTCACCCTGTAATTTTAAATGGAATTTTGGATGATTAAAAATAGCATCTCCTTCACTAAGCTGGGAAAATTAGCATTTTACATTAAAATAGATTCAGAGCCCAAATATTAAAGAAAAATTATGGGACTTGGTTTCTGATAGTTTTAGATCACCATAAAGCTTATATGATTTTCTTGGGATTTTTAGATACATATTTAGAGTACTTCTTTCATAATATAGTAGAAATGGCCTAAAATGGTAAATTAGGAAATATAGGCCTAAACACCTCTGGAATTTCTCAAAACTTGGAATTACTGTTTAAATGTCTCATAGGATTTTACTGATTTTATGATGATTTATTGTTGGCTCATTAGTGTACTTCATGTTCATACTAGGGCATTTGGAATCTTAGAATAAATAAATTAAATGCCCGATAAATAGGAAAATTTTGTAATCTTGGTCTTAGCTATATTATGTCACGATAGACCTCCAGTAAATATTATAAGAAATTTGGAAGACAATTTGGAGTACCTCCCGTTATACTCCTCACGTATCTTAGGATGGTCTGCATATAGTAAAACCACCGAAACTGAACTAGAGCGGATAATGAACTTTGGGAGATGGAATTTTGGTAGTTTTTGGTTGGTTAGGGCAAGCTAAGTTTAAGTCCATTATTGGGGTCAGGATAGGTAGAGTGCGAGACTGGTTAAGGATAAGGGCGTACGGGAATGACGAAAGATCGTCCACCCCGAGTAGCAGTGGAAGAGTCTTAATACGCTAGAGCCAGATCTAAAGTAACTTAAAAAGGGATCGGGTAATGGGTATCAACCAATAATAATAAGTGCCTTGCGAAAGGGAACGATGGGCTTCATCTACCATCAATGTACCTAGTGCCCATTGAGAGCCCTTCACGGGGAATACCGGGGGGGCAGTCCTGGGCTAATATAAACTATAGAATTAATAATCTAAAGAGCAACTAGTATAACTAGGGTTGCACACACATACACCCCGATAGCTAGGAAGGTAGAATAATTGGTTTGGTTGCCATTCAGACGGTAGCTCTGAAGGTAGATGCACGGACGGGACAGTCCGGGGAGCCGAGGGCTCGAGGGTTGGTGTACAGAATAAAGGTGGTGGGTCTTTGATATCTAATTGTCGTTCACACCGGCATCGGTACGTTGACTCGGCGGTGTGGGACACTTAGCCAAAGAAAGTCTGGTGGCTATAGCCAGCAGTAGTACGCGGATACTCTAGGTTGTGTTCTTCTAGGGGCGTACGGAAGGGCTAGGCCCGGTAGTGTGGATACCCGCCTAGGAGTGGGGGGCTCGACCCACTGTCTACATTTGCCACTACGGAGGTTCCTGGGAGTGAAGCTAGCTGCCCGAACAGGGGGAACTAAAGGTCTGTGCGCATAGAGTCGTGTGCGTGTGTTGCACTTGCATTAATCATAGCATAGCATATCACTACACTCATATTGGCATATAACCGACACCCCAACATATAAATCGGTATGGGAATTTTTATACGATGGGAGTCTTGCAGAAGACCCCTTAACTTATAAGTTTGTATGGGCATTCATATAAGTTAAGGTTACTTATTTATTTACTTGCTTGTTTACTTACTGTCCTCTAGCTGCCTTTTTATACCATTGCTACTTACTACTTCTCTTCTTTACCACTTACTACCATAGGATTGCTAGTTGTACTTTGTTCTAGATAGTTGTTAGAATAACTCCCCTATCACCTGCTTGATTATTCTCCACCTTTGTAGCTTCCCTTTCCTCCTCTTCGCTTGATGCTTAGGAGCCGTAGGGGGACGGGTAGGGTATGATAGGGCTTAGTCTTTATGACTAATGGTTTTCGAACCACAATATTATAGGAGCTCCGGATGGGAGACAGGGACCAGCAGTCCAGGGACCAGCACCAGCGGAGTACGGTGCGCATGGAGGTGGGTCAGTCTAGCACCGGTGCACCTGCGACCAGCTCCGTGAGTGATTAGTACCTTTATAGTTCTGCGATGAGTGATTTGTAGTGAGGACTCTGATGTACCGGGCTCGAGTCCGTTTATTTATATTCATCTGAACCGTATCTTGCAGTACTTCTATTATCTATTTCCTGTTATTATCTACTGATGGACTGGATGTGATTTCACTTTTATACATGCTTCTGTGGACTTGTTTACATTTATGTATAATTACTTCTCTCTCTTGTGATCGAAAAGGGTCGGTAGAATTGGCGTTTTGTAGTGGCGGCCTTCCCGTGAGTTGGTGCCACCGCAAAGTGGCAGTTCTGGGCTAAGACCCCGGTGTCAAAAAAGAAAAAAAAGGGGGTCTTACAAGTGGTATCAAAGCGAACCTCAATCGAAAGAGAAGTAGTCCACAAAATCTTGGGCCACCCCCGTGCGAGCTTAGTTTGCGGACAAACTAGCAGCGGAAGCAGTGGTGTGCCCATAAGGGAAATCACACGTGAGAGTCCATCCTAACCCTTCTTAAAATTCCATTCATTCGCTCTCTAACAAATGGAATTTTTACTTATAGCCTGCGACGAACCCTACATCACAGCAGGGGACACCCCAGGCTCCAAATGTGGTCCCGCCTCCACCGGCTCCAGCTCCATTCCAGCAGACGAAGATGGGGCAAACACTGACGGCCATTCTGGAGATCTTCAGAGCTCAGCAAGCCCCGGCTCCATAGCCAAACCACGGGGCCAATTGGATGACTATCTTCCGGGGACTTTCCCCTCCAGCTTACAAGGGGACAGAGTCTGTAGTACGTACGGAGGAATGGTTGGACACCATTTACGAGATGCTGGAAGGGATTCGATGCCCCATGGAGGAGGCAGTTGCTTTGGCGGTCTCCTGCCTAGAGTCACACGGAAAGAGGTGGTGGAAGTCTCAGCTTGACACCACCTTTGCGGGGATGGATTGCGCTGATATTACTTGGGAGGAGTTCAGAGCAGCGCTCCTGGGATATTTTGTACCTCAGTCGACAAGGGATGACCTGGAGGATAGGTTCCTGCGATTGAGGCAGGGGAACAGGACTGTGGTGGAGTACTATTAGGAGTTCACTCACCTGGCCCATTATGTGGACGCTTATCAGTTAGACGATGCTGGCAATGCCCGGAGGTTTTATAAGGGGCTGCAAGATGACATGAGACAGGCCCTCCTTTTCGTCTCAGAGGGGAGTCTGACCAGGATTCTGGAGATGGCTAAGAAGAGAGAGGCGGATCAGCTTACAGTGAAGAGCCGGAAGAGACCGGCTGATGATATAGTGATTGGAGGTCGTAGAGACCGTCCTCAGGGCCAGGTTATTGGGGAGAGAAGGAACGGGGATCAGCCTCGTTAGGATTTTGGGCAGGAGTAGAGGAGTCAGGGGGTACTGGCTCCCCAGCCTATACAGATGCTGGAAATGCCAAGGACAGCTGAGCAGCCACCGGTATGCTATCAGTGCAACCAGCCGGGGAATATCAAGAGGAACTGCCCTATAAGGCGAGCACCCCTACCAGCACATCAGGGCGCTCCACCTCCCCGGCAGTTTGGCGGACGAGGATAGGACCGAGGACGAGGATTTCAGGATCGAGGCTGCAGGCCAGAGAGGGAGCAGGTGTATGCTCTAGACCTGACACAGCCCCGAAACCCGGAGCAGGTTATTGCAGGTATGGCAGTACTTTTAAGTTTTCTTCATATAAACTAGTATTCTAGACATAACCTAGTTAGAAATTAGGAGAGGACAACTACAAAAAAAATACTAAGACACTTAATTACCCCAGGAATTGCCTTCGTTAGCGGCAAGCCCGTTCACACCCACTTCGACACTGGTGATTCACACTCGTTCGTGTCGGAGGATTTCGTGAAAGGACTAGAAGGTGTGGAGCCATTCACCGGGAAGATGATGAGGGTGCGCCTACCCAATGGATCAGAGATAATGACCTCTGCTCATTGCAATATGGAAGCCAGGATCGGCGGGAAGGCATTTGAGGCACCAGCGACGATTCTGAAGATGCCAGATTACGATTTGATCATGGGCATGACTTGGCTGTGCTGGAACCATGCCCAGATCGACTGCGTGTCGAAGAGGATCACTGTGAGGCACGATGACTCCTTCATTGTCATCGAAGGTATTATACCAGCACCTCGTACCTTATTATCGTCTGTACAGGCCGTTAAGGCCCACCTGCAGGGGAGAGAAGTTTATTAGGTCCTTTTTGAGGCGGTCGTGGCCAAGGACTCCATTTCAGATATTTCAGTAGTGCGGGACTTCGCCGACGTGTTTCCGGAGAAGCTACCAGGGCTACCCCTGCACCGACAGAAGGACTTTCAGATTCAGCTCATACAAGGGGCTAAGCCGGTATCCAGAGCTCCCTATCGAATGACCCCAAAGGAGTTGGTGGAATTCCGAAGCCAGCTTCAGGAGTTAGTGGAGGCCGGGTTCGTTCGTCCTAGCTCTTCACCATGGGGAGCTCCGGTGCTGTTCGTTAAGAAGAAGGACGGGACCCTTCGACTGTGCATAGATTACCGGGCCCTGAACAGGTTGACGGTCCGGAATACTTATCCCTTACCAAGGATAGACGAGCTATTTGACCAGCTGGAGGGAGCCCATTGGTTCTCAAAGCTAGATCTGAGGTCAGGGTACTACCAGCTTCGCATTCGGGAGGAGGACATCCCGAAGACGGCCTTCAACAGCAGATATGGGTTATACGAGTTTATCATGATGTCGTTCGGGTTCACGAATGCACCCTCCGCATTCATGGCCTTGATGAATCAGGTGTTCGAGGAGTATCTGGACGTCTTCAACATCATATTCATCGATGACATCCTTATCTATTCAAGAACGGAGGAGGAGCACGCGAGACATCTGGCCTTGACCTTGGGGAAGCTGCGGGAGCATGAGATATATGCCAAGTACAGCAAGTGCCAGTTCTGGCTAAATGAGGTGACCTTTCTGGGCTATATCATAAGTGGAGCAGGTCTGGCAGGGGATCCGGCAAAGGTCCAGAGAGTACAGGATTGGCCACCACTAAAGTCAGCCTCGGATGTTCGAAGTTTCTTGGGACTTGCCGGTTACTACCGGAAGTTCGTAAAGGGGTTCTCTCAGATTGCCCTCCCTCTTACGTCTCTGACGAAGAAGGAGTCCCCTTTTATCTGGACGCCTCGATGCGAATCTGCTTTCCAGGAGCTGAAGGATCATCTCACCTCGGCTCCCATCCTTGCTCTTCCATCAGGGAAGGAGGGATTCCAGGTGTATACAGATGCTTCCTATCAAGGGATGGGTGTCGTACTGATGCAGAACGGACACGTAATAGCCTATGCCTCCCTTCAGTTGAAGCAGCACGAGCAGAACTACCCCATGCACGATTTGGAGATGGGGGCAGTTATTTTTGCTCTTAAGATCTAGCGACACTATCTCTATAGAGTACATTGCGATATCTTCTCCAACCACAAGAATCTGAAGTACGTCGACACCCAGAAGGAGTTAAACATCAGGCAGAGACGCTGGGTGGAATTTCTGTCGGACTACCAGTACACCATGCACTACCATCCGGGGAAGGCGAACGTGGTCGCAGATGCTCTGAGCCGGAGAGCGAGTACGACAGGAGTAGGCCCACAGCTGATGGCCTTGGTGTTGGTTAGATCGTTCGAGGAGATGCAGATTTCACAAGTGTCTGAGGATGACCCGAAGCTATATATGGAGTACCTGGGGTCGATGGTTACTACTGATGATATTCAAGACTGCATCAGAGATGGGCAGATGCTGGATGAGAGAGCTGAGCCGATATTCCGAGCCTTGGAGGAAGGCATGACAGGAGATTACTCTTTGAGGGATGGTCTCCTATATTTCTGAGGGAGAGTCTACATACCAACAGGAGGACTGATTCGGGAGGACATTTTGACGGAAGCTCACTGCATCCAGTATTCGGTACACCCGGGGATCACCAAGATGGTAAAGGATTTTAAGAGGACGATGTACTGGCCGGGTATGAAGAAAGATATTACGTACTTTGTGACGCATTGCGAGGCCTGCCAGCTCGTGAAGGCGGAGTGTAGGAACCCGGCAGGCTTGCTGCAGCCGCTTCCGGTGCCGGAGTGGAAATTTGAGGATATAGCCATGGACTTCATACATGGGCTACCTCGATCTCGTGCGGGGAATGACTCGATCTGGGTGATAGTGGACAGACTAGAAAAGGTGGCCAGATTCATTCCAGTGGCGAAGGACGCACCGGTTAGTGTACTACTACGGAGGTTCATTGAGCAGTTTGTGCGTTATCATGGGGTGCCCAAGACTATCATTTTGGATCGGGATGGGCGGTTTACATCCAGGGAATGGAGGTCAGTCCAGGCCCATCTGGGTTCTCGGTTGACATTCAGCACAGCTTTTCACCCTCAGACCGACGGGCAGACAGAGCGCACCAACCGTACACTGGAAGATCTGTTGCGACTGTGTATTTTGGACCGTGGCGAGCCTTGGGAGAGGATGCTGCCACTGGTCGAGTTTTCATACAACAACACCCATCAGTCCAGCATAGGCATGGCTCCATACGAGGCATTGTACGGAAGGAGGTGCAGGACCCCACTATCATGGGTTCAGGATGAGGATCCGAAGGCACTAGGCTCGGAGTTTGTGGGAGACACAGATGCTCAGATTAGATTGATCCGGGATAGGATGTTGGAAGCCCAGAGCAGACAGGCCAAATACTACGATGCAAGGCACCGTCAAGTGGAGTTCCAGGTGGGAGACCAGGTTTTCTTGAAGATACGGCCAATCCACGGAGTCTCGCGGGTTTGCGGGCGGAAGAAGCTCAGCCCAAGATATATGGGGCCTTATAGGATCCTGGAGCGGATCGGCCTCTTAGCCTATAGACTAGAGCTACCACCGGAGTTAGCGGGATTGCATGACGTCTTCCACGTCTCCTCACTTCGGAGGGCTCTGCTACGCCCTGAGCAGCTGATTTCCTCGGCAGATGGCCCGGTGGCCTCGGATCAGTCAGTCAACTTAGAGCCTATCAGGATTGACGATACAGCAGTGCGGGTCTTGCGACGGAAGAATGTTCCGTTAGTCAAGGTTCTGTGGAACAATCATGGGCAGGAGGAGCATACATGGGAGCCACAGGACTTGATATGGCAAAAATACCCGGAACTTTTTCGTCAGGTATACCTCACAACCCCTCTGGACAATCAATTTGCTTTCCTGCTTTAAACCAATAAGACTGAAATTTCAAGAATATGGGCTAATCTTTTGTTTATTGGGGTGTATATACCTAGTTAATTTGGCGAATTAATCTTAGATTTGAAACCGCACAAAGCAAACATAACGTAGAGATGTAATCTTTCAATTCTCATGGGATGTTACAAGCTTCTTATTCCCGATAAGAGTCCCGTAGGCTTAACCTTGATTTCGGGGACGAAATCTTTGTTTTGTTTATTGGGATTTGTAACATCCCATTTCCGGCTAGACCCCTAGGAGTCGGTTGGTCGTGATAGAATGCTAGGAAGCCCAAAAATTGAAATACATTAACCGAGATTTCGGGTCACGGGTTGGTCACGCCCGTGACCGACCCATCACGCCCGTGACCTAGGGCGTGACTCCTTCGACGATCGTCGATCTCAGGGAGATGATCGTCGGGCACAGAATTTTCAACCCGGGCCTGTCACGCCCATGACCTATGTGTCACGCCCATGACCAAGGGCATGACCCCTTCGACGATCGTCGATCTCAGCGGGACGATCGTCGAAGCGTAGAATTTGCATCACGGCCTAAAATGGTAAATTAGGAAATATAGGCATAAACACCTCTGGAATTTCTACAAACTTGGAATTGCTGTTTAAATGTCTCATAGGATTTTTACTGATTTTATGATGATTTATTGTTGGCTCATTAGTGCACTTCATGTTCATACTAGGGCATTTGGAATCTAAGAATAAATAAATAAAATGCCCGATAAATAGGAAAATTTGGAAATCTTGGTCTTAGCTATATTATGTCACGATAGACCTCCAGTAAATATTATAGGAAATTCGGAAGACAATTTGGAGTACCTCCCCTTATACTCCTCACGTATCTTAGGATGGTCTGTATATAGTAAAATCACGGAAACTGAACTAGAGCGGATAATGAACTTTGGGAGATGGAATTTTTGTAGTTTCTGGTTGGTTAGGGCAAGCTAAGTTTAAGTCCATTATTGGGGTCAGGATAGGTAGAGTGCGAGACTGGTTAAGGATAAGGGCGTACGGGAATGACGAAAGATCGTCCACCCCGAGTAATAGTGGAAGAGTCTTAATACGCTAGGGCCAGATCTAAAGTAACTTAAAAAGGGATCGGGTAATGGGTATCAAACAATAACAATAAGTGCCTTGCGAAAGCGAACGGTGGGCTTCAGCTACCATCATAGTTCCTAGTGCCCTTTGAGAGCCCTTCACGGGGAATACCGGGGGGCAGTCCTGGGCTAATGTAAACTGTAGAATTAATAATCTAAAGAGCAACTAGTATAATAGGGTTGCACACACATACACCCCGATAGCTAGGAAGGTAGAATAATTGGTTTGGTTGCCATTCAAACGGTAGCTATGAAGGTAGATGCACGGACGGGACAGTCCGGGGAGCTGAGGGCTCGAGGGTTGGAGTACAGAATAAAGGTGGTGGGTCTTTGATATCTGATTGTCATTCATACCGGCATCGGTACGTTGACTCGGCGGTGTGGGACACTTAGCCAAAGAAAGTCTGGTGGGTATAGCCAGCAGTAGTACGCGGATACTCTAGGTTGTGTTCTTCTAGGGGCGTACGGAAGGGCTAGGCCCGGTAGTGTGGATACCCGCCTAGGAGTGGGGGGCCCGACCCACTGTCTCCATTTGCCACTACGGAGGTTCCTAGGAGTGAAGCTAGCTGCCCGAACAGGAGAAACTAAAGGTCTGTGCGCATAGAGTCGTGTGCGTGTGTTGCACTTGCATGAATCATGGCATAGCATATCACTACACTCATATTTGCATACAACCGACACCCCAACGTATAAATCGGTATGGGACTTTTTATACGATGGGAGCCTTGCAGAAGACCCCTTAACTTATAAGTTTGTATGGGCATTCATATAAGTTAAGGTTACTTACATATTTATTTACTTGCTTATTTACTTACTGTCCTCTAGCTGCCTTTTTATACCATTTCTACTTACTACTTCTCTTCTTTACCATTTACTACCATAGGATTGCTAGTTCTACTTTGTTCTAGATAGTTGTTAGAATAACTCCCCTGTCACCTGCTTGATTATTCTCCACCTTTGTAGCTTCCCTTTCCTCCTCTCCGCTCGGTGATTAGGAGCCGTAGGGGGAGGGGGAGGGGATGATAGGGCTTAGTACGTCTTTATGACTAATGGTTTTCGAACCACAACATTACAGGAGCTCCGGATGGAAGACAGGGACCAGCACCAGCGGAGTACGGTGCGCATGGAGGTGGGTCAGTCAAGCACCGGTGCACCTGCGACCAGCTCCGTGATTGATTAGTACCTTTATAGTTCTGCGATGAGTGATTTGTAGTGAGGACTCTGATGTACCGGGCTCGAGCCCGTTTATCTATATTTCATCTGAACCGTATCTTGCAGTACTTCTATTATCTATTTCCTGTTATTATCTACTGATGGACTGGATGTGATTTCACTTTTATACATGCTTCATTGGACTTGTTTACATTTATGTATATTTACTTCTCTCTCTAGTGATCGAAAAGGGCCGACAGAATTGGCATTTTGTAGTGGCGGCCTTCCCGTGAGTCGGTGCCACCGCAAAGCGGCAGTTCTAGGCTAAGACCCCGGTGTCAAAAAAGAAAAAAAAGGGGGTCTTACAATTGGTCTGTGGGTGGTAAGCAGTAGAATACCTCAGATCTGTACCCAAACCCTCCTACAGGCTCTGCCAAAAGCGAGAAGTAAACCGGGAGTCTCGATCAGAAATGATGCTAACAGGCACACCATGCAATCTTATGACCTCATTCAAAAACAACTCTGCTATCTTCTTCATCGGATAGTCAATCTTATACGGCACAAAGTGAGCACACTTCGTCAATCTATCCACTATAACCCAAATAGAATCAAATCCCCTTGGAGATTTCGGTAAGCCCGTGATGAAGTCCATAGAAATACTTTCCCACTTCCAAGTCGGGATCTCTAACGGAGTCAACTTGCTACCAGGCCTTCCGTGATCGGCCTTCACACGCTTGCAAGTGTGGCACTCAACAACAAATCGGGCTATATCACTCTTCATCCCATACCACCAGGCAATTTGATTCAAATCACGATACATCTTTGTAGATCCTGGATGGTAGGCAACACTGGATCAATGAGCCTCTCTGCATATCATACCCCTAATGTCTCCGACAGCGAGGATGCAAAATCTACCGTGGTATTTCAAAGTACCCGCATCATCGAAAAAAAAATCTGGCAACTCCCCTCTCTTAGTCCTTAGGTATAAGTACAGAAGGTCCAGATCATCCTTCTGGTGCAACCTAGTAAGGGAAATCCAAGACGGCTCTGCAACTGCCAAACTGCTCTACATGTCACATCATCCCACCGAGATATCCATAAGGAGGAACTCTTCCACTAAACGATTGGCGGAGAGATTAAAGATCTTCCCCGTTTTCCGGCTCAGGGCGTCTGCCACCACATCTGTCTTGCCTGCATGATACTCGATCTCTATATCATAATCGGCCACATACTCTAGCCACCACCGCTGGCGCAGATTCAACTCCTTTTGCGTGAACACGTACTTCAGGCTCTTATGATCGGTGAAGATCTTGCACTGAGCCTCGTAAAGTAGATGCCTCCATAGCTTCAACGCATAAATCACCGCTACAAACTCAAGGTCATGCATAGGGTAATTTCTCTCATAAGTCTTTAATTTCCTTAACCCATACGCAATCACTTTTCCAACCTGCATCAACACACAACCCAGACCAACATGCGAAGCATCCACGTACACATCATACTCCACACCCTTAGTAGGTAGGGTCAGAACAGGAGCAGTGCACAATCTGTTCTTTAGCTCCAAGAAGGCTTCTTCGCACTCCTCGCTCCAAACAAAGGCCGTGTTCTTCTGAGTCAACCTTATCAAAGGTGCAGCCAGGGTAGAGAAACCCTCCACGAACCTTCTGTAGTAGCCGGCCAACCCTAGGAATCTCTTGATCTCCTTGGGCATGCCCGGCCTGCTCCAATCCATCACTGCTGCGATCTTTTCTGGGTCGACTGAGATCCCATCCTTGTTCACCATGTGGCCCAAAAATGAGACCTGAGGCAACCAAAATTCGCACTTGCTCAACTTGGCGAATAACTCGTGATTCCTCAACTCCAATAGAATAAAGCGCAGATGCTGCTCATGCTCCTCAGCGCTACGAGAATAGACTAACACATCATCGATGAAAACCACAACGAACTTATCTAGGAAATCCTTGAACACCCGGTTCATCATATCCATGAAAGCTGATGGTGCATTGGTCAGACCAAACAACATTACCAAGAACTCAAAATGTCCATGCCTCGATCTGAACACAGTCCGTGGAATATCTACCTCACGGATCCTGAGCTGATGATAGCCAGAACGAAGATCGATCTTGGAGAACACCGTGCTACCACGCAACTGATCAAATAAGTCATCGATCCTCGGCAGAGGGTACCTATTCTTAATAGTGACTTTGTTAACCTCCCTGTAGTCGATGCAAAGCCGCATCGAACCATCTTTCTTCTTCACAAACAAAACAGGAGCACCCCAAGGCGACGAACTCCGCCTGATAAATCTTTTTGCCAACAACTCATCTAACTGGACTCGCAACTCCTCTAACTCACGAGGGGACATCTGATACGGTGTCTTAGCAATAGGACGCGTACCCGGTTCCAAATCAATATCAAATTCAACATCCCGATCGGGAGGAAGACCAGGAAGGTCATCAGGAAAAACATCAGCAAAACCATGAACAACGGGAATCTCCTCTAAGCGCGATACACTAACAGCAGCCCCAACCACCGAGACTAAACAAGCAAAATAATCAGAAAGAAACAACTTCTGAGCACATACCGCAGAAATGACAGGCGAATCTTGGCACGGATTAGCATACACGCTTCCCGGCTAACCATTGTCCTTGATGAAGTCAAAGCGCTTCCCTTTGAACTGAATAACCGCATCATACTTAGACAGCAAGTCCATGCCCAGAATAACATTGAAGTCTTCCAGATCAATCATCTTCAAGTCTTCCTTCGCAAGAAAGTCCCCCAACAAAACAGGGCAATCTAGAATGCCCAAATCTGATAACACAGATTCACCAGAAGAGAACTTGATGTGGAAGGTATCATGAACTCGATCTAGAGTCAACCGATGTCGCTCCACAAAGGCTCTAGCCACAAATGAGTGGGTAGCGCCGGAGTTGAACAGAACACGTGCCCAGCGGTTCTTCACCTTTAATTTCCCTATAGGAGTATATACAACTAAGGAACTACCAAAACCAAACTGTAACCATTCTAGTAAATAAAACTTTCAAGCTGGAAAAACAACTAACCTGAAATGACCTGAGTCGAAGCTTGAGCCTCCTCGGAAGAGATCACATTCAGCTTTCCTTTGCACTTGTCCACGCGCTGAGGAAGAGGTAGTGCCTGAAGTGGAACTGTATGAAGAATAGGTTGGACCTGAGGACACCTATACTTGATGTGACCCTTCTACCCGTACTGATAGCAGACTTTTTCCTTGGACTAGCACTGGGCAGCATCATACCCAGGTCGCTTGCAAACAAGAAAGGAAACATCTCTCCTAGGAGCACCCTGAATAACATGAACTTGCTCCTTCTTCTGAGCTGCTGCCTTCTTGAAACACCTCTCAACAGGGTGGCCTGACCGGCCACAGAAGCTACACACCACCTTGCTCTTCTTTCCTGAAGCAGCACCGGGTACCTGGGGTTTCTTCTCCTCGACGAACGTCCTCTTGTCCTTCCTCAATTGTTGGCCTCTACTCCTTGCGGTCTCGATAGCCTCCACCTTCAGAGCAGCCTCCACTACCCATGCATAAGTCTCTGATCCATAAGCACTGGTCAACTACTGCATCTCGCTCCTCAAGCCACCAAGAAATTGCTTGGCTCGATCAGCATCAACACTCACCAACCCAGGAGCAAACCGGCTCAACTTACTGAACTCTATCTCATACTCACCGACCGTGAGTTGCCTTTACTTTAGGTGGAGGAAGTCGTTCATATGACGGTCACGCTCAACCGAAGGCAAGAACTTCCTCAGCAGCATTTCCCTTAATACTTCCCAAGAGCAACCAGCTACCAAGCTCTCATTTTCTCTAAGCCACCAACTCTTTGCCAAACCCTTGAGCTGATAGGCGACTATCATCACTCTCTGATCATCTGTAATACCGGAGTACGAGAACATCTCCTCCATGGAGATCAGCCAATCGTATATGACCATGAAATCTGCCTTCCCATCATAAGTAGGAGGGATAAGTCTCTGAAACTGTGAGATAAATGCCATCTCCGCTGGCACCACCACTGGAGGTCTCAGGGGTGCATAAGGAGGAGGAATAGCCAACCCCCCTGCAGGGCCTTGCACTCCCTGAGTCTGTCCTTCCACAACTGCCACCAGAGACTGGATCTAGGCTTGCATCTCTACCATCTGCCTGCTCAAGGAAACGCTACTCTGCCGCAGGCTCTCGATCACCGCATCATTCTGCGCTCCCGACGACTCACCCTCAGATAGGGGGGTCGATTTAGTCGAAGGGCGTCTCGCCATCCTAAAATCATACTAACATTAGTAAGATCCTGGCACAATGGCTACAACTAAATACAAGTACAGACAAAACATACATAAATATGAACTTAAAGCTGCTAAACTTGCTCTAGGAGTTTATCTTTACAAGAATTGATGGTATGCCTTAACCTAGGATGGTTAACCACCACCATACTTACTCTTATGCCTAGATCGAGAATGCATGACTTAATATTATTTTTGACTCGAAAACTTATGTGTGTACATTTGTCATCCTACAAGTCTTTAGTTTGGCACGTTGTGCTTATGCAATATTATGTTATGCATGTTTGTGCTATGTATTCAAAAAAGGCCTTAATGCATGTTATGAGTGGCGTACACATGAAAATGTTATGCATCTCATACTACATAACATCCTCATGCAACGAAAAAGAAAACGAGCTAGTGACAACAATGTGGTGAGGTTATGCATCCCATACTACATAACCCTCATATGTTGCCCCTATGGTTGATCCATATACGAACACATATTATGCATCCCATACTACATAATATGCCCCGTATACTTTATGTTATGCTATGAGTGTAGTGTTCGTGCTTTTGCCAAGACGTGCTGATGATATATCGGTGTGAGAATGACATGATGCTGAACTACTAATGCAATCAAAAGGGAAGGTTGCCCGACTAACTTGTCAAGCAACCTCCCTCTGATACCAACTATCACAACCCACATTTTCTCCGAGGAAAATGGATTATTAGAGTAGGAGAAAATACGTTTCATGATGCCACGTCGAGCAGGGGATAACTGCCGACGCTCAAGCAAACCACTAACAACTATACTTTATGAAAATTCATAAGTTATATGATTAGAAAATCAGTTAAATTTTTAAACGTCGTATCCCTCGGCTCGGTGGATCACCTAGTCCACAATATAAAAACTATACTTATATGCTACGAAAAATACTTTATTAAGGTTTACATCCTAAAAGAGTGCATAAGTGCCCCTAGAGGACATCTTATACCATGCAGGACCCTACATTTAGTTTATACTATACATAGGAAAATGATCTTTTTACGTTATTTGGAAAATAGTGATGAGTTTTATAAAACATGATGATCATTAGATATACTTATAATAGTTTTTTTAGGTTTTAAAGTAACTAGCAACCTAGCATAAATCATCCCAAGAGCAAGTAGATTATCTCCAAAAAAAGGTAGCAGCAAAAGGTTAACATATCTAGTATCAAGGTAAAACTACCAGTGGGCGCCAACAAACTGACACGAACCCACTGGCAAGTATGTATGTCTGTAATAAGGAAGTACAAAACTACCTCACAAGATCAAGGAACTGATCTCCACAGTACGAGAGACCACCAGCAACAGCACAGCACAACAAGCCGCCTAATCGGCTACTAACCAGAACCAGAGGTATTCAAAGAAGAATAGAATACCTCAGCAAGATAAAAATGTAAGTTGTACGGAAATGTTAAGTAAAAAGGCAAGCAAGAAGAGTAAGCAAACCGAAACAAGCACCACTATCCAAGGCAAGACAAAAAGAAAAGCACTAAGTGCGAGGAAACAGCAACAACCCTGCCCAAAAATAAATCCTGCAGAGTTTACCAGGCAATCATGAGCCCAAACGTGGCAAATTTACAAAGGAAGAAACGTCTAACACCATAAGCTGTGAGAGATGGTAGTAGAAAAAACAACGCGGATCCGGGTTGGAGGAAAACTCAGTCCCTCAACCACCATTTCCAAGAAACAAAGCTCAAGGGTCTACATGTGAAAGCACTAGGGTTGCCACGGCTAAATTACACAACACCACCCCCACTAAGAGCTTCAAACCACCACTACTAACCACGACCCACGATTCAGACTTTGGAAAAACATAGCCGACATGGAACCTCAAAACCAAAGGAAATTCACTCGGGAGAGAAAATCAAGGTAAGGAAAAAGCGTTGAGATGACTCAACACGGCATGGCGTTGAGTGAGCCCCACTCACTAAATCCCTAAACAGACAGTGGCGTTGAGTGAGCAACCTCACTCAACACCAAAACATCTATGGAGTTGAGTTAGGTTCACTCACTCAACGCCTTCTGCAACACTGGTTGTGGTGTTGACTGAGCTAACCTCACTCAACGCAAAACAGCTATGGCATTGAGTGAGGTCCGCTCCCTCACTGCCTTCTGCAAAATAGGCTGTGGCATTGAGTGAGCTAACCTCACTCAATACCAAAACAGCTATGGCGTTGAGTGAGGTCCACTCCCTCAACGCCTTCAACAAAACAGGCTGTGGAGTTGAGTGAGCTAACCTCACTCAATGCCAAAACAGCTATGGCGTTGAGTGAGGTCCACTCCCTCAACGCCTTCAGCAAAACATGTTGTGGCGTTGAGTGAGCTAACCTCACTCAACGCCAAAACAGCTATAGCGTTGAGTGAGGTCACTTCCCTCAACGCCTTCAGCAAATTAGGCTGTGACATTGAGTGAGCTAACCTCACTCAATGCCAAAATAGCTATGGCATTGAGTGAGGTCCACTCACTCAACGCCTTAGCACTTTTCCGCAAAGACCAACTGTGGCGTTGAGTGAGTCCACCTCTCTCAACGCCAAAACATCTTTGGCATTGAGTGAGGTCTACTCACTCAACGCCAAAGTACTTAGCCGCTAAAAACAAGCTGCGGCGCTGAGTGTGTCCACAACTTTCAATGACAAAATAGTTTTGGCGTTGTGTGAGGTCGACTCACTCAACGCCAAAGTAATTATCCACAAAAACAAACTTCGGCGTTGAGTGAGTCCACCTCTCTCAATGCCAAAACATCTTTGGCGGTTAGTGAGGTCGACTCACTCAATGCCAAAGTACTTAACCCCGAAAATACACTGCGGCGTTGAGTGTGTCCACCACTCTCAACGACAAAACAGCTTTGGCGCTGAGTGAGGTCGACTCACTCAATGCCAAAGTACTTAGCCGTGAAAACAGGCCAAGTAGACCCGGCGTCGAGTGTGTGCACCACACTCAATGCCAAGTCCAAGCATACCCAACGTTGAGTGTGTGCACCACATTCAATGCCAAGTCCAAGCAGACCCGGCGTTGAGTGTGTGCACCACACTCAACGCCAAACCCCGAAATCGCCAATGCTTGAACCAGAAATCTTTTCACTACTCTCAACCCGAGAATAAGCCAACTCAACAGCAGGGAGAAAAAAAATATTTTAATAGCAAGGCTGATTTTGGAAAAAAAAAAGAGAAATCCGTACAAGAAGCTATCTATAGGCTTAAGTAGAACTTGGTTAAAATCAAAAAGAGAAGTTGGACCTTTTAGCAAGAGAAATCTGGATAATCATTAACAGTAAGGAGCAAAATGCATAAGAAAAGCTATATGGTAAGGGACAGAGCACCACTTGCCTCGATTTCCAGAAGAAACTTGGTCGGCTCCTCCTCTTCCTCACGAACCCGGCGGCAAGGTACAAAGCCGAGCAAACTGGACATTTTTGGCGGAAAACAAGGTCAAAACCTCGAATTTCGAAACCACAAGCAAGGCCCCGAAACATGGAAATCTTACCATAGGAATGTAGGTTTAGGCGAGAGCAACTTGGATCAACTCTCAGACGAGGAATCCGTCCATCAAAGCTCCCGGAATCGGTGTCTAAAAGCCCACGGTTTCATCCAGTTTCTCACTCTCTCGCACAGGCAGCAGCGGTTGTATTCCCAAAAAAGACAAGGACAATGAACAACCACTATTCTAATTTAAGGCTATATATTTAAATGCAGCGGCTAAATAACTTCCATTTTCTGCCTAGCAACTGCCGTCTGCCACCTAAAAAGTCTCTTAAACCGCAGCCACCCTTTCAAGTCTAGCAAAACCGCCAACCATATTCGGCACCAAATAAAAAAATAGCCTAATAAAATCGCCAGCCACCAAAAAAAACTTTAACTGCTAGTATTTATACTTCAACCTATAACTAGCCGCCAGCCATGCTGCCACCTTTTCTAATTGAATCATAATATACGTATTAAATGAAGTTATTTTACATAAAATACAAAACGATGCGAAAACCGAACATCCTCGAAATTCTACGAAATTCGCACCGTAGCTAAATACCCACGCTACAAACACAACGGCGAAGTCGAATTTAACTTTCGACGAACAGAACTCGAGTTATACCCACCCAAAGTCATAACTCAAGCATCCCCCGAGAGGCCACACCGGGTCACCCAAAACGACTCGGCTTGCTAGGGAGATCTTGCCAATAGACTACAAAATGGGCTACTCAGTTCTAAGGAGTTAAGACCACACTCCATAGATGACACAAGCCAAGAAAATGCGTCGACGTAACGCCAAGCAAGAATTAAATAATCGCAGAAAAATCGGGGGTGTTACAATAGGTCCTCGAAATAGTTGATGGAACTGGTCGGTAGCTGGTGGAACCAATCTCTTGCCTTATCCATGAGGGTGATGGCGAAGAGCCTGCACTTGAACGCATCCGACATCTATCAGATCGAGACCACTTTCTCAAATCACAGGATGTGTTTAACCGGATCATCCAACACGGTGTAGTAGGACATCTCCGACTCACAAAACCCATATGAAACTTGGGCAGATGAAACTAACTCGCTAAAGGGGCTTCCTCCCCCTGCTGGGTGAGCCAAGGGATCTCGCACACTATCACAACCCGCATTTTCTCCGAATTTAGGAATTATCAGAGTATGAGAAAACACGCATCATGATGCCACGTCGAGCAGGGGATAACTGCTAACGCTCAGGCAAAATCATCTACTAACTTTAAGAAAGAATTTCATGAGTTTAATGATTAAAAAAATCAGTTATATTTTAGAGGCCGTATCCCTCGGCTCAGTGGATCACCTAGTCCACAGTTAAAAACTATACTTTACGCTGCGGAAAATACTTTATTCAGGTTTGACTTCCTGAGGAGTGCATAAGTTCCCCAAGAGGACAGTTTATGCTATGCAAGACTCTACATTTATTTTATATTATATATAAGAAAACGAACTTTATACATTGTTTGGGAAATAGTGATTTTAGTTTTATAAAACATGTTGATCATGCGATATACTTATAATAATAGTTGTAGTTTTAAAATAACTAGCAACCTAGCATAAATCCTCCACAGAGCAAGTAGACTATCTCCAGAAAATGGTAGCAGCAAAAAGTAATATATCTAGTACGAGGGTAAAAACTACCAGTGGGCGCCAACAACCTGACACGAACCCACTTGCAAATATGTATGTCTGTAAGAAAAGTACATAACAACTACCTCACTAACAAGGCAACAGGATCTCCAAAGTCCAAGAGACCACCAGCAACACCACCGCAACCTAGCCACCAAATTGGCTACTGCTCAGAACCTGAGGCATTCAAAAGGAGAAAGTATACCTCAGCAAGCAAAACAAGGAAAAACTGCATGTAAGTGTCAACCAGGGAATAAATGAAAGAGGAAAACACATAGCAGTAAAAGTCACAACTGCCCAAAGCAAGATAACAAGAAATGCACTACGTGCGAGGAAACAGCATCAACCCTACCCAAAAACTACATCTTGTAGAGTCTACTAAGCTACCAAGAGCCCAAAGTGCTGTAATATACCAAGGAAGAAACTTCTAACACCCTAAGCTGTGGGAGGTGGTAGTAGCAAAGACAAACAACATGGATCTGGGTTGGAGGCAAACTCAGTCCCCTAACCACCATTTTCAAGCCAACAAGCTCAAGGGTCTACATGTGAAAAAAACAAGGGACCTTCCACCCCCTTTCCCAGCCCATAACTGGAGCAAGATAGAAGAATAAGGGTGGCCTTGGCTAAATTACACAACACCTCCCCCATGAAGAGCTTCAAACCACAACTACTAACCACGACCCACGATTCGGCCTTAAGGAAAGAAAAACATGGCCGACAAGAAAACTCAAAATGTAATCAAGGAATTCACTCGGGAACAAAAATCGAGGTAGATGAAAAGTGTTGAAATGACTCAACACGGCTTGGCGTTGAGTGGGACCCACTCAACGCCTACCTAGACCTTGGCGTTGAGTGAGCTAGCCTCACTCAGCGCCAGAACAAGCATGGCGTTGAGTGAAGTTCACTCACTCAATGCCTCCAGCAAGAATAACTCTTGCATTGAGTGAGCTAGCCTCACTCAACGCCAAAACAGGCATGGCGTTGAGTGAGGTACACTCACTCAACGCCCTGGTACTTAACCACAATCAGAGAAAGTGGCGTTGAGTGAGTTGGCCTCACTCAACGCCAAAACAGCAATGGCGTTGAGTGAAGCTCACTCACTCAATGCCCTTACACTTAGCCGCAAAAGAGAACTATGGCGTTGAGTGAGTCCAGCTCACTCAACTCCAAACCAGCAATGGCGTTGAGTGAGGTTAACTCACTCAACGCCCTGGCACTTAGCCTTAAATAGGCAATTCTACGGCGTTGAGTGAGCTGACCTCACTCAATGCCAAAATAGCAATGGCGTTGAGTGAGGTCGTCTCACTCAATGCCAAAAGTTCTTGCCGCGAAGAAGGGCTGTGGCATTGAGTGAGTCTGCCTCACTCAACGCCAAAGCAGAAATCGCGTTGAGTGAGGTCAACTCTCTCAACGCCAAGGGACTTGGCCGCAAACTTTCCTTCGGCGTTGAGTGAGTCCACCTCACTCAACGCCAAACTAGGAATGGAGTTGAGTGAGGTCAACTCACTCAATGCCTAAGTACTTAGCCTCAGAATAGGCTATGGCGTTGAGTGAGCACACCCCACTCAACGCCAAAGTACTTGGCTGCACAGATGCGACGGCGTTGAGTGAGTCCACCTCACTCAACGCCAAAACCGAAATGGCGTTGAGTGAGGTCGACTCACTCAATGCCAAAACAGTTAGCTTCTCAGGAAAACCGCAGCGTTGAGTGAGCTTGCCTCACTCAATGCCAAAACAGAAATGGCATTGAGTGAGGTCGACTCACTCAACGCCAAAGTACTTAGCCGCTAGCAGGGGCTGTGGCATTGAGTAAGTCCACCTCACTCAACGCCCAAGTACTTAGAAATATTCTGACTGGATACAGCTGCGATGTGGAGTGTATGCACCACACTCAACGCCAAAACTGCAAAGGCTTTGAGTGTGTGCACCACACTCAACGCCGGCCAGACAGAACTCAAAAAGGCTCTTACCAACAACACAGCAGGCACCCCATTCTCTCTCTCTCTCTCGGCTTCACCCGCAAGCCACCAACCAGACAGCAATCTGGAATAAACTGATGGCATTACACCGGCGGGTTGAGCACCAACAGCACAAAGAAGGGGGGGTCATGGGAGAATCTAAGCCCTAAATTCAGCAAGAAAAAGAGAACATGATTGGCTTCTACCCTAGGGCTAACTGGGAAATTTCAACATTTAAGAAAACAACAATGGCAAGGGCAAGAACACCACTTGCCTCGATTTCCTGCGAAGCTTGGATGGCTTTCCCTCGTCTTACTTAACACTAGCACCAGCAACACCAAAAACATACTCCCGTACATTAATGGCGGAAAAACCTCAGACCAAAATCCCAAATTTTCTTAAAAACTCCACGAAAATCGAATATCTTATCGTCGAAACGTAGATCTGAGTGAGAGCAAGACAACACCGCTTTCAGAATCGAAATCCGTCCACGAACACTCCAGGAATCACCGTCTGAAAGCTAGGGCAGCCCGTCGTTCCACCTCTGATTTTCGCGAAATAGGAACAACGGTTTTCTTTTGGTCTTGGGAAGAAGGAGGAAGGAGAAGTGGGCCCGCCACTTCTTAATAAGGATTTTATAACTGCTTAGCCATGTCGGTTCAGCCTAACTGCAGCCTAGCCGCCGGTTCACTCAGCTTAAAAATCAAATTTCAAATTTGATTTTACTAATAGCACACCCAAAACGACGCGAAAACCGAACTACTTCGGAATTCGACGAAATTCACACCGTAGCTAAATAACCACGCTACGAACACAACGGAGAAGTCGAAATTAACTTTCGACAAACAGAACTCGAGTTATAACCTCCTAAAGCCAAAACACAAGAATCCCCCAAGAGGCCACACCGGGTAACCCAAAACGACTCGGCTTGCTAGGGAGACCTTGCCCATAGGCTACAAAATAGGCCACTCAGTTCTAAGGAGCTAAACCACACTCCACAAATGGCACAAGCCACAAAGACGCGTCACCGTAACGCCGAACGAGAATAAAATAGTCGCAAAAAAATCGGGGGCGTTACACACACCCATCTCGCTGATCCGTCATCCACTAGCCAAGCTGGGGAACAACTCTCTCCCCTGCAGATCTCTCTCCCTCCCCTCCTCAACTACCTTATTCCCAGGTCGCCTGTCAGGGGCATTCTCGCCCAGGGTTAGAGTCGTGACAACTGGGACTGCTGTAGTCGAGCACTCGGCACGCGTGCTGAGTGCGAACTTGACGAGGCTAAGCACCTCTTGATGGAAATCCTTGACATCACGAGGGTAGAGAGAGGGGGAGGTGGTGGAGATTCGGCCCTACCCAAACCTTGTCCTTCTCCTCTAGACATCAAGCTCACTAAAGATATTTGGTGTTGACCACTCACAACGCTCACCACACCAAAATGTTGAAACCGAAAAATCAGTCTCTGTGGAGTCTGACCCTTGGGAAAGGGGTGATCACACACTTACTTCTCTCTCATAAGCTAAACAACCAAAGACTTTGCATAAGGAACAGACCCAAGGCTCTAGCACGGAGGTCCCACCACACACTCGGAAGATCTTAGAGCGTTTACCCTCCTTAGCTAAGTGCTGAGCTGAGGATAACTCAGAAAGCGCAAGAAGACCAGGGCACAAGTAAGCATGCATTCTGAGGTACCCCCTTGGGTCTATTTATATTTTTATGAAAATGGTCTGCCAACAACCAACCTCCGCTATTCTAAACAACTATATGCAGTCTAGGTTGGCCTGCTAACAGCGTAACTCCATTATTTTATAAGGCTATGGGAAGGACAATGAGAGTAAAATGGTAAAAAATACATCATACAACACTAGGCGAGTGTCCCCAAAAAACCTCCACTCTCATGGGGTTGTGAGTGCTCGGTGGTGCTAGCACTCGACGCCTCCCTATTGCACTAGGTTAGTGCTGGCCAAAACTACCCACTCGCAAATGACCTGCCGAGATCTATGGGCGAGTGTGAGTTTGCTTCTCGACTCACCCCTGCTCCCCTCCACACCACCTGGGCAATCCTACGGATCCCGAGATCTCACTCAATGCTAAGAGGTGTCGAGTGAACAACCCTCACTCGATGCCAGGGCAGATGGCATCAAGTAGACTCGACGTCAGCAGAAGGCATCGAGTGGACTCAACACCAGGGGCCCGGCTCGCCTGGCTTGACTAGTCTGGCTCTTATCGATACCCACTTGCCGGATATGGGGTTGTATAGCAGGGATGCTGGCTCAGACTGCTGGGCAGCAACTAGTTATAGAGAGATAATCTCCTCAGCCTGCCTCTTAGCCAACTTCTTGCTTCTTCTCAACGAATCGAAAATTTCACCATACTTGACAATCAATTGATTGACATCTACCTCAGCTCATAATCATCCTTATCACTAGATGAGGATGCATCAGATTCTTGATTGGTCTCATAATCTAAACAATAAGAAGAACTAGATGTAGAATGTATCTTTTCTGGACAAGGCTGGTCCTTACAGGATTATTCTTTTGTCATGGCTATTAGCCCATAAAAACTGTAGTCATCTACTTCATTATCCTCCTCTAAATCACTATCTGAATGTGATAGAGGGGCCCTGATCTCTATTCTTGCATCTAGATAGACACCATATGATGAATTGATGACATCTTCTTCCTTATCATCCTCCTCTTTACCTTCCATGCAGACAATCAAAGTGTCCCACATTTCTTTGGCAGTCTTGCAGTGCACCAAGTTCTGGAAGGTGGAGTCATCCATGACACTAATAATGAAATTTTGTGCCCTCTTGTCCAAGGTAGATAAGATGATTTCATCTTCAGTCATTTCAGCATAACTCTTTGGAGTCTGGACTTCTGCATCTAATGTTGGGCCCATTGATCCCAATGGCCCTAATTTGAAGAAGTCAAAAGGGTGAATGATATACACATATTTGTATTTGATGTGTGTGTAAGTTCATGCATGCAGGTTAGTCCTTCTCATATTGATTGGATAGGTAAACACAAAGTTGTGCGCTGGATATACAAAAAAGTGACTAAGTCCACAAGCATTGAGTGAAGATAGTTCACTCAACGCCATAGCATCAAAGGAGCTAAATAAAGCAGGATCTGTCAAAGCCTCAACAATGGAAGACAGAAAAGTGGCTAAGTCCACAGGCATTGAGTGGCGTTAGCTCACTCAATGCCAGACAGTAAATTCGTCGAGTAAAGCTGTCACAATCAAAGCCTCGAAGTTTCTGGCAAAGAAAAATCAGCTAAGTCCAGTAGCGTTGAGTGAAGCCAATTCACTCGACGCCTTGCCGGTTCACTCAACGCCATGCTGCATATTAGTTGAGTAAAGATCAATTTGTCAAAGCCACAGAGTTTCTGGTAAAGGAAAAGATTCTAAGTCTTGAAGCATTGAGTAAAGCCAGTTCAATCAATGCCATAATGTTTCTATAAAATCCAAAGAAGATAGAAAGAAAAATCTGTCTAAATCCAAAAACGTTGAGTGAAGCAAGTACACTTAACGCCATACGACAGATGTGTTCTGACATGCTCAAGCAGTCAAAGCTAGAAGGAGTGATAAGAATTTGACTAAGTACAAAAGCATTGAGTGAAGCCAGTTCACTCAACTCCTAGTTAAAAGATGAGGCTGAGGCAGGAAGCGTTGAGTGAAGTCAACACACTCAACGCATCCATTTAGAAGAAAAGTTTCTAAGTACAGAATCGTTGAGTGAAGCCAGTTCACTCAATGCCTCAACAGTTGGCAGAGTTAAGAAGGAGCTAAGGCAAATGTCGTTGAGTGAAGGACAACCACTCAACGCTCTCAATGCCATGGATGCAGAAAGAGCTGAAGAATAAGCTAAGTACAGAATTGTTGAGTGAAACAAGTTCACTCAACGCACTCAATGCCTGGAGTGATTCTGTGAATTTTGTTAAGTCCAGAATGGCTGACGTCAACAAAAGTCAACAAAGTCAATGCAGTTCAAATTCTTTGTGGGAAAGCTGCAGTATGCCTTTAATGGCGTCAGAGGACAGTTGTTGTCATTTTCTGCAAATGGAAGGTGGTAACAAGTCCTTTTTAGGCTGGGCTCACAGTACAAAGAGACGTTGATCAGCTGACTATAAAAGGATAAGATTGGCTGAAAGGAAAGAAGCTTTTAGGGTTTTTTGATTACGCATTGTGGTGGAACATCATCGTCTTCCTCGCCATTATAGACGAGCTTGAAGTTTTTGTTCTGATCAGTGAACCTGAAAGCTACAAGAGTTAGTTGTTGCAATCTATATCTGCGACAACAGGTTCTGAAGCTATTTCTGAGAAGGAAGAAGAAGGGGCAGATCAATCATGTTCTCCAAAGAAAGGTTGTTGATTGAAGAAAAATAGAACTGCCATCTCCATTGTCTTCATCAGCAGAAGCTAGGGCTGAAATCTTCTCAGCCTGGGAATAAGTGGACATAGAGTAATTACTCTAGTATCAATTCAACACTATTAACCACTCATTCTCTCTGTAGGATTCTGTGTAGAATTTGAATTGTAGGGCTGTGTTATAAAGGTCGAGTGTAGGATCTCTGTTATAGATCTGAGGTAGGTCTATTGAACTAAGTTGTAGGAGAGTTATCCTTCTAATTTTGTAGGGTTGTCCTTCCTTCCTGAGTTATAGGGCTTTTAAGCCAGAGGTAGGTGATTGCTGAATCACTGAGTTGTAGGGCCTTGGGCCTGAGGTGTATGTCTTGAAGGAGACTGATTGGTCCTGAGGGATCGAGTTGTAAGCTCTTAAGGAGCCGAGTATTTAAGAAAAGCCTTATCTAACTCACTATTAGAAAGGCGGAGAGGGACAGTGAATGTAACCAAAATCTGGGGAACCACTATAAATTGTTTGTGTCTTCTGTGAATGTCTTGAAATCCTAAGTGAACTAATCACAACTTACTTCTAGGAGAACAAGTTCTAAAAAAAATTAAAAAAATCTATTCACCCCCCCCCCTCTAGGTGTTTAGCTGACCTTGAAAACAAAGATTTTTAAGTGCTATCAGAGGGAGTTGCTCAAAAAGATACTTAATTGTCTGAGTAGATCTCTAAGGTTAGCAAAAAGATTATCATATGGGTTCAAGAGTGAACTATAAGGAGTTGGGTGCCATGAAACTTACAATCTTCAGGAATGAAGGATTTGGCATCTAGAAGGAGAGGGTTAGGCTGTTCATGGAAGCAACTGACCATAGGATCGTTAATATAGTCAAGGAGAGACCTTTCATCCCCATGAAAGTGTTATTTTTGAATGCAAATGATCTGACACTTAAGACTTATGCAGAGATGATAAAGGATGAAGTCATACTTGCCACCATGGACAAGATGGCTCAAAATATCATTATCAGTGCTATTAATGATTCTACCCTTCAAAATCTGATCCACTACACAACTATAAATAAAATGTGGGACACACTAGTGATCTACATGGAGGGGACAGATGAAGTTAGAGATGATTGGATGTCCATGCTCAACTAGGATTATGAGGCTTTCAGGTTGTCCAAAGGAGATAGCATAGCCACCTGCTATGAAAAGTTCTTTAGGAATGTGAATGAGCTGAAGACCTATGAGAGGGTCTTCAGTCATTATGAGCTAAATGGCAAGTTTCTAAAATCTCTCATTAAAGACTGGGACACAAAGATACTTGCCATCATGGAGGTGGAAAAGATCGGCGATACTCCACCTCACACCATATTTAGAAAGCTACTGTCATATGAGATGCAGCTATCAGTCAGGAAAGAAGAGGAAACCAACAGCAAGTGCTAGGACAGAGAGAAGTCTGTGGTATTAAAAGCTGAAGTCACAAGGAGAAGCAGGAGGAAGACTCCCTCTCCACTGAAAGTGTCTAGTTGTCTACCTAAATCACCTAGAGGGGGTGAAAAGGTGAGTTGTGCGCCTTTTTGTGGAATAAAAAATTTGAGAACTATCCACACAATAATCAATCTAAGCAATCATAGACCGATAAAAGATTTATAGTGGTTCCTTAGCTTGGGTACATCCACTTTACCTCACAGATCTAGCAAACCACTAGACTCGGCTACTCCACTATCTCGGATTGAAAACCAATCCTATGCCTCAGAACAAAGTTCTTACAAACTCGATCCATAATACGGATCTACACTCGGAAGATAAAACTTCCTACAACTCGGAGACAAAACAAAATTCTCTTACTCTCAGAGAGAAATCTCCTACAAGAAATAATAAAAGATTTGTAGAAATACAAACAATGATTTCTCAAATCTTGAAATAGTCGGCCAAAATCTTCTTTATTTGAACTACGGCTTTATTAGAAAATTTGAAGAAGAACTCGGCAAGATCTGGATCTGAAATTTCTTTGACTAATACGATCCGAGAGATGATGAGGAGTTGAAAAACAATCTCGATCTGTAAGTCTTCCTCAATCTAAATCTTCTTGAACGCAAGACCTAGGCGATTTGCAAGATGGAGATCGGCCCGTGGATTCCGTTTTTGGAAAGAGAAAAATGGATTCAGAAAACTTAGAATATTATATGACAGCTTGTTAGGGTTAGTCAGTTTGACAAGATCTTATATAAGATCTCCCTAACAGTCATAATTATTATTAATGACATACACGTGGACCAATCAAGTCAAGTCATTTGAAAATCCCTTTAAATCTGGACTTAGCAAAATTCTGACAAATATGACTGAAGTACTAGAGTAAAACATAAACTTCTCGAGTATATATATATGATTACTCGAGAGGAAAGAAATAGACTACTCAAGTAGAAGCCCTTGAGAGAATTCAGAAAAGAATAGGTAACGACTCGAGTACATAAAGACTTACTCGAGTACTAACATAGTTACTCGGGTCGTGGAGTCAAACTACTCAAGTATAAGAAGTATTACTCGAGAGAAAAGAAATTAACTACTCGAGAGGGAAAAAAGAATACTCGAGTCAAGAACTTTGAATAATTTCTGAGTGAGGAAAACAGATTGCTCAAGAATTGGAACTAGACTACTCGAGAGAAGATGAACTACTCGAGTATATGTATACGACTACTCGAGTAATGGACTTGAAAAAAAATTATGAATGATGAAAACTTATCACTCGTGTAATAAACTTGGACTACTCGAGTAGTAGATAGACTACTTGAGTACATAATCTTGACTACTCGAGTGAAGTAAAACAACACGAATTCTATCTCTTATAACTAGAGACAAAATACTAATCTACTCGAGTGGTAAACATGATTACTCGAGTAAATGACTTCGAAAATTTTCTTAGAGGAAATTCTATTAACTTGAGAGTAAGAGATAATCTACTTGAGTAATTGGCTTGGCTACCCGAGAGTTATATTCAGACTACTCGAGAGCCATTCTCTTACTCTAGTACAAATAGACTTACTCGAGTAAAATCTAAGTATTTAACTCGAGTACATAAGGTACTACTCGAGTAAAAGACTTAGAAAATTTTCTTTAACAGAATTTTCTCTTCTTCAACAAACTCAGCAACATTTCTTTGTCCAATCAATCCTAGTGCTTGAAACTTGAAGTATATCCCAATAGAGAGGCTACACATGGGTCAACACCATGGATCATACAATGAGGGATTATATTGTATGGTACTGTGTTTGATGACCCATTGTAGACTGACATTGTTCTACACTTGGCAATATAGTCCTGTAAACACATAACTCAAGCAAAACATCAAACAAAACTTTATTCATCTTAGTTCAAGGGTGACTTCTCCAAATCTGGGTTCTTGTGGATACAATACCCAACAATCTTCCCTTATTTGTAGAAGTCATAACCCTTTACACTAAGGTGAATTATATAGACATATAAAAAAACTAGATGTTCAATAAAGAAAGCAGTAAAATAAGCTTAATGATTAAAATCAAATAGCATAAGATCAGAATTAAGAATTATATAAACAAAATTGTCCAAAATAACATTTCTACACCAATCATTTCCACACTTTCATAATCATGTAAGCTTAGACTTAATGGTACTGCTTGTCCTTTTTCTCTTATTGTCTTCTTTGGTAGCTGAAGGGCTTTGGATAGTACTTTGGGGGAGCAGCAGGGTTGTTCCTTCCATATTCTCTGTCATAAATCCTTCTCTTCATAATTGATTTTTCATACAATTCCCATTCCTTGGAGCTATAATGATCATTCTTGTTTTCATTGTAGTCCATGACAAGCTTGAGAGTTTCTAGAATGAGGGACTTAAAAGTTGGAGACCAGATTTCTGCAAACTCTATAGCTTTCCTCTGTTCTGCCTCAGGATTAGGAGTGGATCTACTAGTATAGGAAACCTCTCCATATTTCCTTCTTTTGGGGATCTGAACTTTTGGTAAGTCTTTAGGAATGTCAGATTCCCAAATTTGAGAATAGGATTCTGGAGGTAGAGTTGCATCATTAGGCCTGGGAGAGAAGGTTGGCATTTGAGCTGGCATCTGAGCTAGAGCTGCTGGCGGTCCTTCAGCAAGTTGATTTAGATGGTGTGGAATTATGTTTGGATCAGCCTGAAAATCTGGGAAAATTTGATTATGCATTAAAACAGTAGTATCATAAGAGTGAAATTTTACTTACTGTATTTGAGCTAGAACATCTTGATTGATTTCCTTTACTTTCTCAGTCCATATGGTCTGGACATTAAAGTCATATTTTTCAACTTATTCTTTTACTAACTTCTCCCCCTTTCTGACTTCTAGACAAAGTTTCTCTATAGTTTCATCCCTGAAAATGCCCACTTCTTCACAGACTTTCATTACATGCTCTTGGGCTTTCTTCTCAAGTTTAATTTGATTATTGGCCAGAGTGAGAGATTGGTTCATAACCTCACCAACACTAGTAATAGTGTGGTCCAATGCCTTACCACCAATTTTGAAAAGGTTCTTCAACTGATCTGTATTGTGCTGTATTTCAGCAAAGCCTCTACTCATTTCTTTCTCTAAAGCAGAGACCTTGTCTTGAAATGTCTTCAAGGAATCTTCAAAGTATTTCCTTTGTTCTGATAATAGTTGCTCAATCTTTCCAAAAATATCTGAAGAAGTTGTTGTAGCTGAAGTAGTGGCAGTAGTAAGAACAGGAGTTGGAGGAGGAGGTGCTTTCCATGGAACAATTTCTTCAATGACTACTGAGCTTTGAGCTCTTGTAGTATGGACAAAAACAACTTCTTCCTTACCAGTGAAGGTGGGAAGAGAGAAGTCTAAGTTCCGCAAAGGGGCTTCAACAGCCTCTGGAGAACCTTTATCCTCATCTGATAGCAGAATGGATTGTTGTTGGTCTTGCTGAGCAGCTGGAGAATTATTATTAGGTGACTGTGGGGATTGCTCAGGTGAGGGAGAAGGAATAGGAGTAGGTGTTGGTGATGTTGCAGGTGTGGGTTTCTTGGGTTGTTCAGCAAGGGTCTCTTTTTGAAGAGGGGAAAGGGGTTCATCAGTGGTTAACTCTTCAACCATCTTGTCTAGATCATCACTGGTGGAGATTATAGTTTCTAATACCTGTGTATCTGAATGAAGTTCTGCTGAAGTAGTGCTAGGAAGGATGGATCTGGAAGTTGGGAAAAGATACTGTCTTGCTGTTGTGCTGAATGATCAGAAAGAGAATGAAGTCTGTCTTGCTGTGCTGAAAGGGAAGATGGAGACTATACTCAGTGCAGCTGTTCTGACCGGTCAGGAGGAGAAGAAATTCTTTCTTTGATAGAAGAAGTAGACTCCCCCTCAACTACTGCACTAGATGTGCCAGTAACCTGAGGCTGAGTGGGAGATGGAGTCCTGTCCTCAGAGGCAGAGATTCCTTGAGAAACAGGTTGCTCAAAAGTTCTGGCAGCCTGGACTGGGTTTTGTAACCTCATCTCCCATCTATGGATGGAGGAAATTGAAACTTTCTTCATGTGATGAATAATGGTCCCTTTGGAAAAATTGAATACCTCGGGATTAATCTCATGAAGAATAAGAGAGATTATCCTGGCATAACTAGGAGCCTTTATGCTCTCCTTGATTTTATCAAGAATTAACTGTCCAAACAAAAACCTTTTCCCGCAGATAATGGATTGCATTATGTCAAAGAACCTGAATGAAATGTCTCTGATAGAGTTAGTATTGCACAGAAGTATTTTCCCAATGATATTCACTAATAGTTTTCCCTCAGGATTCAGTGCTGATTTTGTGATGGTGAGAGCTCTTGGAGAGACACCACAAAACATACATTTCCTGTCAGAATCCTTAGAATCTAGGTCTTCTTCTTCATCAACAACTGTTAGTTCAAGAAGAGTATAGATAGTAGTTTTGTTAAGCTTGATATTTATTCCTTGAACCTTGGTATTGAGGACTGTCCCATTTCTCTTGACTTTGATATGCTTGTAAAACTCCTCAACATCAGGAAATAAAAGCTTACACTGATGCTGTAGAACAAATGAAAGACCGGCGGTGTCGAGAAGAATCAGTAGTATACGAAAATCATCTGACAATTCGGCAATTCCTACGATAACCAATTCTGATCCTGTTCCAATCGTAGACTAGGGCACCATGATCCAGAAATTTTAGAAGAACTGGTGCGGGGAGAAGATTGCGTGGGCCTTGCAATTTTCGATGGAAGACAAAATGTCTGTCGGCTTACTCGAGTGACTAGATTTGATTCGTATAGAAATGTATATTTGGACTTTTCTATTTATATAACACTAATTTATTTATAATTAAGCAAGAAAGTAAGCTTACATACCTTGGAGAGAGCGGCAAAAGCCTCGGGTTGCGAATAAGAAATTTTAATAGAAGATAGAAAACTTGACTGTCTGATACTCGAGAGGCGTGGCAGTACTCGAGTGAAGATATTGAGGTACTCGAGTGAAGATATAAAAGTGCTCGAGTATGTCTTTTTATTACTTGAGTAGGTTACTCGAGTGGCTGAAGAAATACTCATGTAGGTCAAGGAGGTACTTGAGTGCCTTACTTCTTACTCGAGTAGTCTATGTCTTACTCGAGTCATAAAGTCAAAAATTTGAGAAATTTCATCTTTTGACTAATTTCTTGATCTCTGACCCTTTTTGTGAGTCCACCTTCTCTAGTCTTCTTTGTTGAGCATAACAAATTCTGTTTTGAAGATCGAGAACTTGGTCTCGTACAGTGGCTTCGGGAAAATATCTACAATCTGCTTGTCTTAGAGACATACTGTAGATCTATATCCCCATTCTCCACATGCTCCTAGATGAAGTGGTATCTCAGCTCTATGTGCTTTGTCCGGCTATGAGAGACTGGGTTGTTGGCTATTGCAATTGCATTGGAAGAGTCACAAAATAATGGAATGTTCTAAAACTTCATGTTGTAGTCTTCAAATTGATTCTTTATCCATAGCAGCTGTGCACAGCAACTGCCTGTAGAGATATACTCTGACTCAGCTGTTGAGATTGCAACACAGTTCTTCTTCTTACTACTCCAGGAAATGAGCCTTCTTCCAAGGAATTAGCAAGTCCCGAAAGTCCTTTTCCTGTCGTCTTTTCTACCTGCAAAGTATGCGTCTGAAAAACCAATTAGTTATCTATCATTACTTCTTTGGTACCATAAGGTAAGATTCGGTGTACTTTTAAGGTTTCTCAAAATCCGCTTTGCAGCAGTATAGTGAGATTCCTTATAGTTCACTTGGAATCTAGTACAGACACATGTAGAGAACATTATGTCTGGTCTACTGGCAGTAAGATAGAGTAAGGATCCAATTATGTTTCTGTACTTGGTTCATCAAAAGGTTTCCCTTTCTCATCCTTGTTTAGGGACATAGTTGAACCCATTAGAGTCCTCATAAATGTTCTGTTCTCCATTCTAAATTTATTAATTAGCTCTTTGGTGAACTTAGTCTGCGAGATGAAAATTCCATCTTCAGATTGTTTCACCTAAAGCCCTAAGAAATACTTCAGCTCTCCCATACTGCTCATTTAAAACATCTCTTGCATAAGTTTTGAAAACTTCTTACAGAGGTTGTCGTCAGTAGAGCTAAAAATAATGTCGTTGATATAGATTTGTACTAGCAAAACCTTGCCTTTTATTTACCTAAGAAATAATGTCTTATTTATCTTTCCCCTTGTGAACTTGTTCTCAAGAAGAAAGCTAGACAGCGTCTCATACCAAGCTCGAGGAGCTTGTTTCAGACCATATAAAGCTTTTTGTAAAAGGTAAACATAACTAGGAAAGTTAGAATCTACGAAACCTATAGGTTGTTCCACATATACCTCTTCCTTTATGTCACCATTAAGGAAGGTGGACTTCACGTCCATCTGGTAGACGGTGAAGCCCTTGAGTGTAGCATATGCTAGGAACAACTTGATTGCCTCCAGCCATGCCACTGGAGCATAAGTTTGGTCGAAGTTGATTCCTTCTTCTTGATGAAATCCTTTAGCGACGAGTCTGGCTTTATTCTTTATGATTGTTCCATCCTCATCCATCTTGTTCCTGTAGACCCACTTTGTTCCGATGACATTCTTACCTTTCGGTCTTGGAACAAGTGTCAAAACTTTATAGTGCTTGAACTGATTTAACTCTTCTTCTATGGCCATAATCCATGATGCGTTCGAGTTTTCTTCCTCAAACTTCTTTGGTTCAACCTGCGAGAGAAAGCTAGGGAATAGAATTTCATTAGTAGTACCTCTACGAGTTCTGACACCATCTCGGGATCTCCTATGATTTCGTCCATGGGGTGATCCTTCAGATGTTTGAGATCTAGAGTCCTTGCATTTGGAGCGTCTTCAATCACAGGAGTGACCTCATCAACTTGGAATACTTCTTCATCTTGATCATCTACCTCTCCAATAGGGGTTGGAGTGGTGATCTTGATGAACTTTTCACCATTATCTTCATTCGGTTCATCCAAGATAATTTCTTTCAACTTTGTACTTGCATCTTCAATGAACACACTAGAGGAGTTGCTTTGCAGCAAACTCGTCTCATCAAATATAACATGTATTGATTCCTCTACAACCAGAGTTTTTCTATTAAAAATCCTCCATGCCTTACTATGACTACTATATCCTACAAAAATACCTTCAAAACTCTTTTCACTAAACTTGGTAGTATAATACTTGCCATTGTTAAGCACGAAGCATTTACAACCAAAAATTCTAAAATATGTGACAGTTGATTTCCTTCCCTTTAGAAGTTCGTGAGGTTTTTTATCATGGTTCTTATTTATGAGTGCTCGATTTTGCACGTGGCATGCAGTGTTGATTGCTTCAGCCCAGAAATATTCCGGAAGTGAGGCAGCACTTAACATTGTCCTGCAAGCCTCTATGAGGGTTCTATTCCTTCTATCAGCCACTCCGTTCTATTTAGGAGTATGAGGAGAGGAAAACTCATGAAAGATACCAAAGCTTTCGCAAAATTCTATCATGGCCCTAGACTTTAACTCTGTTCCATTGTCACTTCTTATTTTGACACCGGAAAATTGTATTCATTCTGGACCTGCATGACAAAATTAGTAAAGATGTCGAAGGTATCTAACTTGTGTTTCAGAAAGAACACCCACGCAAAGCACGAGTAATCATCAACAATGACCAACATATAATCCTTACCTCCCAAACTTCTAACTTGTAGTGGACCGAACAAGTCCATATGAAGTAGATGAAGACATCTATTAGAATCTTTGCCAATAACGCTTTTAAAGGTAGCCCTTGTTTGCTTGCCTTTTACGCATGCATGACAAGGTCTATCTTTGGCGTACTTGACATTTGGGGCATCACGTACCAAATTCAGTGAAAATAATTTATTAATGGTTTTGAATTTAATATGTGCTAGTCTCTTGTACTATTGGTCACTAAGAGACGCACTATCTTTTGCTAAAAAAACACACTGGTGAAGAAAAGTCTATACAAATGAATTTTAAACAGAATATATTCCTGCTTCGAGTGCCTGATAGAATCGTTTTCATATTGTTAACAGACTTTATCAAGCACTTGTCAGCATGGAATTCAATAATGTATCCTTTATCGCAGAGCTGACTTATGCTAATGAGATTGTGTTCCAATCCTTCAACATAAGCCACATATGAGAAGGATACGCTACCGTTAGTGATCATACCATAGGCTTTAGTGATTCCTCGGTTTGAACCTCCAAAGATGACCTTTGGCCCGTTCAAGACTGGAGAATAGTTCTGAAGTAGGCTTCTTATCCCGGTCATGTGCTGAGAGCTTCCACTGTCCAAATACCAGATCGGCATTTTGGTGGCCTTTGAACATACCTGCAATCATGATCAATTTGCCTTAGGAACCCAAACACGTTTGGGTCCTTGGTCTCGTGTTAGAACACTCCCCCTATGAGGATTAGCATTATGAGTGGTCTTTCTCATATTGCTAACTTGAGGAGTTGCAAAATTTCTGGAATTAAACCAGCAGTCGATGGCAAAGTGACCAAATTTGTCACAGCATCAACAGTCAAACCTGTTGTATCTTTGCCTTTTGTTCTCCTGCTTGACCTCCTGAGATGGTGTTCTAGCAGGGGACGCATTCCAGGAGGAAGAAGCTTCATGGTGATGTCAATCACATGATTTCTTCTCCTTTAGTGGCTTTTCCATAATGGGTTTTACCTTTGGTGCTTTCTTGAAGTTATGATAATGATTATAAGGGCCATAACTCTGAAGAATAACTTCTTCATAAGGTTCCTTAAAGACACTCTCACCAAAGTTTATGGGGGGAGTCCATCCTTGGTAATGGGACTTTGCCTCTACATAGGTAGGCCTAGTCAAGTGACTATAGGACAAGTCAAGATCAAACTCATTAGTTGGAAATATGACTTTCTTGAAAGAAGTCTGATCTTGAGGGGCTTTCCCATTTTCTTCGACCAAGGAATTCTTGGCGGCCTTATTCTTTCTTTGTGCCTTATTCCTCCTAGAAGATTTATTAGGAGCTTCTACATGGCCTAGCCCAGTACCCTTGGCCTTTGCTGAGAATTCAGCAACGAGTGGAAGAACAGTCTTGGGCTTTGAGAAACTTTAAACAAGTTTCTTTTCAGCAACGAGTTGTTCTTCCAACTCTTTGATGATTTTCTCCTTTAAGTCAAGGTGATCTAGAGCCTTATTGTATTCTTTAATAGAAGTATTTAAGTTCTCTTTGAGTGAGTCAGTCTTAGAAACTTCAACTCTCAAGGTGCTCTCTTCAACTTTTAGAGACTTTATCTACAATGCTTGAGTTTTCACAACTCGTCGATATTTGTCGTAAGCCTTGATTAACTCTTTATACTAGGCCATGAGTTCAGACTCATCATCAGAAGAGCTTTCCTCATTATCATGCTCAGAAGCTTCATATTCTGAAAGAGTAGTGTGAGAGTTTACCTTCCTAGTGAACTGGGGCTCTTTTTCATCATCTGTCTGAGCCATAAGCCCAAAGTAGGCTTCTTATTCTTCACTCGACTCAGATGAGTCAGAGTCACTAAGATTTTTTCCCTTCTTGGCTATTAGGCTTTTCTCAGTCCTCTTCTTATTGTATGAAGACTTCTTTTCTTCTCTCTTTCAACCCTCCTTCTTCTTGTGGGGGCAATCAGCAATGACATGACCTGGCTTATTACAGCAGTAGCAAACAATGTCAGTTGAAATATGTTTGTTAGGTTTAGAACCATACCTGTCATGCCTGCTTGAGCCTTTTCTGTGTCGATCACCATCATGTCGTGATCTTCTGTAGGAGGCATCCTTGCATTTCCATTGCTTCCTTTTGTTCAAGAATTTCTTGAACTGTCGTGAGAGTAGAGAAAACTCTCCTTTAGATAGCTCTGAGCCTGAGGTGCTTGGCTCAGATGACTCATCTTCACTTTCTTCTTGTGCTGGGGCAGGAGGGGTAGCCTTTGACTTCCTTGAGGTGTCTTCCTTTAGAGCAACAGACTTCTCCTTTGATGCAGACCTGTTCTTCTATTCTTCAGCTTTCCTTGTGTTGAGTTGAAGCTCATATGACATTAGCTTTCCGAAGAGATACTGAGGGTCTGTCTCAGCTAGCTTTCCAAATTCCCGGATAGCACAAACCTTGTTGTCCCATTCCTTGGTTAAGGATCTTAGGAACATGTCATTCAGTTCTCCATTTGTGAAGACTCGTGCATAGACTCTGAGTCCATTGACTATCTTGAAGAAATTTTCAAAGGTGTCAGCAATGGTGTCCTTGTCACAAGGCTTCGTATTTCTTATTCAGAAGGGATCTTCTATCATCCCTAACTTCTTATGTGCCTTCCATCAAAGTGATGAGGGACTGCCACATCTCCTTAGCAGACTTACAGTAGATCAAGTTTTGCAGCATTGAGTCATCAACTGAACTTGCTATTATATTCTTGGCCTTCTTATCTAAAGACACAAGTGCAATCTCGTCTTTGTCTAGATCCATAAATTTCTTTGGAACTTTTTTGGTAGGATCTATTGTGGAGACGGTCATGGGAATGTAAGGACCTTCTTCAACGATCATGAAGATCCTAAGATCCATAGCTTCCATGAAAAATATGATCCTTTCTTTCCATATGGGAAAGTAATTCTTGGTGCACAATGGAAGCTTGGAAAAATCTTTAGCCTTATCCATGCTTGGAAAATCTCATGAGACAACTAGAGAAGGATCTGATCAAGGTGTTAACCTTTTAATGATGAACCTCCCTCTAATACCAATTGAAAGTGTCCAGTTATCTACCTAAATCACCTAGAGGGGGGTGAATAGGTGAGTTGTGCGTCTTTTTGCGGAATAAAAAATTTGATTACTATCCACACAATAATCAATCCAAGCAATCACAGACGACAAAAGATTTATAGTGGTTCCCCAACCTTGGGTACATCCACTTTACCTCACTAATCTAGCAAACCACTAGACTCGGCTACTCCACTATCTCGGATTGAAAACCAATCCTACGCCTCAGAACAAAGTTCCTACAAACTCGATCCACAACACAGATCTACACTCGGAAAATAAAACTTCCTACAACTCAGAGACAAAACAAAATGCTCCTACTCTCTGAGAGAAATCTCCTACAAGAAATAATAAAATATTTGTAGAAATACAAACAATGATTTCTCAGATCTGGAAACAGTCGGCCAAAATCTTCTTTCTTTGAACTACGGCTTTATCAGAAAAGTTGAAGAACTCCGCAAGATCTGTTTTTAAAATTTCTTTGACTCGCACGATCCGAGAGATGATGAGGAGTTGAAGAACAATCTCGATCTATATGTCTACCTTGATCTAAATCTTCTTGAATGCAAGCCCTAGGCGATTTGCACAATGGAGATCGGCCCGCGACTTTTGTTTTTGGAAAGAGCAAAATGGATTCAGAAAACTTAGAATATTATATGACAGCTTGTTAGGGTTAGTCGGTTTGACAAGACCTTATATAAGATCTCCCTAACAGTCATAATTAGCAATAATGACATAGACGTTGACAAATCATTTCAAGTCATTTGAAAATCCTTTCAAATCTGGACTTAGCGAAATTCTGACAAATCTAACTGAAGTACTCGAGTAAAACATAAACTACTCGAGCATATATATATATATGATTACTCGAGAGGAAAGAAATAGACTACTTGAGTAGAAGTCCTTGAGAGAATTCAGAAAAGAATAGTTAACTACTCGAGTACAAAAAGATTTACTCGAGTACTAACATATTTACTCGGGACGTGGAGTTGAACTACTCGAGTATAGAAGTATTACTCAAGAGAAAAGAAATTAACTACTCGAGAGGGAAAAAAGAATACTCGAGTTAAGGACTTAGAATAATTTCTTAGTGAGGAAAACAGATTACACGAGAACTGGAACTGGACTACTCGAGTATATGGATACGACTACTCGAGTAATGGACTTGAAAAAAAAATTCTGAGTGATTAAAACTTATCAGTCGTGTAATAAACCTGGACTACTCGAGTAGTAGATAGACTACTCGCCATGATCTTGACTACTCGAGTGAAATAAAACAACACAAATTCTATCTTCTATAACTCGAGACAAAAGACTAATCTACTCGAGTGGTTTACATGATTACTCGAGTAAATGACTTAGAAAATTTTCTTAGAGAAAATTTTGTTAACTCGAGAGTAAGAGATAATCTACTCGAGTAATTTACTTGGCTACCCGAGAGTTATATTCTAACTACTTGAGAGCCATTCCCTTACTCGAGTAAAAATATACTTACTCGAGTAAAATCTAAGTATTTAACTCGAGTATATAAGGTACTACTCGAGTAAAAGACTTAGAAAATTTTATTAAACAGAATTTTCTCTTCTTCAACAAACTCAGTAACATTTCTTTCTCCAATCAATCCTAGTGCTTGAAACATGAAGTGTATCCCAATAGAGGCTACACATGGGTCAACACCATGGATCAGACATTGAGGGATTACATTGTATGGTCCTGTGTTTGATGACCCATTGTAGACTGACATTGGTCTACACTTGGCAATATATTCCTGCAAACACATAACTCAAGCAAAACATCAAATACAACTTAATTCATCTTAGTTCATGGGTGACTTATCCAAATCTGGGTTCTTGTGGATACAATATCCAACATCCACAAAAAGGGATGCTAAGTCTGACTCAGATGAATCAAAGACAAGCACATCAGACTTCCACATATCTGAAGAAGACTTTGTTGTCTTCTCCAGATAATTCCAGAAGTTCATGAAGAAGAAGAATTGGAAGAGTAGGCCTTCCTCCACCTCTCACCATAGGAAGAAATCCTCCAAGGAGGATAGGTATGGTTCTAAAACTAGTAAACAGATTTCTTCTAATGTTATCTTCCACTGCTGCAACAAGCTTGGGCATGTTATAGCCGACTGCCAAGTAAAGAGAAGAAAGGATGGAGAAAAGAAGCACCACCATTAGTACAAGGGAAATAAAGAAAATTCCTTTGTGGCTAAAAAGGAGAAGAGCTGGGTTGATAGTGAGTCATATTCTTCAAAATCTGAATAAGAAGAGAAAGCCTACTTTGGGCTAGCTACTGTTGTAGAAGATGAAGACTTTCCTGCTAAAAAGATAGAATTCAAGGCCCCTCTATCACAGCCATATAGTGATTTAGAGGTGGATGAAGATAAAGAAGAAGACAACTACTGTTATGGACAGATAGCTATGACTGATGAAGAATCCAGCCAGGATCAGCCTGGTCAACAAAAGGTATATTCCTTGACTAAGTCTTCTTCTGAGTCAGGCTATATGACCAGCCCATATTCTGAAGCTCATTCATCAAGAGATGAAGGAGACTCTGAATCTAAATAAGATGTCAATTCTATTATTGACAAGTATGGTGTCTTGCTGAATGCTTTCAAGAAAAGCAATATGCTGGCTAAGAAGCAGGCTAAGGAGATTTCTTCTCTTCAGTTTGTTGCTTCCCAGCATGCAGACTCAGCTTCCCTGCTGGATTTGAAGATAAAGGAAATCAATGAACTCAAAATTATTTCTTTCATTCTAACAGGCACCATAGAGTACCAGGAAAAATGTATAAGGGACCTAGAAGAGCAGCTGGAGAGGGAAAAGAGGAAAGTGGCTAGTTATTCAAAGCCAAGTTCAATGCTACCCTTGATAGACTCCTTCACCTCCCAAAAGGGTAAGAAGGGGTTGGGCTTCAAGGGACACACAAATATTACAAATCCTAAAGGAAAGGGCAAAGCTCTAGTGTAGCCACTGGCCTCCAAGCCTCTTATTCCCTTCAAGAGAGTGTTGCTACCTTCAAATAGGTATGACCAAGAAAGCATCTTTAGTCACTGGATAGTGGATGTTCCAGGCACATGAGGAGATTCAAATGGCCCATCATGGACCATTTGTGTTTGGTGCACCAGCCCCTACACTCAAGAACAAGGCAGCTACCTGTTCTTGGGATCTCCCAACCCAAAATATGACCAGGGGAAAGTCTATCAGCAAGCCAGACTTGGGAATATCTGAGGCCATCAAGAGTATGTTCTCTGAAAAGAAGACTAATGCTGGTGAGGCTTAAGATATTCCAAGTACTTCTACTATCAGACACACCCCAAGTCATACAACGGCTGGAAGACATAAGAATAAGACTGTTGTTGTACCTTCTGGATTGAGAGCTGCTGTCAGCACAGCTACAAGACCAGCTCTATAAATAAGGTATAATATTCATGAGTGTTGGTGATGTGGCAAGGTGGGACATTATGTTATTGATTCCTGGCACAATCCAAGTGTGCCAAGAGCAAGAGAGAGCTTACCTATCAAAAGATCTGTAGGTAGGCAGGTTCATTATCAGACTAACTTGACCCTACGACCCAATAAGAATTGGTGTCCTAAGGTTAACTTATTTATGTCTTGCAGGTTAGTCCAAGTGGCCATACCCCCATATAGTACTTGGACAGTGGATGTTCCAGGCATATGACTAGAACTAGGAGTATTCTAAAGTACTATACTCTAGTAAAGAATGGATCCAAAGTCATCTTTGGTGGTTCATATAGGGGAGTAACTAAAGGGTATAGTAAGATAACAAATGGCATAACGGGTAGCTTATGTGAAAAGTTTTCAACACAACCTCATAAGCATATGAAAACTATATCATCTTGGCTATGCCATTTCATTCCTCAAGGATGAGTGCCAAATAAGGAGGTCAAGTGACCAAGGGGTCATCTTGACAAGCACTAGGAGAGGAAATGTCTATTGTATTAACTTTTTATGTGAAATCAAGATCTCTTCTATATGCCTAGTTGCAAATGAGAAAGTCTCATATTATGTCCAATGGCACAAGAGGCTGGCTCATTTGAACTACAAGACTATAGGAAAGCACTTTAGTGATGAGCTAGTTAGAAATGATCCATAGTTCAAGTACACTAAGGAGGGTATCTACTCTGCATGCTAGAGGGAAAAATAGACAAAGACCTCCTTCAAGAGAATTGGGGTTGTTGGGTATTATATCCACAATAACCCAAATTTGTATGAAGTCACCCTTGAACAAAGATGAATTAAGGTTGTATTTGATGCCATCTTTTAGTTGAGTTCTTGCAGGTCAATATTTCTAAGTGTAAACCAATGTCAGTTTACAATGAGTCGCCAAACACAGGACCATGCAATGCAATCGCTCATTGTGTGATCCATGGTGTTGACTCATGTGTAACCTCTCTATTAGGACGCACTTAATTTTCAAGTACTATGGAAATGGAAGAAAGAAAGGGATGTTGATTTGAACTTAGAAGAAAAGAAAAAGTTCACTGAAAATTCCCCAAGTCATTTTCTCGAGAAATGGCATGTATTTCTCGAGAAGTTGAAGTAAATTTCTCGAGAAAGCATTGCTATTCTCGACAAACTACAAGACTTCTCAAGAAATTAACTGAAAAATTTGCCAAGTCTTTTTCTTGAGAAATGTCGTGTACATTTCTCGAGAAGCCAAGTTGTTCTCAAGAAAAGGAAAAGTTCTCGAGAAAGCTTAGCCTTCTTCTCGAGAAATATGCCTTCAGTTCCAGAAATTTTCGCTAAGTACATTTCTCGAGAAGCTATATAATTTATCGAGAAAGCTTGTTATTTTAGAGAAACAAGTTCTTCACTTCATGAATTTTACACTAAGTCAATATCTCAAAAGGCTGTATTGGTTCTCGAGAAATCAAATTGTTTTCTCGTGAAGTATTGTTCTTCTCGAGAAATCAGTGGTTTACTTGACGGAAAATTTTATTCAAGTCTTTTCTCAAGAAGCCAAGTCTTTTTCTCGAGAGAGCTAGTCATTTCTCGAAAAATATACTTCTTCTCGATAAATGGACTTACAGATTTTTTTGTTTCTAATTTTCTGACAGAAGTTCAAATTAACCTAAGTTTAGTAGGTTTGATCTTTCCTTAATTACGTGGATCCTACCTTAATGATAATTGACTGTTGGTTGATCATATATATAAAGTCAATTTAAGGATTCGTAAGAGAGAATTATTTTTACAAGCAGAATCAATCAAAAGAGGAATAATTCTCATAGAATTTGAATCGCTCAAGTACTTTACATTTTCGGAAGAAAAGACGATCTTCTTTATCGTCAATCCTTTCTGTCGCCTTCTCCAGATCTAGTGATTCAAAGCAAGAAAAGATTTGACCGATCCTAGATCATCAGTTTCTTCAACTTCTATTCAATCGGGTCAGATCCTAGCTTTCATATCAATCTACTCGGGTTTCTTCCTCAACCTTTTTCATCAAGTTGTTCTAGTTTCAAGAAGGAAGATTCCAGAAGATTTCAGATCTGAAGTGTAAAACATTTTTTTAAGGTTGTAATTTGTTTTTACATTTGTAGGAGTTTTGTCTCTGAGTTTGTAGGAGTTTTATCTCTGAGGTTGTAGATCAATTAGTGGATCGAGTTTGTAGATCTGGTTTGTGGATCGAGGTGTAGATTCGGCTTGTGGATCGAGTTTGTAGATCCGTTATGGATTGAGGTGTCGGAGCGCTGCTCCGAGATGTAAGATTGGTATAATCTGAGAAAGTTGAAGTAGTCGAATCTTACCCTTTGTGGTAGATAGTCAAGGCGGGTCAGTGGACGTACCCAATCCGGGGAACCACTATAATAGTCTCTGAGTTTGCGTGCCTGTATTTTAAATATTTTTTACTCCGTAAAAAGATGCAAACATCACCTATTCACCCCCCCCCCTCTATGTGATATAGGTAGACGCTAGATACTTTCATTTGGTATCAGAGGGGTATTTTGATCGATAAGGCTAACACCTTGATCAAGATCCCTGATCTAGCATTAAGAGATTCGGCACAGTCACCATGGATCGATGCAAAGATATATATTCCATGAAGCTACCAGTTTGCACCAAAGAGAACTTTCCCATGTGAGGAGAAAGAGTACGATTTTACATGGAAGCTACAGATCCGAGAATTTTTCAGATCGTGGAAGAAGGACCACACATCCTTACTCATGCTTCAACTATAAATCCAACAATGACGATACCCAAGAAGATGATGGATCTCACTAAGGATGAGATTGCCCTAGTCTCCCTGGACAAGAAGGCGAAGAATATAATAGCTAGTTCAATGGACGACTCAATGCTCTAGAACTTATTCTACTTCAAATCTGCCAAGTACATGTGGGACTGCCTGGTTGTACTTATGTAAGGTACTAAAGAAGTGAGAGACAATTACAGATCGCTGTTGAATCAGGAGTACAAAACCTTCAAGAAAGGTGCTAATGACTCCATAGCTGACAGTTTGAGAAGTTCTTCAAGATAGTCAACAGCCTCAGGAACTATTGCTGTGAATTCACTCAGGGTCAACTGAACGACAAATTCCTCAGATCCTTGATAAAGGACTGGGATACAAAAGTTGTTGCCATCAGAGAATTTGAGAAGTTTCCAGAGATCGACCCTTAGAATCTCTTCAGCAAATTGCTCTCCTGCGAACTCCAAATGAACACTAGAAAGAAGGAGGAGCAAGCCAACCAATCTTCAAACAAAGAGAAGTCTATAGCCCTAAAGGCTGAAGGTTCAAGGAAGTCCAAAGCTGTGTCACCCATAAGGACACGAGCTCCTGACACTCCTAATGACACTGAGCCTAGCACATCAGGCTCCGAGCTATCAGACGGAGAGTTCTCCTTAATCTCCAAGCAGTTTAAGAAGCTGCTGAGCAAGAAGAGACAAATGAAGAATAAGTCTTTCTCTTCAAATTCCAGGAGATCACATCGTGACGGTGATCGTACCAAGAAAAGCTACAATAAGGAGGACAGGTATAAATCGAAAGCAAATAAATTTTCTTCCTATGACTTTGTTTGCTACTGTTACAATAAGTCAATTCACATGATTGCGGAGTTTTCTTATAAGAAGAAGGATAGCTCCAGGAAGCATGAGAAGAGATCCTTCAAAGCAAAGAAGAAAGAAGAAAAAAGCTTCATCACCAAAAAGTCGAATACTCTCAACGATTGTGACTCGAGCGAGTAAAGTTCTAAAAATGATGAAGCTTACTTTGGGCTTATGGCTCAGTCTGACGAGGAAGTGGGTGACTCAGAGTACTACGGGAAGGTAAACTCGCACACCATTCTCTCAAAATCTGAAACCTCCACCAATGGTCATGAGTATTATTCTTCGGATGAGAATGAAGCAAAATTGATGGCTCAGTACGAGCACCTCTTAAAGGCTTTCGACAAAGGTCATAAGGTAGTCCGAAAGCAAGTTAAGGAGATTGCCTCCCTAAGGGTAGTGGAAACTGAGGTGAAGGAATAAATTGCAAAATTGCTTCCTCTCAGAGATGAAGTCCACTCCCTGAAAGAGAAACTCAAGGGCTCCACTGAGATATTAATTCTAAAAGAAAAATACCTTGATGAGCTGCAAGAAAAGCTTCCGATGGAGAGAAAACTCATTGAGATCTACTCCCAACTAAAGACTGTTTTGCCTATCATTGATGAGTTCTCCGCTTAAAACAAGGGTAGTGGTCTTTGCCATGTCTGTGGAAAAGGTAAGGCTGCCAAGAAGGCTAGCGCCAAAGAAAAGGGGAAGGCACCCATGGATCAACCTTTATTCAGGAAAGTAATCTTTCTGATGAATAAGTTTGACCATGAGTCATCCTATGGTCATCATGCTAGGCCTACTCATGTAGAGCACAAGAACATATACCAGGGATGGACCCATCCCCGTGACTTTGGTGTCAGCGTGTTCAAAGCACTATTTGAGGAAATTGAAATGAAGAGTTATGGTCCATATATGCATGGCCATAACAATATGAAGGCACCAAAAGCTACATATATTGTGCCTAAGGCTAAGGACATGGGAAGCCCCTGTGTATGCTGCAACCATGAGGCCTCCACCTCTAAGAATTCTACCCATGCTAGACCTCACATTCAAAGGGTAAAGCATGAGTACAAAAGAGGTACAACAGATTCGACTGTTTGTGCTGCGGTAAAATTGGTCATTTTGGCGCAGACTGGTTGTATAACTGATGAGTACAATTATGATAGGGTTTTTACTATCATAATTGAAATCATGTCCACTATTTTCCACCTCCATAGGTAGTAATTTCGCAAGAATAATTAAGAATTTGCTTTATCATGAATAGAAGAGCACAGTTAGGAGTTTTTATTATTTCATGTATTTATCTATGTATTTATTCTTTCATTTTCCTAATGCAGGTATGGCTAACTAGTTGAACTAAAAGTATCGGAGCAAATGGAGGAGGTCATGGAGTCAATATGGCTGAGGACATGACAAAATTTGGTCGAACACGGGTAGGAACACGCCCGTGTGCCTACCCATGTCCAATTCAGGATGGAGCTTAAGATTTTGGTAGAAAATGCCAGAGAACCACACGGGTTGTAACACGCCCGTGTGTCAACCCGTGTCCCTTTCTGGAGATTTCGACGTCTAGTGCCAACTAACCCGTGTGCATAGCACACGGCTACCTATACGGCCGTGTCAGTACCCGTGTCATCTAATATGGCCCACGTCAAGACACGTCGAGTCATGTGGAATCGCCCTAGAACCGTCAACACGGCCTGTGATACGGTCGTGTTGGAACCCGTGTTCGACCCTGTTTGCAATGAGACTATAAAAACCTGTGTGAAAATTTTATTCTTGTATTTTTTGATCATTTCATTGGGAGAACTTCTGGAGGACGAAAGTGGAGCACCCAAGAGAAGGAGGAATTGGAGGAGATTTTGTATTCATTTAATCTTTCATGTATCCCTCTTAATCTTTCCTTTCTCTTGGTGATCTAACTTTATTTATCTTTTATTTTGGTTGAAATTTTTATTTAAACAATTTGGTAATCATGTATCTTCTTGTTTTCATCAAATTCATGATATTTTATTCGAATATAGGCTTGCAAACTTTGAGAATTATCCTAGTGATGATTTTTGGTTTTGTTTTACGTGAATTCCAAACTTCTAGATTGAGAAATTAGATGTTGGGATGATGGTTAAATGTTCATATTTGGGTGCTATTTCTCTTTGTATTTCAAATTTCATGATCGAGAGATATGCTATTTGGATAATTGTAGTACGGATAAATGTATTCATGGTATTCTAGAGATAAGATTTCATGAATTTATGTAGTAGATAGGGGAATGTAATTAATGCAAATTTTAGTGTTGTAAATTATTCGAGAGAAAATTTACCCAACTTAGGTTTAGAATTTGAATTGCTCGAGAGAGAATTCTATAAATGTTTAACCCTTTACAATACAATGAATTTGATAGTTTTGTTATTTCATGATTACATAGAATTGAATTAATAAGTGAATACATTCATGTGAATGCTCTTAAACTTTCGATGTTTTATTATCTTTAATTCTCCAATGTTACTTTATCCAATTAGTCATAGTTAGGTTTATTTAGATTAAAAATCAATTTTAATTATAGGTATGATAATAGAGTGAGGGTGAGTACGAGCATTTGAAAAAGCCCTATGAAATACGATACGAGATGTAGATTTCTCCTATACTATGATTGATAGGTGCACTTTCCTTAAAGATAAATCAATCTAGCTTATTCCCATATACATAGTTTATAATTGAATGTAGAATGAATCTGCATCAAGTTAAACATACTCATTAAAAATAATCATCAAGTTTTTGGCGCCGTTGTTGGGGACTCGTTTTTCAATATTCTGAAAGCTTAAACTTTATTAATCTACCAATTTTTGTTTATTAACATATAACTATAATTTAGTTTATTGCATATTTATATCACTTAATCCCTGTTTTGTAGTTTGTAGTCTATAACCTGAGGAGTCGTTATTTTCCTTATCTATAAATATCAATCCTGATTATCCATGGTTTGCCGATTATGCAAACTATCTCGTGGCTAAGGTCCTTCCAAAGGATTTTTCATATCAGCAGAAAAAGAAATTTTTCTCTGACTTGAAATATTACTTCTGGGAGGACACTTTTCTTCTTCAGATATATGCAGATTCCGTCATTCGAAGGTGTGTATCAGCGGAGGAGGGTTGGAGAATCCTGGAGAAGTGTCATTCAGGCCCTACTGGTGGTCACTATGGAGCGAATCGTTCTGCCAAAAAGGTTCTTGATTCTAGTTTTTATTGGCCCCTTCTATTCAGGGATTCCCAAAGGTATGTGCTTTCATGTGATTCTTCTCAGAAATCAGGTAATATTTCTAAATTACATGAAATGCCGCAAAATTTTATTCTTGAATGTGAAGTATTCGATATATGGTGAATTGATTTTATGGGACCATTTCCAGTTTCGTATGGGAAAAAATGTTTTTTGGTAGCCGTAGATTATGTATCAAAGTGGGTTGAAGCGCAAGCTTTGCTTACTAATGATAGCAGAGTAGTAATTCAGTTTTTGAAATCTATATTCGCACGATTTGGCACACCATGTGCACTTATTAGCGATAGGGGTTCACATTTTTGTAATGTACAGCTAGACAAAGTATTGTAGAAATATGAAGTCACACATAGGATAGCTACATTGTATCATCCGCAAACTAGTGGTCAAGTTAAAGTATCAAATAGAGAACTTAAGAGAATCATAGAAAAAACTATAGAAGGGATTAGGAAGCAATGATCTAGGAAACTAAACAATTGTTTGTGGGCTTATAGGACCGCCTTCAAAACACTTATATGGACCACCCCCTTTAGATTAATCTATGGTAAATCTTGTCACTTACCTATAGAATTAGAACATAAGTCATATTGGGCAATACGCTCTTTAAATTTTGATACTAATTTTATAGGGGAGAAATGTAAACTTAAACATAACGAATTAGATGAGTGGAGAACCATGGCCTATGAGAACTCCCGGATTTATAAGGAGAACACTAAACTATTTCATGACCGTCACCTTCGTAAACCCAAGCAATTCCAAAAGGGTGACCAAGTCCTCCTTTTTAATCAAGACTGCATTTATTCTAAGGGAAGTTAAGGTCTAAGTGGTTCGGACCCTTCCAAGTTAAAGAAGTCTTTCCCTACGGCACCGTCAACTAACTCACCCTGAGAAGGGAGATTTTAAAGTCAACAGGCACCGGTTAAAACTTTACTACGGTGTGCTTCCTCAAGACTTTACTCGTCAAGAAACTTGCCTCCGTCTAGACTAGGAATTCATATGTGTCGTATGATTTTTTAATAGTTTATAAAAAAAATTTCAGTAAAAATTTTAGTTAAAATTTAACCCAAAAATAAGTAATAAAAATCACTTAGGAGAAATTTCTAAATCAGAGGAGTACACGGCCAAGCACACGACTGTGTGCCTGGCCGTGTCAATCACACATCCACTCACCCGGTCGTGTCCCATATAAAACCTGGGAAAGGTGTCATTTTATCCCGAGCACAACATGGCTAAACACACACTCGTGTGTGGTGCCATGTTCTCGAGCATTCATTTTCCCATAACTATCCAGAGAAGGACACGGGTAAGCACAAACCCGTGTGTTGGTGTGTGTGCCTATTCTGAATTTGACCACGCATGTACCGCGAAGGACATGGCTTATTCACATAGCCGTGTTTTCCGCCGTGTCGCAGATTGACGAATTTATTCAAAAGCAGGACACGGCTGTCTACCCAACCGTGTGTATAACCGTATGCTTTTTATTACCCAGTGCCCGAGTAGGACACGGGTCTACACACACCCGTGTTGTGGACCATGTCCCCATCTATCACCTGTCACTTTGACCACACAGGTCCTCACACACCCGTGTTGTAGACCATGTTCGCCTGACGCTGTCCTTTCTCGTCATATTGACCACACATCTTGTGGGAGGCTGTGTTCCAAGGCGATAAGATTCCTTAATACGGGTTGCACACGCGTACATGTGTCAACCCGTGTTCAGTGTCTTTATATAGGGCTCCGTGCATTTCATCTTCATCCTCTCTTGCTATCTAACTTCACCTCCTATACTCCCTTTCTCTCTGGGCTGGTTAAGTGTTTGGCCTTCAAAGTTCATGGAAATCGCCCCCTCTCATAGAAAATCATTTCTCTTTGGTAAAATTTTTGGCTTTACGTTATTTTAATTAGTTTGATTTTAGCTCTTCTTCTCCACTCTCTTCTCCTCTTTGTCCCCCTTTCCTCATTTTTCCACTCCTTTTTCCTTCCTTACTCATAACAAGCCTTACATTTGTCCACAGAACATGTCTTCATCACGTATCCAAGGTGGTCGCCAACGTCGCCCGGAGCTTCAAGCACTGCCAACGGAGAGGCGTGATGATGCTGTGCCGCTGGTATTCACGGATCCAGCGCACATCAACCGCTACAACTGCCTCCAATTGATAAAGTACCAAGACATTTGAACCATTGACTGGGACATTTTACAACAAATAGATTTAGCGGAAAATGTAGGAGAATTGATATCCATAGTAGGGTGGCAATAATTTTTTGCTATAGAGGAACTAAGGTTTAGGGAACTCACACTAGAGTTCATTTCTACTTTTTATTTAAACCTTAGACCTTCCTTGATGGAGCATGGAAACCTGCACGAGGGAATTATCTCATTTCGGGTAGCGGGCACTTTTCATACACTTACCCTTCTCCAGTTCACCCAATACTTAGGAGTGTATGAGGATTCATTCTTCTCTACTACTGCCTACGCTGACCTTTATTTTGATCTCCCCAATCGCGACCAAACAGGCACTATATGGACCCATCTCACCTTCGATGTCTCTCCTTTTAAAGCCAAGAGGTCTAAGGCCTCAAAGCTACATTCCCCCACCCTCCACTACATCCACCACCTCCTTAGCCATACATTGAGCAGCCAGGGAGAAAGCTCTGGTGTAGTTAGTAGGGAGGACGTCTTGTACCTATATAGCATGTCATCCCGCTATCCTGTCCACCCAGGTTACCTACTCGCCCAGTTCATCCTTCACCAGGCTGACAACTCATGTATCGGGTCTATTTGTGTAGCCCCCTACATCACGCGCCTGGCGAAGAATATGGGCATATTCTCATCTCTTCCCCCCATGACCGTGTTGGCAAAGATTGTGCCTATCACCATGGCCAGTCTTCGATCCCTTTGTCTCGTCACCGCCCGTCATGGCCAGTGCAGGATTACTTATGCCATTGCAAGACGTGGACCTCATGCTGTTGCTGACGACGACGACGAGGTAGATCCTGACCTCGATGAGCCTTTGATTCCCTGAGCCCACTCCACCTACACTCAGGGCGAGTCTTCTGCTTCACAGCCTCAACCGCAGTCTCGGTACGTGTGCGAGTTATAGTATTTCTATGACACCCAGCTCTCGCCGCGCCTTCTGAGTATAGTATAGTCTCAGCAGAGGACTTAGGAAGCTATTGAGCAGATCAGAGCTTATTTGGCGATTTCTAGCCCATCACGGACAGCTCCTCGCCCACCCCGCTCCCAGGATGATCAGGAAGGCCCTCCTGCATATTTCTAATATATATCACTGTGTATTTGGACATGTAGTTCTGTCGCATTTCTTTTTCCACTATATTATCAGTTTATTTATATATTATCACATTTTCTACCTTTTATTGTGTGTGGCCATTTATATTCATGATAGTCAGTTCGTTATATTCTTGTGAAATTGGTCAGTCTTTTACATTGCAATGAGGACATTGCACATTTTAAGTCTGGGGGTGGATGTTCGTCAATTTTAAAATTTTTGTGATGGACATGATTAGAATTGATTATACTCTTGCTATCATAGTACTCATAATTGTTAAAAACCCCTAAAGTTTTTTTAATTCCCTTAAGCTTTCATTAATTCATTCATTTGGGATTATAGCTAATTAATTTACTTTCGCACGCTGATTAAAATGAATTGATGTAGACTCATTGAGTGCTCAACTTTGTTGATTTGTAATTACGTACAGAAATTTATTAGCCTAATTTTCTCTATATAATTTATTGTTAAGATTAGTCCACTCTATTATTAACTATCAGTCACTTTATTTTAGAAAATATAATTATCTCTAAGAAAGTGAGTCGATGAGTGTGACATTTTGATAGTTTTGTATTAGGGAATAAAAAAAAATACTCTTTATTGATGTCTAAAATTTACCTTCTAGCTATCCTCAAAACATTCGCATAAGTTGTTTAGTGAGGGTGGAAATGACTTAGGCCTCCTTTTTGATACTTTGAGCCTTGCAATCCCAAAACCTTAAACATTATACCCTTGCACACCCAATTTGGACCTAATCCCTATGCCTTTTGATACTCTACCACTAAAATTCACCAAGGCCAATCCTTACCTATTAGCACACCTATCATTGAAATCTTTATGGAATGAGTTTATTCATAATGATATGAGGCCTGAGTGCGTGTACACTTGCACCCACTTGGAATGATCCCTATTATGAATCCTAAAAAAAAGAAAAAAAAACATACTGATATGTGGCCTGAGTGCGTGTATATTGGAACCCACTCGGAATGATCCCTACTATAGACCCTTGGTTAAAAACAAATTTAGAGTATCCATCATCAAAAAAATATGGGAAGTATAATAAGGGCAAAGTCTGGGGGTTCTCTTATAATATTGATGTATGTTAAGGTATTTACCATACAAAGGGCTCAATTTGTGATCTAGGTGTGATAAAAACCATCAAATTTATCTTTGATTACCCCACCTATTATCGCCTATCCTAAGCCAAAAAGGTAACACCACCATAAAAGTCCTAAGGATCCAACCTCACTAATTCTAACTAGTGTCATGGAGAGGGTGTGAAAAGGTAAGCTCATGTCTATCAATATTGGTACCTATAAGTATTGAAGTACTAATGTATATCTTATTGAAATTGTTATTTTCTCCTCACAATTGTTATGGATGACTATACTTCTATTTCTAAGAAAGAGTGAAAGATAGTTAAAAGATATATTGGAGGAATTTTAAGATAAAGGTATATTTAGAAAAGTCTGCTACACTATTTTCTATACGATTACATCATCAAAGTTCTCTTTAAATTCATAGCAACCAGTGTGCGGAATCAAAAAAATTTATTGGTAACCCAAGTTTTTGAATTAGTTTGCTTATGGATAAGAAAATATCTTAGTCTGGGGGTATTTGATGAGTACAATTATGATAGGGTTTTTACTATCATAATTGAAATCATGTCCACTATTTTCCACCTCCCTGGGTAGTAATTTTGCAAGAATAGTTAAGAATTTGCTAGGAACACGCCTGTGTGCCTACCCGTATCCTATTTATGATGGAGCTGAAGATTTTGGAAGAAAATGCCAGAGAACCACACGGGTTGGAACACGCCCGTCTGTCCACCCGTATCCCTTTCTGGAGATTTCGACGTCTGGTGACAACAAACCTGTATGCATAGAACATGGCTACCTACACGGCTGTGTCAGTACCCGTGTCATCTAACACGGCCCACGTCCAAACACGCTGAGTCGTGTGGAACCGCCCTAGAATCGTCAACACTGCCTGTGACCTGGCAGTGTTGGAACCCGTGTCCGACCCTGTTTGCAAGGAAACTATAAAAACCTATGTGAAAATTTTATTCTGGACTTTTTGGATCATTTCATTTTGAGAACTTCTGGAGGACGAAAGTGGAGCACCCAAGATAAGGAGGAATTGGAGGAGATTTTGTATTCATTTAATCTTTCATGTATCCCTCTTAATCTTTCCTTTCTCTTGGCGATCTAACTTTATTTATCTTTTATTTTGCTTGAACTTTTTATTTGAACAATTTGGTAATCATGTATCTTCTTGTTTTCATCAAATTCATGATATTTTATTCGTATATAGGCTTGCAAACATTGAGAATTATCCTATTTATGAATTTTGATTTTGTTTTACATGAATTCCAAACTTCTAGATTGAGAAATTGGATGCTTGGGATGATGGTTAAATGTTCATATTTGGGTGTTATTTTTCTTTGTATTTCAAATTTCATGATCGAGAGATATACTATTTGGATAATTGTAGTACGAATAAATGTATTCATGGTATTTTAGAGATAAGATTTCATGAATTTATGTAGTAGATAGGGTAATATAATTAATGAAAATTTGAGTGTTTCAAATTGTTCGAGAGAAAATTTACTCAACTTAGGTTTAGAATTTGAATTGCTCGAGAGAGAATTTGATAAATGTTTAACCCTTTGCAATACAATGAATTCTATAGTTTTGTTATTTCATGATTGCATAGAATTGAATTAAGAAGTGATTATGTTCATGTGAATGCTCTTAGACTTTCGATGATTTATCATCTTTAATTCTCCAATGTTACTTTATCCAATTAGTCATAGTTAGGTTTATTTAGATTAAAAATCAATTTTAATTATAGGTATGATAATAGAGTGAGGGTGAGTATGAGTATTTGAAAAAGCCCTGTGGAATACGACACGAGATGTAGATTTCTCCTATACTATAATTGATAGGTGCACTTGCCTTAAAGATAATTCAATCTAGCTTATGCCCATCTACATAGTTTATAATTGAATGTAGAATGAATCTGCATCAAGTTAAACATACTCAGTAAAAATAATCATTAATAACCTTGCCAATCTTGTAACCCCTAGTGTTAGCTATGCGAGAACGACCACTCGTAAGGTTATTGTTCCTAGGGGGAGTATGCTGACCAGGAACCAAGAACCCAAAAACGTTTGGGTTCCTAAGATAAAATGATTTATTTTTGCAGGAATGTCCAAAGGCCAATAGAACTCCGATATAGTATTTGGACAGTGGATGCTCTCGGCACATGATCTTGATAAGAAGTCATTTGCGTGATTATACCCCAGTCAAAGACGGACCAAAAGTCATCTTTAGAGATTCAGACCGGGGAAAAACAAAAGGTTATGGTATTATTTCCAATGGCGTAGTCTCTTTTACAGACGTTGCTTATGTTGAAGGATTATACCATAATCTTATAAGCATAAGTCAACTATGTTAAAAAGGCTACATCATTGAGTACTGCAAGGATAAGTGTTTGATAAAATCGTCTGCAAATTTGGAGAAGGTCTTAATAGGCAATCAGAGCATAAATATTTTCTATTTAAATTTCTTTTGCTTAGACACTTCTACCCCAGTGTGTTTTATGGAAAAAAGTAGTGCGTCTCTCTATGACCAATGGCATAAGAGATTAGCACATATTAATTTTAAAACCTCAAATATGCTATTTTCTGACAACCTAGTGTGCAATTCCCCAGCATTAAGTGCCTTAAAGAGAGCCCATGTCACTCCTGTCAAATGGGAAAACAGACACGAGCTACCTTAAAGGGTATTGATGAGAAAGATTCTTCTCAAAGCTTGTATTTGTTGTACATGGACTTATTCGGTCCTATGCCAATTCACATATTAGGATGTAAGGTATATACGTTAGTAATCGTTGATGACTACTCGTGTTTTACTTGAGTGTTCTTTCGGAAACACAAGTCAGACACCTATGCATCTTTCACTAATTTGTCCGGCAAATTCATAACGAAATGAACTGCTCGGTGGTTAAAATCAGAAGTAACCACGGAACAGAGTTTGAGTATGGTGCCATGACAGAGTTCTGTGAAAGTCAAGGTATCTTTCATGAGTTTTCCTCCCCGCGCACTATACAACAAAATGGAGTAGCAGAGAGAAGGAATAAAACTATCATTGAAGCATATACAACAATGTTGAATGATGCCTCTCTTCCGGAGTACTTATGTCCTGAGGCAGTCAACACCATATGCATGTTCAAAATAGAGCACTGATCAACAAGAGCTATCGTAAGACCCCCTACGAACTATTGAAGGGCAGAAAACTGATTGTGTCCTACTTCAGGATCTTTGGATATAAATGCTTCGTACTTAATAATGGGAAGTATTACCACACTAAGTTGAGTGAAAAATGTTTTGAAGGTATTTTCGTAGGATATAGTAGCCATAATAAGGCATATAGGATTTTTAATAAGAAAACTCTGGTAGTAGAAGAGTCCATAAATTTTTTATTTGATGAGACAAGTCTGCTTCATAGCATCTTGTCTAGTGTTATTGGTGCAGATGCAGGAACAAGGTTCAAGAAGCTAAGCTTGGATGAAGCTATCAAGGAATGCGGTCCAAGCTCAGTAAAGATCATTGATCCAGGCTTTGAGGATGAAGAACCTTTAGAGGAAGAAGTTCCTCAACCCATAGAGGATGAACAAGATGTTGCAGAGCTTGCTAGAGAGAGGGAAAGGAATCTAAGGTTAGAACACCTAAGAGATCACCTAGCTGATCTAATCATTGGAGAGCCAGGCGACGGTGTGAGAACCAGAAGAGGTACAGATAATAAAGTTCTTCATCTAAGCTTTCTATCTTAGTTTGAACTTAAGAAGTTCGAGGAAGAGAACAAAGGTGCTTCTTGGGTAATAGCAATGCAAGAGGTGCTCAACTAATTTGAATGATGAAAAGTCTAGGAGCTTGTACCAAGGACCAAAGGATAAAATGTGATAGGCACCAAGTGGATATTCAGAAACAAGCTGGATGAGAATGGAGCAATCATCAAGAATAATGCCCATCTTGTAGCTCAAGGATTCCGACAAGAAGAGGGGATCGAATTTGACTAGACCTTTGCTACAATGGCTAGGCTTGAAGCGATCAGGTTGTTTCTTGCGTATGATGCCCTCAAAGGCTTCACTGTCTATCAAATGGACATAAATTCAGCATTCCTGAATGGGGATCTGAAAGAGGAAGTATATGTAGCGCAACCCCCAGGTTTTGCAAACTCTAAATTCCCTGATCAGGTTTTCTCCTTCTCTACTTTCGATGTCTCCTTCTTCCAAGATTGGTGTGGGAAGTGAATTTGTTTGCGCCGGCTTAGAGGAGATTTCTGACTTCAAAAATGTTCTGATACTTTTTGATTCCGCCGGCCTCAACTTTATCCTGGAACATCCTTGTAAGGTCTTATTACCTGATGTTGAAGAGTTCTTCCGTCATGCCAAGATCAAGGGAAACAGAAAATTTTTGAAAACAAAAGTCAGAGGTATGAAACTCAAAATCAAGCCATCCTCTATCACAGATTTTCTGTGATTGTCGTCCATAGATGAAGAAGATTATCTGGAAGAAGATGATTATTCCAGAGCCTACTCCTTCTATGGTCTTCAGGATTCCACCACTTTTATTAAAAGATAGAACATGTCTCCTGAAAGGAAAATTCTAGCCGACATTCTTGGAAAGGTTCTTCTATGCAAAACGAGGTCAAGTGGATATATCTTTGAAGAGTTCTTTGATTTGATAACTGAAGTTGTATGCAGAAAGAAGTTCCAATGGGGATACATGCTCTTAGACGAGATCAAGGAGATTCTGGAGGCACCTAACTTTGGAAGAATTATTTCTCTATACCTGAATAGGGCTCACCAAGAAATCTTCGATATAACCAAAGGTGTGACAATTCACCACCTCAAGAAGGTCTCTATATCCACCATCCAGAGATGGGAGATCAGAATTCAAAAGCCAAGGGATGCTCTAGAAGTTTGAAGAATAATCTTTGATGATGAGGAAAGGATCCCATCTCCTCCTCACACAGATACAGCTGGCACATCTTGTGCAGCTATTGAGGGGGAGCCTACTCCTATAGTTCTTGTAGATGTATAGCAAGCTGAGATACCAGAGATAGAGTTTCAATCAGATGTTCCTGCCGCCCAGGTTCAAGAGAAAGTGGTTAATGTTGATGTTGTAGAGGAAGAAGAATACATAGATCAATTTGATGATAAGCAGAGCACATCTGCACATGATGATGCCTCAGGTATGTATGTTGACTCCTCATCGGCTCTTGACACTTTCCTGGAAAATACTACAGCGAATATCAACAAAATAATAGAAGAACTAAATTCTTGATGGCCCCCTGTTCATCTCTCCTGAGAAGCCAACTGAAAGGACTACTACAAAGTCCCCTGAAGCTATCCCTAAGGAGACCCCTGAAGAAATTCCTACAGTAGAGATACCAGAAGACTCACAACCCTAGGCACATATTGAGGGGGACACTACAGTTATGCAACTAATGAAGAAGAAATTATTCCAGAGCCTGTAGAGCCTCCTATGAGGAATTTAGATTTCTATATCCCTTCCATTCTTGAATATGAGGGGGATGAGATTCTATCTTTCCATAGAGCCAAGAGCTCAGTAGTCATTTAAGAAGTACCTATCTGGACAACTGCAACTCTTCCTCCTCCACCTCATCCTACTAATATTATTCCTGACGATACCCTATTGGGTAAAATTGAATCAATGTTGACATAACAATGAGAGCACTTTGATAAGTCTCTCAAAGAAGTTACTGAGAAAGTCACTGCTCTTGAAAAAGAGATGAGCAGAGGCTTTGCTGAACTACAACACAATACAGATGAATTCTGATAACTCTAATTATTTCTATTTTTCATTTACTATTTCAATTAATATTTAGATATTATATATCAATTTTATAATATAAAGTTTATAATTAACTACTTTTTGTAGTTTTTATTTATTTGTTTTAACAAAATTAATTTTAATATTGCAGGGCTAATCTATAGATTATTTGGAGTAGAACTAGAATTTTCTCCTTCTCGGCCAAGGCAGGCCCTATGACACTCCCTCCTTGGGCGTGTCCAGGGGCGTGACAGCAAGGAGCTAAAAATGTCGGCGTAAATCATCGATCTGCGAACAAAGAGCTGTGACATGTCCTATCACATGCCCTTTGACATGGCATCCTTTGGCGTGTCCCATAGGCGTGACATCAAGAACAAGCATCATTGATCGAAGAATGTCGATTTGGTACGTACACGCCCATGTCGCTTTTGCCATGCCCGTGTCACCCTTGCACGGGGCATTCTAGCCGTTGGAAGAACTGTCAGAACTATGCCACATCAAATTAAAATGACACGCCCAGGTCACGGGCGTGATACAGGGGGCGTGACACCTCCATCAACAGTATTTTATTCCTGCCATTTTCAGCTTCCCGCCGTTTTCTAGAAACAGATCTAACATGCTCTAGGTCACGGGCATAACCTAGGGGCGTGACCCGTCATTTAACAGATTTTGGTGGTTTCTCCTCCAATGTTCCCGGGGTTTCAAGATGACGGTTCCGAGCCTGACACGCCCTAGGTCACGGGCCTGACCTTGGGGTGTGACTGAATAGAAATTTTTCCTATAAATTCCAGACAGCTTCAGATGCTCAGGGTCGATTTTGGAGAGTTGGAGTCTTGTAGATTATTATTTTATTTTGCTATATTTTCCATTTCTTAGTCTAGTTTTGCATTGTTAAAGTTTAAATTCAAGTTTGCTTTTCATTTTAATCATGTCTTTCCCTACTTTATCTTGTAATTCCCTAATCATGATGAGTAGCTAATTTTCATTTAGCACTTGATCGTGATGAACCTTGAAATAAAATAAACTTTTCATTTTTATCAAAAGTGTCTTGTTCTTAATCTTGCTCACTAATGATTTATCTTTGAATTATATTTTGTCGAATTCATATTTCACGGATATGGTTTTCGATCTATGATCTGTATCCTAAATGACCGAGAGGTTACGGATATGAGGAGATCACTCAAAGATAGAAGGAGTTGCATGCACCCCTCAAGAGAGGACGACATAAATCTTTCGAATTGGATTCAAATCCAATAGTGGGGTTCAACGCCTAAAGTAAGCTTAGGGGTTTCGACTGGCGAAGAGGTCTTAATCGATCAACCTAAGGTTAGTAAAAAGCATGAGCTCGAGAGAGACGATTTTGTACTTTAGGAACCTCCACGGTCGAGTGAGTAATTTAAGAACTCGTATTGTTTTATTTTTCAAGAAGGTTTATTTTATCCCAAGGGGATTCTAGATCAAATGCTAGCTTCCCCAACATCGAATTTCTCTTTCTTAGTGTAATGCTTTCGTTTCCACTTTAAACAAAAACCAGCTTTTCTTCTGATAGGATAATAGAGCTTTCTTGTGAGTACAAGTACTCGATAAGCCCCGAGTCGATATACGACACTTGATTCTGTACTCCGAATGATAGGTATACTTGCCTCATCGATTGGAAACACGCGTTAGCATGGAGAAAATATTCATCAAATTCAAATGGCTATTGTAAATTGGTGGAAAGGCCATAGACCATACTATCAATAGTATTGGTCAAGTCATGGATCAATCAGTCACATTGGCCAACAATATGATTCAACTAGAGAAGAAAACTCAAGAACTCAAATTCAAAACATGTGATGAAGTAGGGGCATTCAAAGAAGATGTCATAGCAACCCTTACTATAGAAGTCAGAAAGGGGGAGGACAAAGTAAAAGAAGTTCGTTATAAGAAAATTCTTGAGATGAAAAACCAGTGGGATGCATAATTGAAAGAGATAAGTACAGATGTACAAAAGCAGATTCATGGTGTAAAGTTTTAGACTTATGACACTACTGTATGGATGCATAATCAGATACTTCCAGACTTTCCAGTCAATCCAAATGAGGCTCCACCTCCTCAACTTAATCCAATTGTATGCATGCCCACATTCTCTCCTAGACTAGAACTTTATGAAGCTCCTCCTGAAGACTACTCTCATATATGAACTTCTGATCAACAAGAGAATCCTCAAGAGTTTCCTCCTGAAGTGCAAGTAACAAAAAGAAGGAAGTATGGTGAGGGTTCCTCTGCCAGCCATTCCATTCCAAGTCATGAAGTTAAGAAAAGAAAAGCACAAGAATTTGCTAAGGTGTGAAGCCCAACCTCCAAGTCACTTATTCTTAAGACTCTAAAGTAGGTTGTGGATTATAATGAAGACAGAAATGCTCATTACAGTCCCCGAGAGTGGGAGCTGTATGAAAAATCTTTGACTAAGAGGAGGAACTACAATAGAGAATATGGCAAGAACAATCCCAAAGCATCTCTTAAACCTTCAAAGTACTACCCAAAGCCCTACATCTATCAAAAGAGATAATAAGAAAAAAAGGAAAGACAAAAACAATAGAAATTCAAATGATTCTTTGTTCATCAGTCCTTTTGAATTTTATGGGCTAAGACATTTCTATGGAAAAATCTTATATATATATATATATAATTTTTAAATTTGTTGAACTTGTTATTTATTATCTGTCTTTACATACATGTCCTGCTTTACTTATTATTTCTTTATTTATCTTGATGTAATTCACCTTAGTGTAGAGGGTTCTGACTTCTACAAATAGGGGAAGATTGTTGCGTATTGTATCAACAATAACCAAGATTTGTATGAAGTCACCCTTGAATTAAGATGAATTAAGGTTATATTTGATGCCATCTTTTAGTTGAGTGCTTGCAGGTCAATATTGCTAAGTGTAGTCCAATGTTAGTTTACAATGAGTCACCAAACACAGGACCATGCAATGTAATCCCTCATTGTGTGATCCATGGTGATGAATCATGTGTAACCTCTCTATTGGGACACACTTCATTTTCAAGTACTAAGGAAATTGAAGAAAGGAAGGGATGCTCACTTCAACTTAGAACAAAAAAAAAGTTCACTGAAAATTCCCCAAGTCATTTTCTCAAGAAATGGTATGTATTTCTCGACAAGTCGCAGTAAATTTCTCGAGAAAGCATTAATGTTCTTGAGAAACTACAAGACTTCTCGAGAAATTACCTAAAAAATATGCCAAGTCATTTTCTCGAGAAATGTCGTGTACATTTCTCAAGAAGCCAAGTTGTTCTCGAGAAAAGCAAAAGTTCTTGAGAAAGCTAAGCCTTCTTTTCGAGAAATCTGACTTCAGTTCCATAAATTTTTAGCTAAGTACATTTCTCGAGAAGCCAAATGATTTCTCGAGAAAGAAATTCTTTTATCGCGAAAGCTTGTTATTCTCGAGAAACAAGTTCTTCACTTCATGGATTTTGCGTTAAGTCAATTTCTCGAAAGGCCGTATTGGTTCTTGAGAAATCAAATTATTTTCTCGAGAAATATTGTTCTTCTAGAGAAATTAGTTGTTCACTTCACAGAAAATTTTCTTCAAGTCCTTTCTCGAGAAGCCAAGTCTTTTTCTCGAGAGAGCTAGTCATTTCTCGAGAAATATACTTCTTCTCGAGAAATAGACTTACAGATTTTTCGTTTCTAATTTTCTGACAGAAGTTCAAATTAACCTAAGTTTAGTAGGTTTGATCTTTCCTTAATTACGTGGATCCAACCTTACTGACGATTGACCGTTGGTCAATCACATATATAAAGTCAATTTAAGGATTCGTAAGAGAGAGAATTATTTTTTTAAGAGCAGAATCAATCAGAAGAGGAATAATTATCACGGAATTTGAGTCGCTCAAGTAATTTCCATTTTCTGGAGAAAAGTCGATCTTCTTCATCGTCAATCCTTTCTGTCGCCTTCTCTAGATCCAACGATTAATAGCAAGACAAGATTCGACCGATCCTAGATCATCAGTTTCTTCAAATTCTATTTGATCGGGTCAGATCCTAGCTTTCAAACCTCAACCTTCTTCATCAAGTTGTTCTAGTTTCAAGAAGTAAGATTCCAGAAGATTTCAGATCTAAAGTGTAAAACATTTTCTTTACTATTATAATTTGTTTTTACATTTTTAGGAGCTTTGTCTCCGAGTTTGTAGGATTTTTATCTCTGAGGTTGTAGATCCGTTAGTGGATCGAGTTTGTAGATCTGATTTGTGGATCGAGGTGTAGATCCGGATTGTTGATCGAGTTTGTAGATCCATTGTGGATCGAGGTGTAGGAGCGCTGCTCCGAGGTGTAGGATTGGTATAATAAGAGAAAGGTGAAGTAGCTGAATCTTACCCTTTGTGGTAGATAGGTGAGGTGGGTCAGTTGACGTACCCAATCCGGGGAACCACTATAAAAATCTCTGAGTTTGTGTGCTTGTCTTTTAAATATTTTTTATTATGCAAAAAGATGCAAACATCACCTATTCATCCCCGCTTCTAGGTGATTTATGTAGACGCTAGATACTTTTAGGGGTCAAAAACTTTGTGAGGTGTCTATACCTCCTGCATATAAACTTGTTTGGTCCTATGCCAGTTCAAAGTCCAGGTAGGAAAGTGTACACCCTTATCGTGGTTGATGACTTTTCCAGATTTGCTTGGGTGTTCTTTCTTAGGAAGAAGTATGAAACCCTTAATGTCTTCAGACATTTGTCAAGCAAATTCAGAATGAATTTGACAGTACTATAGTCAAAATCAGAAGTGACAAAGGAACTGAATTTCAGATCGAATGCATGATAAGTTTCTGTGAAGAGCAAGGGATTCACCAAGAATTCTCCTCTCCTAGAACAACCCAGCAAGATGGGATTGTTCAGAGGAAAAACAGAACTCTAAGAGAGGCTAGAAGAACTTTGTTGAGTGACACATCTCTCCTAGAATACTTCTGGGCTTAGGTAGTAAATATTATATGTCATGTACTCAATAGAGTCTCTATTACCAAGAGCCACAAAAATACTCCCTATGAGATCTTAAAGGGCAGAAAACCAAACCTGAACTATTTTAGGATCTTTGGTAGCAAGTACTATGTGATGAACAACAAAAAGTCCTATGTGACTAAGTTTGCTGCCAAATCCTATAAAGGGATTTTTTGGGTACAACCACTACAGTAGGGCATATAGAATCTACAACTTGATAAGTCAAGTTGTAGAAGAGTCATTTCATGTTGTCTTTGATTAATCAAACATGATTAACAGTGAGCTACTTAGCTCTTCTTCTAGTTTTGTAGGCATATAGAAGGTGATGGACAAGCTTACCATCAAGGAAGATGGTCAAGCAGTCCAGGATAAGGATGAGGATATGTGTTGTCCAGAGGGTGCACAAGACACAGAAGTTGTTGATGAAGTTCATACAGATGGAGCCACTAATGCTCAAGAAGTTGAAGCAAGGTTGCCTCAAGCTTTCAGGCATCTGAGAGACCATCTAGCATACCAGATCATTAGGGAGGCCAGCAAGGAGTGATGATAAGAAGCAGAAGCCTGAATACAGTCTTATACTCAAGTTTTCTATCACAAGTAGAGCCAAAGAAATTTGAAGAGGCCAACATAGACTAATTTAGGATTGGAGCTATGCAAGAGGAACTGAACCAGTTCAAGAGATGTAAGGTCTAGAAGCTATTTCTAAGACCACAAGGACATAATGTCATGGAGTCAAGTGAATCTACAGGAACAAACTTGATGAAATTGGCATTATTGTTAAGAACAAGGCTAGACTTGTGGCTGAAGGATATAGTCAAAAAGAAGGGATCGATTTTGATCAAACATTTACCCAGTATCCAGGTTGGAAGCTATAAGACTCTTCCTTGTATTTGCTGCCTACAAAGGTTTCAAAGTCTACCAGATGGATATAAAGTAAGCCTTCCTAAATGAGGACTTAAAGGAAGCGGTCTATGTTGAACAGCCTTCAGTTTTTGTTGACTCTAACTCTGTTAATTTTGTTTATAGACTTAGGAAAGCTCTATATGGGTTGAATCAAGCCCCAAGAGCATGATATGAGATTTTTTCTAGTTTCATCATTGATAATAAATTCTCAAGGGGGGAAATAGACAAGACCCTATTCCTAAGGGAATCTAAGAGCAAGTTTATCCTACTCCAGATATATGATGATGACATTATCTTTGGATCTACTGATGATAACCTTTGCAGAAAGTTTGCTAAACTTATGCAAGGGAATTTTGAAATGAGCAGAATGGGTGAGCTCAAGTTTTTCTTGGGACTCCAAGTTAGACAGACTGATGATGGCTTGTCCATATCACATTCAAAGTTCACCAGCAAGTTGATTAAAAATATATATATGGAGAGTGCCTCCACCATGAAAACTCCAATGGGGTCAAGTTTTCCTATAATCAAAGATGTAGCAGGGAAACAAGTTGATGAGAATTTGTATAAAGGGATAATTGTCCCCTTCTATATCTTACTGCTAGTAGGCCTAACATCATGTATGTTACATGTGTTTGTGCTAGGTATCAGGCCTGCCCATAAGAATCTGATTACTCTGCTGCAAATAGAATCTCGAGGTATCTTAAGTGCACACCAGATCTTGGCCTATAGTATCCTAGAATTAGGGATTTTGAACTAACAAGCTATTCAGATGCAGACTTTGCAGGCTGCAAAGAGGACAGGAAAAGCACTTCAGGATCATGTCAGTTCTTGGGAGGAAGACTAGTATATTGGAGCAGCAAGAAGCAAATAAGTGTTATAATATCAACTGCAGAGTCAGAGTACATTTCAGCAGGTAGCTGTTGTGCTCAATTGTTGTGGATTCAGCATCAGCTCGATGATTATAATATCCAAATAAATAGAACTCCTCTTTATTATGATTCTACTAGTGCTATTTCTATTGCTAGGAATCATGTCTCACACAGCAGGACTAAGCACATAGAAATTAGATATAAATTTATTAGGGAGCATGTGGAAATGGAAGACATTAGTCTAAAGTTTGTCCCCACAGACAAGTAAGTGGCTGATATCTTTACTAAGCCACTAGATGAAGTAAAGTTCAACAACTTCAAGTTTGAGTTGAGTATGTTGAACTTAGCATAGCTTCAGTTACTTCTTAGGATATTCTTGGCGAAGGATTTGTTCTTCTTGCAGGTGATGAAGACCTTAAGTGGCAATGGAGACAAAAGTGTCTATCAGGAACATGATGATAGAAGATGCTCCTATTGAGGGTGAGCAAGGCCAGAAACTTCATGAATAAGTACAGCAATTGCAGGAGTTGTTCTGGCCTAATAAAGAATGGAAGCTACCAGCTGCATCAGTTGGTCATTGATGCGTTGGACGGCAAGTGTACCGGTCGCACAAGTAATATAAAATGGGCGAATTTTCCCAAGTATCAATATTTAGGGAATACAGTAAGGTGGAGTTAATTTTGAGGAGGCCTGGAGATTGAAGTCCTTAGGTCGGAGTTAACGAATGGGGGGGTTTGATTATTTGCAGAAAAATAAAGTAAAATGCTACAAACTACTCCTATGCAATGTCGCTATACAATGCTTCGCTAGGAGGAATGGAAGACTAGTCGGGCCGCTATGAGCCGAATCACTGGGCGGATGGACGAGTAGGCTTGCGGAATAAGGGTCGAAAGCACCTCTTCGCTACGCACACCACTATCAATTGCTTGTGCAGCAATGTGGTGGAGGATGGATGGAAATAAAGGCGCACCTCAAGTAAATAACATAAATATGAAATCACATAGACATTATTTGATACAAATGTTTATCAAAATAAGCACAAATTCATCATATACAAGAGATCAACTATACTATCAACAATAAGAGAAGAAAAGTGTGCGAAATCGACCAGATCCGAAGTCTTGCTGAGGGTTCGCAGTAGGATTCATCGGGTTGTCAATCCGCATCCTTGCTCGGTCCTCAACTGCGTCCGGGGTAGAGGAGGCTGTCACTCACTCTCAATGGACCCGTCTTCTTTGTGTCACAAGCCGGTGGAGGATGGAACAAACTTCTCCTAGCTTGATGGAGAAAGCTAGGTCAAAACTCTTCTTTAAGCTCAAGGATGATGGAGGAGGCCGAGAGGAAGCTCCGGCTTGGATTTGGCGGTGAAAGCTTGCCCAAAGCACCTCCCTACGGTGCAAGATGAAGGGGAACGGCGGAACCCTTCCTCGGAGACAAAAACGACAAAGAAATGTCGAGCTCCCGAATTAGGACGGAACCTGCGTATTTGTAGATAGTAGAATATAATAATGCGCACGATCACGGGCGCATGACCAGTGGTCGTGCGCACTTTGGCCAGTGATCGTGCATATTAGCATGGCAGAACTCAAGAAGACTAGGATAATGCATACGAGCAGTGGCACACGACCGGTGGCTGTGTGCATTATGTCCAGTGGTCATTCGATTATCCCAGATAGAACCCCAGGAAAAACTGGAATCAATGAACAAGATCAGTGGCGCACGACCGATGATCGTGCGCACTATGTCTACTGGTCATGCGTTTTCCCCAGGCAGAATTTGGAAAACTGAAGATGAATGGGCACGATCAGCGACGCACGACCAGTGGTCGTGCGTAAAAAATTCAATGATCGTGCGTAGTATTCCTTCTTCCAAACACTCCCGGAACACGCACACGACCCCTGTACCAATAGGAAAAACAAATCACTTATATATGCTGACATTCCAAGCAATCATAGATGGAGTAAAATCAATAAAAGTACCAAAAATACACAACCACGGGCCTAACTGTGCACTTCTTATGAAAATAAAGATAAGATGAAATATATATGATAACGAACTAATAGTGATGTGCATGTGAAAGAAAACTAGCTCAGATCAGTCCGAAAATCACTATATAAATAGGACTCATCACACCCCCAAACTTACCTGTTTGCGCGTCCCGAGAAAACAAAATCTATGCAGACAGAAAAAATGATTTAGCTAACATAGAAATTGTGATATGGAGTACCATGCGAAGTCGCATGCTCGTATGCGTAAAAACATAAATAGAGGAAATTTCAGTATGCAAAATAGTTTATACTTTTCCCAATGCGTATCAAAATTTTATTACTACCCAAAAATAGAATCACGGTGAATCTTTTGGTTACATGTAGGAAGAAAGTAGGAAGGCCACTAAGGTGAGCTTTGTCAAAGACCGGGACTTAGGATCACCTCCAAAGGAATCCGCCAATGTCGGGGACCATATGCTTGCCCATTCACACTCTCTCCACGGGACTAATTCGACTCAAGCGTAAATCCGTAGGACTTTAGGATAAGAGATGGGGCTTGGGTTACGGTGAGGTAAACAAAGATAAACAGGAAGGCTACGCACCTAACCCAAATGAGCTATCATAAAAAGAATCCCTCTGCTAAGCAAAATACATGCGGGTACACCACACACCCAGACTTAACCTTTAACATATGGTTGTGTGCACCGCCTACTCCAACTACAATCACATCTCCAATAGGATTTTTAATCAAACTTTTTCTTTTCACTTTTTTTACAAATATTTTTTTCTTTTTATCATCTTTTTCTTTCCACAATCACAGCAAATATATACCTTGGAGCACAATGTAACACCCCTATCCGTCACATAGCATATAAAAGTTGGTCCGGCCAAAGCCCGACGCCATATACTACGGATAGACCGGTTGGTTACGCGTTGAAACCATTCAACCAATCACAACGTCCTACACCGCACCTAGCGGAAGCCATTATTAAGTTGCACAATTAAGAACCTTGCTAACATGAATGTCCACTGAACCAAAAACATAGGAATGTTGAATACACACAACAACTGACCTTAAGGCCTTATAATGTTTGCTTTAAAAAATGTCTTTCAAACCTCGGCACGCAGGTCGGCCATACATGAGATAAACGGGAAACATAAACAAGTTAGGCCTTCGAGGGTCGGCACAGCATCATGGGATTTAGCCCGCTATTTCCCGCTCGGCTCCGCAGCACCTGCAAGCCACAATCCACCGCCCGGTGGTAAACAAAATAACGGTTAGCAATGCTGACCAAATTATAACGAACCCGCCCCCAAAATCAGGGCGGCGATGCTCTTTCCCTGCATTTTATTCGTATAAGCATCAAAATAGTGTAAACACACTTCATCACAGGCGTAGGCTCGCACGGCCACACACCCTGTGCACTCAGGGCACATTCACGGCGGACCGGCCAACGTCACTTCAATTCAAGCCATAGACGTTCCAGTTCCACCACCGCCCCTTGGACAGCCAACCATATGAGCATTTTGCCTTCCTGTCCTTGGTCACGACAATTTAAGCCATAGACTGCCGAAGACCCTCATCCATGCCAACGGTTCCACCGAACAACATAGATCGGGTACGGTTCCGCCTGACCCGTGCTCACACCGCAATGGTAATTTAAGCCATATGCGCAGGTCAAGACTCACCGAGTCCCGTTTCCTCCACAATAATCACATAACCCGGTTATATTCACGTTGGCTCCCCGACCACAAGGTTGGCAAAGCACGCTTTGGCCCAGTTTTCCGGGTGCACCTTGGAGTTAGTCTCTAAGGCTCCCTGTTGCAATCTACCATGTATGAAACCCGAAAACGCCGAAACACCCGGAGTCTTCCCCGGTTAAAATGCAATGCAACATCACCGATCCAGACCAACTTGTCTGAATAGGCTTTACACACCGTGCCTATGCCCATTTACGCATACAGACTCTACACAAGGGGGACTTTACATATCTACCCAAGGGAACTCCTAAACTCTTCGCTCACTCCGAGAGAGGGCTTCCAATGCAAAGGAAAAGAGGGCTTCGCATGCCCTAGGATTAGAATCGTTACCCTTGCGTTTTTCCTCGGCGCAATGGAAATCCACTCGGATGAAAAGCACCACAATCTCCTTGCCTCCGCGAATCCAAAGATGGCTCGCGATTTGGACCTCCGAAGCTCCGTCGGTGACCGGATCTTGCCTTCCTCCTCCTCCTTGCTCTCCCCTCTCTCTAACCTTTAGAAAGAGAACCAAGGGGATGAAATAAGGGATTACAAACCCTATTTCCGAGTTTAAACTGCCATCACCAACCCCCAGTCGTCGGATCCCAACATAAGAAAACAAACGGCAACGATCGGGGCCTAAAATACAAAATCTGGGCCGAACACGGCCTGCGACACGCCCGTGTCTAGGGCCGTGTCGCCCATTCGTCATCTCGCCCGATGCTCCGACCAGCACACGGCCTTCGACACGGCCTCTAACACACCCGTGTCACATTTTACACGGCCGTGTCAAGACCCGTGTCACGCCCCGTGTGCAACTACAGACATTCTTTACCCGAGGAGGACACGGCCTGCGACACGGCACCCGACACGCCCGTGTCACATGTGACACGCCTGTGTTTATGCCCGTGTCATGGCCCGCGTGCATAACTTAGAAATCTCCCTAGCGTGACACACCCTAGGACACGCTCGTGTCCAAGGACGTGTGCCTCAACTCGACGATCGCCAATCTCCAAAACGTCGACCACACGACCCGTGCCCGAACACGCCTGTGACATGCCCGTGTCACGCCCGTGACACGCCCGTTACATGCCTGTGACATGCCCGTATCATCTGCTCCAAGTCCCAGACTTGCCTTAAAATATCACCCGTCCTTCTTTTGAGTATCAAGGTGTTACACATAACCACATTTTCATGATGAATATCACCACATCACACTCCAAAATGAAAATGTAAAACTATAAACTCGACTTGGGTGTGTGACTAGGATCTGCTATGAGGCTTTGGTGAAATAATGATGGAGATGAATTAAAAGAAGGGGTAGGCACAATGGGGATTAGAGAGGATAAGACGTTAGGAATGGTACAAAGCTCAACCAGGACAAAATGATGGCCTACATCACGCACACGCTTGACTAACCATGCACCAATGCTTTGAGAGTAGCTTGGGGCAAGTTCTTAGCCACCGATAAAGATGATCCTTCCTCCCGACTCGAGCAAAACGAGTCTAGTGACAGCTACACACATCCCTACACTACCGTTCGATTCATATCGGATTCACCAATTTTTGAGTATAATAAAGAGTATTTACGCAAATAGAAAAATATAAAACTATAAGCATACAAAAAAATTTAATCTACTCCAATTTCTACACGAGACAAGAGCACTCGACTAGGAGCACAGCAGGAGTCAACATTTTACTCCGTCTCACAATCCTATGCCAACACAATAATTTTCCCAAATCATACAAAAGAAATGAGTTTAACTCGCAGCACGCTAATAGCTAAGTACGCGCTCATGTAGGTACAGTGGTGTGTAATGCAATGAACTAATTAAAATAAAAATATAAAATCCTCTAGTATGCACATGAAATGTGCGTGTGCAAAAGGTAACTAATAATGGCTCTCCCCCTGACTTAAACTAAACTACACAACATATGATATTGAAATTAAAATCAGATAAAGACGAGGGAAGAGGTTACCCAATGCTCAGCCAATGAGTATACCAGAAGATGCTTGAAAAATAGAGGCAGTTCTGTCATATGAAGACTCGCAACCCCGCCAATATGAATTTGTCATGAACACCTGCAGGGGTGAGCTCCGCAAAAACAAAAGAAAAATATACAAAATACAAAGTAATACTAAAACTAAGATAGACATGAGAATAAATAAATAAAATACAGGAAATGAAAGATAAATGCTGGGGTTATTGTCCTCCCAGCACGACTTATTAAATTCTATACATTTCTAGCTAATGGGCCTATGAAAAGAAAAGTGCACAGGCAACTGTAACATTATCAGTTACGGTAACTGATACCATTACGGAGATAAAATAGTTACCCCCCCCCCCGTCCCAAATAATCATACTTGTTCCTCATAGGCAGAGGAAATAGGAAGTAAGATGAGGAGGAGCACTGGTCCTCGCTCATCTCACCACAAAATAAATCCTTATCCAGCACGATATCGTCTACAGGGAGACAGCAGGAGGAGAAAGCAATCAATGGAGCTTCCTCAACAGAGGAGGAATCAACCTCCTCGCAAAAGAGGATGCTATCATCGATGACTCGAGATGAAAGCTCCAATTCCTCCTAAAGCACCTACGAAGACTCAACCCGCACGGGCTCAGATATAGAAAGGGGATCAAGAAATAAAGAAGATGAAGAACTAAAATAATTGACAATAGGGGGAGTGGTCCAAGTCTCACTCCTAGCAGGATCCAAGAATAGATCATCATCGGTATCATCAACCGAATCACTAAAATAAGGAGTAGATAATTCTTGCGAAGAAAGCGGAGGAACAACAACATCAGAGAAAATATGTGATTGTTCCTCCGGGGGGTGAATCAATAAGAGGGGAAGAGAGCAAGGGGAGAGTCGGCATCACAATATCGCCACACCGAGCAGCAGAAATTCTGATGGCTATATCCATAACAGTCCCCCGTAGACAAGGTGGTTCTACGAATATATCATCAGAATAAGAAAGGGCAGCCAATTGAGAGGTAGATGGAATGAGTCGGATATCCGGCTCATCATTCTCCTCAAACTGGTGCTGAAATTCTATGCAATCTTTCAACACGTGGTCGGTGCTATGACAACACAAACACCATTTTCCATTACTCCTCAGTCCAGGTTAAACCGGAGAGAAATAAGAAAAAGGTGAAGGGGTAGAAGAGAAGTGACCATACGACTTGGGTATGGTGTATGAAGTACCATAAGAGGATTGTGCTCCATACACTGAACCACGAGAATTATGCTCATTATCTTCATTGGGGCACTCATCACTTCCATGCCTATAATCCTCGCACCATCTACAACGGATATTCATATAAAAAAACATGGTGCAACAAGAAAGAATTCACCAACAGAAATATTCTAAGCAAAAATTAACTACACACTAGCAGATAAAAGAGAAGGAATGCCTGCTACTGAAAAATTAAAACTAGAAAGGGAACAAATAAAAATAAGCAACAAAATTTAAAAATTAAAGCAAATAATAAACATGATCCGTACAAATGGAAAAGGGCTTCTATATCCAATCTCCCTCTCCAAAAACTCACACGACTGTGTTCCCTGGTAACAGCGCTGAAAACTTGATGCGCTGGAGGGCAAGTGTACCAGTCGCACAAGTAATATAAAATGGGAGAATTTTCCCAAGTATCGATCTCGAGGGAACACAATAAGGTGGAGTGAATTTCGAGGACTTGAGAATGAAGTCCTTTGGTTAGAGTTAACAAAGGGGGGCTTTGATTGTTTGTGGAAAAATAAAATAAAATGCTACAAACTACTCCTATGCAATGCCGCTATGCAATGCTTCGCCAAGCAGGATTGAAGACTAGTCGGGCTGCCATGCGCCGAATCACTGGGCGGATGGACGAGTAGGTTTGCGGAATGAGGGTCGAGAGCACCTCTTCGCTACGCACGCCACAAGCAATTGCTAGAGCGTCAATGTTGTGGAGGATGGATGGAAATAATGGCGCACCTCAAGCAAATAACAAAAATATGAAATCACATATACATGATTGGATACAAATGTTTATCGAAATAAGCACAACTTCATCATATATAAGAGATCAACTATACTATCAACAACAAGAGAAAAAAAGTATGCGAAATTGACCGGATTCGAAGTCTTGCTGAGGGTTCACGGTAGGATTCATCGGGTTTTCAATTCACGTCCTAGCTTGGTCCTCAACTATGTCCGAGGTGGAGGAGGCTGTCACTCACTCCCAATAGACCCGTCTTCTTCGTGTCACGAGCTGGTGGAGGATGGCACAAACTTCTCCTAGCTTTATGGAGAAATCTTGGTCAAAACACTTCTTGAAGCTCAAGGATGAAGGAGGAGGCCGAGAGGAAGCTCCTGCTTGGATTTTGCGGTGAAATCTTTCCCGGAGAGCCTCCCTACGGTGGAAGATGAAGGGGAACGGCGGAACCCTTCCTCAGAGACGAAAATGGTGGAGAAATGTCAAGCTCCCAAATTAGGGCAAAACCTGCGTATTTATAGACAGCATGAAAAAACAATGCGCATGATCACGGGCGCACGACTAGTGGTCATGTGCACTATGGACAGTGATCATGCGTATTGGCATGGCAAAACTCAAAAAGACTGGGATAACACGTACAAGCAGTGGTGCATGACCGGTGGTCGTGCGCACTATGTATAGTGGTCGTGCGATTATCCCAGACAGAACCCCAGGAAAAACTTGAATCAATGCACACAATCAGTGGCGTACGACCGATGGTCATGCGCACTATGTCCAGTGGTCGTGCGTTTGCCCCAGGTAGAATTTGGAAAACTGAAGACCAGTGCACACGTTCAGCGGCGCACGACCAGTGGTCGTCCGCAATAAATTCAATGATCGTGCACAGTATTCCTGCTTCCAAACACTCCCGGAACACGCTACACACCCCTGTACCAATAGGAAAAACAAATCACTGATATGTGCAGACATTCCAAGCAAACATAGAAGGAGTACAATCAATAAAAGTAACAAAAATACACAACTACGGGCCTAAGTGTGCACTTCCTATAGAAATAAAGATAACATGAAATTTATATGATAACGAACTAAAAGTGAAGTGAATGTGAAAGAAAACTAGCCAAGATGAGTCTGAACATCACTATATAAATAACACTCATCAGTCATCTGCAATCAGCTAGGGGGAGAACATAAAAGAATTCAAGTACCTCCCTGACTATCTGAAGAAGTCAAAAAGGGGGAGAGAAAGGATTGATTAATCTCAAGAAAGGATTGATCAAGCTCAAATATGGCAGAAAAATAGGGGGAGGAAGTTATAGAGACAGAAAATACAGCAAAATAGGGGGAGTAGGTAACCCTCCAGGGGAGTAAGTAACCTTAATCTAATTAACAATAATATGTTATTGTTGCATATATAGTGTGTATGTCCTTGACTAAGTAATTTGATCAATGGTTTTGACATCTTCGAATAGGGAGAGATTGTTGGGTCCATTGATCCCAATAACCTTGATTTAAGGAAGTCAAACATGTCAATGATATACACATTGTTGAATTTGATTTGTGTGTAAGTTCATGCATGTAGGTTAGTCCTTGTCACATTGATTGGACAGATGGTCAGAAAGTTGAGGGCTGGATAGATGAAAAGTGACTAAATCCACATGCGTTGAGTAAAGACAGTTCACTAAATGCCATAGCATCAAAGGAGCTGAATATAGTAGGATCTGTCAAAGCTTCAACAATGGAAGACAAAAAATTGGCTAAGTCTACAGGCATTAAGTGATGTCAGCTCACTCAACACCAGGTAGTAAATTCGTCGAGTAAAGCTGCCTCAATCAAAGCCCCGAAGTTTCTGGCAAAGAAAAATTAGCCAAGTCCAGAAGCGTTGAGTGAAGCCAGTTCACTCAACGCCATACCGATTCTCTCAACGCTATACTGTATATTAGTTGAGTAAAGCATAGTATGTCAAATCTACAAGTTTTCTAGCAAAGGAAAAGATTCTAGGTCCAGAAGAATTGAGTGAAGCCAGTTCACTCAACGTCATGCTGTTTCTATCAAAGCCAAAGAAGATAGACAGAAAAATCTTTCTAAGTCTAGATGCGTTGAGTGAAGTCAGTTCAATCAACGCAACATGATAGATATGTTGAGTCATACTCAAGAAGTCAAAGCTAGAAAGAGTGATAGGATTTGACTAAGTCCAGAAGCATTGAGTGAAGCCAGTTTAATCAACGCCTAGTCAAAAGATGAGGCTGAGGCAGGAAGCGTTGAGTGAATTCAACACACTCAACGCATCCATTCAGAAGAAAAGTTTCTAAGTACAGAATTTTTGAGTGAAGACAGTTCACTCTATGCCTCAGCAGTTTGTAGAGTTCAGAAGGAACTAAGGAAAATGGCATTAAGTGAAGGCCAACCACTCAACGCTCTCAATGCCATAGATGCAGAAAGAGCTGAAGAGTAAGCTAAGTCCAGAATCGTTGAGTGAAACTAGTTCACTCAACGCACTCAACGCTTGGAGTGATTCTATGAATTTGGCAAAGTCCAGGATGGCTGATGTCAGCAAAAGTCAACAAAGTCAACGCAGTTCAAATTCTTTGCAGGAAAGCTGCAGTATGCCTTTAGTGGCGCTGGCGGACAGCTATTGTTGTTTTCTGCAAATGGAAGGTGGTAACTAGTCCTTTTTGGCTGGGCCCACAGTACAAAGAGTCGTTGATCAACTGACTATAAAAGGATAAAATTTGCTGAAAGGAAGAATCTTTTAGGGTTTTCTAATTATGCATTACGACGGAACATCATTGTCTTCCTCGCCATTATTGACGAGCTTAAAGGTTTTGTTTTGATCAGTGAATCTAAAAATGACAAGAGTTAGTTGTTGCAATCTACATCTGCGTTAGCAGGTTCTGAAGCTATTTCTCAGAAGAAAGAAGAAGAAGGGGTTGATGATGTATCCACAGTAATTGAGCACAGCAGCTACCTGCTGCAATGTACTCTGACTCTGCAGTGGAGATAGCAATACTAGTCTTCTTCTTGCTGCTCCATGACACCAGTCTTCCACCTAGGAATTGACATGTACTAGTGGTACTTTTCCTGTCTTCCTTGCAGCCTGCAAAATCTACATTTTAAAATCCACTTAGCTCAATATCTCTATTCCTAGGGTACAATAGACCAAGATCTGGTGTCCCCTTAAGATACCTTAAAATTCTCTTGTTAGTAGAATAATCAGATTCTTTAGGGCATGCCTGATACCTAGCACAGACACATGTAGCATACATGATGTCAAGCCTACTAGCAGTCAAGTATAGAAGGGAGCCAATTATCCCTCTACACAAAGACTCATAAACATGTTTACCTGCCTCATTTTTGCCTATAGGCATACTTGACCCCATTGGAGTTCTCATGGTGGAGGCATTCTACATACCATATTTCTTAATTAACTCTCTTGTGAACTTAGACTGGGATATGGATAAGCCATCATCAGTCTATCTTACTTGGAGTCCCAATAAGAATTTTAGCTCACCCATGCTAGTCATCTCAAACTTCCCTTGCATAATTTTAGCAAACTTCCTGCAAAGGTTGTTTTCAGTAGATCCAAAGATAATGTCATCGACATATATCTGGACTAGGATGACCTTGCCCTTAGATTTCCATAGGAATATGGTCTTATCTATTTACCCCTTTAGAATTTGTTCTCAATGAGGAAAGTAGACAATGTTTCATACCATGCTCTAGGCGCTTTCTTCAACCCATATAGAGTTTTCTTAAGCTTATAAAAAAAAAATAGGAAAGTGTGGATCTACAAAACCTGGTGGCTGATCCACATATACTTCCTCTTTTAAGTCTCCATTCAGGAATGCAGACTTCACATCCATCTAGAAGTCTTTGAATCCTTGATAGGCAGCTAAAGAAAGGAATAACCTTATTACTTCAAGCCTTGCTACTGGGACAAATGTCTGGTCAAAATTTATTTTTTCTTCTTACATGTATCCTTATGCCACCAATCTGGCCTTATTTTTGACAATAAAGCCATTCTCATCTAGCTTGTTCCTGTAGATCCACTTTGTTCCTATGATATTATGTCCCTTTGGTCTTGGAACCAGCTTCAAAACTCTACACCTTTTGAACTGGTTCAGCTCTTCCTGCATATCTCCAATCCTGTAAGAGTCTTTGATAGCCTCTTCAAGCTTCTTAGGCTCTATTTGAGATAGGAAGCTTGAACATAAAGCTATGTTGATGCTCTTACTCCTTGTCTGGACTCCATTTCTTGCATCACCTATAATTTGGTGTGCTGGATGGTCCCTCAGATGTCTCTCAGCTGGAGGTATTCTTACTTCAGCTTGCTGTTCTGCATTGTTCTTAGCTGACTGATCTTCAATGTCTTCAGCTGACTATACTGCATTATCTTTAGCTAACTATTCTTCATCCTCAACTTGTGAGTCTTGAGCTCCACTTGGGCAGCACCCATCTTCTTCCTTATCTTATCCTGCTAGACCCACTTCCCTGATGGTAAGCTTGTCCATCACATCCTTTAAACCTGTAGAACTAGAAGAGGTGCTTGGCAGCTCACAATTAATTAGGTTTGACTCATCAAAGACAACATGTACTGATTCTTCTACAACTTGAGTAGTCAAGTTATAGAACCTATATTCCTTACTATTATTATTATACCTAACAAATATCCCTTCTTGGGACTTGGAAGATATAATTACCCTAGACAATCCAACGTGACGATGTCACGACTTTGCTCTAGGCAATGCTACCGGGCTGCAGCCCAAGCACCCCAACCCCTCTCCATCCCACAGGCAGGTTTTTGCTGGCCACAACCTCCCTTTGATAAGTGAACTCTCTAGTTAAGTTAGGTCGTACTACTCCAGCCCGAGCATGCTTAACTATGGAGTTCTTTCAACTCTCATCACCAACTGAGCTTCTGGGAAGTACCCGTATGACCCAACTTAACTAGAGAGTTCGCTCATCAAAGGGAGGTTGTGGCCACCAACTACCCGCCTGTGGGCTGGAGATGGGTTGGGGTGCTTGGGGTTCTTGGGCTGCAGCCCGATAGCATTGCCTAGAGTGGAGCCATGACATCATCACGTTGGATTGGCTAGGGTCATTACAATAAAAGTGCACATTTTATTGTAATGACCCGGGATTTGGCCCAGAGCCCCCCATGGCATCGCAACTGGGCTGCAGCCCAAGCACCCCAACCCCTCTCCAACCCACTGTCGAGTTGTTGGTGGCCACAGCCTCCCTTTGATGAGCGAAATCGATGGTTAAGTTGGGTTGTCCGGGGACTTCCCAGGAGGTAACCCATGCCAGTACTAATCTCGCCCAAGCACGCTTAACTATGGAGTACCTTCACTTATCATCACCAATTGAGCTGTTGTAACACCCCAATCCAAATTTGGAGTTCAGGCTGGGTGATACGGCCGTATCCCAGGGCATATCTAGCATTATGTACTCAAGTGGGTCTCGAGTAGGGCTCGAGTGAGCCTTGAGTGTGTCTCGAGTGAGGCACACGGCCAGGGATACGGGCGTGTCCCTAAGCATGTCCTTCACTGTGTTGCGATATGGCTAGGGACACGGGCATATCCTAGGCCGTGTCCTGCTTGTGTTGGTAGCCAGGCTGAGTCAGGTGAGGAACACAGCCTGGATCCTAGGCATGTTCTAGTTGACACGGGCGTGTTAATGTTGACACGGGCATGTCAATGTTGACACGGGAGTGTCAATGTTGACACGGGCGTGTACTGGTTGACACGGGCGTATCAGGTGCTTAATACAGGCGTGTCTAAGCCCGTGTACTGGTCTGGATGGAGTCGGTTCTTTAACTGCTTAGGGAACACGGCCTGTGAAATGGGCGTGTCACAAGCCGTGTCAGCCCAAAAATAGATATTTGAGGGCAGATTGTGGCCGTCCATTTCCTTCATCCTGGATCCTATGGTCCAAGTTCCTTCCTGCTGTTATAATGTCGAGGAGTGAGAGATAAACTCTCATTTTATGTTGGCCATTCTCTTTCTAAAGAGAAGAGAGAGAGGAGAGCAAGGAAGGAAGAAGGGGAAGGTTTCCGGCCGCCGTAGGAGCTTTAGCGGTCTGACTCGAGATTCGACGCCAGTGTCGTGGAGTCAAGGTCGTCGTGGTGATTTCCAACAGGCCTGTTTGTCATGGCTCTGAAGCGATCGTCAAGGGAAACGATCTCCTTATTGGACAAATGAAGTCCTACTTTATGCATGTGCATGGAATCCTCCACCAAGAGGTGGAAAGCGTAAGCGATTCCAGCGGGTTTAGTCTGCATCTAGATCGGGAAATGTGTAGTACGGAATAGGCATGTTGTGTGAAGCCCATCTGGACGGGTAGTCTAGATTTGTGATGTTGTGAACCAGAGAAGAATCTGTATATATAACCAGTAGCTTGCGGAGATTGTGAGGACTCTTGTGAATTGTGGTAAGGAAGCTTTGCATAGCTCCTTTGGTTGTATTCCCTGCACGAGCTGGATGATGGATTGGAAAGCGGCACTGTGTGCCTGTGTTATGAGAGATGGATTATAGGTACCTCTGAGTGGGATTGGCGTGAGAGGTATCCAACAGGGTTTTGGAGGCTGATGCCCATGGACAACAAGTTAAGAACCTCAGAGTGGGATGGGCCACCCAACAAGTTCAGTGTAGGATGGTTGTGAGAGGTCAGTTGGTAGCACTTCAAATGGGGGGTTGCGGGCCTTCCTGGCGTGTTGCACTATGTACGTAGGTCGATCTATCGTGCTCACTAGTTGTCGTGAGGTGAACGCCTCTGAGTGGGTTGGGTGTGTGTGGTCTTCAGCGTGTATTTGGAGGCTTTTCCCAGCCAACAAGCTAATAACCTTTAACTAGTGGTGGGACCTGGAGGTTTTCGGTACACCGTAAACGTGCCCTGAGTGCATGGATTGTCTGGCATGAAGGCTGGCGTTTGTTTTGTTTTTGTGGTAGATATATATTTTGTGATTGTAATGCATGCAGGGAAGGAACCACTGCCCCGAGTAAGGGGTAGGGTCTTTATAATTGGTCAGCCGAATGCTGGCCGTTGCTTTGTTTATAAACCTTGGGGTGGACATCCATATGTAGGTGTTGCCCTTGCTGGTGCTGACTTGGATTTAGCGGGCTGAAGCCCTTGTTACTGTTGTTGCTTGTAGGCCCAAGAAGGCCGTGCAAAGAATTGGATTTCATGTGTGTCCGGCCTGCGTGCTGATGTATGAAACCATCTTCTGTAAAGAGAAACATGTAAGTCCTTAAGGCCGTGAGCATTTGTGCTTTTGTATACATTCCTAGTGGTATATATAAATGTGTCATTTATATATGTAGTGTACATTCATTGGTTGAGTTCTTGCAAGTAATAAGCTTCAACTAGAATGCTCTAGGTTAGGGTGCGATGGTGTTTTGGTATTAACCTGTGACCTCGCCGTCTGTTTATGGCATATAGTGTGGGGCCCTTGCCGGACCTTCTATTATATGTTATTTAATGAGTGGAGTCATTAGATTTTGGTATCATCTTGTTTTGGTCTTCCTATTTCGAATTCGTGGTAGAATTCATTTGTGGGGTAGCGAGCACGTATAAGTGCGAACCATTTTAACACTAATGAACTCAAGAATGTCCACTAGGAATGTGAGCGTGTATATTAGGCATGTTTGCCAACTTCGTTTGGAGGTTAATGATGTCTTTTTCATATATAGGTGACAAGGAGTGGAGCTGGGCAGTCTGAACCCCAGCGTTCCGATGAGAGTGCGGTACCAGCTGAGGTGCCCACACCTCCTACTTCTGCGGAAACCATACGCTTAGTTGCGGAGGCGGTATTTTCCATGTTTCTGACATAGACTATTTGGCAGGCAAGGCCTGCAGTGGAGCTAGTAAAAGTTGGTGCGAGGCAAGAGCGTATTGAAGCTCGGATTGACGAGCAAGCGGCTGACGAGCAAATGAAGCGGTTTAGGGAGTTTCATCCACCTACGTTTGTTGGGGCGAATTCCCTAATGCAGGCGGAGGAATGGCTCTCAAGAGTGAAGTGGATCCTGACAGCGATCAGGACTGAGGAGGGTCAGAAGGTTACTTTAGCCACTTTCCTGCTGGAAGGAGAGGCGAGGCTTTGGTGGGATGAAGTCGAATTGCACCAATTGGCAGGCAGAGGCCTAGGGGAGCTATCGATGGAGGAATTATCCAGATTGTTCTGGGCAAAGTATTTGCCAGTATCACGGCGAATTGCAATAGAGAATGAGTTCCAACATCTGGTGCAGGATGAGAGCACTATTGATAATTACCTGCATGAGTTTATAAGCCTAGGATGCTATGCGGGGTCTACTTTTGCGGAAGAAGTGCGGAAGACGAATAGATTCTATGAGGGACTTCGTGATGAGCTGAGGTTGGCACTCCCGTGTTCGGTGAACCAAGGCTTCCAAGAATTAGTAGATAAGGCCTGTGCGCTGGAGAGGGTTTTGAAGCGGGTGCGGGATAAGAAGAACTTGGCGGTGGAAAAGCAGGAGTTCAAAGTTCCGCAGTCAGAATAATCGTAGGTTAGGAAACGGGACAAGAAGAGGTTCAGGCCTGCTAAACAAACTTCTTCGGATGTTGTTTCGGGAGCAACGTATGGTCAAGGACGTGTGGATACACATATATGTTTTAATTTAATAAAACATATATGTGTAGGAACCGCAAAAGTCAAATCGTGAAGTCCAGCAACCTCGCGTGTATAATCTAGAGTTATAGGAGGCCGTCAAGCGGATTTTGAAGGACGCGGACGAGCATAAATAAGAGACAGAGTGTACTTTACTGTTGTTGTATTGTAAAGTTGTATGTATATTTGTAAAAACCAATTGTTTGTGTGATGTCGTGTGGCGAGACAAGTTGCGGCCTCTGAGCTCTAAACCCGGATCGTTTTGTGTATATTTGCAACAAACGAATTGTTGTGTTTGAGCTAATTTTCGGGATGAAATTTCTATAAGGTGGGGAGGGTTGTAATACCCCAAATCCCAATTTGTAGTTCAGGATGGGTGACACGGCCTATGACACGGGCGTGTCCCAGGGCATGTCCAGCTCTGTGTACTATAGTGGGTCTCGAATAGGACTCGAGTGTGTCTCGAGTAAGGCACATGGCCTGGGACACGGGCATGTCCAAGGCATGCCCTTCACTGTGTTGCGACACAGCCAGGGACTTGGGCGTGTCCCAGGCCGTGTCCTGCTCGAGTTGGAAGCCGAACTGAGTAGGATGAGGAACACATCCTGCATCCCAGGCGTGTTCTGGTTGACACAGGCGTGTCAATGTTGACACGGGCATGGTGATAACCCGTGTCCCTTTCGAGATGGTTGATCTAGTGTCGATTGAGGGACACGCCCCTCAACACGGGCGTGTACTGGTTGACACGGGCGTGTCAGATGCTTGACACGGGTGTATCTAAGCCCGTGTCCTAGTCTGGATGGATTTGGTTCCTTAACCGCTTAGGGAACACGGCCTGTGACACGGGCCATATCACAAGCCATATCAGCCCAAAAAATAGATATTTGAGGGCAGATCGTGGCCGTCCATTTCCTTCATCCTATATCCTATAGTCCAAGTTCCTTCCTGTTGTTATAAGGCCGAGGAGTGAGAGATAAACTCTCATTTTATGTTGGCCATTCTCTTTCTAAAGAGAAGAGAGAGAGGAGAGCAAGGAAGGAAGAAGGAGAATGTTTCCTGCTACCGGTGGAGCTTCAGTGGTTAGACTCGTGATCCGAGGTCAGCGTCGTAGAGGCAAGGCCGTCATGGTGATTTCCAACCGGCTAGTTTGTCATGGCTCCGAAGCGATCGTCAAGTGTAACGATCTCCTTCTTGGACAAGTGAAGTCCTACTTTATGCATGTGCTTGGAATCCTCCACCAAGAGGTGGAAAGCGTAAGCGATTCCAGCGGGTTGAATCTGCATCTAGATCCGCAAATGTGTAGTACGCAATAGCCATACTATATGAAGCCCATCTGGACGGTAGTCTAGATTGGTGATGCAGTGGACCGGAAAAGACTCCGTGTATATAACGAGTAGCTTGTGGAGATTGTGAGGACGCTTATGAATTGTGGTAAGGAAGCTTTGCATAGCTCCTTTGGTTGTATGCTCGGCATGAGCTGGATGATGAATTGGAAAGCGGCATTGTGTGCCTGTGTTATGAGAGATGGATTATGCATACCTCTGAGTGGGATGGGCGCGAGAGGTCTCCAAAAGGGGTTTGGAGGCTGATGCCCATGGCCAATAAGTTAAGAACCTCTAAGTGGGATGGGTCACCCAATAAGTTCAGTATAGGATCATTATGAACGGTCGGTAGCACTGCAAATTGGGAGTTGCGGGCCTTCCCGGCATGTTGCACTATGTGAGTAGGTCGATCTTTAGTGCTCACTAGCTACCGTGAGGTGAACGCCTTTGAGTGGGTTGGGTGCGTGAGGTCTCCAACGTGTGTTTGGAGGCTTATGCCCAGCCAACAAGCTAATAACCTCTAACCGGTGGTGGGACTTGGATGTTTTCGGTACACCGTAAGCGTGCCCTGAGTGCACGGAGCGTCTGGCACAAAGGCTGGCATTTGTGTTGTTGTTGTGGTAGATATATTTATGTTGTAATTGTAATGCATGCAGGGAAGGAACCACTGCTAAATGTTGACCGTTTCTTTGTTTATCACCCTTGGTGGTTGGACCTAGAGTTTTTTGGTACACCGTAAGCGTGCCCTGAGTAATGGATACGATCGTTATAATTGGTCAGCTAAATGCTAACCGTTGCTTTGTTTATCACCCTTGGGGTGGACATCCATATGCAGGTGCTGCCCTTGCTGGTGCTGACTTGGATTGAGCGGGCTGAAGCCCTTGCTTCTACTGCTGCTTGTAGGCCCTAAAAGGCCGTGCGAAGAATTGGATTTCATGTGTGGCCGGCCTACGTGCCGATGTATAAAACAAACTTTTGCAAAGAGAAACATGTAAGGCCATAAGGCCGTGAGCGTTTGTGTGTTTGTATACATTCCTTGTGTTATATATAAATGTGTCATTGATATATGTAGTGGACATTCATTGGTTGAGTTCTTGCAAGTAATAAGCTTCTGCTAGAATGCTCTGGGTTAGGGTGCGATGGTGTTTTGGTATTAACCTGTGACCTCGCCGTCTGTTTGTGGCATATAGTGTGGTACTTCGGCCGGACCTTCTATTATATGTTATTTAACGGGTGGAGTCATTATAGAAGAGAATTTCATCATATAGGAATTACCATTGTTTAGAATATAGAACTTGCTACAAAAAATCCTGAAGTAGGATAACTTTGGTTTTCTGTCTTTCAGAATCTAATATGGAGTCTTCTTCTGGCTTTTGGTGATGGAAGCCCTGTTAAAGACATGACATGAAGTGTTTAGTGCCTCAGCCAAGAAATATTCTTGGAGAAATGTGTCACTTAATAAGGTTTTACCTGTCTCTATGAGAGTTCTGTTTTTCCTCTCAGCAATCCCGTTTTGCTGGGGTGTTCTAGGAGAGGAGAACTCTTGATGAATCCCAAGCCCTTCACAGAATCTTATCATGCATTCAGACTGAAACTCAGTCCCATGGTCACTTTTGATTTTGACCACAGTATTATTAAGTTCATTTTGAATTTGCCTAACAAATATCTAGAAGACATAAGGGGTTTCAGATTTCTTCATTAGAAAGAACACCCAAGCAAATCCAGAAAAGTCATCAACAACTACAAGGGTGTAAACTTTCCTACCTGGACTATTGACTAGAATAGGACCAAATAGATCCATATACAGGAGGTATTGACACCTCACTGAGTCTTTGTTATCAAGGCTCTGGAAGGAGGTCCTAGTCTGTTTGCCCTTTTGGCATGCTAAGAAGATACCCTCCTTGATGCACTTCACCTTACGACCATTTCTCACTAACTCTTCACTAAAGAGTTTGTCTATGGTTTTGTAATTCAGGTGAGCTAGCCTCTTGTTCCATTGGACACAATGTGAAGCTTTCTCATCTACAACTAGGCATATAGGAGAGTCCTTACTCTCACAAACAAAATTGAGACAATAGACATTTCCTTTCCTAGTGCCTGTCAAAATGACCCCTTGGTCACTTGACCTCCTAATTTGGCACTCATCCTTGAGGAAAGAAATTTAATAGGCAAGATCACATAGTTGGCTTATGTTTATCAAGTTATGTTACAAACCTTTCACATAAGCTACTTGTGTGATAGTGATTATGCCATTAGATATCTTACCAAACCCTTTGGTTACTCCTCTTTCTGAGCCACCAAAGATGACTTTGGGTCCATTTTCAACTGGAGTGTACTCCTTTAGCATGCTCCTTGTTCCAGTTATATGCCTAGAACATTCACTGTCCAAGTACCATATAGGGGTATGACCACTTGGACTCACCTTGCTAGGGCCAGGATGCTCCTGGCTGGGTCCTTCCTCAATCAAATCCATCAACCCAAGGCAATGGCTGACTTCTTCTCCTTCTTCAGATCTGGCAGAATCATCAGCTTCTCCATTGATAGCAGCAAACATCTCTAAGAAGTCTGCTTCTACAGATTCTTCTTCAGTAGTAAATAGCCCAATGTAGGCTTCAGCTTCATCTACCACTTCTAACTCTGATGATGAGGAGTCAGTCCAGCTCTTTTGCTTCTTTACATAAAGGACTTCTCCATCACGCCCTTCTGTTGATGTTCCTTCTTTCCACCAGCATCCTTTCTTTTGATAGGACAGTCGGCTATGATATGCCCTGGCTTGCTGCAATAATAACACACCACTTTAAAAGAAGTATGTTTACTTGGTTTAGATCCATCCCTGTCCTCTTTACGGGATTTCTTCTTGCCCTTGTAGTAATCTTCCTTGGGATAAGAAGAAGAGGATGGCCTACTTCTCTAGTGCTTCTTCTTCATAACTTTCTAAAATTGCCTAGAGAAGGCAGCAAAGTCTTCATCAGAAATATGACAGTCTGATGTGTTTGTTTCTGAGCTTTCTGACTCAGAATCAGTAACTCTCCTTGGTGGAGAAGGAATCATTCTCCTGCTCTTCCTTATGGCTTTAGATATGAAGGCCACTGACTTATCTTTGACTGTAGACTTACTGATTTTCTCCTCCATCTTTCTAGCAATCACCTACATTTCATAAGACAGCAGCTTTCCAAAAAGGGTTGGTGGTGGAGTGTCTGCAAGTCTGGCCACTTCTCTGATGGCACAAATTTTTGTGTCCCTGTCTTTAGTTAAAGACCTGATAAAATTGTCATTCAATTCATAAGTGGTGAAGACTCTACCATATATCATAAGATCATTCACAATTCTGAAAAACTTCTCATAGAACTCAGCTATGTCATCTGACTTGTTCTGCCTGATGTTTTCATACTCTTGATTGAGCATGGACTTCTTGTCCTCCCTCACTTCTTCAGTCCCCTCCATGTAGACAACTAATGTGTCCTACATCTCCTTAGATGTCTTGCAGTGGACTAGATTTTGCAAGGTTAAGTCATCTATGGCACTAACAATAATGTTTTGTGTCCTCTTATCCAATGTAGCTAAGATAATTTCATCTTTAGTCATCTTAGAATACTGCTTTGGAGTCAGCCGATTTGCATCAAGGACTGCTGTCTTCATTGGGATAAAGCATCTTTCCTATACTGTGATGTATATCCTAGGATCAGATGCTTCCATGAAAAGTTCGACCCTTTCCTTCTAGATTCCAAAGGTCTCTTTCCTACAAAGAGGAAGTTTCATGGATCCAAGTTCTTTATGATTCTCACTTGAACCCATTTTGGCCTTTTGATAGCTGCCCCTAGAGATCAACTCAGACTGTTAAGTCTATCTTGAGTAACCTCCCTTTGATACCACTTGAAAGTCTTAATTTCAAGAACAACTAAACACCTAGAGGGGGTGAATAGTTCATATTTAAAAACTTAGACAACTTATAGATTATCTGAACACAGCAATCTATACACAACAATCACAACACACACAGCACAGAACACAGCAAATTTATAGTGGTTTCCCAATTGATGTGTACATCCACTTTCCCCCTTATCATATCTAGAAGTATACTAGATTCGGCCAAACTTCGTTCTAACTTTCTCAGATCCTCAGATCTTACAACTCAAAGTCTAACCAGCTCCTAAAACTTATGTGCAATCCCTACCACTCAGATCACCAAGATCATAGAGCTTGCATTCTTCCCAAGAACTCTACCTCGGAGTGACTCCACACTCTTACAGCTTAAGCAATCCTGCCCTACCTCAGTGTGAATCCACACAGTTACAACTCAGGAAACTCCTGCCCTACCTCAGCCTTTATAACACAGGCTTACAACTCAGGCCTTAGCCTTACCACTCAGATTCAAAATGAATCTTACACAGAATATTCAAGATAATGAATTACACACACCAGAGAAAATTCTCTGTGCCTGACTACCTGGACCGAGCATATATCAGCCCTAACTTTGTCTTCACATCAACAAGATGATACAGCGATCTTGAAAAGATGCCCAACTTATTCTGGAATCGACTAGAAGATGAATCTGCTTCTTCTTCTTAAGAAATATCTTTCGATCTGGAATGAACAAGTTTCAACCATTCCTTCTACTTTGATCCAGCGAATTGATCTTAAGATTTGGGCTCGGCTTGGATCGAGAAGATAAGTTCAGCTAGGACTCGCCTAAGCTGCATCGAATCTGAACTTTGTTGACTTATTGACTTTGCTGAGTCAGCATCATTCTGGACTTAGCCAAAATCAACTAGCTTTTCTCAAATCTTGCGTTCGACGAACTTCATGCTCAGCTCGACGAAATTTGAGCTCAGCTTGATGAAACAATGAAGCTGAGATTAATGAATTCTCTCAGCTGATTTCTTTCTTTAGGTGAAGGATGAGGTCGACGAAATCTGTGCTCAGCTTGACGAAACAGTGAAGCTGAGATCGACGAATTCTCTCAGCTGAGTTCTTTCTTCAGGTAAAGGTTGAGGTCGGCGAGGAAGGCATTCTTAATATCAGTTTTGACTGAGTTCTTTCTTCAAAAAGTCTTTGACAGGATAACCTTGAATCAACGCTTCTAGCTGTATGGCGTTGAGTGAGTTGAGCTCACTCGATGCTTCTGGTCTTAGCCAGAGTTCTGCCTTTATAATACTATCAGTTTTGACTGTCTGCCTTCTCTCAGCACTATTTGCTGAATGGCGTTGAGTGAGCTTTCCTCACTCAACGCTTTTTGATTTAGGTTTTTTTTGAGTTTCCAGCTCTACCTTGAGCCCACCTGTCATTGTCTCTTGAACTAGCTGTCAAATAATTATGACAAAGACTAACCTGTATGCATAAACTTAACCATACATCAAATACAACTATGTTTATCTCATTGACATGTTCGAAATCATCAAATCAGGTTCATTGGGATCAATGAACCCAACAATGACATAGCATCATCATTGCATATAACCCTTGACACCCATTATATAAATTGGTATGGGACATTTTATACAATAGGCATTGCAAAACGACCCCTTGGTCTATAGGTTTGTATAGGCAATCCTATTAGTCATGGTTACTTATTTAGTTTACCTTCTCATACTACACTTGCTCACTTGTTCATGTGTATAATTATACTGCTTACCTACTACTGCTTACAAATACTCTCTCTGTTTGTGAACTCATGATAGACTAGTTCTGTCGCCAGCTGCTTACCTTGTTACTCTCCACCTTGATTACCTTCCCTTTCTTTCTCCCCACTCGGTGCCTAGGAGCCATGGGGGAGGGGTGGGGGATGATAGGACTTAGTCTTTTAGACTAACGGTCATTGACCAATTCATTTTAGGGGATCGTGGGGCCGAACCAGGAGATGCAGCCCCAGAGGTCGGTGCGTTTGGAGACGGGACAGTCTAGTACTGGAGTTCAGGCAGCAGGGACAGTGAGTCCCGATCATTAGTAGATATTATAGATTTACTTCCGCGATTGAGTGATTTGTAGTGAGGGTTTTGATGTATCAGGTAGGAGCCCTCTTTAGTACATTGCTTTATCATTTCTGTGTACTCTCCCTTCGTGGAGAATTATTTATATATATGTGATTCTAGTGGACTAGTTTCAATTTACTCATGTACTAATTATACTTTTACTCTTCTCTTATACGATCAGTATGGCCGGCAGGATCGGCATTTTGTAGTGATGACCTTCCCGTGTGCGTTGGTGTCACTACAAAGCGGTGGTTCTGGGCATAAGACCACGGTGGTTTAAAAGAAAAAAAGGGGTTTTACAGGTGGCTGGGTGGCCGGAAAATGGACATGGAAGTGCTCCAGGTTGGGTTGATTGCAGCCGTTGGCTAAAGGAAGAATAAAATAAGGAGCCACTCGATCCTGCTTTCAGATCTGTGCAAATCTAGATGTATTAAATTTTGTATATACATATTTTTGTCACAGAAAATCACATGCCTTAGGATTTAAATTAAAAATACATAGAGGCCGTTTCATAAAATGTGGTCAACATGAAACTTATAGCCCTATGGGTCTAGTTTATGTTAAAATTGATTTGAATCAGTTTGGAGTTCAGGTCAGATCACATCACTCATTTTGGTGAGGTCTATACTTAGGGTTGAACAGAGATTATTTGGGGTGCTTCCATCAATCCTGACATCCAAAAGATTTGAAATTTAGATTGGAAGTCACTCTTATTTATATCTATAACATATCCAAAAATGGAAATTTTTGGAAATCATTTTCCTATAATTTTTATAAAAATTTAATAAATCATATATGAATTATTTAATGGGTCTAATGACCTCTAAACCAACCAAAATTTTGGTGGCTGACTCTTAGGGTCATATTATGACTTTGATTAACATATAAGCTCAATTGGGTTTGATTTGAATGGGTTTTGGTGTGATCAAAGTTGGTCCCTTAAGGGTAATTTAGGGCAAAAGAGTGTTTGGGGCATAGAGGGGCCATTACTCACCCAAAGGGGTTGGGACTTTGGCCAGAGCCCCAAGGTTAGTTTAAAAACCCCCTCATGGAGTTGGAGATGGGTTGGGCTGTATTTGCCCTAGGACCCTAGATCAAACCCTAAGGTTGAACTTTGGGGGTTTGTGAAGGACATGGGGTGATATGTCCTTGTATGGACATGGTGTTTAGTCCATGTGATCTTAGGGTGGTTAAATTCCCTAGGATGGAATTTGGTAGTATTTGGACAGATGCACCCCACTTTAATCACTTGGAAATTATTTAGGTCTATACACCTTATGGAATAAATATTGGGTGACATGACTTTGGACCTTCATGAGATTTTGGTAAGAGTAATTTTATAGTATTATTAACCTCTGAAATTTATTATAGGATGTTTAGAAAATAGTAGATCATACTTGTTGGTATAATCTTCACCTTGGCCTTTTTGAAGATATTGAAGTAACTGTGGTTTAATTGTCTTAGAATGATATGAAACTTTGGCAAAGTTAATCAAATACATTTTGTAAGCATTGATAGATTATTTGGAATAATTGGGTATCTCCTCTTAGTACTTCATGTGTAAAGTGAACTAGTGCACCTTATTTTGATAAATAGATAATAAATATTATATCTTGCTAGAAAATTTTGTTACTTGGCCAAAGAATCTTTTAGGGCATAATAAAGCTTAGAAAATTATTAGATGTTATTTGGATGAGTTTATAATAATGTTTCTTCACAAAGTACACTCTAATGGATTTATTTGAAGTATTTTTCTATATAGCCCACTGACCTTGGGATTGCATGAAACTTAGTCAGTAATATTTTATGATCATAATACAACTCTGGTAATTTTTACATAATTTTTGAACTATGTGTGGTGGTACTCCCTTCAATACCTCTAATTATCTGAACTACCTTGAATTAATCATTAGAGGTTATTACATTTATGAAAATCTAGGAAATTTGGTACTCACTGATATTTTGCTATCATAGACTGTTCATAATCTTGGGGTGGCCATAACTTAAGGAAATCTATTATTTCTTGATCAAAAATACCTATGGCCGAACCTTTGGGAAAATATAATAAATGCCAAATTAATTAGGAAATCTACAATTTTCTATATTTAGGCTAAATGTGTTATTATACACCCCTAATAATTATCTTAGGGCTTTTGAATGAAAATTTGGAGTACCTCCTGTCATGTACATCATATAGCTTAGGTTGGTCTGCATTTAGTAAAACTGCGGAAATTGTGAAAACATGTGGAATGGACATAGGGAGATGGGGTTAATAGATTACTGATTTGGTAAGGTGAAAAAGAGAGCTTCATTAGGATTTATGATGAGGAGAGTGTTGGGTAGACTAGTGTTAAGAGGTGCTCGGGATCGACGAAATATCGTCTTTCTTATGGAGAGAGAGAGAGAGTCAAAATACACTAGGGTTAGATCCAGTGAATAATAAAAAGCATCGGGAATTGGGTAATAACTAATAATAGTAATTTCCTTGTGAATGGGAATGATGGGCTTCAGTTAGCATCATAGTTCCTAGTGCCCTGTGAGAGCCCTTCACCGGGAATCCTTGGGCAGTCCGAGGTTAACGTAAGCCGTAAGTCTAATAAATTACAAGAGTAATTAGAAATACTTTAGGATTACACTTACACTCACACTACTCGGTGTTGTGAGAGTTAGGTTGGGTCTCACGAGCGGTAGGCTCGGTGGTTTTGGTGATGGGCAGGTTAGCCCGGCGAGCCGATGGCTCAGTAGATATTTGTGACGGACGGGATAGTCCGGGGAGCTTTGGCTCGGCGAGAAAACATATTAATGTTCCATTTGCATAAGATTTAAGGTGGGGGTTGTTCGGTATTGGAGAGTCGTCGCACCGACACCAATACATTGACTCGGCAAGTGTGGTTTGGCACTTAGCCAAATAAAGTCAAGTACGCCAGCCGACAAGAGTACGTAGGAGCTCCGCATAGTACACCGGCATTGAGGCATACAATAGGTCTGACTGGTAGTGATGATAGTAGTTTATAGGTGGGCGAGGCCCAACCCACCTCTTTTGTTTGCCACTGCGGAGGTATCCTGAGAGGTTAGGCTCCAGAAAGGGGAAACTAAAGGTATGTGTGCACAATGTAGGGTGTGTGTGTTGCACTTGCATGCTCTTATCATAGCATACTTGCCTGACATGGTATATTCATTTCATATAACCCTTGACACCTATTATATAAATTGTTATGGGACTCTTTAGGCAATAGGCCTTGCAAAATGACCCCTTGGTCTATAGGTTTGTTTGGGCATTCCTATAGGTCATGGTTACTTACTTAGTTTACCTTATTATACTTTACTTACTCACCTTATTCATGTGCATACTCATATTGAGTACCTACTATTTGCTTACTAGTACTTGCTGTGATTTTATGCTCATGATAGACTAGTTCCGTCATCACCTGCTTACTTTTGTTACTCTTCACCTTAAATACCTTCCCTTTCCTTCTCCCCACTCGGTTCCTAGGAGCCATGGGGTAGGGGTAGGGGATGATAGGAATTAGTCTTTTAGACTAACGGTCATTGACCAAATAATTTTAGGAGATCGTGGAGCTTAACGAGGAGATGCAACCCCAGAGGTCGGTGCGCTTAGAGACGGGACAGTCTAGCATGGGAGTTCAGGAAGTAGGGACAGTGAGTCCTGATCATTAGTAGTTATTATAGATTTACTTCCGCATTGAGTGACTTGTAGTGAGGATCATGATGTATCAAGCAGGAGCCCTCTTATTAGTACTTTAGTTTATCATTGTTGTGGACTCTCCCTTTGTGGAGATTTATTTTATATTCATGTGATTTTTTTAGACCAGTGTTTGGGTTTTTACATTACTCTTACACTTACTCTTCTCTTCTTCGATCGGTACGGCCGGCAGGATTGACATTTTGTAGTGATGACCTTCTCGGGTGTGTTGGCGTCACCGCAAAGCGGCGGTTTTGGGCATAAGACCATATTTGTTTAAAATAAAAAAATGGGGTCTTACACATCCGAGTTCAGACCCTATGGTCCTCCACATTCATCGCGTCGAACGCCTTCTTGAAGATGACGTTGACCGAGCTCACGTTATCGATAAGGATCTGTGAGACAGTAAAATTCTCGACTGCGGTCTGGATGACCAACGCGTTGCAAAAAGGATCCTCATAATCTGTCATGTCCTTCCTGGAGAAAGTGATCTTCTCCTCTAGGGGTGGGGCTAAATATGTGGAGCCAACGCTCTGGCAGCATATAGTATGGATACTCGCCTTTCGGGAAGCTTCAACTCACACACCCCCGTAGATCACTCTGATCCCTCCTCGGTTGCCGACATCGGCCCTATCCTCGCATCGACCTCCTCTCCCCTAGGCAAGAATTCTTCAATATGCACCTCCCGACGGTCTTGTTTCCGCTGCTCTCTTGTTCCCCTCAACTCTAGGAACTCAGGGCATGTGACCGGAGCATGGCCATCCTTCTGGTGGAAGTTGTAATAGGGCAACTCCACCCTGACTCCCTATCTCCTCCTCTACTGGGCTCTCCTCCTCCTCCCCAAAGCTATCGTCATAGTAGGTTGTTGATCAGGGAGAGGAGGCCTTTGTCCCTGCCCCCTGCCTGGGGGTTTGAACTGACCCTAGTCTCCCTGGTGGTTGTCTCCTCCATGGAAACCTCTCTGCTGGCCTTGGTCATGCATCTCATGCTGCCTATAGCAGAACCGATTGTTCAGCTCCTGGCGCCCCCACCTCAGTTGCTGCTTCTGCTGCTGTTGCTGTTATTCCCTTTGTCGTGGATCAGCTCTCCTCACCTCCTGACCTCTGCCACCTCCTATCACCTTCTCCTCCTCCATGGTCAACCTGGACAGCTTCCGAGCAAAGTCTGGGTTTGACGCTTCCTCGTTGACCTCCCTCGTTGCCCTCTCCATCAACTCCTCAAAAGAGAGAGTTGGCACCCTCTTTAGCTCCATCCTGAATAAGTCCCGCTGCATCCCTAGGGTGAAGGTCATCATCAGGGTATGCCCTGCCATCTCTTGGACCTATAGGACCTCCTCTTGGAACCGGTTCACAAAGCTCCCTAGGGTCTCGTTCACCCCCTACTTGATGTGGAATAAGGACTCGAACTCTTTCTTCCTCTTCTTAGAAGTGGTAAACCTCAGTATGAACCCTCGGCGCTGGTCCTCGAAATAGTAGATAGAGCTGTCTGGCAGCTGGTAGAACAAATCTTTTGCCTTCTCCATGAGGGTGATGGCGAATAATCTGTACTTAAAGGCATCTGACATCTGCCTTATCGAAACCCTTCTTTGAACCACTAGATTTGTTGAACCATGATGTCCTTCCCGGTGTAGTAGGACATCTTCGGCTCCCAAAACCTTTCTGGAACTGGGGCAGATGATACCAACTCATTGAAGGGGCTTCCACCCCCAACCGGGCGAGCTGGGCGATCTCGCTGCTCCACCTCACCGATCCGACCCGCGCTCGCCGAACCGGGGAACAACACTCTCCCAGGGAGATCTCGCCCACTCCCCTCCTATGCCACCTACTTCCCATCTCGCCTAGCTGGGGTGTCCTCTACTAGGGCTAGGTCTGCGGCTACTGGGACGGCCGGCGTCGAGCACTTGGCGCGCGTGCCGAGTGCGAACTTGATGAGGCTGATCACCTCCTACCATAACTCCTCGAACATCTTGATGATGGTGAGAGGGGGAGGGGGTGGCGAGTAGGCCCTTCCCGCACCTTGTCCTTCTCCTTTAGTAAACAAGCTCGCGGAAGATTTTTGGTGCTGATCTCGATCCATGCTCACCGAACCAAAATGTTGAAACTGAAGAATCGGTCTCTGTGGAGTTCGACCCTTGGGGAAGGGATAATCGCACACTTCCATCTCTCTCACAAGCTAAACAACCCATGACTTAGCACAAGGAACATACCTAAGGCTCCAGCACGGAGGTCCCACCACACACCCAGAAGATCTTAGAGCGCTTCCCCTCCTTAGCCAAGTGTTGAGCTAAGGATACCTCAGAAAGCACAAGAAAATCAGGGCACAAGTAAGCATGCCTTCTGAGGTACCTCATGTAACGACCCCATCCGTTAAATGACGTATAGTCGAAGGTCCGGCCGGGGCCCCACACTATATGCCACAAACAGACGGTGAGGTCACAGGATAATATCAAACCAAACGAGTCCTAACTCAAAGCATTCTAGCGGAAGCTTATTAAGTGCAAGAACTCATACCACTGAATGTCCACTACTATATAAATATCCCATTTATATAAAAGACCAGGAATGTTAACAAGACCACACCGCACACGGCCTTAAGGCCTTACAAGTTACTCTTTACAATACATATAATTTCATACATCGGCACGCAGGCCGGCCACACATGAAATCCAACACTTCGCTCGGCCTTCAAGGGCCTACCAGCAGCATGGGCTTTTGCCCGCTCAATCTAATCAGCCTGCAACACCTACATATGGACGTCCACCCCATGGGTGATAAACAAAGCAACGGTCAGCATTTAGCTGACCAATTATAACGACCCCACCCCTTACCCGGGGTAGTGGTTCCTTCCCTGCATGTATAGCAATTTCAACATATATATAACATACACACAACATCACAAACGCCGGCCTCAATGCCAGGCGCTCCGTGCACTCAGGGCACCTTTATGGTTTGTACTTGGTAGGCGGGCATAAGCCTCCAAACCCCTGTGGAAGACCTCACGCACCCGTCTCACTCAGAGGTACGCACCACCCCAAAACCCGTGAGCACTACCAGTCGACCTACCCACGTAGTGTAACAAGCCTAGGGAATTCGCCCTGCTGCTTTGCTACCAATCGACCGCTCACCCGATCATAACATCGCCACTTGGTGGAGTGGGCATAAGCCTCCAAACCCCTGTTGAAGACCTCTCGCACCCACCCACTCAGAGGTGTCCGCACTCCATTATCCAGCTCTTAGCAAGCATACAACCAAAGGAGCTATGCAAAGCATCCTATACACCAAGCACATCGTCCTCACCATCTCCGCAGGCTAAACGATGAATACACGGAGTCTTCTCCGGTTCGCAATACAAACATAACCAATCCCGACATACGTCTGGATGGGCTTCACACAGCATGCCTATGCCGTACTACATACTTCCGGCTCTAGATGCAGACTCAACTGCTGGAATCACTTACGCGTTTCCATCTCTTGATGGAGGATCCCATGCACATGCAAAACAAAGGGCTTCACCTGCCCAAGGAAGAAAGATCGTTACCCTTGACGATCGCTTCGGCGCCATAGAAGAACTAGCCGGATGGAAATCACCGCAGCGGCCTTGCCTCCGCAACGCTGCACTCGGCTCTCTATTCGGCTCGACGAAGCTCCACCGGCGGCCGGAAAGCTCCTCCTCCTCCTCCTCCAAGCTCTCCTCTCTTTCTTCTCTTTAGAGAGAGAAAGGCTAAGTGGAAATGAGATTTCATCTCAATCCACGGCCTTAAAGAGGCTGGAAATGCTTTGGACCACAAGATCCAAATAGAAGGAAACGAACGGCCGAGATCTGCCCAACAAACCCAATTTTTGGCTGACACGGCCTGTGACACGCCCGTGTCACAGGCCGTGTACCCTTAAGCGGCACACGCGGTTTCGAACCGACTGAACAACACGGGCATCGACACGCCCGTGTCGACCCTGACACGCCCGTGTCATTCTTAAGACACGCCCGTGTCTCCTGCTACACGGCACTTACCGACTTCCAAAACCAGTACACGGGTCAAAACACGGCAGCTGACACGCCCGTGTTCAGCCTGACACGCCCGTGTTCAAGGCCGTGTTCAAGGCCGTGTACGGCTCTGACTCGAATAGGCCAAATTCGAAATTTAATTCGAACACGCCCTGGGACACGCCCGTGTCGAAGGCCGTGTCCCAGGCTCGACGATCGTCGACTCTCAAATGTCGACTAGCCTGAACACGCCCTGGGACACGCCCGTGTCCCAGGCCGTGTACCCCCGACACGCCCTGGGACACGCCCGTGTCCCAGGCCGTGTTTAACAGCCTGCTACTCAAAACTGTGTACAAACATATTTTGAGATTCTGGGGTGTTACAACCCTCCCCTCCTTATAGAAATTTCGTCCCGAAATATAGCGCAACGCACAAGTATCAACACAACCACGCTGTTGCGATACAAACCAAAACGATCCAGGTTTAGAGTTCAGAGGCCACAACTTGTCTCGCCCCATGGAATCGTACCCCCACAACTGTTTGTCACAAACAGAAATACATACATACATACATACAATAGACAACAAAATAAAGTGCATACTCCACTTTATTTCGGCTTCTCCGCATCTCGCAGAATCCGTTTAGCGGCTTCCATTAAGTCCAAAGCACGGATTTGCTGTTATGCTTGATTTGAGCTTTGCGGCTCCTGCATCTCAAGAGTGTATATTTGCGGTTGCGCCCGCGATGCAGACGACTCTGCCACAGCTTTACCCTTCTCATCATAGGACGCACCTGCCTTTCTTTCACCCCTTGACGCACCATTCCAGCAAAATCGCGCGATATGCCCTGGCTTCCCACAAATGAAACATGTACGCGGCTCAACCCGTTCTTGCCCAAACGTTGCTCCTGACGCAACATCTGAAGAAGTTTGTTCAGCAGGCCTGAACCGCTTCTTATCACGTTTCCTGAAATCTGATTGCTCTGATGGCGGAACTTTGAAGTCGGACTTTTCCACCACTAAGTTCTTCTTTTCCCGTACCCGCTTCAAATCTTTCTCTAGCGCACTAGCGGTATGCACCAATGCTTGGAATCCTTGGTTCACTGAACTCGGGAGAGCCAACCGCAGCTCATCACGCAGCCCTTCATAGAACCTATTTGTCTTCCGCGCCTGGTCCGCAAACGTCGACCCCGCATAACAACCGAGCTTGGTAAACTCATGCAGGTAATCGTCCACGGTCTTATCACCCTGTACCAGACGTTGAAATTCATTTTCCATTGCAATTCTCTGCGCCATTGGCAAGTATTTCGCCCAAAATAATCTAGAGAATTCGTCCATCGATATGTCGCCCAGATCTCTACCTCCCAACTGGTGCAACTCGATCTCATCCCACCAAAGCCTCGCCTCTCCTTCCAGGAGGAAAGTGGCTAACGGGACTTTCTGCTCCTCACTAATCCTGAGCGCAGCCAGGATTCTTTTCACTCTAGAGAGCCAATCCTCGGCCTCTGTTGGAGACGTTGCTCCGACAAACGTAGGCGGATTAAACTCCATAAAGTGCTTAAGTTGCTCGTCCGCTGCTTGCATAGCAACCGGAACCTCAACATGCTCTTGCCTCGCACCAACCTGCACTGGCGCCACAGCGGGCCTCGCTTGCCCAAAAGGTTGTGCCTGAAGCATAGCAAAGATCACCTCCGCAACTAAGCACACCGTTTCCGCAGAAGGGGGAGGTGTAGGCACCTCAGGTGGTGCCGCACTCTCAACCGAACGCTGGGGCTCCGACTGCCCAGCTCCACTCCTCGTCACCTATAGGTGAACACGATAGCATTACTTTCCATGGTAATACGGCAAACTCACCGAATAGACACACACACATTCCTTAGTGGACATTCCAGAGTTCATTAGCATTACAGCAGGTTGCACAAACACGTGCTCGCCACCCCACAAAAGAATCCGACCACGAATTCGAAAGAGGAAGACCGACAAAGACCTCTGATACCAAATTGTAACGACCCCATCCGTTAAATGACGTATAGTCGAAGGTCCGGCCGGGGCCCCACACTATATGCCACAAACAGACGGTGAGGTCACAGGATAATATCAAACCAAACGAGTCCTAACTCAAAGCATTCTAGCGGAAGCTTATTAAGTGCAAGAACTCATACCACTGAATGTCCACTACTATATAAATATCCCATTTATATAAAAGACCAGGAATATTAACAAGACCACACCGCACACGGCCTTAAGGCCTTACAAGTTACTCTTTACAATACATATAATTTCATACATCGGCACGCAGGCCGGCCACACATGAAATCCAACACTTCGCTCGGCCTTCAAGGGCCTACCAGCAGCATGGGCTTTTGCCCGCTCAATCCAATCAGCCCGCAACACCTGCATATGGACGTCCACCCCATGGGTGATAAACAAAGCAACGGTCAGCATTTAGCTGACCAATTATAACGACCCCACCCCTTACCCGGGATAGTGGTTCCTTCCCTGCATGTATAGCAATTTCAACATATATATAACATACACACAACATCACAAACGCCGGCCTCAATGCCAGGCGCTCCGTGCACTCAGGTCACCTTTATGGTTTGTACTTGGTAGGCGGGCATAAGCCTCCAAACCCCTGTGGAAGACCTCACGCACCCGTCTCACTCAGAGGTACGCACCACCCCAAAACCCGTGAGCACTACCAGTCGACCTACCCACGTAGTGTAACAAGCCTAGGGAATTCGCCCTGCTGCTTTGCTACCAATCGACCGCTCACCCGATCATAACATCGCCACTTGGTGGAGTGGGCATAAGCCTCCAAACCCCTGTTGAAGACCTCTCGCACCCACCCACTCAGAGGTGTCCGCACTCCATTATCCAGCTCTTAGCAAGCATACAACCAAAGGAGCTATGCAAAGCATCCTATACACCAAGCATATCGTCCTCACCATCTCCGCAGGATAAACGATGAATACACGGAGTCTTCTCCGGTTCGCAATACAAACATCACCAATCCCGACATACGTCTGGATGGGCTTCACACAGCATGCCTATGTCGTACTACATACTTCCGGCTCTAGATGCAGACTCAACTGCTGGAATCACTTACGCGTTTCCATCTCTTGATGGAGGATCCCATGCACATGCAAAACAAAGGGCTTCACCTGCCCAAGGAAGAAAGATCGTTACCCTTGACGATCGCTTCGGCGCCATAGAAGAACTAGCCGGATGGAAATCACCGCAGCGGCCTTGCCTCCGCAACGCTGCACTCGGCTCTCTATTCGGCTCGACGAAGCTCCACCGGCGGCCGGAAAGCTCCTCCTCCTCCTCCTCCAAGCTCTCCTCTCTTTCTTCTCTTTAGAGAGAGAAAGGCTAAGTGGAAATGAGATTTCATCTCAATCCACGGCCTTAAAGAGGCTGGAAATGCTTTGGACCACAAGATCCAAATAGAAGGAAACGAACGGCTGAGATCTGCCCAACAAACCCAATTTTTGGCTGACACGGCCTGTGACACGCCCGTGTCACAGGCCGTGTACCCTTAAGCGGCACACGCGGTTTCGAACCGACTGAACAACACGGGCATCGACACGCCCGTGTCGACCCTGACACGCCCGTGTCATTCTTAAGACACGCCCGTGTCTCCTGCTACACGGCACTTACCGACTTCCAAAACCAGTACACGGGTCAAAACACGGCAGCTGACACGCCCGTGTTCAGCCTGACACGCCCGTGTTCAAGGCCGTGTTCAAGGCCGTGTACGGCTCTGACTCGAATAGGCCAAATTCGAAATTTAATTCGAACACGCCCTGGGACACGCCCGTGTCGAAGGCCGTGTCCCAGGCTCGACGATCGTCGACTCTCAAACGTCGACTAGCCTGAACACGCCCTGGGACACGCCCGTGTCCCAGGCCGTGTACCCCCGACACGCCCTGGGACACGCCCGTGTCCCAGACCGTGTTTAACAGCCTGCTACTCAAAACTGTGTACAAACATATTTTGAGATTCTGGGGTGTTACACCTCATTGGGTCTATTTATAGTTTTTAGAAGTTGGTCTGCTAGCAGCACACCTCCGCTGTTTGAAACAGCTATATGCAGTCAAAAGTGATCTGCCAACAGTGTAACTCCGCTGTTCTAGAAGACTATTTGCACCCCTTGCAAGGGAATCCAGGCAACTTTGCCTCTGGACCCCACTGGGCAAGTGTTGGGTAAGCCAGTCACTCGCCTCTTTGGCACCCAAAACATTAGCGAATGTGGCTTTGGAAGAATCTCGCTTTACTCAATGCTGAGGAACACGGGGTCAACTCGCCATTTTACTGGGCTGACGCGGCCTGGCTTCCGCAGCTCGCCTTCTATCTCTAGGCGAGCGCGAGCCGGGCTGTTGTGGCTCGCCTGCCCCTTATACGGAAGCGAGCCGACGGGAACTAGTGGCGGACACGAGTTAAATGAGCTGGCTCGCTCGTCTTCTAGTTGGGAGCAAGCCGGCCATCTGGGTTCGCCCACCTACTATACTAATGCGAGCCGGTCGTTCGGGCTCGCCCGCCAAGCCTAGTGGACCCACTCGGCGAACACGGGGTTGTACACTAAAGGTTCCCAACGCACACGATGATATCGTCGTGTACTCTAAACGTTCGCGACGCACAAGACGACAGAAGCCTTAGCCACTTTGATAAGGAAAAAAGGGCACCTGCTGCCTCAACCAACACACACAGACCCCTGGTGTAATATTTTGGGGTGTTACAGCGCGTTTGCGTGTCACCAGGGGTTGTGCGAGGGTGTGCACGACCAGAACACGCGAGGGTGTGCGTGGTCATGCGGGGCCACGCACATGTTTGAACACGTCCGTGAGCCCTGCGTAGGTGGCGGTGCGCCTGTGCGGCTTTGTAGTCACGTAATGGTGCTCGTGGGAGGATACTTCACATGTGTGGATGCGCACGGGTGTGGTCGGCGGTTGAGGCTGCGCTTACGGAATCCACGGTTCAATCGAACCCACTTAGGGGGATCCCATTAATTATAAATTATACTTATTATTTGAATGTGTATATATTTTTAAGATAAATATGTTAAGCATAAAAATACTTATAATAAATAAATTTAAAAATTTAGATTTTAATTTTTTTTCTATAAAATTTATTGTTTTCAAAATAAAATTTTTGAATGCTACTAAATATATTTGACAATGTATCTATTTGATTTTGTTAATATTAAATGTAGTGTATTACTAATATTTTATTTTATATACGCTCTTTAAACATCTTTTACATACTTAGAGTATCTGATAATAACTCAATCTAATATGTCAGTTACATCCAGTATTTACTATCTTGTCTATACTAATCACTGAAACGTAAACAAAAATAATTGTATACAACCACTGAAACATGCCTACACATTTTGACCCTGTTTTTCTCGATACATCATGGATCCAACTAATCCAGGTTCAATTATAAGTTATTAGCACAAGATTTTGATTCTTTTTGATGCCATAAAGGAACCCAATATTTAAATGAATAATTCTCTGAGTGTCGGAATTTTGAAAGAAGATCTCATTAGGTCAAAGTTGATGGAGAAATGTTTCATTTATAACTAATTCTTATGAGAATTGAAATGAATTCAAATTCCAAGGTCTTTTTATGATTGCCGAATGCTGGAATTGGAATTGTGAATTGAATTCCACTTCCAACGCCCCAATTCCGACCTAACGAACGAACCCTAAAGTCTTCGGTATTGAATGTGTTCAAAGCTTATTTAATGAATTAATTTGCCTAAAATTATCTTTCAAACTTCCAGACAGGGCTCAGACCACCGGTAGTTCATCTTGTAAACAATCTGCTTCTCCTAGAATTACATTACAAAATGCATTTTCTGGTTGACCTGCACCCCTCTTGCTGATTCCGGAAGCTAGATTCTCCCTTTTAGGATCTCAAAACCCTTGTTTGTATGCAAAAAATGTCTCTTAATTCGCTCTAAAGTTTGAATTTTAAATACCCAATCACTTTTTGTGCTTGCTGTTACATGTCACCCCAAATGAGCCATAATCAAGCCTTTATTATATATTTATATAACCAGTGGAAGAGGCACGGGTCCCTGAGTAACGTGTTCAACTTGTATCACTCTACCGCACGTATGTCCTGCAACCCTTTTGCTGATTCCAGAAGCTAAGATTCTCCCTTTTTAGAATATCTGAAGCCTTGTTTGTACGCAAATACTGTCACTTAATTAGCTATAAAGTTTCATTTTTAAAGGGTGCAATTAATTTGACTTTTAGCAAATCTTTAAATTTAAAAATGCCTATTTGAAAACTCCTTTGTTATCAGTAGATCACCATAAAAAAAAATTTATTTTATATTTAAAATAATATAAAATAAGTCACTACCTATATTGAGAAAATACAAAGAACTTGTAACTTATTTTTTGCCCGACTTAAAAGATTAACTAAATTTAGAAATTGAGATTCTATAGTTTAAATTTTAAAACAAAATAATCTTACGGAATAACAAAAAAATATTAATTTTAATGGATAATATAAATCTTTGTTATACACTTTATACTTATCATTTAAATTAATAATGTTACGGAATTTAATGTTAGTATAAATTCCATTCAATTAGCAATGAGGGTGTCCATCTTTGGTCGAGCCCCAGTGAAAATCAACAGCTTAAGCAGGGATAGGCCATTTTGCTGTTTGTTTTTCGACCTCCAGCAAGACACTCCCGGTGACCTCAGTTCTGTGAAGCATTCCATGGATCACCCTAATGGCAGAGTCCATAAGGTCACATGAGGTGTAAGTGTGGAGGATTGTTGTGCCGATGTTACGTCCTTTTTATGTAATGTTTATTTTTGGTGGTTTGGTTATTTTGTGTTGTGGTCCGGGGCAGGTTCGTCTTTTGACCTCTTAGGGTTCGGGAGATATATATATTCTCCTAGTTTGCTATGGGATTTTTTTATGTTAAAAACTGGTTGTCTTTCTTGTGCTTGAGGCGGCAGTGACGGGAGAATCTCCCCTGCTCCACCTTCTCATCTGTTCAGGGCATTCTTGCCCTTAGGATTGGGTTATTTATCTATCTATTGTTGGAGTTGTGCTTCCTGGTTGTGTTGTGTGGTGGTGTAGGGTATTGCGGGTGAGGCATAGAAGTGGTGCAGGCGGCGAGGTGCGGCGGTCGACGGCGGCGTAACTGGAGCATACACATCAGGGTATCAGAGGGAGGTTTGGCGGCCGGGCAAGCATGGCGGTGTCGGACGCCACTAGATCGAAGGATGCGCAGCCGGAAACGGAGGGGTGGAAGCAGTGTAACGCCCCAAAATGTTGTAGGAGCGACGGCGATCGCTTTTGGCCAAAACAGTTTTTTTTACTTTTTTAGCAGGTGACACGGGTCCCGACACAGCCGTGTCAGAGGCCGTGTCGGCCGTGTCGAGCTGGCCGTGTGGTCGACCATGTTAAGGCCGACGATCGTCGAGTATGGAACACGGCCAGGCACACGGCCGTGTCCCAGGCCGTGTAGCCTGGGTCGTTTCGATTTTTCCTGAGGTTTGGCACACGGGGTATGACACGGGTCCGGACACGGCCGTGTCCCAGGTGACACGGGCGTGTCGAAGGCCGTGTAAAAGGCCGTGTACTTCTCTGACTGAAAATGTTGAAAACGGGTGCCGTGACACGGGTCACGACACGGCCGTGTGGAGCGAGACACGGCCGTGTCGAAGGCCGTGTCGAAGGCCGTGTCAGGAGCCGTGTGCTGGTTTTAGAATTGATCGAGACGGCGAATGGCTAACACGGCCATGCACACGGCCGTGTTGCAACCCGTGTTCGGCCCAGATTTTCTAATGTGAGTTCCGATCGTGGCCGTTCGTTCTTTTCTTTGGAAGATCCAACGGTGGGGAGCCTCCCTGGGTGGTTTAAGGCCGGGAATAGGGTTCCAAACCCTCATTCCCCACTTCCTTTTATCTCTCTAAGTTCTAGAGAGAAGGGAGAGCAAGGAGGCCAAGTTCCGGTCGCCGGCGAAGCTTCGGAGGTCCGTTTCGCGAGCGGAGTTCAGATCCGCGAAGGTGGGAGCGTTACGGTGGTGTTCATCCGAGCAAATCTTCTCCATGGCTAGGAAGAGGGGACGGAAGGTAACGACACTTCTCCTCTCGGTTTTTAGGATTTTGGATGCATGAATAGCATCCCCTTCCTTTCGTATTTTGAGCACCGGATCTCTCAAATGAGAGGGATCCGTGTAGCCTAGGTTCAAGAGGACCTCCGGGTTGAGTATGCTCATCCCGGCATGCTTTGCATTAGAGATCCGCTCCGTTAGCGGATTAGGCATTGTGGGTGAAGCCGTGGTCGCGACCGATAGTCCGACCCGGTGATGTTGCATAGCGAACTTCGGTAGAAAATCCGTTGCGGCAATACGCCGTTGTGTGTATGCGTTTTCCCCATTGTATTTGAGTGAGTACTCGTAGTCGGAACCGGACGAGGTTAGCTCCGCTTTGTGCGGTAGATGGTTTCCTTGGAGCACGGGAAAGACGCGGTGCGAGTGGCAATTGGGGTGGGGAAACCTTTGTTTGTGCTGTGCTAAGGCGCGGCTATGTCTCCGTGGTCGGCTGGCTATCCCGTGACGCGCAAGTCATGTGGGGAAAGTGTGCCGGCGAGACTAGCCCTTGTGTAAGACTGACGAGAATGCCGAGCAGAGGGCAAGCCCGGGCAATGTGGTCATGAGCGGGTGGGGTCCAGCGAGGCTTCTTAGAATCGGTCAGTGTGAGACGGAACCCTGACGTGCGACGTCAGATTGTGCGGGCAAGCCTGGGGTTTAAGACCCATGTGCGGGTGGGGCCATTGCAAGGTTCCGTGTGACGGCCTGTGTGCCGTTGGGGACATGGTGTCTCCCTTTTGTTTGCGGCTTTAAGCCAATGGGGAAACGGAAGTACCCAATGTTTGATGTTGTGCTAGATGCATACGAGCTAGGGTGCCTTGGGTGAAACCCGGGTTGCATTCATGTTGCATAGTAGGCCCCTTTTACTTTGTTCAAAACATAGAGAACGTGTATGCTGTTTGAGACATCCAAGCCTGTTTTACCGCTTTAATATATATGCTCTTTTGGTATACGAAGTGTTAACTTGCAGGTGGAGTGGTACCCCGGGGTCCGTTAGGGACGGCCGGGAGGAGATGTGTTTGTTACACAGTAGAGGTCAGCCTTTGCTGACCCACGTTACTTCAAATCCTTTCAGGGCAAGGATCGCATGCAGGAGCTAGCGCGCCGGGCGAAAAGCCCTAAGCCTCATGAAGTGTTGCTGTGCTTGGCTAGTTTCTTTTTCTTGTTTTGTTGATTTTGTTTGATCATGTCCGGCTTGCATGCCGAGGTAGCTTAGGGGTGCTTGGCACTTTTATATGTTTGGACTTATATTGTGTAAGGCCTTAAGGCCATTTTGATACTCTATTGTTAGTGGATAACTTCTGTCTTTTAGTTTTATGTTTCTGCTGTGTATGTCTAGAGTTTTGAGTTTGGGTAGTTTCATATCATCTTTTAATACTAAAGTTGTGGTGTCCGTATGTTGTGGGGCCCCGGCCGGACCCATATTATATGGTCTTTACAGGGGAGGTGTTACAATTTGGTATCAGAGGCAGGTTAGCGTTCCAAGGAGAAGTTTCGCGGTCAAAATTATAAGTCGAGTCGCGTATTAGAAGTTATCCACATAGGAGTATCGCAGGACCATGAGTGTCCTGGTGTTCGAGTCTTGCGATTAGAGGCTGATTTGTGTTTTCTTGCTTGTGTTTAGAGTGCAAGCAACGAGGCTGGGATCTCGAGGCCAAGAGAAGAGCTCTCGGCAAGTAGTGCAACTGCGCACGGTCCGCTAGGAATGGGTGTCACCCCAGCCGACTTTTGTCGTATGCTTGCAGAAGCGATGGTGGCGGCTCAAGCTGCAGCGACAGCACAGGTAGCAACTCCTGCTACCCCGGATACGGCAGCGACCGTGCAGGTTGAGGAAGCCAGGCGGGCAGAGCCGCAGGCCGAGAGAGTGGTTGTCGGGCAAGGGGACCGGCAAATGAAGTACTTTCTGAGTTTCCACCCTCTAACCTTCAAGGGAACCGGCACACCCACCGATGCAGAGGATTGGTGGGCTAGAAGTTAGAAGCTTCTGAGGGCGGCGGAGGTGCCAGATGAGAAAAAGGCGGAGTTTGCAGCCTTCATGCTAGAAGGAGATGCCAAGTTATGGTGGGTGAGCCATAGTGGCCGGCAATTTCCAGGACGCACACCATCCATCGAGGAGTTTGGGAATGCCTTTCTGAAGAAGTACATTCCCGCATCAACAAGGTTAGCCCTCCAGAGGCAATTTCTACATCTTGTGCAGCGAGACAAGATAGTGGATGAGTATGTTCAGGAATTTACTCGATTGGGTCGTTATGCGGGGACGACCATGGCGGACGATGAAGAGAGGGACAATCTCTTCTACCATGGATTGAGGGAGAATCTAAGACAACCCCTCATATCGATGAAGCGTGCGGGCTTCAACGAATTGGTGGAGGCGGCCCGAATTTTGGAGAGCGATATGGAGCGATCCCAGCGCCGAAAGGGTTTCACACCCAAGCAGGGGGAGGAGAAGAAGTCGGCTCAATCCCATGGAAAGGCGGAAGGGAGCCGATGGAAGAAGAAGCCTTCCCCGTTTAAGTCGGGCGATAAAAGTAATTGGACGTCCGGAGGGTCACGCTCTAAGGGACCGCAGACGTGTTACAGTTGTGGCAAGCCAGGCCACATAGCAAGATTTTGTACCCAAGGGGGCACTGAGCAAGAGCCAAGGCAGGAGCAGACTGTGCGCTCCGGCCCCAGTGCCGCAGAGAAAGGGAAGATGGCGGAGTCGAGTGCTTCCCGGTTCCAACCGGTGCAGCCAAGGGCCTACAACCTGGGGCAGCAGGAAGCAATCCGTCAACCCGATGTGGTGACAGGTACGAGAATTCAACCTGCACCTTAGATTTCTTCCTTTCAAGCCTTTTTATGTTTGTTGCATGTGTGTAGGCTTTGTAGTGGTATCAGGGTACCCCGCTAGGGTACTTTTCGATACGGGAGCGTCGCACTCCTTCCTTGCGGAAAGTTTCATCCGGAGGATTGGAGTTGAGTCCTTCTCAACGGACTCAGAGTTGAAGGTGCGCATGCCCAATGGGTCATCTATGACTACCAGGGCTAGAGGCCGGATTTGTTGGAGTCTTGAGGGGGTCGACTTCGTGTTGGTAGCGGCGATCTTGCCATTGTCCGAGTTCGACGTGATCTTGGGGATGGACTGGCTAGCAGAGCAGCGTGCCAGTATTGACTGTTTGTCCAAGGTGGTAACCCTGAGGAGCGTGGGGCAAGCAGAAGTCAAGTTTGAGGGCCTGCTTGGAGTGTCCTGTTCCCTAGTTTCGGCACTTCAACTAGTGCGAGCTGTTAACCAGGGAGGTGTAGCTCTAGTAGCATTGTTGGAGGTTAGCCTTTCCAGGCTGTCTCTTGGGGAAGTGCCCATGGTGGCGGAGTTGGGAGATGTTTTTCCCGAGGAGCTACCGGGAGCACCTCCTCGGCGGGAGATTGATTTCTCCATCGAGTTAGTGCCCGAGGCTAGACCGGTGTCGCGTCCACCATTTAGGATGGCACCAAAGGAGTTGGCCGAGCTCAAGGTTCAGTTGCAGGAGCTTTTGGAGCAAGGGTATATCAGACCTAGCTCTTCACCGTGGAGTGCGCCGGTGTTATTCGTAAAGAAAAAGGATGGTAGTATGCGTTTGTGCATAGACTACCGAGAGTTGAACAAATTGACAATCAAGAATAAGTATCCGATTCCCCGGATAGACGATCTCTTCGACCAGTTGGTGGGGTCGGTGGTGTACTCCAAGTTGGACCTGAAGTCCGGATATTATCAGTTGCGGATTCGTGACGAAGACATACCCAAGACAGCATTTGGTACGAGGTATGGTCATTTTGAGTTCTCGGTGACGCCGTTCGGGTTGACGAACGCGCCGTCCGTGCTCATGGACTTGATGAACCGAGTGTTTCGCGAATACTTGGACAGGTTCGTCGTCGTTTTTATTGATGACATTTTGGTGTATTCCAAGTCGGAAGCGGAGCACGAGGTGCACTTGAGGACAGTGTTGCGAGTATTGAGAGAGAACCAGCTCTATGCGAAGTTCTCCAAGTGCGAGTTTTGGTTGGAGAAGGTGGCGTTTTTAGGCCACGTGATTAGTGGGGATGGGGTGGCGGTAGATCCAACGAAAGTGGAAGCCATCAGAGATTGGCCTGTTTTGAGGACTGTGGCGGAAGTCCGGAGCTTTCTTGGACTAGCCGGGTACTACCGAAGGTTTGTGGAAAACTTTTCGCGGATAGCTCTACCCCTCACTTTGCTAACTCGCAAGGATCAGAAGTTCGTGTGGACTCAAGAGTGCAGTCAGGCGTTTGAAACCCTGAAGGAGAGGCTGATGATGGCACCGATCCTAAGTCTACCAAAGGGGACTGAAGGATTTCAGATTTTCAGCGACGCATCCGGATGCGGTTTAGGGTGCGTGTTAGTGCAGCATGGCAGTGTGATAGCTTTTGGGTCGAGGCAGCTGAAGCCTCATGAGAGAAATTACCCCGTCCATGATCTGGAATTGGCGGCGGTAATTTTTGCTTTGAAGTTGTGGAGGCACTACGTTTATGGTGCGAAGGTGGAGATCTTCACGGACCACAAGAGCCTGAAGTATCTCCTGGATCAGAAGGACCTAAATATGCGGCAGCGCAGGTGGGTCGAGTTTCTTGGGGACTACGAGGTGGCGATTCAGTACACGCCAGGAAAAGCCAATGTGGTGGCGGATGCTTTGAGTAGGAAATACTCGGGGCAAGGAAGTTGGATTGAAGCTCACGATGAGCAGTTAAGGTGGGACTGGGAGACCCTTGGTTTGGAATGTGTGGCAAGAGGCGAGTCTAGCGTGGCTCGGCTAAACTGGATTGAGATGCAGAATGACTTATGCGATCGTATTCGGGAAGCGACCCGTGTGGATGAGGAGTTCCAACCCTTCGTGGAGGAAGCTCTTAAGGGCGAGGGTAGCGCCTGGGAGATGGTTGATGGGGTTCTGAGGAAGGGCAGAAGGATTTGTGTACCGCAGTTCGGCAAGCTCCGCGAGGAGTTGATGTTTGAGGCCCACTTCACCAAGTACTCCATTCACCCGGGTAGTACAAAGATGTACTTGGACTTGAAGAAGTCCTATTGGTGGCCTGGGATGAAGCGGGACGTAGCTTTGTGTGTGAGTCGGTGCCAAACTTGTGCCTTGGTGAAGGCCGAGTGTCAGAAGCCGGGCGGGTTCTTGAAGCCTCTTCCAATCCCTGAATGGAAATTTGATGACATCTCCATGGATTTCGTGCATGGGTTGCCTAGATCGCAGCAGGGTAATGATGCCATTTGGGTGATTGTGGACCGCTTGACCAAAGTGGCACACTTCATCCCAAACCGGAAGGAGGACGGTGTGGAAAAGTTGGTGGAGTTGTACGTCCGCAATATTGTACGACTCCTTGGGATTCCGAAGAGTATAGTCAGCGACCAGGATGGACGTTTCACGTCTAAGGATTGGCGGTTGGTGCAGAAGAGCTTGGGCACAAAACTCAAGTTCAGTACGGCTTTTCATCCTCAAACCGATGGGCAAACTGAGAGAACGAACCGTACTTTGGAAGACATGCTAAGGATGTGTACTCTCGACTTCGGCAAGAAGTGGGAGGATCACCTCTTCATGGTGGAGTTTGCGTATAACAATAGCTACCAAGCTAGTATCAAGATGGCGCCATATGAAGCTCTTTATGGGAGGCGGTGTCGAACACCGATGTCTTGGACAGAGGAGGGAGACACAAAGCTTTTGGGGAAAGAAGTGGTAGCAGATGCTAGTGAGCTAGTGCGGACCATCCAAGAGCGCATGAAGGTGGCTCAAGATCGGCAGTCGAAGTATTTCAATGCTCGCCACAGACATGTGGAATTCGCGGTGGGCGGCTGGGTGTATCTTAAGATCAAGCCGTTCAAAGGCGTTTCACGAATTCGCCGACTCAAGAAGCTGAGTCCGGGATTTTTGGAACCATTCAAGGTCATCGAGCGAGTGGGAGAGGCAGCGTACTGGTTGGCGTTGTCCACGGAGCTAAGTGGATTGCATGACGTTTTTCACGTCTCCGTCCTGAGGAAAGCCTTGTTAGAGGCCAGCGTGGTGATTGAACCGGCGGCGGTGCCGGTAGAGGAAGACTTGAGGACGCGAGTACGTCCCGTCGGGATAGAAGATTCGGAGGTTCGGCAACTGCGGAACAAGGAGGTCCGACTCGTAAAGGTCCGTTGGGACAACTGTGGCTGCGAGGAGCTCTCATGGGAGCGAGAGCAGGCCATGCTGGAGGAGTATCCCGAGCTTTTCTCCTCAGGTATCGTTTAGAATTTGTGTTCTTTCCATGTTTTAAATTTCGGGACGAAATTCTTTTAAGGGGGGAGAATTGTAACGCCCCAAAATGTTGTAGGAGCGACGGTGATCGCTTTTGGCCAAAACCGTTTTTTTTACTTTTTTAGCAGGTGACACGGGTCCCGACACGGCCGTGTCAGAGGCCGTGTCGGCCATGTCGAGCTGGCCGTGTGGTCGACCATGTTAAGGCCGACGATCGTCGAGTATGGAACACGGCCAGGCACACGGCTGTGTCCCAGGCCGTGTAGCCTGGGTCGTTTCGATTTTTCCTGAGGTTTGGCACACGGGGTATGACACGGGTCCGGACACGGCCGTGTCCCAGGTGACACGGGCGTGTCGAAGGCCGTGTCAAAGGCCGTGTACTTCTCTGACTGAAAATGTTGAAAACGGGTGCCGTGACACGGGTCACGACACGGCCGTGTGGAGCGAGACACGGCCGTGTCGAAGGCCGTGTCGAAGGCCGTGTCAGGAGCCGTGTGCTGGTTTTAGAATTGATCGAGACGGCGAATGGCTAACACGGCCATGCACACGGCCGTGTTGCAACCCGTGTTCGGCCCAGATTTTCTAATGTGAGTTCCGATCGTGGCCGTTCGTTCTTTTCTTTGGAAGATCCAACGGTGGGGAGCCTCCCTGGGTGGTTTAAGGCCGGGAATAGGGTTCCAAACCCTCATTCCCCACTTCCTTTTATCTCTCTAAGTTCTAGAGAGAAGGGAGAGCAAGGAGGCCAAGTTCCGGCCGCCGGCGAAGCTTCGGAGGTCCGTTTCGCGAGCGGAGTTCAGATACGCGAAGGTGGGAGCGTTGCGGTGGTGTTCATCCGAGCAAATCTTCTCCATGGCTAGGAAGAGGGGACGGAAGGTAACGACACTTCTCCTCTCGGTTTTTAGGATTTAGGATGCATGAATAGCATCCCCTTCCTTTTGTATTTTGAGCACCGGATCTCTCAAATGAGAGGGATCCGTGTAGCCTAAGTTCAAGAGGACCTCCGGGTTGAGTATGCTCATCCCGGCATGCTTTGCATTAGAGATCCGCTCCGTTAGCGGATTAGGCATTGTGGGTGAAGCCGTGGTCGCGACCGATAGTCCGACCCGGTGATGTTGCATAGCGAACTTTGGTAGAAAATCCGTTGCGGCAATACGCCGTTGTGTGTATGCGTTTTCCCCATTGTATTTGAGTGAGTACTCGTAGTCGGAACCGGACGAGGTTAGCTCCGCTTTGTGCGGTAGATGGTTTCCTTGGAGCACGGGAAAGACGCGGTGCGAGTGGCAATTGGGGTGGGGAAACCTTTGTTTGTGCTGTGCTAAGGCGCGGCTATGTCTCCGTGGTCGGCTGGCTATCCCGTGACGCGCAAGTCATGTGGGGAAAGTGTGCCGGCGAGACTAGCCCTTGTGTAAGACTGACGAGAATGCCGAGCAGAGGGCAAGCCCGGGCAATGTGGCCATGAGCGGGTGGGGTCCAGCGAGGCTTCTTAGAATCGGTCAGTGTGAGACAGAACCCTGACGTGCGACGTCAGATTGTGCGGGCAAGCCTGGGGTTTAAGACCCATGTGCGGGTGGGGCCATTGCAAGGTTCCGTGTGACGGCCTGTGTGCCGTTGGGGACATGGTGTCTCCCTTTTGTTTGCGGCTTTAAGCCAATGGGGAAACGGAAGTACCCAATGTTTGATGTTGTGCTAGATGCATACGAGCTAGGGTGCCTTGGGTGAAACCCGGGTTGCATTCATGTTGCATAGTAGGCCCCTTTTACTTTGTTCATAACATAGAGAACGTGTATGCTGTTTGAGACATCCAAGCCTGTTTTACCGCTTTAATATATATGCTCTTTTGGTATACGAAGTGTTAACTTGCAGGTGGAGTGGTACCCCGGGGTCCGTTAGGGACGGCCGGGAGGAGATGTGTTTGTTACACAGTAGAGGTCAGCCTTTGCTGACCCACGTTACTTCAAATCCTTTCAGGGCAAGGATCGCATACAGGAGCTAGCGCGCCGGGCGAAAAGCCCTAAGCCGCATGAAGTGTTGCTGTGCTTGGCTAGTTTCTTTTCCTTGTTTTGTTGATTTTGTTTGATCATGTCCGGCTTGCATGCCGAGGTAGCTTAGGGGTGCTTGGCACTTTTATATGTTTGGACTTATATTGTGTAAGGCCTTAAGGCCATTTTGATACTCTATTGTTAGTGGATAACTTCTGTCTTTTAGTTTTATGTTTCCGCTATGTATGTCTGGAGTTTTGAGTTTGGGTAGTTTCATATCATCTTTTAATACTAAAGCTGTGGTGTCCGTATGTTGTGGGGCCCCGGCCGGACCCATATTATATGGTCTTTACAGGGGAGGTGTTACAAGCAGAGCTACGATGAGCTAGCTAGGGCGGTGCACGCCATGGGTGAAGGAATGCGAACACTGTTTGCGGGCTTCAGAGGGGAGTGATCGGCGGAAGGAAGGAGGGGCAAGTCGCTGGATAGTCGTAGTGCAGGATCGGGGTCCTCATCGTCGCACATCGCCACAAGGTTTCCGCGGTGGGACTTTCCGCGCTTCTCAGGGGAAGACCTTATGCCTTGGATCTACAAGTGCGATCAATTTTTTGAAATCGACGGAATGTCCGAAGACATGAAGGTTCGGATGGCTTCGGTACATTTGGAAGTGAAGGTTTTATACTGGCATCAAACATACATGAAGGCGCGGCTGACTCAGCAATGGCCGAATTGGGAGGAGTATAGTCAAGTGCTGCAAGACCGGTTTTGGTCCGAGCTATTCGGCGACCCAATGAGGGAATTAAAGAATCTGCGGCAGCGTACCATCGTTCAGAATTATCTGGATGAGTTTGATTTACTGTTACACAGGGTTTCGGTCTCGGAGGAGAACGCCCTCAGTCTATGTCTTGGGGGACTGCGGGAAGACATACAATACGGTGTAAGAATGTTCCGTCCAAAGTTCTTGCAAGAGATGTTCTCATTGGCATGATTGCAAGAGCAGCAACTGGCATTTCGCAATCGGAAATCAACTTCTTACCGGGAGGAACAAGTGTCGTATGAGGAATACATGCGGCAAAGTCCAAGGGGTGCTGGGAAGCTGACCGGTGGCTCTGGCTCACGGACAACTCATTAGGAGTTGGGAGGGGGACGCAAATCCACATCAGCAGAGCAGGATGAAAAGAGGAGGAAGGGGTTGTGTTTCTGGTGTGATCAACTGTAACACCCCTATCCGTCACATTGCATATATCAGTAGGTCCGGCCGGGGTCTGACGTCATATACTACAGACAGGCTGAAGGGTTACTTAATGAAACCATCCATCCAAGATAATGCGTCCAACACAGAGTACATTCTAGCGGAAGTATGTTAAAGGTTGAAGAGTAAAGAACCCAAACCACAACATAAATGTCCATTAAAATTCAAAGTAGGAATGACAGTAAAAATACACCTAAAAGTTGGCATTATGGCCTTACAAGAGTTTACTTAAATAATAAGTGTCTTCCAAATATCGGCACGAAAGCTAGTCACACAAGAGAATAAAAAGTAAACGTTTGTTTGGGCCTTCAAGGGCCGGCTCAGCAACAAGTGCTTCAACCCGCTACATGTCACTAGGCTTCGCAACACCTGCAATCAACATTCCACCGCAGCGGTGGCAAACAAAAGCAACGGTCAGCTAAAGCTGACCAAATTATAACGACCTCACCCCTTACTTGGGGTGGCGGTGCTCCTTCCCTGTATTTTAGTAGCAAAGCCAAAGATTATAGTGTAATTACAACATCAGTACAATACATCACAGGTGTAGGCCCGCACGGCCACATACCCCGTGCTCTCAGGGAACTGACTCGGTGAACCCGGTCCGAACCCAGCTCGTTCCGCAGTCAACCACCGGCCCCAGGACGACAAACAAATGAGCATTAAAGTCCTTTCAGTCGAAGCCTAGACTCACTCTCCAAGCCATCTTTAACTGAACCACTTGGATTGGGTAATATTCCACCAGCCCGTTGCTCACCTTGCCATGGCAATTTAGCCTCGGCGTGATACAAGCTTCACCAAATCCCAATATATCGATCATACAACAGTACTTAACCCGGTTATGTATAAGGTTGGCTCCCAGGCCACCAAAATGGCAGAACTTCACTTCTGCCAATATTTCTGGGTACACCTTGGAGTTAATCCCCAAGACTCCCTGCTGCAATCTACCACGTAAAAACCCGAAAACATCTGGCACGAAGTCTTCTCCGGCAATCCATGCATAATGAAAACATCACCGATCTAGACCAACTTGTCAGGGTAGGCTTCACACACCATGCCTATGTCCGTACTTCTATTCCGGACTCTATATGCAAAATTACGGGGACTATTCATGTCCACCCGAAGGAATACCTCACACTCACCGCACACTCGCGAGAGCGGGTTTCCTATGCAAAAAGGAAGAAAACTTCATATGTCTAAGAAGAGAATCGTTACCCTTGTGGTTTGTAGTGGCCCTATAAATAAGAGAAGAAACTAGACGGATGAAAAGCACCGCAACGGCCTCGCCTCCACGTATCTGGACTCGGCTTGCGATTTGGGGCTCTGAAGCTCCACCGGCGGCCGGATTCCTCCTTCTTCTTTTTCCATGCTCTCCCCTCTCTCTTACTCTTTTAGAAAGAGAATGACCTAAGAGAAATGAGGGTTTAACCCTCAACTCCCGACCTTATAATAGTAGGGATATCTCTGGACCGTTGGATCCTATATGAAGGAAATGAACGACCACAAATCGCTCTGAAAATCACTTTCCTGGGTCGAACACGGCTTGTGACACGCCCGTGTCACAGGCCATTTCCCACGATCTGAACACGATTGTCGAGCACAGAACAGGACACGGGCTTAGACATGCCCGTGTCACTGCTTGACACGCCCGTGTCAGCTTATGACACGCCCGTGCCACAGGCCATATTCCTCAAGCGATACAGGAAACCGTCTCGTCCTGACCAGGACACTGCTCCGGACACGCTCGTGTCCCAGCCCGTGTTCAACAATCGACACAGGTCGTGCAAACACAGAGAAGAATACGGCTCTGGACACACCCGTGTCCCAGACCGTGTACCGGACATAGTTGCAGACACGCCCGTGTCCCAGACCGTGTACCTCACTCGACACCGCCTTGCCAACACAGAGCAGGACACGACCCTGGACACGCCCGTATCACAGGCCGTGTGAACCTAATCAGGCACCAAATTGGTCTTAAAATGTAATCCGTTCCTTTTTGAGTTTTTGGGCGTTAAAATTCTCCCCCCCCCCCTTAAATGAATTTCGTCCCGAAATTATAGAATGTAATGGTACATAAAATTAAATGGTACGTGAGCGGAATAGCTCGGGATACTCCTCTAACATGGTGTGCTCTCGCTCCCACGAAAGTTCCTCCCGACCGCAGTGATCCCAATGGACCTTGACCATCCTGATGTCTTTGTTACGAAGTCGCTTGACTTCAAAGTCCTCAATGTGAACGGGCTTGACCTTCGTCGTCAACCCATTATCAACAGGTACTTGATTGACCGTAATCACTTGGAATACGTCGTGTTGACAACTAAATTCCACTGATAACTTCAGTCTATAATAGGATTCACCAATTCGCTCTAGTATCTCAAATGGTCCAAGGTACCTCAGACTCAGCTTCTTTAAGCGTCGTACCCGAGAGACACCCTTGAATGGCTTAATTTTCAAATATACCAAGTCGCTAACAGCGAACTCAACATTCTTATTCTTGGCATTATAGTATTTAGCCTTCCTATCCTGAGCAATCAGCAATAGTTCTCGTATTGTTTGTACCAACGAAGTGGCGTCTTCCACTTCTTGTCGTTTGTACAGCTTCGACTCACCCGTCTCCAACCATGACAACGACGTGTGAAATTTTCTACCGTATAGGGCCTTAAAGGGCATCATTTGAATACTCGCTTGGTAGCTATTGTTATAAGAAAATTCCACCATGTACATGTGATCTTCCTACCACTTTCTGAAATCTAAGACGCACTTGCGAAGCATGTCCTCCATCGTCTTGTTGACCCTCTCAGTCTGGCCATCCGTCTGCGGATGAAAGACCGTGCTAAAACTCAGTTTGGTTCTCAATAATTGATGCACTAACCTCCAGTCGTTGGACATGAAGCGCCCATCTCGGTCACTCACAATGCATCGGGGCACGCCGTGTAGACGAACAATGTTAGCCACGTAAAGTTTTGCCAGTTTATCCACTGAATCATCCTTCCTATTCGGAATGAAGTGTGACACCTTCATCAATCTATCTACGATCACCCAGATGGCGTTGTTTCCCTTCTATGACCTTTGCAACCCATGTACAAAATCCATTGAAATATCATCGAACTTCAACTCCGGGATAGGCAAAGACTTCAAGAAACCTCCAGGCTTCTGGCACTCCGCCTTCACCAAGGCTTACATTTGACACTTCACCACATAAAGTGCTATATCCTTTTTAAGTCCTGTCCATCAGAACAACTTTTTCATATCTCTAAACATTTTTGTGCTCCCCGGGTGAATCGAGTACTTATTATGATTAGCCTCATACATCAATTACTCCCATAGTTTACCCACACTTAGGACGCACAGACGACTGTCCCTCCATAACAATCATTCCTTAACAATAAATTGGGAATTTTACCCATCCAAAGCCTCATCCATGATCTGCCTCTTGCTATTATCCCCATCCAGAGCTTGCCGAATCCTAGCAGCAAGGTCATACTGCACCCATGTCAAGTTCAATTGTGCTTTGGTACTAGCTTAGTCTGCTTGTCAACACAAGAGATCTCTAATGCCTCCAAATCAAGAACTAAACGCTCATCTTGTATCGATAACCAGTTGGCCTGCCCGGGAGCCCTGCGACTCAATGCATCCCCAACCACATTGCTTTTCCCAGGCAAATAGCGTATCTTGAAGGTGTAGTCACCCAGGAACCCCATCCACCTATGCTACCGCATGTTTAGGTCCTTTTGATCCAATAAGTACTTCAGGCGCTTGTAATCGGTATAGATATCGACCTTCACATTGTACAGGTAATGCCTTCACAGCTTCAGGGCAAATATCACGGCTGTTTACTGCAAGTCATGGACCGGATAATTCCTCTCATGTACCTTCAGCTGATGCGAGCCATAATCTATTACACTCCCATGCTGCAGTAGAACACAACCTAAGCCACTGCTCGAAGCATCACTATAAATCTCAAATCCTTCGGTCCCGCTCGGCGAACACAGAATAGGCGTTGTGGTCAACCGACTTTTCATTTTTTCGAAAGCTTGCGCTCACTCAAGCGACCAAACAAACTTTTTGATCTTTCATCATCAAAGTTGTGAAGGGTAACGCTATCCGCGAGAAGTTCTCTACGAAGCGCCTGTAGTAGCCGACAAGTCCCAGGAAACTCCGGACTTCTGCCACTGTAGATAATACAAGCCACTCCCGTATCGCAACTATCTTCTCCGAATCTACCGCAATCCCTTCTCCACTAACTATATGACCAAGGAATGCTACCGAGGATAACCAGAATTCGCAATTGGAGAATTTGGCATATAGTTGATTCCTCTTCAGTGTCTCCAACACCATATGCAGATGCTTGACATGATCATCCTCGCACTGAGAGTACACCAATATATCGTCAATAAAGACTATCACGAAGTGGTCCAGGTACTCTCTGAATGTTCTGTTCATGAAATCCATAAACACGGATGACGCATTAGTCAGCCCAAACGACATGACGGTAAACTTATAATGCCCATACCGCATGCTGAAAGCTGTCTTGGGGATGTCACTTTCTCTTATCTTCAACTGATAGTATCCGGATTTAAGATCCAATTTCGAATAAACCATTGACCTAACTAACTGATCGAACAGATCATCAATCCTTGGAATCGGATACTAATTCTTCTCTATTAGCTTATTCAACTACCGGTAATCAATGCAGAGTCGTAAGATTCCGTCTTTCTTCTTAACAAAGAGGACCGGTGCGCTCCAAGGCAACGAACTTGGACGCATATAACCCTGCTCCAACAGCTCTTGAAGTTGAACTTTCAGTTCCGCCATCTCCTTAGGCGCTAACCGATACGGAGAGTGTGACACAGGTTTGGCACCTAGCACCAGCTCAATAGTGAAGTCTATGTCTCGTTAAGGTGGGGCTCCATGGAGATCGTCAGGGAATACGTCAGGATACTCAGATACAATAAGGATACTGTCCATACTAGGCTTAGGCTTCGAAGCCTCCACTAATATGAAAAACAGCTCTGCACCAACATGAACTGCCTTAACCACCTGAAGAGCAGACATCAAAGTCTTGCTCGGCCCTTTCATGGACGTAAATGTTGTCTCATTATCAGTTCCCAATTTGACCTCCTTGCAGTTGCAATCAATATATGCCCGCTACTCCCAGAGCCAGTCCATGCCAAAGATCACGTCGAACGCCACTATCAGAAGTAGCGATGCTTGCAAGTCAAACTCTTGACTACCAATCTGTATCTTTACACAACAAACTCTATCCACACGTATTGAACACCCATTAGGCAACAACACATCCAATTTGTCCATTTCCATCGAAGAAGGTACTCTGATGCGCGATACAAATCCTTCAGATAAAAAGGAATGCGAAGCTCCCGTATAGAACAGTGCTCTTACCGGATAATCGAAAATCAAAACAAAGCCTATCACAAACAGTAATAAGCTAACATGCACTAGACAACAAGTATTTAAAGCTAAACTGCTATAAATTAAACCATACTTGTCACCACATCAGTTTGCTTCATGGCCTCCTGCTGGCCAAGGTTATACACTTTAGGCTGGGTTGGGGCATAATGTGGTGCGCTAGCCTTCGACTCCTTGCCCTTCTCCTCGTAGGTTGATCCAGGTTTCTTTTCGGACTTCGGACGTCCGCTCCAACAATCCAGGGCAAAGTGTCCCAGCTTCCCACAGTTATAGCATAAACTTGGGTCTCGCCCAATGGCTTATCCAGGTCCAGTCTTCTTTGCCACTTGAGTACCATTACTTTCTCTCGAAGTAAGTCTTATAACTGCTCCTGTCATAGCTTTCTTTGTCTTCTGGCCATCACCACGACAATCTCAGGCACGGTGACTGAATTTACCAAAATTAAAACAATCATATGGAGCCTAACTAGTAGATATTTTAGACTTATTTTTTTATCCTCCTTCGGTATACAGACTTTGCAGGACCTGGAGAGAATGGTACCCTGAACTCTGATGCCTGGTTGACTTTTGCCAAATCTACTTCCAAAGATCTAGCCGACTCCACCAAGGCTCGGAATCCAAATAATTTTGTTCCTAGTAGTAGAACTCGTAACTTGCCGTGTAAGCCGTTATAAAATCTACCGACCATAAACTGCTCGCTCTCCAATTCAAACCTTGGGTAGCGACTTATCATAAGAAATGCCTGCAAATATTCATCAACTGGGTGCATACCCTGCACTAAAAGCATGTTCAACTGCTGACCCAATTATCCTCTAAATGCCATTTGCTCCATCACACCACCCGGTTTTGAAGCCACCTCAGGGACAAAGGGTTGAACAATCCTTCAATATTGTGTGTTAGTCACAGAGAACACCGCTTCAACTACCCTTCTTATGGTTTCAATAGAAGGAGGGGTCTCAGGCACGTTGCTGGGTGCACTACTTTTCTCAGAAAGCGGGCGTTCTGACGGCCCTATGCCACTCTTTGTCACCTATAGTCGTACAAAACACCATTAAGTGACCAAACAAAATTACAAAAAACAATAATAGGAAAACGCAGGTTTCTCAAACACGTGTATTTTCATTCCTAAGTGGACATTCATGGGTTCTTTTTATGTTATAACAATAACGCACATACATGTGCTCACCACCCCTTAAAAGAACTTGCCCACGATTTCAAATAAGCAAGACCGAAACCGGTAGTCTGATACCAAATTGTAACACCCCTATCCGTCACATGGCATATAACAGTAGGTATGGCCGATTCCCAACGCCATATACTACAGATAGACCAAAGGGTTACTAAATGAAACCATCCATCCAAGATAACGCGTCCTACACAGAGTACATTCTAGCAGAAGTATGTTAAATGTTAAAGGGTAAAGAACCCAAACCACAACATGAATGTCCATTAAAATCCAAAATAGGAATGACAGTAAAAATACATCAAAAAGTTGGCCTTTTGGCCTTACAAGAGTTTACTTAAATAATAAGTATCTTCCAAACATCGACACGTAGGCCGGTAACACATGAGAATAAAAAATAAACGTTTGCTTGGGCCTTTAAGGGCCGGCTCAGCAACAAGGGCTTCAGCCCACTACTTGTCACTAGGCTCCGCAGCACCTGCAATTAACACTCCACCGCAGCGATGGCAAACAAAAGCAATGGTCAGCTAAAGCTGATCAAATTAAAATGACCCCACCCCTTACATGGGGTGGCGGTGCTCCTTCCTAGCATTTTAGTAGCATAGCCAAACAATATAGTGAAAGTACAACATCAGCATTGTACACCACAGGTGTAGGCCCGCACGGCAACACACCCCGTGCTCTCAGGGCACTTAATCGGTGAACCTGATCCGAACCCACCTTGTTTCGCAGTCCACCACAGCCCCCCAGGACGGCAAACATGTGAGCATTAAAGTGCATTCAACCGAAGCCTAGACTCGCTCTCCAAGCCATCTTTAACCGAACCAATTGGAGTGGTTAAGGTTCCATTAGCCCGTTGCTCACCTCGCCACAATAATTTAGCCATTGGCGCGGGACAAGCTTAACAAAATCCGAACGTATCGTTCATATAATAGTACATAACCTGGTTATATACAAGGCTGGCTCCCAGGGCACCAAAATGGCAGAACTTCGCTTTTGCCCAGATTTTCGGGTGCACCTTTGAGTTAATCCTCAAGACTCCCTGCTGCAATCTACCATGTAAAAACCCGAACACATACGGCACAGAGTCTTATCCGGCAATCCATGCATAATGAAAACATCACCGATCTAGACCAACTTGTCCGGGTAGGCTTCACACACCATTCCTATGTCTGTACTTTGATTTCGGACTCTATATGCAAAACTACGGGGACTATTCATGTCCAACCGAAGGAATACCTCACACTCATCGCACACTCGCGAGAGCGGGTTTCCTATGCAAAAAGTAAGAGTACTTTATATGTCCAAGAAGAGAATCGTTACTCTTTTGGTTCGTTTTAGCCTCATGGAGAAGTGAAGAAACTAGATAGATGAAAATCACTGCAATGACCTCACCTCCACAGATCTGTGCTCGGCTCGCAATTTGGGGCTCGGAAGCTCCACCGATAGCCGGATTCCTCCTTCTTATTCTTCCTTGCTCTCCCCTCTCTCTAACTCTTTTAGAAAGAGAATGACCTAAGAGAAATGAGGGTTTAACCCTCAACTCCCAGCCTTATAACAACAGGGAGATCTCTTGACCATTGGGTCCTATATGAAGGAAATGAACGGCCAAGAATCGTCCTGAAAATCACTTTCGTGGCTGAACACGGCTTATGACACACCTGTATCATAGGTCGTGTCCAACGATCTGAACACGATCGTCGAGCACACAATAGGACACGGGCTTAGACAGGCCCGTGTCACTGCTTAACACGCCCATGTCAGCTTCTGACATGCCCGTGCCACAGGGCGTGTTCCTTAAGCGACATAGGAAACTGCCACGTCCCGACCAAGATACGGCTCCGGACAGGCCCGTGTCCCAGCCTGTGTTCAACATTCGACACAGGCCATACAAACACAGAGAAGGACACGGCTCTGGACACGCCCGTGTCCCAGACCGTGTATCGGACATGGCTGCAGACATGCCCATTTCCTAGACCGTATAACTCACTCGACACCGCCCTGCCAACACAAAGCAAGACACAGCCATGGACATGCTCATGTCACAGGCTGTGTGAACCTAATCAGGCACCAAATTGGTCTTAAAACGTTATCCATTCCTTTTTGAATTTTGGGGTGTTACATTAACCGTATACGCCCAAGCATAAATGCCCCAATCGATGACAAGCTTATTCGATGGAGGTAGTGGTGGAAGCGGTCGGGGATAGCAGTGGGGAAGAGGAGGAAGAAAGATGGGTTGAGTTCGGGACTGAAGAAGAGGAGCGGCACAGACCGCAAGTGTCTATGAACGCATTGACGGGGGTGATACACTATCAAACGATGTGGGTGACGGCTTCTCACCAAGGGCAGGCCATTAGTGTGCTAATTGACTCGGGAAGCACCCATAATTTCTTATATGAAAGGGCGGCGAATTGGATGCAATGCCACCTAGAACGGATGGAGCCTTTTTTCGGTTGCGGTGGCCAATGAGAAGACTATATCGAGCGCGTATATGGTGGAGAACTTCCAATGGCGGATGCAAGGGGCTGATTTTCGTCGGATATGTTCATTCTTCTGTTGGGTGGTTGTGACTTGGTGTTAGGGATTCAGTGGTTGATAACCCTTGGGCCGGTGAAGTGGGATTTGCGAAACTTAAAAATGGAATTCTAGAGCCGGGAAAAAAAGTGGCCCTACGGGGGGCAACACCCGGGCCGGGATTATGGAGCAAGGGTACAAAGGTCCAAAAAATAATTGAAAAAGGGGGGCAGCTCAATATATTGGCAATGTGCAGTATCCAAAACCGGCCGGCAATCGAGTCAGAAGTGAAGGATCGGGAGCTGGAAGCGTGGGAGCTAGAAGGGGATCAGCTGTCCTTGTCCGAACAACAACAACTGCTTCAATTATTTGACAAGTTTGCGGAATTGTTTGAAGAACAGCAAGGACTACCGCCCGAGCAGGGGCAGGAGCACAAAATTACACTCAATGAGGAAGGGAAAACTGTGAACTTGAGGCCATATTGGCACCCGACGCTACAAAAGTCTGAGATCGAAAGACTTGTAGGCGAGCTATTGAGCACAAGGATAATCCGGTACAACAATAGCCAGTTTGCATCTCCCGTGGTTTTTGTTAAAAAACAAGATGGGTCATGGAGGTTATGCATGGACTACCGGGAATTAAATCAAAACACTGTGAAGGATGAATTTCCTATTCCGCTTATTGAGGAGTTGATTGATGAGTTACATGGAGCGGTGTATTTTTCCAAGCTTGATCTGCGGGCTTGTTATCATCAAGTGAGGATGGTGGAAGAAGATGTGCATAAGACGGCGTTCTGCACACATCAAGGACATTATAAGTTCTTAGTGATGACATTTGGCCTCACGAATGCGCCCTCCACTTTCCAAAGCCTCATGAACCGGCTCTTCCAAGGCCAATTACGTAAATCTATCTTAAAATTTTTTGATGACATCTTGGTTTTTCAGCTCATCGTGGGAGGAATATTTGGAACACCTGGGCTTCAACTTGAGGGCATTACGCTCCAACCACTTGGTGCTCAAGAAGAGAAAGTGCGATTTTTGCCGTCCGCAAGTCCATTATTTGGGACACATGATTTCCGGAGGCGGAGTGGCCAGCAATCCCGCGAAGATCCAAGCCATGGTGGATTGGCCAACACCAACCACATTGAAGAAGGTTTGTGGGTTTTTGGGATTGACGGGGTACTACCGAATATTTATACAAGGGTATTGATCCTTGGCGCAACCGATAACGGAGTTGTTGAAGGGTTGCACGTTCACATGGTCGAAAGCGGGCAAACTCGGCATTCAAGCTTTGAAGAAGGCGGTATCCAGCCCGCCCGTGCTATAGTTACCATATTTTCAGCAACCATTTGTGATGGAGACGGACGCGTCGGATGCGGGAGTAGGAGCGGTGTTTCTACAATAAGAACATCTAGTGGAGTTCTTTAGCAAGGTGTTGGGAGCAAAAAATGCAGGATTTTCTACATACAAAAAGGAGTTGATGGCCATTGTCTTGGTTGTACAGAAGTGGCGACACTACTTGGTTGGCAGTCTGTTTGTTATACGCACCGACAGTCAAAGTTTGAAGTTCATACTGGAGCAAAGGTTAGCGATACCGGCGCAACAACGCTATTTATCCAAATTGGTTGGCTATGACTTTAAGGTACAGTACAAAAGCGGCGAAGAAAACGTATGTTTGGATGCGCTGTCGCGGGTTCATGAGAAACAAGAGGCTACCTTGTACACGGTGAGCTTCCTACAGTCTGACGTGCTGCACTTGATCAAGAGAACATGGGAGAGTGATGATTGGCTGAATAAGATTATTTACGACAAGGAGGGTGATGACGAGGCTCACCCGAAGTTCAGCTAGCAGCAGGGCATTCTCCAACGGAAGGGGAGGTTAGTGGTAGGGTGGGATGCGTAGGTCCGCAAGAACATTTTGCAATTATAACATGACAACGCTATGGGCGGGCACTCGGGAATCACCGCCACGTACAAGCGAATAAAGAGACATGTGTATTGGAAAAATATGAAGTCAGATGTGTACGACTACATTCAGCATTGCACTGTCTATCAAAGGTGCAAATCAGACAATAAACGTCCTATGGGGTTGTTGCAGCCCTACCCATTCTGTTGCGGGTGTGGCAAGACATTTCTTTGGATTTCATCGAGGGCCTCCCAAAGAGCAGCGGGAACTCAATAATATTGGTGGTGGTGGATAGGTTGAGCAAACAAGCACACTTCATGGCATTGCATCATCCCTATACTGCGGAAGTCGTAGCGCAGGTCTTCCTCGACTCGGTGGTTCGGCTACACGGAATGCCGTCCTCAATCGTTAGTGATCGGGATGACATTTTCACTAGCAATTTCTAGCAGGAGTTATTTCGGGTGCACCAGGTGCAGCTTCACATATCTATGGCATACCGTCCGCAGTCCGATGTGCAGACAGAGGTGGTGAATCATTGTCTTGAAGGATACCTCCATTGTATGTGTTTTTACAGACCGCGTAGCTGGGTGACCTGGCTTTCGCTAGCGGAGTGGTGGTATAACACGAGCTATCAAAGCGGCATCTAGATGATGCTGTATAAAGTGGTTTATGGGAAAGAACCGTTGGCGCTAACGGTGTATGAGGAAGGGACAACGACGGTGGCCGCGGTAGACTGTTCCTTGGAGGCGCGAGATCGAGTAATGTAACTCCTTTAGGGCAATCTTGCAGGGGCTCAGAATCGAATGAAGGTGTTAGTGGATACGAAGCGGAGAGTGCACATGTTGGAGGTGGGAGAGCGGGTGTGGGTGCGCTTACAATCATACCGTCAAGTTAGTCTCAAAGGGCACCTGATGGCGACGGTGATGGCGACGGTGATGGCGACGGTGTTGGCGACGGTGTTGGCGACGGCCAACTGGAGCATGACTATGTTGAAGATGTACCGGCAAAGGACGTGCGACGTTGTAGCGGTCATGGATACAGGCTTCGCCCTCGCAACAAGACTCATATTTGATATTTTTAGTTTTGGTGTGCTATTAGCCGTTTCATGTTGGCTCTTTAAAACATTATTTAATTTCTGCATTTTTCTTTATGTGGTGTGCCTTTAGCCACATGTTATTTGCTTTGAGATGTAAGCCTATATAAGGCCTTGAACTCTTCATTTGGTAGTAGACTAATATTGAAATCAAAATTGAATTTTGCCTAACCTAATTTTCCCTCTCTTTCTTCTCATAGCCGCCCCCCCTCTCTCTTTTCCTTCTTCCTCCAAGCCGCCGGCCCCAAGCCCTCCTCTTTCTCCCTAGTGCTCGGCCTCTCCTCCCCCCTATTGCTCTCGGCCGCCCTTTTCTCATAGTGCTCGGCCGCCCTCCTCCCCTCTTGCTCTCGGCCAAACGAGATCTAATCTTTCCAAGGAGTTTTAGCCCATGCATGAGAGGATATCTTCCAAGGAAAGAAGTAGGAACTCCTCCACGGCGTGAAGTGAAGAAGATTAGCTCGTTCGTCCTCCGTAGCGCGTCTCCCGTGGACTTTCAACGGAGGAGCGATCAAACTTGGTGGATCCATGCATCACGGATCTACAAATCCGAGAGGGGTAACAAAAATTTCTACCAAGAGTTTTCTTTCTCTAGATAGTTCTTGTGGTGGACGACTTTTGCGTTATTTTTCGATTTGTTTTTCTTCGCGGTTAATCAAATAATAGATCGGTATTTTTCGTTTGGTTTTCCGAAAGATTCGTAAGAGGATTGGCGATCCTCGCTTTTCTTTTGTTGGGATAGATCCTACCATCTTTCGAATCGTTTGTTCTTGGTGGATCTATTTTGGTACAACCCAAAGCTCGTCCGGGATTAATATTATCCCATTTAGCCGGAAAGAATTTGGCCTATAGCCAACATTCGATCTATTTGCGGAACGGCGATCCGTATTGTTAGCACGATCGATAAATAAAAATAATTGTTGTGGCTGCGTTTTCGTTAGCATGTGGGTTAGAGAGCGTAGATCGTGTCATTTGCATCGTCGTGGCCTCCGTGACGAATCTCAAGGATTTCCCCTACATCAATTTGGTATCAGAGGGAGGTTCTGTTGATTTCCCAATCGACACCATCCTTTCATTTTACCTAGGGATATCCTCGTTCACTAGGGTGCGCACTTCCGTTACGAATCACGTTAAATCTGAATTTTACATAGTTGGGCTGCAATTAGTAAAACACAAAATTTTTTTTCCTGCAGAAAATTACAAAAAAATTCTGAATTTTCTCCTCATTTTTCTAAGAAAAAAAATCTGAAAAAGTTTTTCCTGTTGCTCAATAGTTTTGTGTCAAAAAATTCAAACGCATAATTTAAATCAGGTCAAAATTGTTGTTTGTCCCGTTCGTTCATGCGCACTAGGCTGGGCACGGAATATCTTCCCTCCACCTCACACATGGACAACAACCAAGGTGATGAGCATGCTCCGGCCACGATCGCCGAGCTACGAGAAGAGTTTAACGCTAGGTTTGATGCACTGACACAGTTAATTGAAGGGCTCGCGGTAAACCAAGCGGCGCCCCGAAACATCGGCGTTGGCAGAAACCGACCAGGTCCCCAACCCCCGACCGCCAACCAGCGAGAGGAAAGACAAAATCACCCACGTGATCTGGACGATGAGTACCCACCTCGAGGTCATTATGAGTTCGACGTAACTAGGGCCGTAAAAATAAACTCACCTTCATATGATGGTATGGGAGAGCCCCAGCTATTCCTAGACTGGGTCATGGGAATCGAGTGCTATTTTGAATGGCACGACCTGACGGACGTTGAGAAAGTGAAGGTTGCGCGGATGAAACTACTAGGAAGGGCTAAGACATACTGGTTGAACGAAGAGAGACGATTAGGTACGGTTAATGGAGTACCCCCAATTGGGTGAGCTGCCATGAAAGCACTTCTCCACGACCAATATGTTCCCACTTATCACCGGACACAAATGTTCGACGACTTAGCCTCCCTTCGTCAAGGTAACTCTTCGGTAGAAAAATACATGGGACAACTTAAGGATATGTTGGTGCGTTGTGATGTTCGTGAGAGGCCCGAAGTCACACTCTCCCGATTTCGTAAGGGACTCAACTCGGACATTCAAGGCAAGCTCTTGCGTTATGGTCACACGGACCTTAACACCACTTTCAATGCCGCCTTGGATATTTAAAAACACAATGCCTACAAAGTCAAAGGGCGAAACTTTCAGAAGGGAAAGTCCCTCTTAGGGCCGCATCCGTCTTCCTCCACTCGAGACAAGGGAAAGTATCGATCCACGGATTCAGAGTCCATTATCATTACCGCTAGGAATAATAGAAATCCCACCGGCGAGCGAGTTCCAATAGGACGGATTAGCAAGACTAACGCCACGTGTTATTCTTGCGGAATCCAAGGGCACTATGCTAGTGAGTGTCCCACGAAGAGCAAACCGTTAGCCCTATTAGACTCCACGACTGAGCCTGCCGATATCGACTATGGGGCAGAATCTGATCGCGAACCGAGTGACATGGAGGACGATTCTTTCATGATTGTGATGAGATGTATTTTGGCCACACCGCGAGCGTTGGACGAGTATAACCAGACAAATATATTTACCTTAAATTTTAAGTGCGGTGAAAAATGGTGCAAACTAATTATTGATAGCGGTAGTTGTATGAAAGTCGTTTCTGAAAATGCCATCGCACGCATGCAGTTAGTCACCAAGCCGCACCCACATCCTTATAAAATCGCGTGGGTAAACAAGACGTCAATATCAGTTTCTAAGTGATGCTTGGTGCCACTAACTTTAAAAAAACTACGTTGATAAAGTGTGGTGCGACGTAATCCCCATGGACGTGTGTCATGTCTTATTAGGACGACCTTGGCTTTATGATTATGACGTGACTCATTTTGGACGAGCCAACATTTATGAGTTCAAATTCAATGGTAAGACCATTGTTTTGACACCATCACCGCCCAAGGATCCGTCACCTGCGTCCAAAGATACCATTGTGCCGGTAGAAAAGAAAACGATAAGGCTGATAAGTAGGAAAGAGTTAGAGCGTGAGACTTTCATGGATGGCGTTATCTACGCTCTAGTTTGTCTACAAGCTAAGGAGGATGCACCCTCATTAGCGAGCCTCCCGTTATCCCTTCGAACTCTCTTAGAAGAGTATAAGGATGTCTACCCGGTGGACTTACCACCTCAGTTGCCACCAATGCGTGATATCCAGCATGAGATAGATTTTGTCCCGGGTTCTTCGTTGCCGAATCAACCCCATTACCGCCTCAACCCCTCCCCACATGAGGAGTTGCAAAAATTAATTTCAGATTTGTTAGCGAAAGGATTTATACGTCATAGTAAAAGTCCTTGTGCCGTCCCTGCCTTGTTAGTCCCGAAGAAAGATAAAACGTGGCGATTGTGTGTTGATTATCGGGCTATAAATAAAATAACTGTCAAGTATCGGTTCCCCATTCCCCGCTTGGATGATTTACTAGATATATTATCAGGAGCCGCCGTGTTCTCTAAATTGGATCTTAAGAGCGGTTATCATCAAATACGAATACGGGAGGGTGACGAATGGAAGACGGCATTCAAATCTAAGGATGGACTATATGAATGGCTAGTGCTTGGAGAAGGACTTACCAATGGACCGAGTACGTTTTCGCGATTGATGACCCAAGTCTTTAAACCCTACATGGGAAAATTTGTAGTTGTCTATTTCGACGACATTTTGGTGTTTAGCATCTCTCCGGGGGATCATGAAACTCACCTAAGAACAATCCTTACCACATTGCGCAAAGAGAATTTATTTATTAATCTAAAAAAATGCGTATTCGGGGTGTCTTCCGTAGAGTTCTTAGGATACATCGTGAGCTCAGATGGCATTCATGTGGATCCAAAGAAGGTTCAAGCAATTAAAGAGCGGCCGGAACCCAAGAATATAAGGGAAGTTCGAAGTTTCCACAGATTGGCCACGTTTTACCGAAGATTTATTCGGAATTTTAGTAGTATTATGGCACCCATCACTGAATGTATGAAGAAAGGAGAATTTAGTTGGACTAAAGCGGCCACTAGTGCTTTCCAAACGATTAAGGAACGGATGTCTGAAGCCCCCTTATTACGATTACCGGATTTTAGTAAAGTGTTTGAACTATCATGCGATGCATCGGGGATAGGAATCAGAGGAGTATTAAGTCAAGAGGGACATCTGCTAGGATATTTTAGTGAGAAACTAGCCGGCCCAAAGTTAAACTATTCGAATTATGATCGCGAATTCTATACCGTGATTCGTTGTCTCCAACATTGGCGACATTACCTTATATCAAAAGAATTCGTGATACTATCGGACCATGAGGCCCTCAAATTTGTTAATTCTCAAAATAAGATTAGCCCACGGCACGCTAAATGGACTTCATACCTACAGGAGTACACTTTCATTATCAAGCATCTGAAGGGTACGTTAAATCGTGTGGCGGACACGTTGAGTAGGGTCACCTTATTACTAACTACCATGGAAGTATCAGTTATAGGATTTGAGAGGATTAAAGATGAATATGTCCAATGCCCAGACTTTAGGGAAATTTATCTCGCCACTGAGGACAATTCCCCTACCACCATTTCGGCGTACTATATCCGTGACGGATACTTATTCAAACATTTGCAACTATGTATTCCCCGCTCGTCATTACGACATTTTATCATATGGGAGTTGCATAGCGGAGGGCTAGGCGGACATTTTGGTAGAGACAAAACGATAACCCTCGTAGAGGATAAATTCTTTTGGTCGGGCCTCAGACCCATGGTCAACAAAATCGTAGGAAGTTGTCGTATTTGCCAACTAGCCAAGGGGAACAAGACCAACGAGGGTCTCTACACTCCACTTCCGATTCCATCGGTACCATGGGAAGATGTCAGCATGGATTTTATTTTGGGGTTACCCATGACATTGAGGCATCACGATTCTATTCTTGTAGTAGTAGACCGTTTCTCCAAAATGGCCTATTTTATCGCTAGTAATAATACCTACGATGCAACAAATGTAGCAAAATTATATTTCAAGGAGGTCGTGGCACATCGAGGTGTTCCCAAGACGATCGTGAGTGATAGGGATGTAAAATTTACAAGTTATTTTTGGAAGACACTCTGGAAACTCATGGGCACTAAACTTATGTTTTTGTCAGCCTATCATCCCCAAACGGATGGGCAAACGGAAGTTGTCAACCGTAGCTTGGGCGGGTTACTTCGTTGTTTAGTGGGCGAACATAAAGGTACGTGGGATCTTATTCTTCCGCATGCTCAACTAGCGTACAATAATTCTAAGAACAGGTCCACTGGGTTGTCTCCGAATGAGATAGTGCATGGTTATAAGGCGCCAGTGCCTCTTGACTTGGTACCGTTACCGCCTTCTTTTAAGTCAAGTCAATTTGCACAGGACTTCGCTTCACACGTTCACTCTCTCCATGAGCACATTGGCAAGACATTAGCTAAGCAATATTCTATCTATCAATCGAATGCTAACGTACATAGGCGAGCAGTCTCCTTGAACATTGGCGATTTGGTTATGGTTCGTCTTATCCCTGAATGGATGCCTTCAGGCACCATAAAAAAATTAGCGAACAAGAAAGTCGGTCCTTTTCGAATTTTGAAGAAATTAGGCGAAAATGCTTATTTGTTAGAATTACCCGTTGATTGGGGAATCTCCCCTGTGTTTAACATTTCAGATTTAACGCTTTTTGTTGCTCCACCACCTGAACTGTCTGTCTCTCCGTTTAATAATTCCACTATACAATCTAATGGGGTGGGGGGTGAGCTCAATTCTGGATCGTTCTCTCCTTCGAATTCTACGGGAGGTATGCCGTCTATTGATGATGAAACTGGTTTTTCTGCTTCACCTAACGCTTTTCTGAGGTTTCCCCGGACAGATTTCTTACCTGACAGGATCTTGCAGGATGATGTGTTTCCCACCCCCGATGGCGACATTCAAAGGTTTTTGGTTCGTTGGCGTGGTCGTCCGGCTTCGGACGACTCTTGGCTCTCTGCTGCACAGGTGGATCTTCTTGACGCGGACCTCGTACGCCGTTATATGTCAGCCCGCTCATCGGAGATGAGTCCTTTTGAGCGGCGAAGGATTGATGGCGACGGTGATGGCGACGGTGATGGCGACGGTGTTGGAAACGGTGTTGGCGACGGCCAACTAGAGCATGACTATGTTGAAGATGTACCGGCAAAGGACGTGCGACGTCGTAGCGGTCATGGCTACAGGCTTCGCCCTCGCAACAAGACTCATATTTGATATTTTTAGTTTTGGTGTGCTAATAGCCGTTTCATGTTGGCTCTTTAAAACATTATTTAATTTCTGCATTTTTCTTTATGTGGTGTGCCTTTAGCCACATGTTATTTGCTTTGAGATGTAAGCCTATATAAGGCCTTAAACTCTTCATTTGGTAGTAGACTAATATTGAAATCAAAATTGAATTTTGCCTAACCTAATTTTCCCTCTCTTTCTTCTCATAGCCGCCCCCTCTCTCTTTTCCTTCTTCCTCCAAGCCGCCGGCCCCAAGCCCTCCTCTTTCTCCCTAGTGCTCGGCCTCTCCTCCCCCCTATTGCTCTCGGCCGCCCTTTTCTCATAGTGCTCGGCCGCCCTCCTCCCCTCTTGCTCTCGGCCAAACGAGATCTAATCTTTCCAAGGAGTTTCAGCCCATGCATGAGAGGATATCTTGCAAGGAAAGAAGTAGAAACTCCTCCACGGCGTGAAGTGAAGAAGATTAGCACGTTCGTCATCCGTAGCGCGTCTCCCGTAGACTTTCAACGGAGGAGCGATCAATCTTGGTGGATCCACACATCACGGATCTACAAATCCGAGAGGGGGTAACGAAAATTTCTACCAAGAGTTTTCTTTCTCTAGATAGTTCTTGTGGTGGACGACTTTTGCGTTATTTTCCGATTTGTTTTTCTTCGCGGTTAATCAAATAATAGATCGGTATTTTTCGTTTGGTTTTCCGAAAGATTCGTAAGAGGATTGGCGATCCTCGCTTTTCTTTTGTTGGGATAGATCCTACCATCTTTCGAATCATTTGTTCTTGGTGGATCTATTTTGGTACAACCCAAAGCTCGTCCGGGATCAATATTATCCCATTTAGCCGGAAAGAATTTGGCCTATAGCCAACATTCGATCTATTTGCGGAACGGCGATCCGTATTGTTAGCACGATCGATAAATAAAAATAATTATTGTGGCTGCGTTTTCGTTAGCGTGTGGGTTAGAGAGCGTAGATCGTGTCATTAGCGCCGTCGTGGCCTCCGTGACGAATCTCAAGGATTTCCCGTACATCAGCACCGGGCGCACAAGCTGGACCCGAAGTTTTTTGGGCCTTTTCTAGTGATGGAACGAGTGGGATCTGTAATATATCAGTTAGATTTGCCGGTAGAGACAAAGATACATCATACATTCCATATCTCACAACTATATAAGTATAAGGGTCCGCTTGTTGGGGTGGAGCAACCCTTGATGGCAAAGGTCAATGAGGAGGGCAATGTGCTGGTGGAGCCTGATAGTTTTAACTTCAAGATAACCTAAACACATAGCGGGGGGGGGGGGGGGGGGGTGAATAAGTACTTTTCCTTATTTTAAACTAAGGCAAAATATAGCTACAGTTCTTTGAGTAAATCAGATATCTCTACAGCTAACACAACACATACAATCTCAGAAATCATAATCATACACACATCACAGATTGCACATAGATTTATAGTGGTTTCCCAAGGTCTGGGTACATCCACTTTCCCCCCTTCACCTATCTAGCAGTGTGCTAGATTCGGCCTAACTTCTTCCTTCTTCTCAGATCCACAGATCTTACAGCTAAGAACCCTGAAATGTTCCTACAACTCAGAACCCTATAAGGTTCCTACAACTCAGGCTAACAGCCCTACCTCAGCCTTGCCACAAGACCTACAACTCAGAGAACAAATTCTCCTACACTCAGGCTCAATCAGCCTTATCACTCAGAGATCAAAATCTCCTACACTCATGCTCAATCAGCCTTACATCTCAGAGATCAAAATATCCTACACTTAGCCTTTATAACATAGGCTTACAACTCAGATCTTTGAAAAGATCCTACAGAATTTGATAAGTAATTCAATGGACTCTTACCCTTGTTGAGAGAGAAAGGATAAGAAGATTCTTGATCAGCTTCTTGATGAATCTGATGACAGAAATCAACCTGTTCTTAGCTTTCTTCAAAACTTCTTGAATCTAAACTTAGTAGGGTTGATCTCCTTTGAAGTTGACTGACTGACAGCTTCCTTCTTGGATTCCAGAAATAGATCTGGATCTTCTTTGTAGAATAGTTCAGGATCTACTACTTAAGAGACTTGTGATTGTCTCCTTCTTGGCCTCAAAACAGCTGGAGCTCTCTCTCCCCAAACCTTCTGAAGTTACTTCTTAATTCTGAATGAATTCCCCTTAGACAAAATCTGAGTGGATAATCACTCCAGAATGTCTTCTTAGATCTTCTCACGAAGATCTTCTCATGTGACTTGCACTTTCTTGATCAGAGATTAATCTCACAATAATTGTGTTAGTTGTATCAATTCATAATTATCCTTCTTCTGAATCCATCTATATATATAGACTTCATCCATGATAACCGGCTGATCCGGTTCCTAACAAACTTCTGACAAGTCTGACAGCTTCAGTAAACTGGTTGGAATGCACAGCTGTCAAGTCTTAAAACAGTTCTTGAGCCTTTGTCTCTGTCGGCAAAGCGTCGAGACTGACTGTCATAAAGTGTCGAGAAAGTCTGTCAATATGTGTCGACATAAGTGACTTAAGTGTCGACACAGACTTTGGTGGTGTCGACATAGCTGCCTTGATGTCTACACAGCTTCTTGACACTGCATCTGGAGAATGTGTCGACACTGATTATTTGTGTCGACACAATCACTTCTTCACTCCAAAACAATCAACTATGTTGAACCTCTGCTGAGTGTCGACACAAGTCCTGTGTGTCGACACAGTTGATTTACTCTCAGAATTTGTGTGTCGACACTGCCTCCAGGTATCGACACAGTTTATGTCGACTCTGCTTCTGTGTGTCGACACTGCCTCCCGATGTCGACACAGTTGCTGTCGACTAACTATTCTGTGTATCGACACTGCCTACTGGTGTCGACACAGTTGATGTCGACTAACTATTTTGTGTGTCAACACTGCCTCCCGATGTCGACACAGTTGATGTCGACTAACTATTTCTGTGTGTCGACACTGCCTCCCGGTGTCGACATAGTTGATGTCGACTACAAAATTCTGTGTTTCGACACAGTTGCTTCAGGTGTCGACACAGCTTTTCCAAGTATCGACAAAGACTTCCTTAAGTGTCGACACATGGACTTAGAAACTTTTTCTACTTTTTAGCCAATACTTATCCTGCACATATAAACTCAAAATAACATCAAATACACCTTGATGTATATCATTGAGCTAAGTGAGCCTTCTCCAAATCAGGTACACATTTTTCAATGTACCCATCAATCTCCCCCTATTTGGAGAAGTCATAACCCTTTTGTCAATGATATACACCACTTATTATAAATAAACATGATGATGTATAAGCATTATTTAACAGGGTAAATTATAAACAAAACAAATAATTAAATCACATCACAGAATAAGGATGCAAACTAAATGATCATGGAACATGGTTTTGTATATTATAACAAAAAGTTTCTTAATACAGATTACATAGACTTCTTTGAAAATGAAGAATTACATAGTTCTTAAAACAAACTAGTAAAGCTAAACTAAGGCTGGACTGGATCCTTGATGACTATTCCTTTTCCAGATTTAATCTGAGCCAGCACAGGAGGTTCTGTATCTTAATTGGGCTTCTTGCCTTTCAAATGAGCCTTCTTTTGAGCTTCAGCCTTGATCTTTTGCCTTTCAAAGTAATGAAAAGGCTTAGGGAAATACTTGCTAGGCTCCTGAGCATCAGGAGGTAGCTTCCCACTCTTAGCCTTTCTTCTGAATTGAACTATGGCTTCTTGCATAGCCTCATACTTTTGCCACTCCTGCTCATTATACCATTTACCTCTTTCATGAACTTGGTCTTTTACAGCTTTCCAGGCAGTTAATGTAACATCCCATTTCCGGCTAGACCCCTGGGAATGGTTTTGTCTTAACAGAACCCTAGAAGCCCAAGAATTGAAGTACAATGACCGACACTTCGGGTCACGGGTTGGTCACGCCCGTGACCTATGTGTCACACCCGTGACATAGGGCGTGACTCCTTCGACGATCGTCGATCTCCGTGAGACGATCGTCGAATTTGAAACCCGGGCCTGTCACGCCCGTGACCTATGTGTCACGTTCGTGACCTAGGGCGTGACTCCTTCGACGATCGTCGATCTCCGTGAGACGATCGTCGAACTTGCAACCCGGGCCTGTCACGCCCGTGACCCAGGTGTCACGCCCGTGACCAAGGGCGTGACCCCCTTCGGCGATCTTCGATCTCAGCGAGACGATCGCCGAGCACGGAATTTGCCTCACGACCCTGCCACGCCCGTGACCCATGTGTCATGCCCGTGACCTAGGGCGTGACCACCCTTCGACGATCGTCGACCTCAATTCGACGGTCGTCGAACCTAGAATTTGGTCACCCGGGCCTATCACGCCCGTGACCCATGTGTCACGCCCGTGACCTAGGGCATGACCACCCTTCGACGATCATCGACCTCAGTTCGACGATCGTCAAACCAAGAATTTGGTCACCCGGGCCTGTCATGCCCGTGACCCATGTGTCATGCCCGTGACCTAGGGCGTGACCACCCTTCGACGATCGATGATCTCAGTTCGACGATTGTCGATCCCAGAATTTTCCATTTGGGCCTTTCACGCCCGTGACCTATGTGTCACGCCCGTGACCAAGGCCGAAACATCAGCCAGACTTTAAATTTCGGTAACCGACGTCTTAATAAATTCTGATTATGGAATGTACAGCAGGAATATTTATGGGCCGTTTCCGTCCCTAATTATTTAATAGAAAGAGAGAGTAAGGTCCAATAGGAAATCGCCACCTGGATCAGCCAATTCATCTTCCACCTTTTCCTCTTCCATGCATCATAACCGAAACGTTATTAAGAAGAAACATTCATGGCCATGAATGTTTCATCGTTTCCCCTCCCCATTGGGAAATCTATAAAAGCCCCCTTGGAGCAAGAGGAGAAGGTTACACGTTCGATCAAACGGATTCAGATTCCTCCCCTTGCTGTTGAAGAATTTCCGACGACGCCACCACCGCGCCATGACAATCCGACGTCCATCTCGACTCCAAACCACGAATAAGGTCCTCCTCTACTCTTTCTTCTATGGATAGATCGTAGAAATTACTTAGGAGAGATGTCGAGCTCAAAGGAGCAAGATTGAGTGAGTTTTTCCATGTTTTTCAAAAATAAATGGCGGTCGGGTTCGCCGGAATCCGCCTCTCCGGCGGCCGTGCCGCCGCCCGACGGTAGCCCTCACCTCAACAAAGGTGGTGGTGGTGGTGGTCGGCCAGGGAGATGGCTGGGTGGCCGGGAAATAGCTTTAGAAAAGCTACAGGAGTTGTTTGTTTTTTTTTGATGTTGTTCGGGTTCGGGTGAAGAAGATGGTGAACAGTAGCATTTAATAATATTATATAATGTATAGTTAGGAATTAATTCCCTTTACTGTACACTTGGTTAAAACTGAAAATTATAGCCCGTAGGGGCTGAAACATAAAAAGTGGTGAACATAGAAAATGTATCCCTTGAAGTCTAGTTTAATTTAAAATTGATTTCACTCGATTTGGAGTCCTGGTTGGACCACAGTACACTTTTTGGTGAGGCCTATCCATAGGGCTGTATTGACCTTAGAAAAATTCCCCACTCCAATCCAGTCATCAAAATGACTTGAAATTTGGGGTGTGGCCTAATCTTACCTATATCTAGGTGCTATCCAAAAATGAGAATTTTTGGAGAATGTGTTTCTATAGGTTTTAGAAAAATTTAATAATCCTAGCATAATTTAATTAGATGGCTAAATGACTTCCAAACCCTCCCAAATTTTGGTAAGTGGTCCAGGGGTATAACATAAGGTTCTGGTAAAAATTTCATCTCATTTGGAGATGTTCTGATTAGGTTTGTGTCCAACCCTAAGTTGATCCTCATAGGATAATTTAGGATCAAACACCCCCTTGGTATTTAAGTGGCCATATCACCTCAACAGGGGCTGATATCTTGGTCACTGACTTTTTAGGGCATGACACACCTTCTAAGGGAGTTTGGAGTGGTTTGGTGTAGGGTAGCCCTAGAACCCTAGGGTAGGTCCCTTAATGGGGATTTGTAGGGTTGTGAAGGTCATGAGGTCAAATGACCTTGGAATGACTTGAAATTTGGTGGAGAGGACCATAGGGCCATTGAAGTCCTCTGGTAAAAATTTTAGGGTATTTGGAGACCTTTAGCCTACCTAAAATCCTAACCCTAGGTTAGGTCACAAACTTAATTTGAATTATTAAGCTATCAACTGAACTACAAATCAAGTAAAATTTGGGTAGAGTGATTTTATGGTCCAGGTAGACATAATATAATTTTGTTGAGATTTTTGGGTTAATTTATACCGTACTTTATTTACAACTCTAATTGTGCCCTAGATATTTATTTTGATGATTATGGAATTTTCTGTTCACTGGAATATTATGAAATCTTGGATTAGGGCATCTTATAGCATGATATAATTTCTGTAATTTTTTTGGAAATTTTATCTTATTATTTTGGGTACTTTATTCTTTAATGTACTAATTGCGATATATAGTCAAAAATACAAATAGTGCCTAATTATTAATTGGAAAATTATGAAATTTGGTCAGTGCGTGTTTCAAACCATGATAGTCACCTTGTAATTTTCTCTAGAATTTTAGAAGTATAAAAACAGTACCTCCTTCATTAAGTTAAGAAAATTAGTACCTTACATTAAGATAAATTCCGAGTTTAAATGTTGGAGAAAAACTATGGTACTTGGTTTATGATGGTTTTAGGTTACTATATATCTTCTATAATTTTCTTGGAATTTTTGGATATATATTTACAGTACTTCCTTCATAATATAGTAAAAGTGGCCTAAAATGATAAATTAGGAAATGTAGGCCTAAACACCTCTGAAGTTTCTCAAAACTTGGAATTGCTGTTTAAATGTCTCATATGAATTTTAATGATTTTATGATGATTTATTGTTGGCTCATTAGTGCACTTCATGTTCATATTAGGGCATTTGGAATCTTAGAATAAATAAATTAAATGCCAAATGAAATAGGAAAATCATTATTTTCTGGATTTAGACTAATTAGGTCATGGGAGACCTCCAGTAAATATTATATGAGATTCGGAAGACAGTTTGGAGTACCACCCCTTGCATACCTCCTAAAGCTTAGGATGGTCCGCGTTTAGTAAAAACTACAGAAATTGAACTAGAGTGGGTAATGAACTTGGGAGATGGAAATTTTGGTAGTTTGCTGGTTTGGATAGTGTGATTTGAATCAAGTTCATTATTGGAAGTCAGGATGGGTAGGGTGTGAGATTGACTAGCGATAAGTAGTGTTCGGGTTCGACGGAAGATCGTCCTCCCCGAGAAGAGGAAGAGTCAAAGTCACCCTAGGATTAGCCAACTGTAATGTGAGAAGGGAATGGGTTAAGGGAACCAATCAATTATAATAAGTGCCTTGGAAAGGGAGTTTTGGGATTCACCCCATCATAGCTCCTAGTATCGCTGCGAGCCCTTCACCGGGTAACCCTCGGGAAGTCTAAGGTTAACCTTAAATCTTAGGAATAAAATGATCAAGAGTAACCCTAAGAATAGTTGTACCTTATAATAAGTGCATGGAATGGGTAGAGTAGGCCTGTGGTCTAAGGGCCTACTAGTAATGTCAATGGTCTGGTTCGTGATTTGGAAGTCCGAGGAGCGGGATGCTCGGGGACTTGGTATATGCTTGGTAGCCTAAAGAGCTAGAGGCTCGGTAACGTGAGAACTTGTACAAATATAACTGTCATGTTTGCATGTGCATAAAAGTGGTGGGTCATCGGTACTAGGCGATCGATCACACCGACAGCGGTACGTTGACTCGGCGGTGTGGGACACTTAGCCAAAGAAAGTCTGGTGGGTACAGCCAGCAGTAGTACGCGGATACTCTAGGTTGTGTTCTTCTAGGGGCGTACGAAAGGGCTAGGCCTGCTAGTGTGGTTACCCGCCTAGGAGTGGGGGGCCCGACCCACTCTCTCCGTTTGCCACAACGGAGGTTCCTAGGAGTGAAGCTAGTTTTCCGAACAGGGGGAACTAAAGGTCTATGCGCATAGAGTCGGTGGGTGTGTTGCACTTGCTTGTGCATTTTATAGCATATTTGCGTGTCATAGCATAAACATTGCCACCTATCGTATAAGATGGTATGGGATGTTTTATACGATAGGCCCTGCAAAACGACCCCTTGGTCTATAGGGGTAATCCCTATAAATCAATGGTTATATTTCTTGTGCTTTTACTTACTTGCTACTCCTTACTGTTTGACAACTGACACCCCAACGTATAAGTGGTTTGGGACACTTTATACGATGGGAGCCCTGCAAAAGATCCCTTAGCTTATGCGCTTCCGCGCATAAGTTAAGGTTACATTTCCTACTTTCTGCTTCTACCATGTTTTCTATGGAATTGCTAGCATAGGTCCGCTGTCACCTGCTTTTAACTTACTCTCCACCTTCATATCCTTCCCTTTCTTCCTCTCCGCTCGATACCTAGGAGCCATGGGGGAAGGGGTAGGGGATGATAGGGCTTAGTCTTTATGACTAACGGTTTTCGAACCACAATATTTTAGGTGTATCATATGGAAGGGGCACGGGTTTTTCAATTTCTGACAGAGTTGACCCCGCGACCGTGTTACCATTGTCACCAGCCGGGACATACACGGCTTAAATGCCCCTTGATGGGTGGGATCCCACCAGCTTAGCAGCCAGGAGGCCGAAGACGTAGACGCAGACGTGGATTGCGAGGCGGCGACTGTAGGCCAAAAAGGAAGAAGCACCCAGAGATGCAGCACCAGCAGAGTACGGAATCGGTGGAGATGGGCCAGTCTAGCTTGGGTGCTCTCGGTTCAGTGACAGATACGGTGTCGCTTAGTTTCAGTTTTGCTTCTGCGAGTGACTTATAGTGAGGATATGATGTATAGGGCACAAGCCCTCCTTTTGTACTCTGATATATTATTATTGTGGACACTCCCTTCGTGGAGATTTATTTATATACATATGGTTATATGGACTTGCTTTTACTTCTTTATGCTAATGTTCTGCGATCGAAAAGGGCCGGAAGAATTCAAGTTTTGTAGTGGCGGCCTTCCCGTGAGTCGGTGACACCGCAAAGCAGCAGTTCTGGGCTAAGACCCTAGTGTAAAAAAAAGGGGGTCTTACAGCTAATATGATATTTCTTGAAGTGGGGCTCCATTGCTCAAAATCAGGTTTTAATTCTGCCTGCTCTCTGAATCTCTTCTTTGATAATTGAGCATCTTGCTGAGCTTTCAGACCAGCTTCTGGCATATCTACTTTTTCAATAATAACATTAGTAACTGGTTGTGGAGGGTTGTACATAGACTGAACTTGTTGATGTATCATCTCAAGATCTGTAGGGGGTAAATGACTTTGGCAACCTCAAGTTGATCACCTTCAAGTAGAGTTGGCTGCACCCCTGACTCAGCCACATTATCATCATCACATAAGGGTGAATATCCCAGAGTGGCTCTGATACTATTGGTTATCCATTTGGCATGATCAGAGCCTGCTTATACTAATACCCTCTCCCCCTTTATGACTTCTCTGGCCACATGTTCTCTTAAATCATCTTTTTGAAATCTGAGTTGTCCATCCAGGTAATTGATACCATCTTTAAAGAATGGCTTTAACTTTTGAAGCTGATCAGAAATTGTTTTCTGAGAATTAGTAATAACTGTCTTAAAGGAGTCCAAGGCTTCCTGTAGCTTCTTATCAAATTCTTCTTTCTCCTTATTTCTTACCTCAGTCATTGCAATAACAGTATTTTTGAACTCAGTGACTATCACATTATGAGATTCAGTCAGATTGTCATTCATTCTTATTTGATTTTCAAGGACATATCCTTGTTTGACAGCAATATTATCCACCTGTTTCTTTATTTTTGCTTGTTGCTTTGCTAGAAATACCACAGTATTGCCCCCCTTATGGAAGCAATCTGTCATCTCTTTCTTATTCTTATTGACCTCAAATTTGATTGACTTTATGTCTTGGGCTAGATCAAATTAAAGAGCCTTATGGATTTCATCCACATATTTTTCAAGAATCAATCTCTGCGCATCCAATTTTATTTGTAAATCTACCAAAAAATTGTTGTAATCAGTTGCAGGAGCTTGTTGGGAAGTAGTAGCTTGCAAAGCCTGCTTATAGCATTGGCTTCTCCTCTTGAAAACCATCAGTTTTCTTTTCTTTAAACTTGCTATTTCCTCATTCTCTAAATTGGAAGAACTGTCAATATTAACTCTTTCTAGAGGACTAGGAGGCAGCTCCTTTTCAGTCCCATGCTGCACCTCCTTAATATTTACCTGCTGATGCGTAAAAATCGTCTCACGGACTACATTCTAAATAGGCAAGTGTACATATCGTTTTATAGTATAGTGATAAAAATATATCAAGGTCGTAAAAAAAATCGGGGCAGGCAAGTACTATTACTCACAACGATTCTTTTATCCTACCGAACGATTGATGGGTTTTGAAAATAAAATAAAATAAACTTAGTTGAAAGAGAAATAAACTTTTGCAAAAGAGTGCTCGATCGACGATTCACTTTGAAATAAAATAATGGAATAAATTAGTTAACATTTGCAATTTATTAAGACCGTGACGGATCCGATATTAGGAAGTAATCTCGCTAGAACATTAAATCCCCTAACTTATAGACGTTTTGACCGAAATCTCTTTACAAGTCAAAATGGCCTAAAGTCGCATTATCGAAGTGACCCGCACTATTGGATTTGACTCCAATCCAGAGGATTTATGTCATCCTATCTCTAGGGTTGCGTTCAACTCCTTCCATCCTTGAGTGATCTTTCATATTCACGAGCCTCTCGGCTACTCAAATATGAGATCGGAATCTACTACCGTATACTAGCAATACGGAGTCGAAACGAAATAAATCAAGGAAGGATAAAAAATAAAAAGATAAATGCAACATAAAATGAAAGATATTATTTTATCGCAAAGCTTATCGTGATCGGGCATAAAAACTAATTAGCTAAGCATGACTAAGAAGGAAATAACAACAATAAGAAAAAGCAAATTCATTTTCATTGATTAATAAAAGGGGTACACAAAATAAGAACAAGACAGAATTATACTACTAAAGGAAAAGATTACAATGAATGAAAAGCAAATCTACTTAGCAAAGAAAGAAGAAACTAAACTATCTCACTTGCTCTCCACAAAATCTAACCTACAAATGCATGAGACATGGGCTCCTTTTATAGATGAGGAGGGAAGATTCTAGATGGGAATAAAATGAAATGGCAAAGGGGGGTGGCCGGCCATGTAGGTGGAGAGGTGCATGTATGGTATAAATGGGAGGAGAGAGAGGAGGCTAAATGCATGAATGGGGTTTAATGAGATGGAGAGAGAAAGAGTTACATGCATGCATTAATGAAAGTGGAAAATATAAAATAGAGAGGGGGATGAATGTAGAATAAAAAGAAATAAAATAGGTGGAAAGAGGGGGGGCACATGAGGGAAAATGCACGCATGTAATACATTAAATGATGGAGAGAGAGAGAGGGAAGATTCAATGTAAATGGAGAGGGAGGAGAGGAAGGTGTCCGGCCAAGTGCAAGGGGGATGTTCATGCATTCAATAAATGATGAGGGAAGAGAGAGGGGCTGCTTGAGGTGGCCGGATTTGCATGAGGGGCTACTCTAATAGTGGGCTGAAAATAATGTTTGTGGGCTGAAAATAGGAGGTCGGGCTGCATCAATAGGCTCGGGTAGGGGCTGCTCTATGTTAGGCTGCATGTAGGCTCGGGTATGCTTGCATGGAGGGCTGCACATGTTGAACCTACAAATAAAACAAAATAAGCATTAGTTAATACAAATAAAACTAAACATAACAATAACATATCATACTATTAATTATTTAATTTAAAAAATAAAACTAAACAAAACATTACATAATATAACTTATTAAACAAGAACAAAAAATACAAAACACATATAATAAAACTTAGAAATAATAGAAACAAAACATGGAAGACATTAACAAGAAATAAAACAAAGCATGCATAAAAATACTTTAAACATTTAAATAAACTATGAATTTTGCATACTAAACTATCCCAAAAATGATGACTAAAACAAGTCATCAAACTCCCCCATTCTTAGGCTTTTGCTATTCTAGAGCAAAAGTAAGAGAAATATTTATAAGACATTATAAAATTTTCAATTAAACTAAAAATTTATTAACACCAAAATTAAGTCAAAAATAAAAATTTAGGGATTTATTAATTAAGTCCTAAATTATGAAATTAAAGTGAAAAGAGAGAAATGTTTAGCCAAAAAATCTCTAATAAATTAACTAGCACTCAAAATTGAGTAAAGTGAAAACAAGGTTGGAATGAAATTATAAAAACCATAACTTAAAAGAGACTTAAGGAAAAAATTGCAACCTACTACTTATGCTCTCTCAATATTTTAATTTAAAGACTAAGACAATAATATTGGCTAAGGGGTTTGGGGAGGAAACTAACAGGAAGTGGTCTTTGATTGGAGGTGATCATCATTATTTTTTTTCTTCACACCCCACCAAATTTGTTTTTTTTAAATAATATATGTAATACCATAAAATGATAGACTAACATCCTATCACTTCCCCCAACATATATGAACTTTTAATTCCTCTCTTCATCAGGGTTGCATATGTATACCAGAGAATAAGGCACTAACATCTCCTTATTCCCATACTATATGATCTAACAATAAAAGAAAGAAAAAGAGAATTGGGTAAGGATAAGGGGTTAAATAAGATTTAAAAAAATAAACTAAAATACTAGAGAGCAACTACTAGTAGATTGAGATTTCCTAAGAATCTAAAAGCATGAGATAATAATCATTAGAATCCAAATTGTTACGCAAAATTACTACAAAATTGAAACTATTTAAAATAAAAGAGAAAAAGTGCTAAATAAATTACTCTAAGCAAATTAAAATCATAAGATTATTCTCAAAACAAAATCACTAAATATTAGATTTAACTAAATATGATGAAATAAAAGATTAGCAAATAATAAAAAAATGCTTATAACAAACTCAAACTAAATATCTGAAAATAACAAAAAGCTAAGCATGAGGTTTATTATATTTTTTGATTTTTTTTGACATTTTTCATTTTTTGGGGGTTTTGAAATATGATCTTTTTTTGGAATTTTTGATTTTATAATTTTTTGGGTTTTTGATAAGGCTAAATAAAAGCAGTACTAAATAAACTTAATAAAACTATACTAATCTTTTTTGTTTTTTGTAGAAATTTAAAACATTTTTTTTAGAAAAGAAAGAAGAAAGAAAATAACTAAACCCTCCCCATGCTTGAATTTTGCATTGTCCTCAATGAAAAATTAAAATAAAAAAGAAAAAAAAAGAAAGGGGAGGGGGGATGCAATAAAGAAAATAAATAAAAAGAAAATGACTTCCCCGGATTCGTAAGGCCGAATGCAGATATCGCTCCCCCATGCTTGAGCTAGACACCGGCTCAAGCCTAAGGAAGAGAGGAAAGGATGGATCCAAACGAACCGCCGAGAGTTTTATTCCTGCAAAACAAAATAAGCAAACAAAAAGAGAAAAAAGAAAAAAACTTGATGCGTAAAAATCTTGATGTTGTAAAAAATTGTCTCACGGACTACAATCTGAATAGGAAAGTGTACCTATCATTTTATAGTATAGTGATAAAAATATATCAAGGTCGTATAAAAACTCGGGGAAGGCAAGTACTATTAATCACAACGATTCTATAATCCTACCGAACGATTGATGGGTTTTGAAAATAAAATAAACTTAGTTGAAAGAGAAATAAACTATTGTAAAAGAGTGCTCGATCGACGATTCACTTTGAAATAAAATAATGGATTAAATTAGTTAACATTTGCAATTTATTAAGACCGTGACAGATCCGATATTAGGAAGTAATCTCGCTAGAGCATTAAATCCCCTAACTTATAGACGTTTTTACCGAAATCTCTTTACAAGTCAAAATGGCCTAAAGTCGCATTATCGAAGTGACCCGCACTATTGGATTTGACTCCAATCCGGAGGATTTATGTCATCCTATCTCTAGGGTTGCGTTCAACTCCTTCCTTCCTTAAGTGATCTTTCAAATTCACGAGTCTCTCGGCTACTCAAAAATGAGATCGGAATCTACTACCGTATACTAGCAATACAGAGTCGATACGAAATAAATCAAGGAAGGATCAAAAATAAAAATACAAATGCAACATAAAATGAAAGATATTATTTTATCGCAAAGCTTATCGCGATCGGGCACAAAAACTAATTAGCTAAGCATGACTGAGAAGGAAATAACAACAATAAGAAAAAGCAAATTCATTTTAATTAATTAATAAAAGGGGTACACAAAATAAGAACAAGACAGAATTATACTACTAAAGGAAAAGATTACAAGGAATGAGAAGTAAATCTACTTAGCAAAGAAAGAAGAAACTAAACTATCTCACTTTCTCTCCACAAAATCTAACCTACAAATGCATGAGACATGGGCTCCTTTTATAGATGAGGAGGGAAGATTCTAGATGGGAATAAAATGAAATGACAAAGGGGGGTGGCCGGCCATGTAGGTGGAGAGGTGCATGTATGGTATAAATGGGAGGAGAGAGAGGAGGCTAAATACATAAATGGGGTTTAATGAGATGGAGAGAGAAAGAGTTACATGTATGAATTAATGAAAGTGGAAAAAATAAAATAGAGAGGGGGGATGAATGTAGAATAAAAAGAAATAAAATAGGTGGAAAGAGGGGGGGGGGCACATGAGGGAAAATGCATGTATGTAATACATTAAATGATGGAGAGAGAGAGGGAAGATTCAATGTAAATGGAGAGGGAGGAGAGGAAGGTGGCCGACCAAGTGCAAGGGGGATGTTCATGCATTCAATAAATGATGAGGGAAGAGAGAGGGGCTGCTTGAGGTGGCTGGCTTTGCATGAGGGGCTGCTCCAATAGTGGGCTAAAAATAATGTTTGTGGGCTGAAAATAGGAGGTCGGGCTGCATCAATAGGCTCGGGTAGGGGCTGCTCCATGTTGGGCTGCATGTAGGCTCGGGTATGCTTGCATGGAGGGCTTCACATGTTGAACCTACAAATAAAACAAAATAAGCATTAGTTAATACAAATAAAACTAAACATAACAATAACATATCATACTATTAATTATTTAATTAAAAAATAAAACTAAACAAAACATAACATAATATAACTTATTAAACAAGAACAAAAAATACAAAACACATATAATAAAACTTAGAAATAATAGAAACAAAACATGGAAGACATTAACAAGAAATTAAACAAAGCATGCATAAAAATACTTAAAACATTTAAATAAACTATGAATTTTGCATACTAAACTATCCCAAAAATGATGAATAAAATAAGTCATCAAACTCCCCCATGCTTACGCTTTGCTATTCCAGAGCAAAAGTATGAGAAATATTTATAAGTCATTAAAAAAAAATTCAATTAAACTAAAAAGTTATTTACACCAAAATCTAGCCAAAAATAAAAATTTAGGGATTTATGAATTAAGTCCTAAATTATGAAATTAAAGTGAAAAGAGAGAAATGTTTAGCCAAAAATTCTCTAATAAATTAACTAGCACTCAAAATTGAGTAAACTGCAAACAAGGTTGGAATGAAATTATAAAAACCATAACTTAAAAGAGACTTAAGGAAAAAATTACAACCTACTACTTATGCTCTCCCAATATTTTAATTTAAACAATAAGAAAATAATATTGGTTAAGGGGTTTGGGGAGGAAATTAACATGAAGAGGTCTTTGATTGAAAGTGATCATCATTATATTTTTTTTATTTTTTTCACCCCACCAAATTTATTTTTTTAAAATAATATATGTAATACCAGAAAAGGATAGACTAACATCCTATCACTTCTCTCGACATATATGAACTTTTAATTCCTCTCTTCATCAGGGTTGCATATGTGTACCAGAGAATAAGGAACTAACATCTCCTTATTCCCATGACATATGATCTAACAATAAAAGAAAGAAAAAGAGAATTGGGTAAGGATAAGGGGTTAAACAAGATTTTAGTAAATAAACTAAAATACTAGAGAGCAACTACTAGTAGATTGAGATTTCCTAAGAATCTAAAAGCATGAGGTAATAATCATTAGAATCAAAAATTGTTAAGCAAAATTACTATAAAATTGAAACTATTTAAAATAAAAGAGAAAAAGTGCTAAATAAATTACTCTAAGCAAATTAAAATCATAAGATTATCCTCAAAACTAAATCACTAAATATTAGATTTAACTAAATATGATGAAATAAACGATTAGCAAATAGTAAAAATGCTTATAAACAAACTCAAACTAAATTTCTAAAAATAACAAAAAGCTAAGCATGAGGTTTATTATATTTTTTGATTTTTTTACATTTTTTCATTTTTTTGGGTTTTTGAAATATGATCTTTTTTTTTGGAATTTTTGATTTTTCTAATTTTTTGGGTTTTTGATAAGTCTAAATAAAAGCGGTACTAAAGAAACTTAATAAAATATACAAATTTTTTTGGAAATTTTGATTTTAAGATAGCAAAAGATTTTTTTGTATTTTTGAGAGAAAAAGGAAGAAAGAAACTAACTAAACCCTCCCCCACGCTTAAACCTTTCATTGCCCTCAATGAAAAATAAAAACAAAAAAAGAAAAAAGAAGAAGAAAGGGAAGGGGGTGCAATAAAGTAAATAAATAAAAAGAAAATGACTTCCCCGGATTTATAAGGCCGAATGCAGATGTCACTCCCCCATGCTTGAACTGGACACCAGCTCAGGCCTAAGGAAGAGAGGAAATGATGGAGCCAAACGAACCGCCGGAGGTTTTATTCCTACAAAACAAATAAAAAAAAAAGAAAAAAAATGATAAGTAAGGGGTGCCTCCCAAGAGTGCTCTTTGTTTAACGTCATCTGAGCCCGACGTTATTTGTTAGCTAAATGAAAAATAAAAACTGAAATGAAGAGGTAACTCCCTAAGTTTGCGCTTAGGAGAGTAAAGTAAAAAAAAGAAGAAATGAAGAATCGCACCGACATGCGGTGGAATCTTCATGGGAATGACGCCCGCAAAAGAACGGACGGAGTTATAGAAGAACTCTGCCATATGTAAAATGAGAAAGAAAGGGTCGTCAAAATAAAATGAAAAAAAAGAAGAAGAAATAGAAAGAGGAATAAAAGAAGTAGAAAAAGAAATTTCATCAACGAAAATTTCACAAGGAGAAGGGGAGTCTTGTGAAATTTTGGGAGAAGAAAGGGTAGGGAGAACTAAAGAAGAATTATCTATAATAAAAGAAGAAGATTCGCTAAAAATAGAAAGATTTGGAACAGTTGAAAATTGAAGCGAAATGGAATCACAAACGTCTTCAGAAGGAGAAATAGGAGACGTCTCGTCATCCTCAACGGGTAAGAAGCACGCCGGAATATCCATAGAGGTGTCTTCCAAAGGAGGAAGGAAACAATCCGGAATATCCGAATAGTTATCCTCCTCGAGAGGAAAAAGACAAGCCGGGATATCCGGTGACTTATTACATGAAGAAATTGGAGGAGACGGAGAAGAAGACGAAGAAAATGAAGCGGCCTTACGAGAAAAATAATCCATAATGGTTTTGAAATTCGAATTAATATTATCAAGAGAAGTTTACAATTCAAAATACTCATTATCGATAGAATTAAAATTAAAATTTGGAGGCGCGGTGCTTTGCGGGGCAAAATGATAAGGAAAATAAGATGGGTTCCCCATCTCCCAAGTAGGATAAAAATTGGAGTAAGGGTCAAATTGGCCATTTTGACCTTCCCTAGAAAAATTAAAATAAAAAGAGGGAGGGGTTCCCGAAAGACATTCAGAATAAAAGTGGTCAGGCGACCCGCAAAAAGCGCAAAAATATGATGATTCCATAAAAAAAATAAACTGTTACCAAAAAGAAAAAGAAAAATCAGTTTTTTAGAATTTTTTTTTAAAAAATAGATTTTTTTAATGGATTGGCTCCCAAACTTTCCAAGGGCTACCCGGTGAAGGGTTCACAAGTTACTAGGTAAAATGGTGACATTTAAAACCCCTTACCCTTTTCGAGAGAATTTAGGTTGGGTAGATATTAGATGATGTAGGTTAGATGATGTGGGTTGATTATAATATATATAATAATAATAATATTAATTTTTTTGAATTTTAGTAGAAGTAATAAATTCGATGCTTTCGTAATATTGCCAAAAATATCCCCGGCAACGGTGCCAAAAACTTGATGCGTAAAAATTGTCTCACGGACTACAATCCGCATAGGAAAATGTACCTATCGTTTTATAGTATAGTGATAAAAATATATCAAGGTCGTATAAAAACTCGGGGCAGGAAAGTAATATTACTCACAACGATTCTATTATACTACCGAACGATTGATGGGTTTTGAAAATAAAATAAAATAAACTTAGTTGAAAGAGAAATAAACTATTGCAAAAGAGTGCTCGATCGACGATTCACTTTGAAATAAAATAACGGAATAAATTAGTTAACATTTGCAATTTATTAAGACCGTGACAGATCCGATATTAGGAAGTAATCTCGCTAGAGCATTAAATCCCCTAACTTATAGACGTTTTGACTGAAATCTCTTTATAAGTCAAAATGGCCTAAAGTCACATTACCGAAGTGACCCGCACTATTGGATTTGACTCCAATCCAGAGAATTTACGTCATCCTATCTCTAGGGTTGTGTTCAACTCCTTCCTTCCTTGAGTGATCTTTCATATTCACGAGCCTGTCGACTACTCAAATATGAGATCAGATTCTACTACCGTATACTAGCAATACGGAGTCGATACGAAATAAATCAAGGAAGGATCAAAAATAAAAATACAAATGCAACATAAAATTAAAGATATTTTTTTATCGCAAAGTTTATCGCGATCGGGCACAAAAACTAATTAGCTAAGCATGACTGAGAAGGAAATAACAACAATAAGAAAAAGCAAATTCATTTTCATTGATCAATAAAAGGGGTACACAAAATAAGAACAAGACAGAATTATACTACTAAAGGAAAAGATTATAAGGAATGAAAAGCAAATCTACTTAGCAAAGAAAGAAGAAACTAAACTATCTCACTTGCTCTCCATAAAATCTAACCTACAAATGCATGAGACATGGGCTCCTTTTATAGATGAGGAGGGAAGATTCTAGATGGGAATAAAATGGAATGGCAAAGGGGGGTAGCCGGCCATGTAGGTGGAGAGGTGCATGTATGGTATAAATGGGAGGAGAGAGAGGAGGCTAAATGCATGAATGGGTTTTAATGAGCTGGAGAGAGAAAGAGTTACATGCATGCATTAATGAAAGTGGAAAATATAAAATAGAGAGGGGGATTAATGTAGAATAAAAAGAAATAAAATAGGTGGAAAGAGGGGGGGGGGGCGGCCACATTAGGGAAAATGCACGCATGTAATACATTAAATGATGGAGAGAGAGGGAAGATTCAATGTAAATGGAGATGGAGGAGAGGAAGGTGGCCGGCCAAGTGCAATGGGGATGTTCATGTATTCAATAAATGATGAGGGAAGAGAGAGGGGTTGCTTGAGGTGGTCGGCTTTTCATGAGGGGCTGCTCCAATAGTGGGCTTAAAATAATGTTTGTGGGCTCAAAATAGGAGGCCGAGCTGCATCAATAGGCTCGGGTAGGGGCTGCTCCATGTTGGGCTGCATGTAGGCTCGGGTATGCTTGCATGGAGGGCTGCACATGTTGAACCTACAAATAAAACAAAATAAGCATTAGTTAATACAAATAAAACTAAACATAACAATAACATATCATACTATTAATTATTTAATTAAAAAATAAAACTAAACAAATCTACCTGTAGCTCTTCAAACAGGTAGACTATTGTTTTTCCTGACACTAGTGTTGTGCCAGCAATCTATGGAAAAATGACCTGTCTTGCCACAACACCAGCATTCATACTTGTTGTATCTATTTTTAGATACATTCTTGACAGTCTGGTTGGCAGCAAATCTTTTGTATTATGCTAGTACTGCTGCAGCTGCACCCACTGGTTTTTCACAACCATGGGGTTTATGAACATGGGCTGCCTTATTGACATAAGCACCCTTCTCATTCAGAACTTCAGTCTTATTATGACCAAGAGTATTCTCAAGGCCATACTTGTTAGAAGGCACTTGTACCTTTCTAAAAACAACAGGGACTTTAAAATTCAATGGCTGGACTGAGGTTCTACCCTTTCTCTTGAAATGGGCAGCCCTGGTGTTACCTTTAAAGCCTATTCCAGCCTTACCCTTTTGAGCCACAAACTCATCTATTAAGGGTAAAACTGATTTTTGCTTTGAGTAACTAGCCACCAAATCTTTCTCCTTTTGAAGTCTGACTTCAAGACTTCTGATTAGATCATTTTTATATGTGATTGTACCCATATGAATAACAGTAATAGTTTTCAGCTTGGCAACCTCATTCATTTTTTGATCCAATTCTTTCTCTAAACCAGATGCAGTCATCTTAAGATCTGCAATTTCCTTAGCCTGAGTTTTGGCCAGGTTCTTGCTTTTCTTTAGTGCCTGCAATAAGTCCCCATATTCATCTATCAGCTGATGAATATCACCTTTAGACTCAGATCCATCCACATCACTTGATGCAGATGTATCTGACTCTGTGCCAGTACTACAAACTGAATTACTAGACAAACATTGTACCTTGCTAGGACGAGGCTGATCCTGATATTTGTCTTCTTCTGATACAGCCATCAGTCCCATGTACTGATGGTCTTCCTGTGCATAGATAGAGTCTAGCAATTGCATAAACTCTTTTTCTTCATCAGCTGCATAAAGACCAATGTATGCCTCAGCTTAAGATTCAGACTCTGAAGTTGATTGGTCTGTCAAGATTTTCTCCTTCTTAGCAACAAAGGATTTCTCCTTCTTGCTCTTTTGTTGAGTCTTTCTTTTATCAGCAGACTCCTTCCTTTTGTCTGGACAATCAGCCACAACATGTCCAGGCTTATTACAGTAGTAGCATACAATCTTTGATGTTGCAGATTTGCTAGGCTTAGACCTGCTCCTGTCCGTCCTAGATGACTTTCTCTTTTGATAATAGTCATCAGCTGGCTGTGATGTGGAGGGCCTTGACTTCCACTGCTTCTTCTTCAAAAATCTCTGAAACTGCCTTGTGAAGGCAGTAAAGTCTTTATCTGAGTCACTGCTGTCTGAACTTTGATTATCTGAATTATCTGAAGCAATTTCAACAACTTCCCTAGAGGGTGATGGAGATATCCTCCTATTCTTTCTAGTGGCTTCAACCTTGAAGGCCACAGACTTTTCCCTATGCTCTCCTTTTGCATTTCTTTCTTCCTCTTTTCTAGTCATTAGTTTAATTTCATAAGACAGCAACGTTCCAAATAAAGTTGGAGGAGAAATATCTGCCAGCTTGGCCACTTCCCTAATGGCACAAATCTTGGTGTCTCAATCCTTTGTCAAGAACCTTAGGAATTTGTCATTCAGTTCATATGTACTGAAGACCCTTCCATATAATATCAATTCATTTACTATTCTATAGAACTTCTTGTAGCACTCAGATATGCAATCTGATTTCCCTTGTCTGAAGCTTTCATATTCCTGATTTAGCATAGACTTTATATCTTGTCTAACTTCTTCAGAACCCTTCATGTAGACTACCAAGGTGTCCCACATTTCCTTAGAGGTCTTGCAGTGAATAAAATTCTGAAAGGTTGAATCATCTATGACACTTACTATGATATTTTGGGCTCTCCTATCCATAGTTGTCAGGATGATCTAATCCTTAGTCATCTCATAAAAATCTTTGGGAGTTCTTTGATTTACATCTAGAACAGACACATTCATTGGAATATAAGGACCTTCTTTTACTGTAATATAAATCCTTGGGTCAGAAGCCTCCATAAACAACCTGACTCTTTCTTTCCATATTCCAAATATCTCCTTCCTGCAGATGGGAAATTTCATAGAACCTAGTTCCTTGTGATTTTCTCTAGAACCCATTTTCTTGATTCTTGATTTTGCCTTTGGGATCTAACTCAGACTAGTAAGTCCTTCTTTGATTAACCTCCCACTGATACCACTTGATAGTTTTAACTTCAAGACAACCTAAACACATAGAGGGGGGGGGGGTGAATAGGTACTTTTCCTTATTTTAAACTAAGGCAGAATATAGCTACAGTTCTTTGAGTAAATCAGATATCATTACAATGAACACAGCACATACAATCTCAGAAATCACAATCATACACACATCACAGATTGCACACAGATTTATAGTGGTTCCCTAAGGTCTGGGTACATCAACTTTCCCCCCTTCACCTATCTAGCAGTGTGCTAGATTCGACCTAACTTCTTCCTTCTTCTCAGATCCACAGATCTTACCGCTCAGAACCCTGAAAGGTTCCTACAACTAAGAACCCTATAAGGTTCCTACAACTCAGGCTAACAGTCCAACCTCAGCCTTACCACAAGGCCTACAACTAAGAGAATAAATTCTCCTACACTCAGGCTCAATCAGCCTTACCACTCAGAGATCAAAATCTCCAACACTCAGGCTCAATCAGCCTTACCACTCAGAGATCAAAATCTCCTACACTCAGCCTTTATAACATAAGCTTACAACTCAGATCTTTGAAAAGATCCTACAGAATTTGATAAGTAATTTGATGGACTCTTACACTTGTTGAGAGAGAAAGAATAAGAAGATTCTTGATCAGCTTCTTGATGAATCTGATGACTTAATTCAACCTGTTCTTAGCTTTCTTCAAAGCTTCTTGAATCTGAACTTAGTAGGGTTGATCTCCCTTGAAGTTGACAAACTGGCAGCTTCCTTCTTGGATTCCAATAATACATCTGGATCTTCTTTGTAGAATAGTTCATGATCTACTACTTAAGAGACTTGTGATTGTCTCCTTCTTGACCTCAAAACAGCTGGAGCTCTCTCTCCCCAAACCTTCTGAAGTTACTTCTGAATTCTGAATGAATTCCCCTTAGACAAAATCTGAGTGGATAATCACTCCAGAATGTCTTCTTAGATCTTCTCACGAAGATCTTCTCCTGTGACTTGCACTTTCTTGATCAGAGATTAATCTCACAATAATTGTGTTAGTTGTATCAATTCATAATTATCCTTCTTCTGAATCCATCTATATATATAGACTTCATCAATGGTAACCGGCTGATCTGGTTCCTAACAAACTTCTGACAAGTCTGACAGCTTCAGTAAACTGGTTGGAATGCACAGCTGTCAAGTCTTCAAACAGTTCTTGAGCCTTTGTCTCTGTCAGCAAAGCGTCGAGACTGACTGTCATAAAGTGTCGAGACAGTCTGTCAATATGTGTCGACACAAGTGACTTAAGTGTCGACACAGACTTTGGTGGTGTCGACATAGCTGCCTTGATGTCGACACAGCTTTTTGACACTGCATCTGGAGAATGTGTCGACACTGATTATTTGTGTCGACACAATCAATTCTTCACTCCACAGCAATCAACTATGTTGAACCTCTGCTGATTGTCGACACAAGTCCTGTGTGTCAACACAGTTGATTTAGTCTCAGAATTTGTGTGTCGACACTACCTCAAGGTGTCGACACAGTTGATGTCGACTCTTCTTCTGTGTGTCGACACTGCCTCCTGGTGTCGATACAGTTGATGTCGACTAACTATTCTGTATGTCGACACTGCCTCCCGGTGTCGACACAGTTGATGTCGACTAACTATTTTGTGTGTCGACACTTCCTCCCGGTGTCGACACAGTTGATGTCGACTAACTATTTCTGTGTGTCGACACTGCCTCCCGGTGTCGACACAGTTGATGTCGACTACAAAATTCTGTGTGTCGACATAGTTTCTTCAGGTGTCGACACAGCTTTTCCAAGTGTCGACACAGACTTCCTTAAGTGTCGACACATGGACTTAGAAACTTTTTCTGCTTTTTAGCCAATACTTATCCAGTACATATAAACTCAAAATAACATCAAATACACCTTGATGTATATCATTGAGCTAAGTGAGGCTTCTCCAAATCAGGTACACATTTTCCAATGTACCCAACAGAGCCTCTGAAGATATTGGGCCGTCGTCTCATCAATAGGGATGGGAGGGCAACAACGCAGCTACTTATTTAGTAGGTCGACGAGACACCGGAAGATTCCACCTGGGAGGACCTTTGGTCGCTGTGGCTGAGATGGCCCCACCTCGTTCCTTGAGGACAAGGAACTTCTGATGGATGGAGTATTGTTACGTCCTTTTTATGTAATGTTTATTTTTGGTGGTTTGGTTATTTTGTGTTGTGGTCCGGGGCAGGTTCGTCTTTTGGCCTCTTTGGGTTGGGGAGATATATATATTATCCTGGGTTGGTGTGGGGGGGGGGTTTATGTTAAAAACTGGTTGTCTTTCTTGTGCCTTAGGCGATAGTGACGGGAGAATCTCCTCTGCTCCACCTTGCCATCTGTTTAGGGAATTCTTGCCCTTAGGATTGGGTTATTTATCTATCTATTGTTGGAGTTATGATTCCTGGTTGTGCTATGTGGTTGTGTAGGGTATTGCAAGTGAGGCACAGAAGTGGTGCATGCGGAAAGGTGCAGCGGTCGACGACGGTGTAACTAGAGCATACACATCAGCTGACGTGGGAATCTCCGTCGAGGCCATGACGGTGGGCTATCACATAGAAGGCTGAAGGAGGTAAAAGAGACCTAGAGGAGGCACACATGATGAAGGGGAAGGTGAATCCATCAGGGTAGATTCTAGAGCGAAGCATGTGGGAAAATATCATGATAAATCCGGGCTGACGACAACAATCCAGGTAGAGAAGAAGAGCTCGCACCATAGTACAGAGACTATGGTATGAACCAAGAGTTGTTTGAGAGCCAATGACGCCGGTGAGGCCTCGAGGGTGCAAAGCAGATGGCTATGATCGTAAGGGCAGGCGAGGGGGGCCATTTTAGCATTGTCGGGAACGTGAGAGGGAGGGGAGTTGAGAACGGGAGTAACTAAAGAGGCGAAAATGAATTAGGGTTTGGGTTTGGTAGCAGCGAAAATGAGTATTTCAAAAGTAATGAAAAAAAAGCTTTAGAATTTTGGTTTGCTAAAAGTCAAATTGGGTTTGCTAGTAACAACTCTTTTAAATTCCTAATCATCTCAAATGGAGTCATATTCGAGCCTTTTATTATAATAACTAGTGGATAGGGCACTGGTATATGTGCTAGTATACACAAGAATTTAAAAACCGGACCGGACCGGCTGGTCGGACCGCAGAGCAGGCGCCCAGCCGGTACGGTCCAGTTAAGCAAACCGCGCCCTTCACAGCCGCTCAAGAACCGCGGAACCGGGCGAGCGGATCGGTGGGCTGGGAACCGGGCGCGGTTTCACACAACCGAGCGGGCCAAAGTTCCGCCCGCTACCCACTATTAAATATCAGAAAAAAATAGGAGGGGGATTCGAACCGCCCACTATCACCAAATTGGATGAATAGCAAACCGGTTTTATTCCGTAATATATTATATACATATAAATATTAACGTGTATATAAAATAACCGTATATAATTTAATATACATATCTATATAAATATTAATTACACATTTATAGATATATTAACCGCCGCTCTTGAACGTCCGACCTTATATTAGAAACTTCATACATTTTTATATTAGACCTTGAACCTAAAATTTATAGGTAAATAACTAAGATAATGTTAATTATTTTTATTCTTATTCTCTAATATATATATATATATATATATATATATATATATATATATGTAACGGTTCAACCCCGGTTGAACCGGTTGGACCGGTTGGAGCTTGAACCTTTCCCTTCACCGGTTCGATGTCCGGTCCGATTTTCAAAACCTTGGGTATACATGCAGTCCGTTGGATACAACATACACTTCACAATAAAAGGCATAACTGCACTTTACCCCTCCAAATTCAACTAGAGGCGACTGGGCCAGGGCGGCAGTTACTTAGACAGCCCCTAGACCGTGTTCAAATTAAACTTGTTTTTGTTTGTTTTTTTTACTTTTGCATGTTTTTTATATTATTGTAATTATATTTACTTTATATTCTTTAATTTGGTATGCTTTATTTATTCTTTTTTTAGTATATATGGGGGTTACTCTAGTGCGGGCGTACGGGCATACGTACAAAGGTCAAGGAGGCTTCAAATTGAAAAGTAATCAACATGAAAGTTGTAGATATCGGCGAGACAAACAACTTTCATGTTGATAACTTTTTGATTTGGAGCCGTCTTGGACTTCGATTTGGGCCCCGAAATCTGGGGCGGCGGAACTGCTACAGTAAAGCGTCCGCCACCCCAGATTTCGGGGCCCAAATGGAGGTCCAAGACGGCTCCAAATCAAAAAGTAATCAACATGAAAGTTGTTCTTCTCGCCGAGATCTACAACTTTCATGTTGATTACTGTTTGATTTGAAACAATCTTGACCCTCAAAAAGGGTTGCCCGTACGCCCGCATTCTAGGAAGCCCGCATTTGAGATTTATATCCTGGTATATATAGGCTTTGTTTAGGGGGGATTTACTTTCAGAGATAAGTGGTACCGATTGCATGTACCAGGCCTTAATTAAGGCCCGGTACATGCATTCGTAACCACTTGACCACTGAAAATAAGTCCCCCCAAACGGAGCTATAGATACAAATAAATAATTTATGAGCTTTAATAATTATTTTGACTGACCAGCACGCACACCCACCCTGCATGCGTGCTGCCAACGAAAGCGCATGGCCAGAGAGAGCACGCTGTGTTGGCCGGCGGTCTCCGACACTACGCCGCCACTTCCGTTGTCTCCGGCTGCGACCATCTGCCCCATCAACGGGCAACTGGCCCGAGCCGCCCGGACCGTTCTGGGGGAATGTTCGTCACTTTTGTAAAATTGGTGATATAGATGATCAGAACAGAGCAACGTCATTCATCAACTCAAGATCCAGTCTCACGCAATTACCAACACGACCCTTCAAGAAAGCTATAAATGACTCACATGCCTTCATTTGAAAACATGCAACTAGAGAGACAAGAGATAGTCCTTTGAGGTTTCCTAGCGAAGACGTGAGACTTAGATCGTTCCTTCGCTCTTAATTCACTCAATCGCTCTCGAGTCTGCTCACACTCAATGCTCCCGTGGACGCCTGATGCGATTACGGTAAGTGCATCGGTCATTCAAGTAATATAAAATTGAAAATAAATCCCCAAATATCGATCTCTCAAGTAATATATACGTGTAATATAATTTATCTACAGGAGAAATTAATTATAAAGGCTAACAAATACGTTACTTGATTTTTAGGTTTTGAAACAAAATAAAAAGTAACTACGCCAAAGGGGTGCGGGTAACCGGCGCCGCTTCTCCTAAACCCGAGAAGCACTCTTAACAAAAGAACTAATGAGGGTAGCACTCACCATTTCACTCGCTTGCGGGTTGCTTTCATAGCTTCGCTCAATTGCGCGTCGCCTTCAATGCTACGCTTAATAAAGCAAGATTTGTTGGATCTAGTGGCCAACCTTAGAGGGGCGGGGTGAATAAGGTTTACGACGTTTATTAGAAATTTGAATTATTTTTGACCATGAAAAACTAGTTCTGGAAGCTACCGCGAGACACTAGGTAGTTAGCATGCAGCGGTATGTCACAGAATTTTTTTTGTTGGGTAGATTCCTCCTTGGAGATCTATGCACCCTTCAAAAACTCACAGACTCCCAATCACAACGTTAAATGCAGAATAAAGAACAATAAAAGATTTTATTCAAACTAAATCAAAACATGTTTCACAAGATTACAAAAACTTGATCTCCATGACGCCGGAGATCGGATGCGGTGAATGAAGGACTTTTGGCTTTCTATACCGACTGCAATGCCCCTGATTTTTCGATAATATTATTTGAATTGGTATCGTCATATTCATGACGTCGAGGCATTACTTTTTCTACGTCATGTTGACGGTGCTGCATAGTTAGTGCGTTTTCGCATCCGTTGGGTCTGTTTGACCGGATTTTGGGATTTTGATTTGGATTGCATGTTTTCCTTGATTGAAAGGGGTGCAGTTTTGAGATTTTTATAGACTTGTCGAGTTTTATTGCGGTCCGAGAATATTTGGAGTCTCGGCGCGTGTTTGGATCTCTGTGATGATTTTGCTTGAGTAAGCATTTGATGATTATGTCTCAAGATTGGTGCGTTGGATTCCAGGGTTATCCTCGCTTGGGTCTGCTGGTTATGTTTGGGCTCTATTTTGAACTCTTAATTTTTCCTTGTTCAAAATATTCTGAATATGATAAATCATCTTAATTATTTTAAGCCTTATGCTGCTTTGATTCTCAGGAAACCCTCCTTAGGGTAGGTTTTCGTCGACCTAAGGCGGGAGGTGTAGTTTTTTGGGCGCTTCCTGGAGTTTGGTGAAGTGTAGATCGGAGGTCGACGAAGCGTCGAGCGGAGGTCGACGAAGCGTCGAGCGGAGGTCGACGAAGCGTCGAGCGGAGGTCGATGAAGCGTCGAGGGGAGCTCGACGAAGCGTCGAGGGGAGCTCGACGAAGCGTCGAGGGGAGATCGACAAAGCGTCAAGGGGAGCTCGACGAGCGTCGAGCGGAGCTTGTCGAAGCGTCAGGTTGTTCTGGGTTCGGCGAACTGGTAGCAGAATTCGTCGATCGGGTTTTTTTTCCTTTGTGTTCAGCAAAAGTCAAGCTGAGCTCGATGAAGCGTCGAACGGTTCTGGGTTCGATGAACTCCGACTAGAATTCGTCGAACGGGTTTTGTGTTTGACGAACTCCGAGCAGAATTCATCAAATGGGTTTGAGCTTCCTTTTTTGTTCTCGAGATGCCCTTTTAGCTCTCGAGAAATCCGTCCTGTAGTTCTCGAGAAGGACTTTATTGTTTTCGAGTAATCCATTCTAGTTCCCGGGAAGTCTTCTTCTGTACTCGAGTAACCCTTCTTCAGTACTCGAGTACTGCATACTGATGAGTCCCGTTTATATAGGGTTTTGCAAGCTCATATGGGCTTGTTTTCTTGTCTTTGCACATCACTATTATGTTGTTTTCATAGTTATTTATTTCCTTTTGCATTTTAGGAGTTGTGTGCTTTTCTAACCCTTGGGTGCGTAATTGCGCATTTGATTGTTGGGGGTATGCACGTGGTGCTCCCCGGGGTCCCGTTCTTGTATCTTTTACTGCATGTCTGTTTTGCTAAGTGGTCCTCCATTGCTTAGTTTTCATTGCTTGCAAGTGGTCAGTTTTCCCCATTTCAGAACTCTGATTTGAGGAAAATGCACATTCGTTCGTTTTCTTGCCGCACGGTTAGTTTCTGTCGTGTGTTTTCTACAGGTCATTCTGGAGAAGTTACCAGCTCGTGCGAATGCTTCACGCACGGTTTCATCAAAACCGTGTGCGATGGAATCGCACGGTTGTCCTATAGCTTTCCTATTTTTCCTGCGATTTGGGCGCACTGTGGTTACTCGTGCAAATTGCTTCACGCACGGGCGCTTCCTCTCGTGCGCGAGTAAAACGCACGGTTCCACTGTTTCTATCTGCATTTCTGTGCTCTATCGTTACCCGTGTGATTTTCTTCACGCACGGGTGAAATTTTCAGTGTGCGAGTAAAACGCATGGGTCAACGCTTCTTCTTCGCAGGTGCATGTTTAAAGTAAATATCGCACGGTTTGCGCATGGTCGTGTGCAGGTGCGCAGAACCGTGCAAGACCATTTTTCTGATGATTTTCTATTTAAGATGTAGATTTTGCCTTTGACGGGGATAGTTCATCCAACCCGCTTTTTCTGCTCCCTTGAGCGGGAAAACGAAGCTCCAGCCCCCTTTTCCTCTCTCTTCCTTGGAGGGAAGATATAGCCACCCACTGTACTCCTCAGAGCTTGCGAAAGCTTTGCCTTCGACTCCCGTTGCCATTGCTACCTTCCAAGCTCCGGTTCAAGATACTCGTTACAGCCCGCCATGCTTCATTCTGCTTCCACGACCTCAACACAACAAAGACAGGTTTGAAGGAGGAAGTGTCAGCTTCTCTCGGATCCTGGACTCCTTTCGAAGACCGAGAACGGACAAGAGCTGGCACCCCTAGTTTCCGGCCGAGAATCTTGGAAGGCTTCTACGTTTTGGTTGTAATCTCTTTTCCATTTTTCTGGATTTACTTTCTGCTAAACTCTTGCTAGTGCTATTGTAGTAAACACACAAAGAATTATAGTGGTTCCCCGATTTGGGTACGTCCACTTTCCCCCTACGACCTATCTCCCACCAAGGGACGACTCGGTCACTTCTTCAAACGGATTGAAATCCAATCCTCACACTAAGATCAACGCTCCCCTAACTACAGAAGGAACCCTTCCAACAATGGAGTCACAACTCCACCACAATGGGTTGCACCCAACCCTTACAACTAGGAATGAAAATTCCTTTATAACAAAATTGAATGTAAATAAAAAATACAAACAATGCTTTGGAGATTCCGATGTCCTTCTTCGTTCGTTGAAGCTTGCACGAAAAGTACGAAGAGTCCACTACCGGATTTCTCAATTGGAATGGATCTTGTCAAGATCGGCGGCGGCAAGTAAGTGCGGCGGCGATGCTTTGTAGATCCAAACTTTTTGACGAAGCAAGCTAGGTCTTCGAACGATCTCAGTAGGATCAAACGTCTCAACCGATTCAGAAGGGAGAACAAGTCTCATTTAACAAATCGGAACACAAGAGATCTCGACAGAGATACGTGAGACCAGCTGCTTGCCTCGGTTCTGTCGTCGAACGATCAGAGATGAACTGAGATCAGTGGCGGCGACAACCTTGTGAGCGGCAACGTGCGATCAACGGTTTCCGCGATCGGCTAGGTCACGGCGTCGGCGTTCTTTTGTATTTCTATGTATGTTCTTGTCTCTTGAGTTTCAAAATACCCATGTATTTATACCAGGAGCCAACCCTAATGACCGTTGTGGGGCCCATGAGGATAAACCCTAGCCCAGGCCAAAACAACGCACGATGGCTTGGTTCGGTCCAGCGAACGGTGAGAATTTGCCTAAGGAAAAATCAGTGGGAGTCGTTGGTGATTCTCGTCGATGTCGGCAGGAATCACTCTCGACTCCCGTCGATTCTACACTGGTAGAATTTCGGTTTGAAATCTGCTAGCCGGAAGAAGTCGGCGGGAATTGTTATTGATTCCCGTCGAAGTCGGCGGGAATCACTAACGACTCCCGTCGAAGTCGACGGGAATAACTAGCGATTCCCGTCGATTTTGACTTGGAAGAATTTTCCTTCTTTCTTCTTTTGAAAACTTTGTCTCCCCATCCTTGCTCCTTCTACTGCTCTTAATCTACCTTGACCCTGTACTTGAAAATAAGTACACTCCAATAGAGAGAGCACAAGTGAATCAACACACTGATCTACACAACGAGAGATTACGTTGCACAGACCCGTGTATATTGACCCACTGCACCCTGAAATTGGTGTGTACTTAGCATGGAATAGCTGCAAGCACAACTTGATAGAATTGTCAAATACATTGTCAATTCAACTTAGCTTGTTCAGGGGCTTCTTCAAATCAGGTCTATTGTGGATGCAATACCCAACAATCTCCCCCTATTTGAAGAAGCCTAAACCCTACAAGATATGGTGAATAGAATAGATGGGAATGAAAATCATAAAATGAAAATTTAGTTGAGAGTGGAATTCATTACCATTTTCCCGAGAGTAACATAGCCTTTGTGGCCTACTTAGCATTGGCAGCCACCTTAGTCTTGGCCGAGAGGGAAATCTCCCCCTTTTCGGCTTCTGCAAATCTGGGACTTCACATTGAGCAAAATGCTCCCCCTAAGTTCTTGCATCTGTGCCCGATCTTGAGTGCCTAGCAGATGCTTCCCCTTGATTCAAGAGCCTTTAGCCTTTCAGTCTTCAATCTTCAAAGTTAAGCATGCCGAGTTCAGTTTTGAACAAATTGAACTTGGCCTCGTCTAGTGGCTTCGTGAAGATATTTGCAATCTTCTTATCCGTGGAGACATAGTAGAGAGATATATCTTTGTTTTCCACATGCTCCCGAATGAAGTGGTAGCGCACTTCAATATGCTTTGTTCTGTTGTGCGACACTGGATTGTTCGCAATTGCAATTACGCTCGAGGAGTCGCAATACATAGGAACTTCTCTGAACATGGATTACTAGGATGATCATTCGGATCCACTATTTTAAGCACGAGGTGTGTAAGGTACATGAAGGACACTGTAGTAACTGTTGGAGTTACCATGGTGATCTAGAAGTGGTCAAACATGTAATCTCACTGCCAACGCGATATGAGCCTACAGGGTCGCACATAAGAGCATGTGGAGAAATTGGAAGATTGAAATTGTTAGTAAAGGTTACCAATCACCATACAAAATGGGGTCAGGCAAATGTTGCCAGGGAGATTCGTCGAGAATGGTTCGACGGGAGTCGTCGAGTATGACTCAGCGACTAAGGCCAATTCGTCGAGAGTCGACGAGAGTCGTCGAGTATGACTCGGCGACTAAGGCCAATTCGTCGAGAGTCGACGAGAGTCGTCGAGTATAACTCGGCGACTAAGGCAAAATCATCGAGAGTCGTCGAGTATGACTCGCCGACTAAGGCATAATCGTCGAGAATCGAACTGTTCGATTCTCGCCAATTTTGCGATGGATTCTCGCCGATTCTGCGATTGATTCTCGCCGATTCTGCGACTGATTCTCGCCGATTCTGCGATTGATTCTCGCCGAACCTGGAGGTGATTCTCGCTGAACGGTCCAGAAGCCCTATCCTGTGTGGTCTGCGGTTAGCGATACCTTTTGACAGTTTATGCCTTTTGTATAAAAAGGGGACTTATGGTTTTGTAAAAAAAAAGAGAGAGATCGGGATTTCTCCTGTAGCCGAATCGAATCCGACGGAAACATTCCGCCGCTCGTTCGCTCCTCCGATTCTCGAACCCCGACGGACGGAAGTGTTCTGCCGCCTCTTCGCTACGCCGACCACCTCCTCTCTAGCGACTGTCATCGGTGTTGCTCCTCCTGGAACGGACCTAGCAATCCGTGGAAGTGCAAGGTGCGGTTGATCTCCTTCCCGACCCTTCGTGCGACGAAGCTCGGTGTTCTCCTGCTCGTGTGGATTTCTACAGAGACGTGGACATTATTCCACGTAGAACTCGCCACCGACAAGGACTCAAATCTTGGAGCATCTCCATTGAGTTGTGACTCAACGCCGCTAAGGTAATTTTGCCTAGTTGTTTGTTAACTTCTTGATTCAACTTTCATGGCCCGATCCCATATCTTTTGGGTTGTTCTTGATGTTGTATTCCTTCTGCTGCGTGCACAAGCGTTGTGCCATCCTCATAGAGAAACCCAACAGTGGTATTAGAGCGAGGTTACGACCATGATTGTTGTATTGGAAGTTAGGTTATTCCAGTGCGTGTAAACCTTGGGATTTAGAAGCATTCTAAATGTCTAGATTTAATCCTTGTACATCAATTGTGTATGGTTTTTCAAAGGGAGATCGGTGGGCACATAACCCACAGGTTAGGCACTCTGCCACTTGGAACCCCGCCAGGAATGTCTGGGATTTCATGGTAATTTCTAATTGTTATAAATTGTTGTCTCCTTAGCAGTAACCGTCCCTCGAGTGGTTAATGAACCAATGTATTGTTTTGGATTTTGAATTCAACAATGAGAGACGAGCTTGTTTATTGCTTTAAGTCGAGTTGCCTTTGCCTTTGTCCAATGCATGTAAATCTGAAGATTTAGAAGAGTCCGGATGTTAAGATTTAGCCCTTCCTTCTATCAAGTGTTGATAGTGCCAGGTTGTGCACATAAGGGATGCATGTGGCTTTTAGAAATTATTTTTTTGTGGATGTGCACAATGATCAAATGTTGTTTATGGTTAAATGTTAACCTATAATTAAAAATCCCTTAATCTAATATTAAGTGTTCGGATGCCTTCCGATGGATGACACACTTCTTGCCTCGATCGATGAAGTGTGGGCTTGCCAAAGCAAGGTGCATTAATCTATCTTGGTAAGGGTGCGAGCGGATAATTGTGATATCCCACTGTCAACATCGGGTCTAACTTAACTAGGTGACCTCAAAGGTTGAGTGCCTAGAGGCATAGGGTTGGCATGCACCATATGATGGATGCGAATAAGGAGTTATTCACCAACCATACAAGAATTGCATGAGGATGCAATTAGCAAGCGTTGCCTACCTAAAAAACCGCATCGATAGAGAAAAGCCAAAGCTGACTCATTGTGTTTGTGAAATATGGATCTTATCCACTAAGAGAGTAGCTCGCATGAACTCTCCGAATTGATAGTGAGGGCTATTATTTCGAATAAAATAGTGGGAGTTTTAATTGAAGTCCAAATTAAGAATAAATTGTATTTTGAAATTTTGGTACTGGTATTATTCTGCATGAATTCTTGTAGAATTCCATGGCAAGTGGTTCACACTCCACTCTGTCTCTGAGAGCCATCCTTGAGACGGATAAGCTCAGTGGGACTAACTACATGGACTGGAACAGGAACCTGAGAATTGTTCTCAGGCAAGAGCGAAAGCTCTATGTCTTGGAAGAAGAAGCCCCCGAGGTGCCGACCGAGAATTATTCCCGTGCTGATAAAGATACTTATAAGAATTTTACTGATGATGCCTTAGACGTTGAATGCCTTATGCTTGCCACCATGAACTCTGAGCTTTAGAAGCAACATGAGAATATGGGGTGCAAGGAGATTGACGAGCATCTCAAGAAAATGTTTCAAGGGCAAGCTCGTCAAGAGAGGTTTGACGTAACAAAAGCGTTGTTTCAGTGCAAGATGGGAGTTTGAGACTCAGTAGGGACTCACGTACTCAAGATGATTGGGTATATAGAGAACCTTGAAAGGCTGGGTTTTCCTCTGTGTCAAAAGTTGGCCATAGATCTGATCCTGCAATCGTTGCCGGACAATTATGAGTAGTTTGTCTTGAACTACAACATGAATGAAATATACAAGACACTGCCCGAGCTCCTAGGCATATTGAGAACTGCCGAGATCAATATGAAGAAGGCCAAGCCTGCCAGCCTCATATTGATGGTGCATAAGGGCAAGGGCAATGCCAAGGGCTCTAAGAAGCGGAGGTGGGACCTAAGTCACATCTAGAGCCCAAGTCTTCTGTACTGATGAAAAAGAAGAGAACGGTGAAGGAGGGGAAATGCCACCACTGTGGCAAGGCTGGTCATTGGAGGAGGAACTGTCCTTCTTACATTGAGGGTCTGTAGAAAATGAAGGGAGGTATGACTTCCGCTTCGAATATTTGCGTTATAGAAATAAACCTCTCTGCTCCTTCATCTTGGGTATTGGATACTGGATGTGGTTCTCACATTTGTACAAATGTGCAGGAACACAGAAGGAGAAGATTGCTGAGTAAAGGGGAGGTGGACCTGCGTGTCGGCAATGGAGCAAGAGTTGCTGCTGTGGCCGTAGGGGTTTACCGTCTTTCTTTTCCCAGTGGGCTTGTAATAGAACTAGATAACTGTTATTTTGTTCCGACCATAACTAGAAACATTATATCCATTTCATGCTTGGACATGATTGGATTTTCTTTTATAATTAAGAATAACTGTTGTTCTATATTTAAGAATGATGTTTGTTATGCTGTAGCCCAATTGTTTAATGGTCTTTATGTTTTGAACTTGGACCATCTGATCTATAATGTAGAAAATAATAAAAGACTAAGAACAAATGACTCAAACCCTACATATCTCTAGCATTGTATTTTGGGCCATATAAATGAGAAGCGTATATCCAAACTCCATAAAGATGGACTTTTGGACTCATTTGATTATGAATCATTTGAGTGATGCGAATCTTGTTTGTTAGGTAAGATGACTAAAGCCCCTTTCACTGGTTATACTGAGAGGGCTGAGGATCTCTTGGGTGTTGTACATAGTGATGTATGCGGACCCATGAGCTCCATGGCTAGAGGTGGGTATTTCTACTTCGTTACATTTACTGATGATTTCAGTAGATACGGATATGTGTATCTTATGAAGTGCAAATCCGAGACCTTTTAAAAGTTCAAAGAGTTCAAGAATGAAGTAGAAAACCAGTTGGGTAAAAGGGTTAAATCACTCCGATCTGATCGAGGTGGCGAATACCTGAGTCATAAGTTCCGTGATCATCTGAAGGAGTGTGGTATTGTATCATAGCTCACTCCACCTAAAACACCACAGCATAATGGTGTGTCTGAGAGGAGAAATCGTACTTTGTTAGACATGGTACGTTCGATGATGAGTCATGCAGACTTGCATGTTTCCTTTTGGGGTTTTTCTTTAGAGACTGCTGCAATGACACTGAATCGCATTCCAACGAAAACGGTTCTGAAGACACCATATGAGATATGGACTGGGAATTGTCCTAGTATGTCGTTCATTAAAATTTGGGGCTGTGAGGCATACGTGCGACGTCAAATGCCTGACAAGCTGGAACCCAAATCGGATAAATGTTATCTGGTGGGATATCCTAAGGAAACGAAAGGGTATTACTTTTACCTATCGTCCGAGGGCAAAGTGTTTGTCACAAGGACTGGCGTCTTCTTGGAGAAAGAGTTCTTATCAAGAAAGACTGAAAAGGTAGAACTTGAAGAAGTTCAAGAACCACAAGTAGTGAATGAACTGGAATTGGATTCTGAGACAGGATTACAAGATGTTGTAGCTTGAGAACCTGCTCAAAAAACACAGGTCCTTCGTAGATCTGGTAGACCTAGATTTGAGCCTGAGAGATATGGATTTCTCATGTCTCAAATAGGTAATGTGTTGCTTATGGATCATGATGATGAACAAGCAACCTACCAAAAGGCTATGAATGGACCAGACTACGACAAATGGCTTGAGGCTATGAAATCCAAAATGGACTCCATGTATGCAAACCAAGTTTGGAACTTGGTGGAACCACCTGAAGGGGTACGACCCATAGGGTGCAAGTGGGTCTTCAAGAAGAAGACCAACATGGATGGGAATGTACAGACATTCAAAGGGCCATTGGTGGCTAAGGGTTTCAAGCAAATTCATGGTATTGACAATGATGAGACCTTTTCCCCTATTGCCATGGTAAAGTCCATAAGGATACTGCTTGTTATTGCTGCGTATTATAACTACGAGATCTGGCAGATGGATGTCAAAATGGCTTTCCTTAATGGAAACCTCCTTGAGGAAGTGTACATGACAATACACGAGGGTTTTGTATCCCCACATGAAGCCACTAAAGTATGCAAGCTGAATAGGTCCATCTATGGACTGAAGCAGGCCTCTCGAAGTTGGAATCTTCATTTTGATGAGAAAATCAAAGAGTTTGGTTTCATCAAGAATGAAGATGAGCCTTGTGTTTACAAGCGAATCAGTGGAAGCATTGTAGTATTCTTGATATTGTATGTAGATGACATACTGTTGATTGGGAATGACATTCCTACCCTGAAAGTTGTTAAGAACAACCTAGGGAACTGCTTTTCTATGAAGGACTTGGGTGAAGCGACTTACATACTCGGTATTAAGATCTATATGGATAGATCGAAAAAGTTGCTGGGTTTGACCCAGAGTACATACATCGAGAAAGTGTTGAAGCGGTTCAACATGCTTGAGTCCATGTAAGGATTTTTACCCATGTCTCATGGTGTGAATCTATCTAAGGACCAGTGTCCAAAATCTTGTGAAGATAAGGACCGCATGAAGTTGATTCCATATGCTTCGGCAATTGGATCCATCATGTATGCAATGTTATGTACTCGACCCGATGTCTCCTTTGCTTTGAGCATGACTAGAAGGTATCAGTCAGACCCCGGTGAGTGTCACTGGATTGCAGTAAAGAATATCCTGAAGTACTTGAGAAGGACAAAGGATGTGTTCTTGGTGTATGGTGGAGAGGAAGAGCTCGTTGTAAATGGTTACATGGATGCTAGCTTCCAAGCTGATAGGGACGACTCAAAGTCTCAGTCAGGTTTTGTGTTTTTCCTTAATGGAGGAGCTGTGAGCTGGAAGAGTTCCAAGCAAGAGATAGTTGCTGATTCTACAATAGAGGCCGAGTATATTGCTGTAGCTAACATAGCGAAGGAGGCTGTATGGATTAGGAAATTCATCGTCGAGCTTGATGTAGTTCCTTGCATTGTTGGTCCCGTAGTTCTCTACTGTGATAACAATAGTGCAATTACACAATCTAAGGAACCTAGATCCCATCAGCGCTCCAAGAACATACTTCGGCGGTTCCATCTTATTCGTGAGATTGTCTAACGAGGAGATGTGAACATTTGCAGAGTGCCAACTGAGGAGAATATTGCGGATCCACTGATAAAGCCTCTTGCGCAGAGAAAGCATGATGGTCATACTAGATCAATGGATATACGATACCTAAATGATCAAATCTAGTGAGAGCCTTGTGGGTTGCATGTAAACATATATTCTGTTGGCTGTTTATTGTTTATTCATATGATGAATTGTGTACCAATGTTTTTCTCTTACAATTAATGGCAATTTCTTTTATTATGGTTTCTCTATGCGATAGTTAAATGTTAACATAATAAATACCCTTAGAATGTTTGCTTCCATAGGACATCAAGTACGAGACTTGAATGTGAGAGCCTATGATTTATTTGAAGATTCATTCTTAAAAGGTCCCTGGTCGTTGTATCATCATAGAAACTAAGGGTGATGATGATACATTAAGACTAGCACGTGTGTTGACTGATGACTAGTTCTAATAGGTCATGATATTGTGATATCAAGTAATCACGTGGGTACTTGTTAATGAACAAGTTGTACTGGACAGACCCAACCTGAGACTATTTTGTGGATTGTTATCTAATCGTATCATGAGTAGGTCTCAATTGACAATGGTGTTGTGGTCCTTTGACATGAAGTCACAGCATTCATCAAGTGAGGAAGAGCGTGCTTTGATGCCATCTAAAGTCTTACTTGAGAAAGGTTGATGATAAGGGTGGTTGTTGGGCACGTTACGAATCATTTGGGTGTTTGTGTGTGAGCAGATATGGGATTTGTCCTCCTATATGACAGGAGTTACATCCATGGGCCCCTTGATGGAACTGGACTGAGAAATGCATGACCATGCTTGGTTGAGTCAATATGTGATATTGGACTCACCATTCTCTGGAAGTCCGTTCTAGATCAAGAAACTCGGATTGAGCTATTATGAGGGTGACATAGTCCATGCCTCTAGTTCTTTCCGGATGTTAGGGATAAAGGGACAAAGACAACGCTGGGACATTGTTCATAAAGGCTTATGAGTTATGAACACTTATTGCTTGGGGAGCAATGATGCATTGTTAGATGCCGCTCATTGTTTGTGAGGTTTTTGGTTTGATACTTTCAAGATCAAGTGGGAGACTTTTGGAGTTACCATGGTGATCTAGAAGTGGTCAAACATGTAATCTCACTGCCAACGCGATATGAGCCTGCAGGGTCGCACATAAGAGTATGTGGAGAAATTAGAAGATTGATTGTGTTGGTAAAGGTTACCAATCACCATATAGAATGGGGTCAGGCAAATGTTGCTAGGGAGATTCGTCGAGAATGATTCGACGAGAGTCGTCGAGTATGACTCTGCGACTAAGGCCAATTCATCGAGAGTCGACGAGAGTCGTTGAGTATGACTCGGTGACTAAGGCCAATTCGTCGAGAGTCGACGAGAGTCGTCAAGTATGACTCTGAAAGTGAAGGGATAGATACTACTCTAGAGGGGGGGTGAATAGAGTTATCAAATTTTGCACTAGACAAAACTTAATGGTCTACCCAACTCCCTTGGAGTGAAGTGCGGAATGAAAAGATTATAGATATAGAATTAACCCTATAGCCTAACACGAGTGATGTGCACAAACTCAAGCTAGCTGTAATTACAGTTAAGGCTTGGAAAACCTAATCAGCAACTAGCAATCCTAGTTATATCTATTCACAGCCACAATGCAGGAATTAAACAAGGGAATCCAGACGACACAAGGAAATTTATAGTGGTTCCCCAAACAACTTGGGTACGTCCACTCTTCTACCCACACGGTAGGAATCCACTCAGGTTTTTGATCAGGTGCCCTGCCACCAACAGGATCTGCTTCAGCTAGATCCAGAAACCCTTTAGACTTTTGATCAGGTGTCTAAAAACCAAGCACAGGTTTTTGATCAGGTGCCCTGCCACCAAGGGATACTTTTGAAGGGAGTAATAACCCTGTACAGGAGGGGGAAGAAGGTTAAGATGTCTTCTCTATTTTACAAAGATTAGAGAAGCACAAAGACTTACACTGAGCTAGAGAGCTCTTAAATAATCAAGGCTCCCCCTGGCTCAAAGATGTCCAGGTGAAGTCTTGCTTCAGTGCAAAAAACTCTTCAGAAAGATCTGAAGGAAAAACTACAAGAAGATAATAAGTAATGAAAATTAGCAATCTTCAAGCAGCTGTCTTCTTCTTCTTCTTCTTCAAAAGAACTCTGAGTTTGAACTTCCTGGAAGCAGGAGAACTCAGGTTGAAGAAGAGTAGAAGAGCTTAACACTTCTCAGTTGGATGGAAATTGCTGAGAGCAGAAAACTTGATCTTGATGAAGGCTTGAATGCTTAATTGAATAACTGGGTAACTAGTTAGCTAGCTTGAATCCTTCTTCAAAGGATCCTTTTTATAGCAGCAACAAGCAACGGCTCTCTTCAATTTGAATTACTTGTCTTCTTCTGAAACTTGAGACCTGGGCTGTAAATATCAAGAAGACAAAACAATCTCTGCAGCAGAAACATTCTATAAAAGGAATAAACCTTTTTCTAGGAAGCTGCAGGAAGCAATCTGATAATAAAGTACTAAATAAAGTCATATCAGAAACAAACTCTTTATAGCAAAAAGAAGACTTTTCACTCTAACGGCTATAAAGGGGCTGACAGCAGATAAAGTAAAATATAATGTCAGCTAATAAGACAAACAACTTTATCTAAAAAAGATTTGACTCAGGCAAAAGGGATGGAGCAGATATTGCCTGGAAATTTTATCATAAAACAACTAAAACAACGTGCCAGAAAATGTATTAATTAATTAAATATAATAAATAAATACAAAATATAAAGGCAGACAGAAAGCGTCGAACGACCCTCGGAGATCGTCGACCGACGCACGGAGATCGTCGAGCTATCGGGCAGATAGTCGAACGATCCAGATAGTTGACCTATCAAAGAAGATAGTCGAACTACCCCGGCAGATAGTCGACCTATCAGAGCAGATAGTCGAACTATCAGATAGTCGATCTATCTGGACAGATAGTCGAACTATCAAGCACAAACAGATAGTCGATCTATCAAGCAGATAGTCGACCTACCTCAGAAAATAGATAGTCGATCTATCAACAGATAGTCGACCTATCAAAGCGGAACAGATAGTCGATCTATCAACAGATAGTCGAACTATCAGATAGTCGATCTATCAGGACAGATAGTCGAACTACCAAGCCAAGCTGATAGTCGACCTACCAACAGATAGTCGAACTATCAACGCAGACAGAGCGTCGACTAACTGATAGACGATCGTCGATCAGCCGATAGACGATAGTCGAGCGGCGTTCGACTATAGTCGAACGAAAAACCTACTTAACCAAATTCTTCATCTGGAAAAGTGAGGGCCCTACAGCTAGACCACTAACCAATGACCATAGATATTTCTTGGGTCAAGGGACTAAAAAGACAAGACTAAACTCAAATCAAACTAGGGTACCAACAATCTCACCCTATTTGAGTTAAGTCTTTAAAAAACTAACACATAAATCTAGCTAAAGAGCAATAAAATTTATACAGGAAATAGTTAACAATTAACTAGCAGTTATCAAACAGATAGATAATAGACAAATATAACACAGCAGTCAATCAAACTATTAAGAGTCTAGAGAATCTGGCACAGAGGAACTAGGAACAAAAGAAATTTTCCTCAGAGGATCATCAGCCTCTTTCTTTGACAACTTTAAGTCCTGCACACCAATGATCTTCAATTCTGCAGCCCTTGGAACAACTGCTCCAGGGTGCTTTTCCATATATTTTGAGGGGTCAAATACATCAGGATTAACCTTGAACTTTTCGAACTCTTTCTTTCTGAATGAAGACATGGTGGTTAAACCAGTAGTATCTTTTCCTTCAGCTTTTGCTTTTCTTATCTGAGCTGCTCCAACCAATTCGTGAAAGCGAGCCATCCTAAAGTTAGGATCAAGCTCAGGACTTTCATAGACAGACTCAGGAGGAGTAGCATCAGATTCTTTATCTTGATTAATTTTTGAAACAACTTTCTCAGACTGTACAGGCATTGGAGATGGAACTTTTTTCTTTGGAGAAGGAGGAGGGAAAAAAGTTGGTCTTTGAAGCACAACCTCCTTCACTTGTCTTTGAGAACCAGAATACGATCTGCCTTGGGAACTTTGATAGCTTTTCCTTGGCTGAGGCTGATGAGGTGCAGATTTTCCAGAGGAGGCAGAAGGATTAGCAGGGAGATTGCTAGAGGCTCCTGCACTGGGAGGTGGAGGAGGACCTCTGGGTGTCCATCTGGAAGTAGGAGAGTCATATCTCTTAGTTCTCTTTCTCTCTTTCTGCTGGTTCTTGGAGAACCACATCCAATGCTGAAATTCTTTTGATTTGGGGTCAATTCCTTTAAGAATGTAATATGGAGTATCATTTTCTCGATTAGGAGGAGGAGGAGCAACGGCTTTTCTTTTCTTTTGAGCAGCTTTCTTTCTCTTTGAACTTTCAGACAAATCAGAATCATCTTCATCATCAGAGTGAGATGATGGAGGATTATCATATGGATCATAGGCTTCAGAAACAGCCTTTTCCTTTAATTTCAGATCAGCTTTCTCTTTTTCCTCTTCTATGGCATCCTGAGCCAAAAGGGAGTCCAAATCAAGTCCTGGGGAATCATCCCAGACAGACGACTTTTCAACTTGCAAATCTTTTTCTTTTTCCTCTAACAAAGATTGAACTCTTTGATTCCAAGCATCTCTTGCTTTCTTTTCTTGAATTTCAGACACATCTTCTATGTCATCTAAAAAAGAATCCAATTCTGGATCTACTTGAATAACAAGAATATCAGGAGCAGCTTCTGAAACTATTACTATAATCTGGGTAGCTAAATCTTCTTTAATATAATCTGTAGAATTATGAACACAGATCTGCTAAATAAGCAAAAATCATTCCTTCTAGAAATTCACAAGCTAGCAAATTAATTGACTCGTCAACAAAGCGGATGAGTGAATTACCTTCATATTTGACCAACTCCCAAGATTCATCTAGGTAGGATGTAATAATCCCTTCTAGGAAATGGGCAACCACGGGAGTGGTAAGATCTTCTAAGCAAACTTTCACAGCAAATTCAGATAGCATAATAGCATCAGATATATCTTTCTCAGACAACACTGAACCTGATTGATCTTGAGCTTGAACTGCATTAGACTTTTCTTGAACTGCTGGAAGGGAGGCTGGAGGCTCTGAGGTATCTTCACAGAACATCTCCCCCTGCCTGATTTCAGTGGAAACTGAAACCAGGCACCTTGAAGAAGAGGGCTCAGCAGATTTAGAAAGAGATTGGATGGAAGCAGTCAAGGAGGCAATGGAGGAGGCAAGTGGAGCAATTGCCTCTTCAATCATGATTTTGATTGAAGGGGTAATCAATTCCAGAATGCCAAAAATGAATGCTGGGGTGATCTCAAAAGATGATGGAAGTGTAGTGGATGGAGATGCAGCAGAGATGGTTGTAGTGTTAACTGGAGATCGAATGGGAGATGGAGCTGGAGAGTTAACAGGAGTGTTAACTGGAGAATGAATAGGGGACTGAGGAGGTGTTGGAATCCTCTCAGATCCTAACAGATCAAAACTAGGAGCAGATATCCTAGTCAGATGAGAAGGAAGAGGAGAAGCTGGAGGGGAAGGAAGAACAACCGTGGTTGTTTCTCTAACAGGAGAAGGAGAAAGTCGTACTTCAGCTGAAGTTGATGGAACTTCAACTGAAGCAGACTGCATAGCAGCAGAAGATGAGGGAAGGGAAAGAGCTGAGCCAGCTTCTTGAGGGTGAGGAGCGACCGAATCAGTCCTGGTGCTCTCTGATGTCGCTGGAGCAACCCCTGTGAGAGCGGGTTTCACAAAAATTCTCTTCCACTTGGAGAACAGATTTGGGTCCATCTTCTTGCTTGCATTTATGGTTGTTGCAACGGAGACCAGCAGCTGAGGATACTTTTCCTTCAGGAAAATTCCAATAACCCTTCCGAGGGTAACTTCCTTCTTACTATTCTTTTTCCTTATCAAATCAAACATTACTCCTGCCCAATCAATCTTTTTCCGATTAACAATTGCACACATCAGTGCAAATTGTTGCCTTGTGATATTGTCATGAGCAGAGTGCTTTCCAAGGAGCACTTTTCCGACTAACTCAGCGAGAAATTTAATCTTAAAGGGAAAATTGACCTTGAGCAGCTTCGTGGGAATGCCCTCCGCATGTCCCAGCTCAGTCAGCATCCTTTCAAACTCTTGAGCATCTTGCTCATAATCATCTTCACCATTAACTAATCCAAAAATATCAGTCAGAACGGCCGGAGTTAAAATTACCTCTTCTCCGCCGATGGTGCCAGTCATCGAATCGTCAGAAGATGACGAAGTGAAAGCCCATTCCTTGATCTCGGGAATATTTAACTTAATCCTTGATGACATTAATCTCTCTAGTCCTTGATCCCGGCACAACTGAAGAACTTCCACGATCCCTGCTTCGCAGCTACTGAAGGCGTCAAAATCAACGCTGAAGCCTGCATCGAACTTTATAACTGCTAGTACTGCTGGAGAAACCGCCATGGAAATGCTGGAGAATACACGAGAAAGACGGAGAAGACGAAGGAGACGAAGCGACAGAAAATTGCAAGCGGGAAGACAGAATGCGAAAAGTCACGCTCCGTCGACGATAAAACAAAAGATCTTTTAACCTAGGTCGACTATCAGCTTTATATTAGACCGGAGATAGTCGATCTATTAAAAAGATACTAGACCCGATGGTCGAACGGTCGTTCGACGATCGGTCCAGAAGCAGAGTAGTCGGATAATCGTTCGACTATTTCTGGCTTCTCAAACAACAAGCTGTCGTCATCCAGAGATCGACGATGAGCTCGACTTGTTCGACTATGGTCGAACGCCGATCGACGATCTTCAATCAGACAAACTTTCATCAACCATAGGTCGACGATGGGCTTGACCCGATCGACTATCTTTGAACGTCGTTCGACTATCTTCAAACAAGTTTCAACATTGGCAGATATAGTCACACTTAGTCTCATCCATTGATCATGCCTAGTTGAACTAAAAAGAACAGATGCTTCTGTTCATCTAAGGGCTTGGTGAATATATCACCTCTCTGAAACTCAGTGGATATGAACTCAAGACAAATCTTGTTCTTTTCCACACAATCTCTCAGGAAATGGTGCCGAATCTCAATGTGCTTCGTTCTAGAGTGGTGCACTGGATTTTGTGCAATTGAGATAGCACTGGTACTATCACACATGATTTTGGTGTTCTTGTGTGAGTAACCATAATCCACAAGCTGGTTTTGAATCCACATGATCTGTGAACAACAACTGGCAGCTGCTATATATTCAGCCTCTGCAGTTGAAGTTGAGACAGAAGCCTGCTTCTTATAGAACCAAGAGACCAATCTCTCTCCCAGGAACTGGCAAGTTCCTGAGGTGCTCTTCCTGTCAACTCTGCAACCAGCATAATTAGAATCAGAATATCCAATTAATTCAAATTCTGACTCAGCTGGGTACCAAAGTCCTAGATTTGGGCATCCCTTCAGGTATCTCAGGATTCTCTTTAGAAGAATCAGATGAGATTCCTTGGGGTTGACCTGGAATCTAGCACAAAGGCATGTAGCAAACATTATATCTGGCCTACTTGCAGTTAGATACAATAGGGAACCAACAATGGCCCTAAAATTCTTTTGATCAACTGGCTTGCCGTGATCATCAGAATCAATAACTACATTAGTAGCCATGGGTGTAGGCATTGCTGAAGCATCAGCCATCCCAAATTTCTTTACCAATTCCTTGGCATATTTGGATTGGGAGATGAAGATACCATCAGCATCTTGCTTAACTTGGAGACCAAGAAAGTAAGACAGCACACCCATACTACTCATCTCAAACTTGGAATGCATTAAGTTGGAAAACTTTTTGCACAGTTTGGGATCAGTGGAGCCAAAAATAATATCATCTACATACACCTGAACTAACAGGATTGTGTCCTTGTGATGCTTGAAGAAAAGGGTTCTATCAACTACTCCCCTAGTAAAGTTGTGCTCTAACAGGAAACTAGCTAAGGTCTCATACCAGGCTCTAGGAGCTTGCTTTAGTCCATAAAGAGCTTTCTGCAACTTAAACACATGAGAAGGCTGAGTTGAAGAAACAAACCCTGGTGGTTGTTCAACAAACACCTCTTCCTTAAGCTCACCATTTAGGAATGCACTTTTGACATCCATTTGGAACACCTTAAACTTCATGAAGGCTGCATAGGCCAAGAAGATCCTTATTGCTTCTAGCCTTGCAACAGGAGCAAAGGTTTGGTCATAGTCTATACCTTCCTCCTGTCTGTAGCCCTGAGCTACAAGCCTAGCTTTATTCCTTACTATAATTCCATTTGCATCCAACTTGTTTCTATACACCCACTTGGTGCCTATGATCAGTTGGCCTTTAGGTCTTGGAACCAAAGTCCAAACTTTACATCTCTCAAACTGATTGAGTTCCTCTTGCATTGCAATGATCCAGTGGGGATCTAGCTCTGCATCTTTAAAGGTGAGGGGCTCAACCTGTGAGAGTAAACAAGCGTGCATCACATCCTGTCTTAATTGATGTCTTGTTTGCACACCAGCTGATATGTCTCCAATCACTTGAGATGTCGGGTGATCTCTAAGTGTGACAATATTAGCAGGTGGGATGTGATCTTCAGCAACAGTTGGGATTAATTCCTCAGGAGGAATTTTATCTACTGTTGGTGGAACAACAACAGCTTCAGCAATGTCTTCATCACTATCTGATTCAGTGATCTGAAGAGTTGATAGTTGAAGAATTTCTTGAGGGGCATCAGGTACCTGCAATGAACTGGAGGAAGGAGAATTTTCCTTCTCCTTATAAAACATCTGAGACTCATCAAAAGACACATGCACAGATTCTTCAATTTTACAGGTTGATTTGTTATAAACCCTATAAGCTTTGCTTACTTGGGAATATCCAAGCATGATTCCCATTGAAGCTTTTGCTTCAAATTTTCTAATATATTCTTTATTATTATTATGAATATAAACAATACAACCAAATACTCTAAAATAATTAATTTTAGGTTTCTTTCCCTTAAGCAACTCATAAGGAGTTTTACACTTAAGCTTGTATATCAAACTTCTATTCAGGACATAATTGGCTGTACTAACAGCTTCTGCCCAATAGGGGAGAGGCATGTTAGCATCTGCCAACAATGTACTAGCAGCTTCAATGAGTGTTCTATTCTTCCTTTCAACTATCCCATTTTGTTGGGGAGTTCTAGGAGCTGAGAAACTATGTTTGATACCTTCTCTCTCACAGAATTCTTGCATGAGAAGAGAGTCAAACTCAGTACCATGATCACTTCTGATCAAGGCCACATGAGTAGAGTACTCAGTCTGCACACATAGTAGAAAGTCTGTAAGGGCTTTGAAGTTATCAGACTTAGTTCTCAAAAAGAAAACCCAACTGAACCTAGAGAAGTCATCTATAATTACTAAGGTGTAATACTTCCCTCCTAAACTCTGTACATTTATTGGGCCAAAAAGGTCCAAATGTAATAGATACAGGATTCTAGGAGAATCACTTTTATTTACAGATTTGAAAGAATTTTTGGTTTGCTTGCCTAGCTGACAAGCCTTGCATAATCTCTCCTTCTTGTAGGGGCAAGAAGGTAAACCTCTAACAAGGTTGTGTTTAGATAACCTAGATATATTTTTAAGGTTAACATGACTAAGCCTCTTATGCCACAAAGAATTATTATTAAGTGTTACTTCATTAAACAGGCAGATTTCAGAATGAGTTGAATTGAAATCTACTAAATAAATATTACCTATTCTAATGCCTACTAAAACATTATTATTATTTAAGGTAATATTGCAAGAGGAGTTAGAAAATGAAACCTGGTAGCCAGCATCACATAGCTGGCTGACTGAGATCAAATTGTGCTTCAGTCCTGTCACATATGCAACTCTCTTGAAAGTGACATCTCCAATTGTGATCCTGCCATAGCCTTCTGTCTGACCACAGCTGGAATCTCCAAAGATAACCTTTGGGCCGAGCTTAGCTTTGAATTTTGACAGATGATCTTTATTTCCTGTCATATGCTTGGAGCATCCACTATCCAAATACCACTTATTTTGAGTGATTGGAAAGGCCTTCACCTGCAAGACATTTATTTAGACAGTGTGGACCCAGGTAACCTTGGGTCCCTTGTTTTTCACATAAGAAAAATTGGAAATATATGAAAATGCAGGCTGAGGGTGATAACCTAGTGGGTGAGATCTCCTAGGTGGGATTCTCCATGCAGATGATGGGTCAACAAACCTAGGGTTTCTATTTTCATTTAGTTTTCTATGGTACTGATTATGATTTTGAAAATCATATTGAAAACGTCGATCGACGTTCGACGATGGGTGCTCAGATCGTCGAGCTTCGTTCGACCATTGAGCTTCAGATCGTCGAGCGGCGTTCGACGCTCTTTGCATTTCTTTAAAAAATTTCTTTCTCTTTTCTCTCTTAGCTTTATTTAAGGTTTTATTAACTAGATTTACTTGCTCAGTGTTATTCATTCCACTAGCTGAAATGAAGTTCACTGGAGTTGAAAGATTGTTTTTAAGAAGAACTGGGGGTTCACTGGGAGAAGCTCCTAAGCCTAGTTTGTTATTAGCTGACCTAGTGTTAGTCATGCTGGTAATTTCTAACAACTTAAGGCTTCTACCATTAAGTGATTCTTCTAACCTCTTAGACTTAGCTAACTCTATTTTAAGAAATTTAATTTCTTCACTACAAGTAGTGAGATCTTCCTTTAACCTAATATTTTCTGTAGCAATTACTTCTGAGTCAGCTAACTTATTTCTAAGTTCTTTTATCTCCTTTTCTGAGCTAATAAAATCTAAGCATAAAGATTTAAAATCTAATTTAAATTCTTCTGAAGTGAAGTCATAAGAGGAGAGTACCTCATCTTCTGTTGGCATCTCTTCATCTGAATCTGAACTCTCTGCAGCTGAGTGGTTGCTGCAGGCATCTATTTCCATGAGGCAAACTTCTTTTGCCTTCTTCTCTTCCTCATCCTCACTGGAGCTTGAGGAGGAGGATTCTTCATCAGAATCACTCCAGGTTTCAGCAATGAAACCTCTCTCCTTTTTCTTGTTCTTGTAGGAGGATGGCTTGGAGTGCTTCCTGTGTTGTTCTTTTTCTTTCCTCTTGTCTTTTTTTTTCTCCTCTGGACACTCTGGCAGGATATGTCCAGGCTTCCTGCAACCATAACAAATAATTTCTTTAGCAGGAGAACGATCATACCTTGGTTTATCTTCATAGCGTGAAGACTTCTTTCTGAACTCCTTTCTCCCCATCTTGAGAAAACTCTTGGCAAACAATGCCATTAGTTCCTCATTTGATTGGATGCCTTCAGAAGCATCAGCAGCCTTAAGAGCTAGAGATTGCTCTTTTCTTGTTGGAGTGGGGGTCTTTGCTTCAGCTTCTGCTTCCCTTGTCTTCAGCACTTGCTCAAAAGACTTGAGCTTACCGAGAAGGGCCTCTGTTGAAATCTCATTTGTACTTCTGGCTTCCTTGATGGGCCAGATCCTTAGATCCCATGTGCTAGGGAAGCACATAAGAATCTTATCATTGACCTCTGTCAATGATATGTCCTTGTCCAGGGTCCTCAGCTCATTGATGATTGAGTTGAGCCTGGTGTACATGGCTTCAACTGATTCAGCATCAGTTTTCTTGAAGTTCTCATACTGTGAGATCAGGTTGGACCTTCTGTCCTTCCTTTCATCATCTGAACCAGCTACAATCTAGTTCAGTGTATCCCACATGGCTTTTGCTGAGGAGCAGTCAGCAACCTTCTGGAATACCTCATCAGACATTGTCTGAGCCAGAATGTTCATCACCTTGGCATCTGCTATCTTTGCCTTCTTGTACTCATCATTGTAATATGGAGGAGGCACTGCACTCATATCAGATGATGAGGCAGTAGCAGCAGCAAGTGCTCTTGGGGGTCTTGACAAAATAGAAGCAAAGATGCTTTCATCAATAGAATTCATATATACTTTTATCCTTGCCTTCCAGATGCCAAACTTAGTTAAGTTGCATGCTGGAGGTCTGGTGCTAGAATAATCCTTGGACTGGGCCATGATAGTGAATATCTATAAGCTTTGGTATCTATCAGGATCTTGTGACTTAGGTGTTAGCCTATTCAGTCAGTCAACCTCCCTCTGATACCAATTGAAAGTGAAGGGATAGATACTACTCTAGAGGGGGGTGAATAGAGTTATCAAATTTTGCACTAGACAAAACTTAATGGTCTACCCAACTCCCTTGGAGTGAAGTGCGGAATGAAAAGATTATAGATATAGAATTAACCCTATAGCCTAACACGAGTGATGTGCACAAACTCAAGCTAACTGTAATTACAGTTAAGGCTTGGAAAACCTAATCAGCAACTAGCAATCCTAGTTATATCTATTCACAGCCACAATAAAGGAATTAAACAAGGGAATCCAGACGACACAAGGAAATTTATAGTGGTTCCCCAAACAACTTGGGTACGTCCACTCTTCTACCCACACGGTAGTAATCCACTCAGGTTTTTGATCAGGTGCCCTGCCACCAACAGGATCTGCTTCAGGTAGATCCAGAAACCCTTTAGACTTTTGATCACGTGTCTAAAAACTAAGCACAGGTTTTTGATCAGGTGCCCTGCCACCAAGGGATACTTTTGAAGGGAGTAATAACCCTGTACAGGAGGGGGAAGAAGGTTAAGATGTCTTCTCTATTTTACAAAGATTAGAGAAGCACAAAGACTTGCACTGAGCTAGAGAGCTCTTAAAGAATCAAGGCTCCCCCTGGCTCAAAGATGTCCAGGTGAAGTCTTGCTTCAGTGCGGAAAACTCTTCAGAAAGATCTGAAGGAAAAACTACAAGAAGATAATAAGTAATGAAAATTAGCAATCTTCAAGCAGCTGTCTTCTTCTTCTTCTTCAAAAGAACTCTGAGTTTGAACTTCCTGGAAGCAGGAGAACTCAGGTTGAAGAAGAGTAGAAGAGCTTAACACTTCTCAGTTGGATGGAAATTGCTGAGAGCAGAAAACTTGATCTTGATGAAGCCTTGAATGCTTAATTGAATAACTGGGTAACTAGTTAGCTAGCTTGAATCCTTCTTCAAAGGATCCTTTTTATAGCAGCAACAAGCAACGGCTCTCTTCAATTTGAATTACTTGTCTTCTTCTGAAACTTGAGACCTGGGCTGTAAATATCAAGAAGACAAAACATTCTCTGCAGCAGAAACATTCTATAAAAGGAATAAACCTTTTTCTAGGAAGCTGCAGGAAGCAATCTGATAATAAAGTACTAAATAAAGTCATATCAGAAACAAACTCTTTATAGCAAAAAGAGGACTTTTCAGTCTAACGGCTATAAAGGGGCTGACAGCAGATAAAGTAAAATATAATGTCAGCTAATAAGACAAACAACTTTATCTAAAAAAGATTTGACTCAGGCAAAAGGGATGGAGCAGATATTGCCTGGAAATTTTATCATAAAACAACTAAAACAACGTGCCAGAAAATGTATTAATTAATTAAATATAATAAATAAATACAAAATATAAAGGCAGATAGAAAGCGTCGAACGACCCTCGGAGATCGTCGACCGACGCACGGAGATCGTCGAGCTATCGGGCAGATAGTCGAACGATCCAGATAGTTGACCTATCAAAGAAGATAGTCGAACTACCCCGGCAGATAGTCGACTTATCAGAGCAGATAGTCGAACTATCAGATAGTCGATCTATCTGGACAGATAGTCGAACTATCAAGCACAAACAGATAGTCGATCTATCAAGCAGATAGTCGACCTACCTCAAAAAACAGATAGTCGATCTATCAACAGATAGTCGACCTATCAAAGCGGAACAGATAGTCGATCTATCAACAGATAGTCGAACTATCAGATAGTCGATCTATCAGGACAGATAGTTGAACTACCAAGCCAAGCAGATAGTCGACCTACCAACAGATAGTCGAACTATCAACGCAGACAGAGCGTCGACCAACTGATAGACGATCGTCGATCAGCCGATAGACGATAGTCGAGCGGCGTTCGACTATAGTCGAACGAAAAACCTACTTAACCAAATTCTTCATCTGGAAAAGTGAGGGCCCTACAACTAGACCACTAACCAATGACCATAGATATTTCTTGGGTCAAGGGACTAAAAAGACAAGACTAAACTCAAATCAAACTAGGGTACCAACAGACTCAGCGTCTAAGGCAAAATCGTCAAGAGTCGTCGAGTATGACTCGCCGACTAAGGCATAATCGTCGAGAATCGAACTGTTCGATTCTCACCGATTCTGCGATTGATTCTCGCCGATTCTGCGATTGATTCTCGCCGATTCTGCGAATGATTCTCGCCGATTCTGCGATTGATTCTCGCCGAACTTGGAGGTGATTCTAGCCGAACGGTCTAGAATCCCTATCCTGTGTGGTCTGCGGATAGCGATACCTTTGGACTGTTTATGCCTTTGGTATAAATAGGGGACTTAGGGTTTTGGAAAAAAAAAAAGAGATAGATCGGGATTTCTCCTATAGCCGAATCGAATCCGACGGAAAGGTTCCGCTGCTCGTTCCCTCCGCCATTTCCCGAACCCCCGACGGACGGAAGTGTTCCGCCGCCTCTTCGCTCCGCCGACCTCCTCTTCTTCGGCGACTGTCGCCGGTGTTGCTCCTCCTAGAACGGACCTAGCAGTCCGTGGAAGTGCAAGGTGCGATTGATCTCTTTCCCGACCCTTCGTGCGATGAAGCTCGGTGTTCTCCTGCTCATGTGGATTTCTACAAGGACATGGATATTATTCCACGTAGAACTCGCCACCGACAAGGACTCAAAGCTTGGAGCATCTCCGTTGAGTTATGACTCAACGCCGCTAAGGTAATTTTGCCTAGTTGTTTGTTAACTTCTTAATTCAACTTTCATGACCCGATCCCATCTCTTTTGGGTTATTCTTGATGTTTTATTCCTTCCGCTGCGTGCACAAGCGTTGTGACATCCTCATAGAGAAACCCAACAGTTAGCATTATATCTTTTCCCATATTCCTTATTCCATAGTAAGCCTGGAACATCTCTTGTCTAGGTCCCATCATGTTCATGGGTACCTAGACTATCCTGCAAAATAAGATTACCTTACCTTTGGAACCCAATAGGTATTGGGTCCTAGGTTCTTGTCAGTATAAAATACAACATGCCTTCCCACAGGATCTCTAACAGGAAGGTTGTCTCTTGCCGGAGGATGTGGACATACCCTTGCCCTTGGCACGGAAGGATTGTGCCAACAGTCTATGGCAAAATGACCCACTTTGCCACAACACCAACACTCATGGATATTGTATCTCCTTTTCTGACCGGATCTACTAATGATGTTAGTCACAATCCTAAGTGTTGGTACCCTAGTTTGGATTTGAGTTCAGTTCTTCTCTTTTTGTCTCTTGACCCAAGATTTATCTATGGTCAAAGGTTAGTTATTTAGTTAGTTTGCTCTAGTTTTAGAATTGTCACTTATCCAGATGAAAATTTGGTTAAGTTGTTTTTTGTTCGACTATGGTCGAACGCCGCTCGACTATCGTCTATCGACTGTTCGACGATCGTCTATCAGTTGGTCGACATTTGTCTATCAGCAGATCGTCATTCTCTGAGTTAGTTCAACTCTTATTAGCTCGACGTTCTGTGGAATCTGCCTTGCCGATCGTCGAACCCCGCTCGACTTCTTTTGACCAGACAGATTTCTTGATAGTTCAACTATCTGCTTGGATAGTTCAACTATCTGATAGTTCGACTATCTGTCTTGATAGGTCGACTATCTGTTGTGTTTTGATAGTTCGACTATCTGCTTGGATAGTTCAACTATCTGATAGTTCGACTATCTGTTTGATAGGTCGACTATCTGTTTTCTTTGATAGTTCGACTATCTGTTTGATAGGTCGACTATCTGTTTTCTTTGATAGTTCGACTATCTGTTTGATAGGTCGACTATCTGTTTTCTTTGATAGTTCGACTATCTGTTTGATAGGTCGACTATCTGTTTTGTTTGATAGCTCGACTATCTGTTTGATAGGTCGACTATCTGTTTTGCTTGATAGTTCGACTATCTGTCTTGATAGGTCGACTATTTGATAGCTCGACTATCTGTTCTGATAGGTCGACTATCTGCTGTGGTAGTTCGACTATCTTCTTTGGTAGTTCGACTATCTGTATCGTTCAACTATCTGTTTGATAGGTCGACGATCTCTATGCTTCGGTCGACGATCTCCGAGGGTCGTTCGACGTTATGCTGTATGTCTTTAGTAATTTTGTCCTCTTATATTCTATGATTTATTTCATATTTATTTGGCATATTATTTCAGTAAATTTATGCTATTATTTCCAGGAAATCTCTGCTCCATTCATTATGCATGAGCCAATCTTTATCTGACAAAGTGTTTTGTCTTATTAGTTGAAAATATATTTTCTGCTTTATCTGCCAGGCTGTCCTTTATAGCCGTTAGACTCAGAAAGTCTTCTCTGGCCGTAAAGAGTTCTTTCTGATGTGAGCTTTTTCTTGCACCCTTCTTATCTGATTGGATATGCAGCTTCTTAGAAAGCTTTATCCCCTTATAGCATGTTTGTCTGCAGGATTTGTTTTTGCTTTATGCTTTTTGCAGCTCAGATTGAGGATTCCAGAAGAAGACAAGATTCAAACTCAAATTAGAGCCATTGCAAAGGCTCATATATAAAGAGCTTCTTTTAAAAGAAAAAAAACGAGATACAAAAAAATATACAAGAAGTTTACACTCAGCAGCATAGAGAAAGAGAGAAAGCAAGAAAGTTCTACAGCTCTCAGAAATTCACATTCAACTGAGAAGATCAAATCTCTTCAGCATTCTTCTTCATCCTGAGTTCATCCTGCTTACAGGAAGACATTCACTCAGAGGCTCTTAGAAGAAGAAGAAGAAGAAAGGAAGTTGTTTGAAGAAGAACACCTTTTCTAAATCAAGAGTCTTCTTTAAGCTTCTCCTTCAGAACCCCAAGACAGTTCTTTGTCTTAGTTCAGAAGAGTTCCTGCACCCTGAAGCAAGACTCCTTCCTGGATATTCTCTAAGCCAGGGGGAGCCTTGATTCTTTAGAGCTATCTAGCTCTGTGCAATCCACTAGCTTCTCTAATCTGTTAAACAATAGAAAAGAAACCTTAACTCTCTCAACCTCCTTTACAAAGGGTTATTACTCCCTTCAAAAGTGAACCCTTGGTGGTAGGGCACCTGATCAAAAATCTGTGTTGGATTTTGAGCTCCTGATCAAAAGCTCAAAGGGTCTACTTGATCTACCTAAAGCAGATCAGTTGGTGGCAGGGCACCTGAACAAAAACCTGTAGTGGATTCCTACCAGGGTGGTAGAAGAGTGGACGTACCTATTTAGAGGGAACCACTATAAAATTTCTTGTGTCGTCTGTGCTGCTTATTTAATTTATTGCACTGTAGATGTGAGTAGAAATAACTAGGATTGCTAGTTGCTGTGATAGGATCCCAAGCTTAACTGTAATTACAGTTAGCTCTCTCTTGTGCACTACACTTTGTGTTAGGCTCTAAGGTTATCAATATCTATAAACTAATTCCGCAAATTAACTCTAAGGAAGTTGAGTAGGGTGTCATAATTTTTGAATACTCAATTCACCCCCCCCCCCTCTAGATTTGTATCTATCATCACTTTCAATTGGTATCAGAGCCAGGTTCGACCACTTTATAAGTAGCATCTGGAAGGCAAGAATAAGATTATATATGAACTCTATTGATGAAGACATTTTCTCCTCTATTTTGACAGGACCTCCAGCACCTCCTGCTGCAACCACTGCTACAACATCTACAAACCTAAGTGTAGTGCCTCCTCCAGATTACAATGATGCCTACAAGAAGGCAAAGATAGCTGATGCCAAAGCTATGAACATTCTGGCTCAGACTATGTCTGATGAAATTTTCCAGAAAGTGGCTGATTGCACCTCTACAAAAGCCATGTGGGACTCACTAAACCAGATTATAGCTGGTTCAGCTGATAAAAGGAAGGACAGAAGGTCGAACCTTATATCCTAGTATGAAAACTTCAAGAAAACTGAAACTGAATCAGTTGAAGCCATGTACACCAGACTCAGCTCAATCATCAATGAGCTGAGAACTCTTGATAAGGAAATTACATTGACAGAGGTCAATGATAAGATACTGATGTGCTTCCCCAACACATGGGATCTTAGGATCTGGCCTATCAAGGAGGCCAGAAGTACAACTGAAATCTCAACAGAAGCTCTCCTTGGCAAGCTCAAGTCTTTTGAGCAAGTGCTGAAGACCAGGGAAGCTGAGGCTGAAGCAAAGACTCCAACTACAGCAAGAAAAGAGCAAACTCTTGCTCTCAAAGCTGCTGATGCTTCTGAAGGAAGCCAATCTAATGAGGAGCTGATGGCACTCTTTGCAAAAAGATTTCTCAAGATGGGAAGAAAAGACTTCAGAAAGAAATCTTCAAGATATGAAGATAAACCAAGGTATGATAGATCTCCTGCTAAAGAAATCATTTGTTATGGTTGTAGGAAACCTGGACACATTCTACCAGAGTGTCCAGAGGAAAAGAGCAAAGAAAAGAGAAAGGAAAAGGAACATCACAGGAAACACTCCAAGTCCTCCTCATACAAAAACAAGAAAAAGGAGAAGGGATTTGTTGCTGAAACTTGGAGTGATTCAGATGAGGAATCTTCCTCCTCAAGCTCCAGTGAGGATGAGGAAGAGAAGAAGGCAAAGGAAATCTGCCTTATGGCTATTGATGCCTGCAGCAATCACTCAGCTGCAGAGAGCTCTGATGATGATGAAGAGATGCCTACAGAAGATCAGGTATTATCTTCATATGACTTTTCTTCTTCTGAATTTAAAACTGAGTTTAAATCCCTTTGCTTAGATTTAATTAGTTCAGAAAAGGAGATTAAAGAACTTAGAAATAAGTTAGCTGAATCAGAATCTATCTCCATTGAAAATGCTAGGTTAGAAGCAGAACTCACTAAATCTAGTGATGAAATAAAGTTTCTTAAAAATGAACTAGCAAAGTCCAAAAGATTGGAAGAATCATTAAATGGTAGAAGCCTTAAGTTGCTAGAAATCACCAGCATGACAAACACTAGGTCAGGCAATAATAAGCTAGGCTTAGGAGCTTCATCTTGTGAACCCCCAATTATTCTTAAAAATCATCTTTCAACTCCAGTGAAATTTATCTCAGCTGATGGGATAAAGAACACTTAGCAAGTAAGATAAGTTAATCAAGCCTTAAACAAAGCTAGAAGAGAAAAGAGAAAACAAAAGTTTAAGGAAATACAAAAAGCGTCGAACGCTGCTCGACGATCGCAGGCTCAGTGGTCGAACGAAGCTCGACGATCTGTGCATCCATCGTCGAACGCCGATCTACGTTTTCAATATGAATTTCAAAATTACCACCAAACCTTAGAAACCTTAATATGAATAGAAACCCTAGGTTTGTGGACCCATTAACTGCATGGAGCATCCCACCTAGGAGATCTTACCCTTTAGGTTATAAACCCCAACCTGCTTATTCTTTTATTTCTAGTTTTCATTATGTGAAGAATAATGGACCCAAGGTTACCTGGGTCCACAATGTTTAACTTAACTCACTGTAGGTGAAGACCTATCCTATCACTCAGGACAAGTGGTATTTGGATAGTGGTTGCTCCAAACATATGATAGGGAACAAAGAAAATCTGTCAAAGTTCAAGGCCAAGCTTGGACCAAAGGTAATTTTTGGGGATTCCAGCTATGGTCAAACTGAAGGATATGGTAGGATTACCATTGGAGCAGTAACTTTCAAGAGGGTTGCATATGTAACTGGACTAAAGCATAATCTTATCTCAGTAAGTCAGTTATGTGATGCAGGATATCAGGTATCGTTCACTAACACTCTTTGTAATATTACTTTAAATAGTAATGTTGTGTTAGTAGGTATTAGACAAGGCAATATTTATTTAGTAGATTTTAATTCAACCCATTCTGAAATCTGCTTATTTAATGATGTAACAAATAATAACACCTTATGGCATAAAAGGCTTAGCCATGTTAACCTCAAGAACATATCTAGGTTATCTAAATACAACCTTGTCAGAGGTTTAACTTCTTGACCCTACAAGAAGGAGAGCCTATGCAAGGCTTATCAATTAGGCAAGCAAACCAAAAATTCCTTTAAATCTGTAAATAAAAGTGATTCACCTAGAATCCTGTATTTATTATATTTGGACCTCTTTGGCCCAATAAATGTACAGAGTCTAGGAGGGAAGTATTACACTTTAGTAATTATAGACGACTTCTCTAAGTTCACTTGGGTGTTCTTCTTAAGAACTAAGGCTGATAACTTCAAAGTTCTTACAGATTTTCTACTCTGTGTGTAGACTGAGTATTCTACTCATGTTGCCTTGATCAGAAGTGATCATGGTACTGAGTTGGAGTCTCTTCTCATGCAAGAATTCTGTGAGAAAGAAGGTATCAAACATAGCTTCTCTGCTCCTAGAACTCCCCAACAAAATGGGGTAGTGGAAAGGAAAAATAGAACCCTGATTGAAGCTTCAGGAACACTGTTGGCAGATGCTAATATGCCTCTCTCCTATTGGGCAGAAGCTGTTAGCACAGCTAATTATGTGCTGAACAGAAGTCTTATACACAAGCTTAAGTGTAAAACTCCTTATGAGTTGTCTTAAAGGAAAGAAACCTAAAATAAATTATTTTAGAGTATTTGGTTGTGTAGTATACATTCATAACAATAATAAAGAATACCTTAGAAAGTTTGAAGCAAAAGCTTCAATGGGAATCTTTCTTGGATATTCCCAAGTAAGCAAAGCTTATAGGGTTTTTAATAAATCAACTTATAAAATTGAGGAATCTGTGCATGTGTCCTTTGATGAATCTGAGATGTTTTACAAGGAGAAGGAAACTTCTCCTTCCTCAAGTTCATTGCAGGTACCAGAATCTAGTAAAGATGTCACTCAAGAGATTCTCCATCTATCAACTCTTCATATCACTGATTCAGACAGTGATGAAGACTTTGCAGAAGCTGTTGCTGTACCACCAATAGTAGATCCAATTCCTCCTGAGGAATTAATCCCAACTGTTGCTGAAGATCACATCCCACCTGCTGATGTTGTCACACTTAGAGATCATCCTACATCTCAAGTGATTGGAGACATATCAGCTGGTATTCAAACAAGACATCAATTAAGACAGGATGTGATGCATGCTTGTTTCCTTTCACAGATTGAGCCCCTCTCCATTAAATATGCTGAGCTAGATCCCCACTGGATCATTGCTATGCAAGAGAAACTCAATCAGTTTGAAAGATGTAAAGTATGGACTTTGGTTCTAAGACCTAAAGGCTAACTGATCATAGGCACTAAGTGGGTGTTTAGAAACAAGTTGGATGCAAATGGAATTATTATAAAGAACAAAGCTAGGCTTGTAGCTCAGTGCTATAGATAGTAGGAAGGTATAGATTATGACCAAGCCTTTTCTCCTGTTGCAAGGCTAGAGGCAATAAGGATCTTTCTAGCCTATGCAGCCTATATGAAGTTTAAGGTCTTTCAGATGGATGTCAAAAGTGCCTTTCTAAATGGTGAGCTAAAGGAAGAGGTATTTCTTGAACAACCACCTGGGTTTGTTTCTTCAACTCAGCCCTCACATGTTTTCAAGTTGCAAAAAGCTCTTTATGGACTCAAACAAGCACCCAGAGCCTGGTATGAGACTCTTGCTAGTTTCCTGTTAGAGCACAACTTTGTTAGGGGAGTAGTTGATAGAACCCTTTTCGTCAAGCACCACAAGGACACAATCTTGTTAGTTCAAGTGTATGTGTATGATATTATTTTTGGTTCCACTGATCCCAAACTGTGCAAAAAGTTCTCTGACTTGATGCATTCTAAGTTTGAGATGAGTAGTATGGGTGAGCTGTCTTACTTTCTTGGTCTCCAAGTAAAGCAAGATGCTGATGGCATCTTCATCTCCCAATCCAAATATGCCAAGGAATTGGTAAAGAAGTTTGGGATGGCTGATGCTTGAGCAATGCATACACCCATGACTACTAATGTAGTTATAGATTTTGATGATCAGGTTAATCCAGTTGATCAAAAGAATTATAGGGCCATTGTTGGTTCTCTATTGTATTTAACTGCAAGTAGGCCAGATATAATGTTTGCTACATGCCTTTGTGCTAGATTCCAGGTCAACCCCAAGGAATCTCATTTGATTCTTCTCAAGAGAATTTTGAGATACCTGAAGGGATGTCCAAATCTAGGTCTATGGTACCCAGCAGAATAAGAATTTGAGTTAATTGGATACTCTGATTCTGACTATGCTGGTTGTAGAGTTGACAGGAAAAGTACCTCAGGAACTTGTCAGTTCCTGGGAGAGAGATTGGTCTCTTGGTTCTGTAAGAAGCAGGCTTCTGTCTCAACTTCAACTACAGAGGCTGAATATATAGCAGCTGCTAGTTGTTGTTCATAGATCCTGTGGAATCAAAACCAGCTTTTGGATTATGGGTACACACACAAGAACACAAAAATCATGTGTGACAGTACCAGTGCTATCTCCATTGCACAAAATCCTGTGCACCACTCTAGAACCAAGCACATTGAGATTAGACACCATTTCCTGAGAGATTGTGTGGAAAAGAACAAGATCAGCCTTGAGTTCATATCCACTGACCTTCAGAGAGGTGATATTTTCACCAAGCCCTTAGATGAACAGAAGCATCTGTTCTTTTTGGTTCAACTAGGCATGATTAATGGAAAAGACTAAGTGTGATGTCTGCCTTTGTTGAAGCCTGTTTGAAGATCGTCGAACGACGTTCGAAGATAGTCGATCGGATGAAGCCTATCATCGACCTATGGTTGATGATGGCTTATCTGCTTGAAGATTGTCGACCGACGTTCGAAGATCGTCAAACAGGTCGAGCCTACCGTCGATCTATGGTTGACGACAGCTTGTTGTTTGTGAAGACAGAAATAGTCGAACGATTGATCAACTACTCTGCTTCAGGAACGATCGTCAAACGACCGTTCGACCATCGTCTCCAGTATTTTTTAAAATAGATCAACAATTGCTGGTTTAATATAAAACTGATGGTCGACCTAGGTTAAGAGATCGTTCTTTTTATCGTCGACGGAGAGCGTCTTCTCGCATTCCGTCTTTCTGCTTGCTCCCTGTCTCGCGATTTCTGCCGTTTCGCCTTCGCCGTCTCTCTCGCCTTATCCAACCCATTCGATGGCGATTGCTCCAGCCCTCCTGTCCGTGGTGAAGTTCGATGCTGGTTTCAGCGTGGACTTTGATTCTTTCAGCTGCTGTGAGTCTGCGATAGTGGAAATCCTCAACCTCTGCAAAGATCAAGGATTGGAAAAGTTCATGTCCACAAGAATAAAGATAAACGTTCAAGAGATTAAAGAATGGGCTTTCACTTCATCCTCCAATGACGACTCTATGACCGGAACGATAGGCGGAGAAGAGGTAATTTTGACTCCTGCCATTTTAACTGAATTTTTTGGATTATTGAATGGGGAAGAGGATTATGAGCAAGATACCCCAGAATTTGGGAGAATGTTGACTGAATTAGGACATGCCAACGGCATTCCTTCTAAGCTGCTAAAGGTGAATTTTCCATTGAAGATAAAGTTCCTTGCTGAACTAGTCGGAAAAGTGCTTCTGGGAAAGCACTCTGCCCATGATATTATAACCAGGCAACAGTTTGCCCTGATGTGTGCCATCGAGAACAAGAAGCAGATTAACTAGGCAGGAGTTTTGTTTGATTTGATAAGGAAAAAGAATAGCAAGAAGGAAGTCACCCTGGGTAGGGTGCTTGGGATATTTCTAAAAGAGAAATATCCCCATCTGTTGGTCTCAGTTTCTACTTCCATCAATGCCAGCAAAAAGATGGACCCAACCCTATTTGTCAAGTGGAAAAGGAGCTTTCTGAAGCCCGCTCCAGCAGGGGTAGCTCCAGTTGCATCCGAGAGCACAAGGACTGCTTCAGTCACTCCCCTCCTTCAAGAAGCAGGCTCAGCCAATCTCTCCTTTCCATCCACTTCTTCTGCATTACCTTCCACCTCTACTGAAGTGCCACCATCTACTTCAGTTCCATCTACTTCAGTTGAAGTTCCATCTTCTGCATCTCATCTTCTTGATTCCTCCACAATTCTCCATACATCACCACCAGCATCTCCACTCCCTTCTTATCTTGCTAGGATATCTCATCCTAGTTTTGATTTATTGGCTTCTGAGCTATCCACTCCTCCTCAGTCACCAATTCTTCATTCAGATCATATTGATCTTCTTGCATCCGCCCATCATTCTCCAGTTCACTCTCCATCTCATCAAGAATACACCATCCCTACTGCTCATCCATCTACTGTGATTCCCCCACCTTCATTTGAAATCACCCCAGCCTTCATCTCAAGCATATTGGAGTTGATTACTCCTTCAATCAAAATCATGATTGAAGAAGCAATTGCTCCCCTTGTATCCTCCATCTCTTCCCTGACTACCTCCATCCAAGCCCTCTCAAAATCTGCTGAGCCCTCTTCATCTAGGGGCCTGGTTTCAGTTTCCACTGAAATCAGGCAGGGGGAGATGCTCTACGAAGATGCCTCTGAATTGCCCTGGCCTTTCTTCCAGCAGATCCTCCAGCAGATATAGAAAAAGAGATAGAAGAAACAGTACCTCCACTATCTGAAAAAGATATTTCTGATGCTATAATGAAAACTGAATTTGTTGTCAAAGTCTGCCTAGAAGAATTCTCCACTCCCATAGTTGCCCTCTACCTAGAAGGAGTCATTACCTCCTTTCTAGATGAATTATGGGAGTTAGGACATTCTAAGGAAAATCCTGAAGGTAACTCGTTTACTCATTTTTTAGACTTGATAACTGACATGTTAGTATGGCAATACCTAGAAGGAATGATACAATTTCATTTAGCAAATTTGTGTTCATGATACTACAGATATAGTGGAAGAAGTGTTAGCTGTCCAAGAACTTGATCATCAACCTGGCTCTGATACCAATTGAAAGTGATGGTAGATACAACTCTAGAGGGGGGGGGGGGTGAATAGAGTATTCAAAAATTATGACACCATACTCAACTCCCTTAGAGTTAATTTGCAGAATTAGTTTATAGATATTGATAACCCTAGAGCCTAACACAAAGTGTAGTGCACAAGAGAGAGCTAACTGTAATTACAGTTAAGCTTGGGATCCTATCACAGCAACTAGCAATCCTAGTTATTTCTACTCAGAGCCACAGTGCAATAAATTAAATAAGCAGCACAGACGACACAAGAAATTTTATAGTGGTTCCCTCTAAATAGGTACGTCCACCCTTCAACCACCCTGGTAGGAATCCACTACAGGTTTTTGTTCAGGTGCCCTGCCACCAACTAATCTGCTTCAGGTAGATCAAGTAGACCACTATAGCTTCTCTAGTGGATTGCACAGAGCTCGCTTTGTGCAATCCACTAGCTTCTCTAATCTGTTAAACAATAGAGAAGAAACCTTAACTCTCTCAACCTCCTGTAAAAAGGGTTATTACTCCCTTCAAAAGTGAACCCTTGGTGGTAGGGCACCTGATCAAAAACTTGTGTTGGATTTTGAGCTCCTGATCAAAAGCTCAAAGGGTCTACTTGATCTACCTGAAGTAAATCAGTTGGTGGCAGGGCACCTGAACAAAAACCTGTAGTGGATTCCTACCAGGGTGGTAGAAGAGTGGACGTACCTATTTAGAGGGAACCACTATATAATTTCTTGTGTCGTCTGTGCAGCTTATTTAATTTATTGCACTGTGGCTGTGAGTAGAAATAACTAGGATTGCTAGTTGCTGTGATAGGATCCCAAGCTTAACTGTAATTACAGTTAGCTCTCTCTTGTGCACTACACTTTGTGTTAGCCTCTAGGGTTATCAATATCTATAAACTAATTCCGCAAATTAACTCTAAGGGAGTTGAGTAGGGTGTCATAATTTTTGAATACTCTATTCACCCCCCCCCCCTCTAGAGTTGTATCTATCATCACTTTCACTAGGTCTGTAAGGGGAAGAGCTGGTTCTACTCTCAGATTTTCCCTTTCCACCGAGACTCGAGGTGGGTCTGATGGTGAACATGTGGTGAGTGTCATGAGGCCTGGGAGGTGGTGCTTTCTCTTCAGCCAGCACACATCCGGGGGCCCCAGTGATGCTTGCTACATGTTTGCCAACTCCCTTTCCCTTAGTCCAAGGGTGGGAAGATATTCTGTGAGAGCTGGTTCCAGCAATGTCATGAAGTGTGGGTGCTGAGTCCATAAATACAAATGGTTCATGATGAGCCGTGTGTATTTCCTCACTGGTATCCATAACAGCACTTACACTATGGGTGTTTCCACATGAGGGCCGATTATTCTTGCTGTGACCATAGTTGTTCTTATGGTCATACCTGAAGGAATGATGTGTGCCCTTCCTACTCGGTGTGGGGGGTCTGTAAACAGTTTCCCCATTTCTCCACGAATTTATAATTCGCGAGATCCACCCTTTTTCTCCCTTTCTCATAATAGCATCTACCTTAGAAAAATTAGATACTATCCTCTTCTCGGTCTCTAGATAAAACTCTAGATCCGAGATCTTTGAGTCCTTCACCTTGATGGATTCCAATTAGAGGTCCATCATGGTCCTCAACTGAGCAATTTCCATAGCTTATTTCTCAACAAGCAAGTTGCTCTCCTGAAGGGCTCTTCGAAGGGAATCAAGAGTTTCAATCTGTTGATCGAAGCTGTCAATATCCTTGGCATCAACTGATGGACAATCCTCCGAACTTCTCCTATCTTCAATAGATATATGTGGGAAAGAGCCAGAGAAGGAAGATACCTGATCCTGATTCGGCTGATCAGGGATAGAGTTATGGTCTGCGGAAGCTGAAGTTTCAGCTTCAACACAACTGCATTCCTCCATCTCTTCTTCAGTCTCTAATAGAAAAACGGGGGCCATGATATTGAAAGGTAGTTCTTGACTTTCATCTTCAGAGATGAGGACCCCCACATATGCTTCATCTTCTTGCTGGCATTCAGTCCAGGCAGTCTTCTTTCCTTCCATGAGGTTAGAGATTGTTTCCAACATGAACTTTGCAGTCTTACACTTATCCAATCTTGTAAGAGATGATCCTTACCAAATATCAAAAATGATCTGTCGAACCAGCTTGCCCAAGTTGAATAGTGAGAACTCAGTTTCAAACATCTTTACGGGACTCTTTGGAATTTGAAAATCTTCTCCAGAGTCAGAAGCCTTCATGGGAATGAAGGCACCCTCTTCCATAATTTATAAAGCACGAGGGTCAATGGATTCCAGATGAAACTGAACTCTCATTTTCCAGATGGGAAAATATTCTTTTGTGCAGGCAGACAGTCTCAGGGGAGAGACATCTGTGTATAGCTCCATGCTTGAATCTTATTTTTCTTCTTGACACCAGACACAGGATCTTACTCAAGGTGTTAACCTTATTGATGAGTAACCTCCCTCTGATACCACTTGTAAGTATCTAGTGTCAACTTAATCCACCTATGGGGGGGGGGAATAGGTGTCGTGCAGTCTTTTGCGTAATTAAACTAACCTGCACAAGTAAGCAAACAGAACACAGAAAACACACAAAAAATTATAGTGGTTCCCCGATTTGGGTACGACCACTTTCCCCCTACGACCTATCTCCCACGAAGGGATGACTCGGTCACTTCTTCAAACGGAATGAAATCCAATCCTCACACTAGGAGCAACGCTCCCCTAACTACGGAAGGAACCCTTCCAACAACGGAGTCACAACTCCACCACATTGGGTTGCACCCAACCCTTACAACTAGGAATGAAAATTCCTTTACAAAAAAATTGAATGTAAATAAAAATAAAAATAATGCTTTGGAGATTCCGATGTCCTTCTTCGTTCGTTGAAGCTTGCATGAAAAGTATGAAGAGTCCACTATCGGATTTCTAACTTGGAATGGATCTTGTGAAGATCGGCGGTGGAAAGTAAGTGCGGCGGCGATGCTCTATAGATCCAAACTTCTTGATGAAGCAAGCTAGGTCTTCGAACGATCTCAATCGAATCAAACGTCTCAACCGATTCGGAAGGGAGAACAAGTCTCATTCAGCGAATCGGAAGACAAGAGATCTCGAGAGAGATACATGATACCAGCTGCTTACCTCGGTTCTGTCGTCGAACGATCAGAGATGAACTGAGATCAGCGGCGGTGACGACCTTGTGAGCGGCAACGTACGATCGGCGGTTTCCACGATTAGCTAGGTCACGGTGTCGGCGTTCTTTTGTATTTCTGTGTATGTTCTTGTCTCTTGAGTTTTAAAATACCCATGTATTTATACCAGGAGCCAACCCTAATGACCCTTGTGGGGCCCACGAGGAGAAGCCCTAGCCCCGGCCGAAACAACACACGGCGGCTTGGTTCGGTCCAGCGAACAGTGAGAAGTTGCCTAAGGCAAAAACGGTGGGAGTCGTTGGTGATTCCCGTCGATGTCGGCGAGAATCACTCTCGACTCCCGTCGATTCTGCCTTGGCAGAATTTCAGTTTGAAATCTGCTAGCCAGAAGAAGTCGGCGGGAGTCGTTGTTGATTCCCGTCGAAGTCGGCGGGAATCACTAGCGATTCCTGTTGATTTTGACTTGGAAGAATTTTCCTTCTTCCTTCTTTTGAAAACTTGGTCTACCCATCCTTGCTCCTTCTTCTGCTCTTAATCTACCTTGACCCTGTACTTGAAAATAAGTACACTCCAATAAAGAGAGCACACATGAATAAACACACTGATCTACACAACGAGGGATTACATTGCGCAGACCCGTGTATATTGACCCACTTCACCCTGACATTGGTGTGTACTTAGCATGGAATAGCTGCAAGCACAACTTGATAGAATTGTCAAATACATTGTCAATTCAACTTAGCTTGTTCAGGGGCCTCTTCAAATAAAGTCTATTGTGGATGCAATACCCAACATGTATTGCTCAAGTTACCGTTGGGTGTCCGTTTGGTGATCTCCTTAGCTTTGTATGCATTAGAAAGCTTAACCTTTGCACCAGTGTAAAGAACGTTTGGGCCATTCTAGCCTTTGCTAGAAGTGTGCGCTGAGAAGAGGTATTTTTGACCCTCGCTTGTTCATGCGCTTCGCTATTACTTTTCGGAGTGATTCCTCCAGGCGATGCGGTGAAGGCGACCCGCGCTAGTTTTATATTATTTTAGCGTAGGATATCCAAATCAAAACCCCCCTTGTTCACTTAGCACTTGCACTCATTTCTCGAAATGGTAAAACCCATGATCCCTACTTGCGCTCCGCGAGAGATCGATGCTCGGGGAAGCTACTCCTCATTAGTATTACTTGGCCGTGAATGGTAGTCTTACCGCTAGCGCATCACATACCTTGTACTCGAGAAGTCCTTTTAGTTCTCGAGAAGCCTTGCGTTGTTCTCGAGAAGTAGTACTCGAGATTTGCCCTTGTTTTCGAGAAAGCATTCTTTTTCTGGAGAACTGTCTTTTTGTACTCGAGAACCTGCCTTCCACTCGGGTAATCCGCTCTTCATTTTGAGATTCCCGGTTCAGCCAACCCCGGTTCATCTCCTTAAGTGCAGTTATTCTAATACTTCACATAGTATATATATATATATATATATTTTTACTTCTTCTTCCTCTTTAAGCCGAACAAATTTCTATCTATCTACCGAACCAGAGCGGTGTAAGCGAGAGAGAGAAAGTTTTTTCGTGATCCATCTAGTGGCCACCGACGGTGCTCTTGTGCTCGGAATCTTGAACCGATCATAGATCCGAAAAGCTCTCAGCGAGAGTTTCGTCGTCGTGGTAAAATCTTCCCCTTTTCTTGAGTTTTTCTCGTAAGGGTTTTTGTCCCAAACCATTATCTCAGCTATTTCTTATTAGATTTCGACTTCCCTCGTCTTCTTTAGCTCCGATTTACGACAAGGAGTGATTTGGAGAGTTTTTTCGACAAAACCAAGGCAAGTGGTTGTTTTCCCCCCTTCCCCCCCCCCCTTTTTTTTGATCTTGAGGGTAACTGTTAACCTTTTTGTTATTTAATATTTTTGCACTTTTGTTTTTCAAATTTATAGAGATGTTTAATCTTCCCTTGAGAATACTCTTGAAATTATAAATTCTTGTCATGACAATTCAACCTTGTAGCGTTTTAGTGATTTGATGAAATTTTATATTGTTGGCTTTAATCGCCCCCATCTATTGTGTAGAAATGTCTAGTAGAATCTGATGTGCCGAGTCTTGAGATATATCATGATTTCTCTGGTTGCGGGAGTTAGTGGACGTAACCACCTCCGCGATGTCTGAGATTTATATCTTGGTTTTCTTTATTGCGGGTGTTAGTGTGCGAATCCATTACCCCAAGGTTTGTTTCCTTTATTAGTAACTTGTGGAACTCTACCGGGTGTTTGGGCGTCTGCGGTGAATGGTGGAGTGTATGAGTCTCCCCCACAGTTAGACAAATATTATATATCTGTGAGGGTATGTCCAGATGAGTGGCCACCTCGCCTGAGTTTTTGGGTTGAGTTGACCACTTGTGACTAATAAATTTTTGAGTATTCTTTCTTATGATTTAATCTTGCATTCCACTTTTTTAGCCTTGTGCATCTGCTGTGATTTGTTGTACGTGACGATTCACGTAAGTTCTATGTTTCCAATTTTAGTACTTTACTTCTGTACTTTACTTCAGTACTTTTGGTCTTGGGTTGGTACCCATTTTGACCTTTGTTTACTTTTTGGCTTACTTTTCTGTCACCGCTTGTACCTTCTTGCTGAGGTTTTCTGTGTTTGGAATGCCTCAGGTTAGGAGCTTTAATAGGTAGTGCAGCTGGTTTGGAGTTCCTGTGTAGCAGTGTTGGCTGTGGTTTTCACCTAGCCGTTGCGAGGTAGTTTGTTTTTTTGGTTTGTTTACTTAGTTCAGGCATACTTCTGTTTTATGTGGGTTCGTGTCAGCTTGTTGACGCCCACATGATAGTTGATTTTGGATACCTTGATAGTTGCTAGTTTTCTTTTTTTGATGAATTGGATTACTTGCTCTCTGGGATGTTTTATGCTAGGACTGCATGTTAGATATTTTAAATTTATAAAACCATGTTATTAGTATATCATACATGCCATCTCTTTTAAAATGAAGACATTACTTTCTGGTTGGCGTAAAGACTTTTAGATATACTTATTATAAATCTAGGGTCTTGCATAACATGAGTTGTCCATTGGGAACGTCTACACTCATGTGGGATGTTTAACCTCTTAAAAGAAGTATTTTCTGTCGCGTATAACTATTTTTCCCGTGTACTAGATGAGCCACTAAGCCGAGGGATGCGGCGAACCATTTAACTTAAACTATTTTTTTCTCTAAATAACTTAAAAATCTTTCTTTATATGTCAAGTAGGAGTCTTGCCAGAGCGCTCACAGTTATCCCCTATTAACATGGCATTAAAAAGTGCATTTTCCCTTACTCTGATATATCTTTAATGCGGAAAAATGTGGGTTGTGACAGTTGGTATCAGAGGGAGGTTGGTTTGACAAGTTGGTCGAACCAGGCAATCTGATATAGTTTTTATTTTCCATCATTCATTTTCATACACACACTGATGTGTTATCACTACATCTTAGCCGAAGCATAGTCACTACACTCATAATATGATAAGAAGTATACAAGGCATATTATGTAGCATGAGATGCATAATATGTGTTTGTATATAAATCCACCAAAGGAGATAACATGTGACAGTTAAGTAGTATGGGATGCATAACCACAATCACATGGATTCCCATTAGCATGTTTTATTTTCTCGTTGCATGCGATGTTATGTAGTATGGGATGCATAACATTACATGTGTACACCACTCATAGCATGCATTAAGGCCTTTTTAGAATACATAGCACTGTATACATAGCACATCATCGTATAAGCACGCGTGTTAAGTTAAGGTTTACATGATGACACATGTACACATATGATTTTAAATTAGAATAAAGAATCCATGAATTCATATCAAAGGCACATGAGTCAATAGGATAAGAGGATATCATCCCAAGTAGGACATATCATCATTGTAAAGTCTTAGAGCAAGTTGCAGCATAAGAAAGTGTCTTTTAAGTATGGTCTGAACTAAGTTGTGTGGCCTAGTCGTAGTCCAGGATTTTGACGAGTTGTTCATTTCCTTATTTAGAAATGCCACCAAAGCGTCCTGTGATGAGGTCGACTCCCTAGTCAGAGGGTGATTCGTCAGGTGCGCAGAGTGATGCGTTGATCGAGAGTCTGCGTCAGAGCAATGAGGTTCTGTCGAGACAATTAGTTGCGATGCAGTCACAAATTCAGTCTTTGTTGTCTACCACTCCTGCGCAAGAACCCTTAGTGCAAGAATGGTGTCCGGCTTAAAGAAAGCCGAACTAGCAATCAAACTAGGCAAGTATACCTAACGAACTGTAGCTAGGGGACATAAGTGTCGTATTGAAATCTGGGAACTGTTGAGTAAACCTACTCACAAGAAAACTATTATCTTATCGAAAGAAGGTTTTAGGGTTAAGAGAAACTAAATTCGATTAAGAAAGGAAGTATTGCACTAAAAAGAGAACAAATTGCAGTTAAATAAGGAGCTAATAAAAATGATTACAATGAAGGGTTGGAATTATGAAATGGAAAAGCACTCGATCGAGAATCACCTCGGCAAGAGTCGAATAAAAATGCGATAATAAACCCAAACTTAATAGGGTAAAGGTCCTTGACCGTGGAGGTTCTTAAAGCTTGAACATGCTTCTCTCGAAGTCGTGCCCAACTGAGATTTGGAAGGTCCGTCCGACTCTCGTCTAAATCGGAGGCCTAAAACTCGCCTTATGAGGTGAACCTCGCTATTGGATTTTACTCCAATCTAGGAGATTTGGACGTCTGCCTCTCTCAAGGGGTGCGTACAACTCTCTTTACTCTTGAGTGTTCACTTCAAACTATGAGCTTCTCGGCTAGTTAAGAGTGAAAACAGAAATGGAAATTATATATCGATGATATAATTCCGAAAATGAATAATCAAGAGTAAATCGAATGCCTAAACCCTAAAAAGAAAAGGTAAATCAAAGTATCATAACTTAATCACTCGAACCTCGGATCATCAAGATCGAGTACAAGGAGGATTAGTTAATCATAGAAAATGGAGGAGGAGGGATGAGTAGAAAAGCATTAAGAACACAAAGATAGAAAGGGGCACTTTATATTGATAATGAAAGAGGGCTACCCTTGAAATTAAAAAGTACACTTGCAATGAAAATAAAAACCTATGCTAGCCTTACATTTAGCAACTAGAACAAGTACAAAAACTATAACAAAAGCTAATACAAAAGGAGTACTAAGCTAGGATTAGGAAAAACTAAAATGAGAAAGAGAGATGGAGAGGAAAAGCATGAAAAAGCACAAGTAAACAAAAGGGCAGCACCTCCCCTCTCAAACTAACAGCTCTGGACTCAAGGGGGTACCACTGAATTTATAGGAAAAAACCTCGGGTTGGTCACGCCCTATGACATGCCCGGGGAGGGCGTGTAAGGGGGGCGTGAAATGTACGGGATTGACCTCGGGCTCTAGATCTTGGCGGGAAGGACGATTGCTTCTGTATAATGGTTGACACGCCCTAGGTCACACCCGTGTATAGGGGGCATGACACGCACGTCGCATCGAAATCATTGGTCAGAAATCCGTCAGTCTTGGAAAAAGGTTGAACACGCCGAGGGACACGCCCGTGTAGGGCGGGTGTCAGTACTATTGGCGTGTAGAGGCGAAAAATCTTTAATTGTGGCAGCAGGCTTCGGGATGAGGGCAACACACCCCGTGACATGCCTTGCGACACGCTTGGGGAGGGCGTGTCAGGGGGCGTGTCAACAGTTTTTTCTGTTATTTTGGCTCTAACAACAGGCTTCTTTGGGATCGAGCTACACGCCCTATGACACGCCCAGGGGGGCATGTCAGGGGGGCGTGTCAGGTCATTTTTGGCCAAAATTCTGGAAACCTGCAAAAAGACAAGGAAACATTAGTAGCGATAAAATATAAATAAGAAAGTCAATAAATAAGCTTACAAGACATGATTAGTGTAATAAAAACAAGAAAATATACCCTAATAGTTTAGACTACAAAACGTACTATCAAATTCCCCCAAGCTTAAGCTTTGCTTGTCCCCAAGCAAAAATATAAAAACTAGATAACCATAAAATAGGACTAATCAAAAAGTTCTAATTATGCCTACACAAGTACTATGCGAAATTTTATGTAGGGAGAAGGTGGAATGTAAACCTAAAACAAATATTTAAACCTGGTTTACAATTTAAAAACTTTACTAACGAAAATAAATCATCCAAAATTTTAACAAATTTCTTTAAATAGATATAAGCAAAGCAACAAAATGAAAAACGCATTGAGTTGTTACTAGATCCAAGCAACGCATTATAACTATATCAATTAAATAACAAAAATCTAAATTTAAATCCAAAACTAATACTAATTTACTTTTCTTCTTTTCTTAGTTAATAAATAAAATCAAAAGCATAAATCAAAAGGATTTAACCGAAACGTTTGGTTTAGGATAATTATTAGGAGTGGAATTCTAAGATAAACAAGGAGGCTTAAAAATCACACTAAACCAAAACAAAGAGTTTCAAAATTTTTATTTTAAATAAAATGTTTTTTCTTTCTTTTTCTTCTTTTCCATTTTTTTCCTTTTTCAAAATAAAGGCCATAATTAATTTTTCTTTTCATTTTGAATTGGCCAAAGAAAAGTAAACATTTCTTTTGAGTATACTTTTTCAAAAACTTCTCCAAAAATATCACAAAAAACCTTATCAAAATCATATATACATAAGAAAGTCAATAAATAAGCTTATAAGAATGATTAGTGCAATAAAAACAAGAAAATATACCCTAATAGTTTAGACTGCAAAACGTACTATCAAAGAACCTATCAGAGGTCAATCTATACCCGGTACCCCTGCTCCTCTGGTGCCCCTAGAGACCCTACTGCCAGAGATGAATTTTATTTTGCATTTTTAGTGTCTAGGACCTCCCACTTACGACGAGAGAGCCGACTTCATGGTTTTTGATGATTGGATCATCGCTATCGAGGAAATGTTCTCATATTTAGGGATTGGAGAAGCCCTGAAGGTAATGATTGTAGCCTATCAGCTAAAAGGCCTAGAAAAGAATTGGTGGATTCAAGAAAAGGAAAGCCTTAGTGAAGGATGCTCGTGGGAATCTTTTAAGAAGATGCTACTGAAAAAGTTTCTACCCTCGCTTTAGCAGGACCGTTTGATGAATAAATTCCTGCATCTGAAGCAGAGACAGCTCACGGTGAGCGAGTACGAGATTGAGTTTTGTATGTTGAGCATATTTGCTCAGGATTTAGTAGCTTCAGAGGAGGGGAGAGTGAAATGTTTCCTAGGAGGACTAAGAAGCGATGTCCAAAAGTGGGAATGCACTTATAGAGCTGAAAATTATGCGGAGGCAGTGGAAGTTGCACTGAAGGTTGTGGCGATTAAAAACGCCAAGAATCGAGGTGCCGTAGTGAGGAAAGAAAAGAGGAAAGGTGTTGAGGATGGAGGCTCTAGGGCATCTGGCCCTTCTTTGGAGAAGAAAAGTGGTGAAGTATGTAGCATCTATGGTCGATCCGGCCACCCTTACGAAAGGTGTTTCAAGAAGACTACCACTCTGAAGCAGCAGGAGGTGCACGCCATCCAAGGCGCACCCAAGGGAGATCTGGTGTGCTCATTCTGTTCAAGGAAGGGTCATGACGTGAGTCATTGCTGGTCGAAGGATAAGGCTTGCTTCCAATGTGGGCAAAAGGGGCACCTGAAGTCTTCATGCCCCCAAGCTCAGTCCCCACTGCAGCCTGCCCCGCTCCGGGCTCTACCGTCGCCACCAAACCAGGACAAATGGAAAGGAAAGCTAAATATTGTGACCAGAGAGGATGCTCAGACCTCTATATAAGTGATTTCAGTTAGATTCTAGTTTATCTTTTACTCTCTATTGTTTATCCTTGTTTTTGTTCGTTTAATTATGTATGCTATGGTTTTAGGAGAGTTTAAGGTGAAGAATAGGTGGGCGCACATTATTCATGATTTGGGTGCCACCCATTCCTTCGTGGCGCGAAGTGTTGTTGATAAACATCGTTTGAATGTGGATCAATTAGAAGTATCCTTCAATATCAAGCTTCCTTCTGGAGATCTGGTGTTATCCAATCAAGGAATTCAGAGATGCCCTATTTGTCTAGGCAATTTCCTAGCTTTTATGGATCTGATGGTGTTGGATCTGACAGATTTTGACATGATTTTGGGCATGGACTAGGTTTCTAAGTATGATGCGGTAATCTAGTGCAAGGCAAAGTGACTGGACTTCAAAATGGATAACTTCCAACCCATGAGTGTCTATGGATTTCAGGAAAAGGGTTCCCTTATTATTTCTGCGGTACGTGCTTGTCGAGCTCTAGAGTCTGGTTGCGAGGTGTATCTTGTTTCTATTTCTGCTTTGGAAATAGCTTTTGTTACACCACATCTTGAGGATATCTCGGTGGTGCGAGAGTTTCCACATGTTTTTCCCGATAGCCTTCCGGGACTTCCTCCCGAGAGAGAGGTGGAGTTTGTGATAGACCTCGAGCAAGTTACTTTCCCTATTGCTAAGGCACCGTACCGTATGGATCTGCATGAGTTAGAGGAGTTGCATACTAAGGTGGATGAGTTGCTGTATTGTGGTTTTATTAGGCCGAGTTCTTCTCCGTGGGGTGTCCCTGTTTTGTTCGTAAAGAAGAAAGACAGTTCCATGAGGCTCTGTAAAGATTATCAGGAGTTAAATAAGGTAACGATCAAGAACCGATATCCATTGCCTCGGATTGATGATTTATTTAATCAGTTGTGGGGATGCGCTGTGTTTTCGAAGATTGACCTTTGTTCAGGCTACCACCAGTTGAGCGTCCATGAGGCTTATATACTATGGATGGCTTTTCGTTCCCAGTACGGGCATTTTGAGTTCTTGGTGATTTCCTTTGGTTTGACAAATGCCCCTCTGCTTTTATGGAATTAATGAATAGAGTGTTCATAGATTTCTTGGAATGTTTTGTGATTGTATTCATAGATGACGTCCTCATGTATTCTCGCAGTGTTGAGGAGCATGCTCAACACTTGTGCTTAGTTTTGTCAACCCTGAGGGAGCACAAACTCTATGCCAAGCTAAGGGTCTGTTTGGGACTTCTCTGGCGGATGGAGAAGCTCTTTCCCAGTCGCCAGAGCTGTTAATGGTGCTGTTTGGGAAAGCTTTTCAATGAAATCGCGGTTCGAAGAGCTGCTCTCAGAGCTCTTTTCGGTAAGCCACTCCCCCCTGCGTTCATCTCTCCAAAAATCACTTTTCGTCATCCCCGATACTACGATATCCCGCAGCCCTTCCCTCTTCCCGATCCCGCAGCCCATCCGTCATTTCTCTCGATCCCGCAGCCCCGATCCCGCAGCCCATCCCTCTTCCCGACCGCGGTGACATCCGATAACAGATCCTCCGACGACATCGGCGATCGCGTGGCTTCCATCGGCGATCCTGATCGGTGACATCGACGACTCCTTCTCCAGCCCTAGCATCCATCTTCTCCAACCCGAGCTTCCATTGGCTTCTCCTACCCGAGCTTCCATCGTCTTCTCCAACCCTAGCTTTCTTTGGACAGTAGAGGTCCGACTCCAGACCTAGCTTTCTCCTCTGGTTTTTTCTCCTCCTACATGATCTTCTTTACTTGTTGGTTTGTTTTGCTCTCCTAATTTTTTGCGTGTGTGTGTGTAATTTTTGTGTTTGTGTGTGTGTTTATGTATGTTCTTGTGTGTATGAATGTGTGTGTATGATTGTGTATGGGTGTGTTATTTTTTTTGTGTTTGTTCTTAATAACGTGTGTGTGTGTATGAATGTGTGTGTGTGTGTATGATTGTGTGTTTTTGTGTGTGTTTATATATGTGTGTGAGTGTATGAATGTGTGTGTGTGTATATGAATGTGTGTGAAAGAATGTGTGTGTGTGTGTGTGTGTGTGTGTATGAATGTGTGTGTGTGTGGGTATGATTGTATTAAGGTGTGTTATTTTTTTTTGTGTTTGTTCTTAATAATGTTTATATGTGTGGGTGTGTAATTTTTTTGTGTGGATGTGTGAGTGTGTATGTATGTACGTGTGTGTATGTGTGTGTGTGTGTGTGTGTGTGTGTGTGTGTGTGTGTGTGTGTGTGTGTGTGTTTATGTATATATGTGTGTGTGTATGAATGTGTGTGTGTATATATGAATGTGTGTGGGTGTGTATGAATGTGTGCGTTCCATAGTGCTAGCGACAATGGCCTTACATAACTTCATTCGTAGGCATCTGTCTCGCTGGGACCCTGAGTTTAATGCTTGTGATGCTGATGAGGCTTCTTTCGTTCCCTCGGAGGATGAAGACCCTGCGACAGAGGATGATATTGAAAGCGATATGTGTGATGCTGCTGGAGCAGAACATATGTCTACAGTACGAGATAATATTGCCGAAGAAATATACAGTGCGCGCAAGTGATCGGAAGGATTGGAAAAAACAGTCGCCGAATGTTGGAAGACCTTTTTTTTTCCTATTTTGTAGAACTATGTAAAAGACTACTGTTATCATTTATTTTTTAAAAAACAGCTTCCAAAAGTTTTTTATCCAAACAGCTAAAAATAAAAAATCACTCTTCAAAGCGCACTTCTGCACAGAACACCCAAATAGTCTGCAGCTTTTCAAAACTGCTCCCCAGAGATCTATTTTAAAACAACTCCATCCGGACAGCAGCTTTTCAATACGCCAGAGCTATCCCAAACAGACCCTAAGTAAGTGTAAATTCTGGTTAATCCAGGTGTCTTTTCTGGGCCATGTTGTGAGCAAGGACAGTATTTTCGTAGACTCGAACAAGATTTTTGCTGTGATGGAATGGGAGAGACCTTATACTCCTAAAGAGATTAGGAGCTTCTTAGGTCTGGTCAGTTATTATAGAAGATTCGTGGAAGGGTTTTTTGTGTTTTCTGCTCCTGTAACTATACTTACACAAAAGAACACCGCATTCATTTGGAGTGATAAGTATGAAGAAGCCTTCCAAGAGTTGAAGAAGAGATTGTGTACTGCTCCAGTTTTAACTTTACCTACTGAAGTAGTCGAGTATGCTGTGTATGTGGATGCATCACACATTAGACTTGGTTGTGTTTTCATGCAAGAAGGAAAGGTGATCGCGTCGGATCTATACAATTAAAGAATCATGAAAAAAACTATCCTACACATGATTTGGAATTTGCTGTTGTAATTTATGCGCTGAAACTTTGGAGACATTTACTATATAGAGTGCTGTTCAAGATCTATACAGACCATAAGAGTTTGAAGTACGTCTTCACTTAGAAGGAGATGAATCTGCACCAGTGTAGGTAGTTAGAGTATGTGGCCGATTATCAAGTGGAGATCCTTTACCATACAAGAAAGGCTAACGTAGTAGCCAATGCTTTGAGTAGGAAGACCGCCAATCTGGAAGCAGAAGAGCCCTCTTGGATTTCCCTTACCAGGCTGCACCAAAAGGATGACCCTGATTTGTTGCATCTCTAGAATAGAATTAAGAAGGGAGAGCTACCTGATTTTTCTTTAGATGGGTTTGATACTCTGAAATACCGTGCTAGATTTTGTATTCCCGATTTTGGTGACATTTGGGCTAAGATTTGCAATGAAGCTCATGGTTTCAGTATTGCCTACCATCCTGGTTCCACCAAAATGTATAAGGATTTGAAGCAAATTGTTTGGTGGTCGGGAATGAAGAATGATATAGAAAGGTTTGGGTCGGAATGTTATACGTGTCAGTGTGTTAAGGCAGATCATAGAAGGCCTGGTGGTAAATTATCATCGCTTGATATTCCAAGTTGGAAATGGGAGAGTATTTCAATGGATTTCATCACCGGTCTACCAAAATCTCCCCGTGGGCATGACTCTGTTTGGGTTATAGTCGATAGATTGACAAAGTGTGCTCACTTTGTACCCTTAAAGATTGGGTATTCTATGAAGAAGATAGCTGAGTTATACCTTGATGAAGTCATCAGATAACATGGAGTGCCTGTTAGCATTGTATCGGTTCATGACTCCAAATCTACGTCTTGCTTTTGGAAGAGTTTACAAGAGGGGTTGGGTACCGATTTAAGGTATTCCACCGTCTATCATTTATAGACAAATGGTCAGAAGGAAAGGGTAAATCAGATCATGGAAGATATGATGAGGTGTTATATATTGGATCATGGTGGTTCTTGGGATGAATGCCTCAGACTCATGGAATTTGCTTATAATAATAGTTATAAAGAGAGTCTGTAGATGGCCCCGTTTGAGGCCTTGTATGGAAGGCGTTGTAGGACCCCTTTGTTTTGGGATGAGGTTGGTGAGAGATCGCTGCTAGGTTTAGAAGCCCTTGAAGAGATGAATTGTGTTGTGATTCATATTCGAGAAAAGCTCCGTGTAGCACAAGAGCATTACGAGAAATATGCTACTCGACGAAGGGTCGATCTGGAGTTCGACGTTTGGGACATGGTTTTTCTGAAACTCTCTCTGATGTCATGTATTAAAAGGTTTGGAAGGAACCACAAGTGAGACCCCCGTTGTGTGGGGCCTTTTAAAATTCTTGAGCACATCAGAGTGTAAGCTTATAGGTTGGATTTGCCTGCTACCTTCCATGGTGTTCATGATGTGTTCTATGTGAGCCAGTTGTGTAAGTGTGTTCGTCGTGATCATCAATTCCTTGACTCGGTTCCCTAGATTCACCCCAATCTTTTGTATGTGAAATGTCACAACCCGCATTTTCTCCAAATTAAAGAATTATCAGAGTATGAGAAAACACGCGTCATGATGCCACGTCAAGCAGGGGATAACTGCTGACGCTCAGGCAAAACCATCTACTATACTTTATGAAAGAAATTTATGAGTTTAATAATTAGAAAATCAGTTATATTTTAGAGGTCGTATCCCTCGGCTCGGTGGATCACCTAGTCCAAAGTTAAAAAACTATACTTAAGCGCTGTGGAAAAATACTTTATTCAGGTTTGACATCCTAAGAAGTGCATAAGAGCCCTAAGAGGATCACTTATGCTATGCAAGACTCTACATTTAATTTATATTATATATAAGAAAACGATCTTTATACGTTGTTTGGAAAATAGTGTTTTACTTTTATAAAACATGCTTATCATGCAATATACTTACAATAATAATTGTAGTTTTAAAATAACTAGCAACCTAGCATAAATCCTCCCCAGAGTAAGTAGACTATCTCCAGAAAATGGTAGCAGCAAAAGTAATATATATCTATTACAAAGGTAAACACTACCAGTGGGCGCCAACAACCTGACACGAACCCACTGGCAAATATATATGTCTGTAAGAAAAGTGCAGAAAACTACCTCACTAAACAAATCCAAGAGGATCTCCAAGGTCCAAGAGACCACCAGCAACACCACCGCAACCTAGCCCCAAAACTGGCTACTACTCTGAACCTGAGGCATTCAAAAGAAGAAAGAATACCTCAGCAAGCAAAAAAAGGAAAAACTGCATGAAAGTGTCTACCGGATGATAAATGAAAGAGGCAAAACACAGCAGTAAAAGTCACAACTGCCCCAAGGCAAAACAACAAGGAATGCACTACGTGCGAGGAAACATCATCAACCCTGCCAAGAAACTACATCCTGCAGAGTCTACTAATCTACCAAGATCCCAAAATGCTGCAATCTACCAAGGAAGAAACATCTAACACCCTAAGTTGTGGGAGGTGGTAGTAGCAAAAAAAAACAATATGGATCCGGGTTGGAGGCAAACTCAGTCCCCTAACCACCATTTCCAAGCCAATAAGCTCAAGGGTCTACATGTGAAAGCACAAGGGACCTTCCACCCCTTTGCCCAGCCCATACTTGGAGCAAGATAGAAGAATAAGGGTGGCCTTGGCTAAATTACACAACACCTCCCCCATGAAGAGCTTCAACCCACCACTACTAACCATGACCCACGATTCAGCCTTTAGGAAAGAAAAACATGGCCGACAAGGAAACTAAAAAAAAAATATAAACAAGGAATTCACTCGGGAACGAAAATCGAGGTAAGGGAAAAAGTGTTGAAATGACTCAACACGGCTTGGCGTTGAGTGGGACCCACTCAACGCCTAACCAGACCTTGGCGTTGAGTGAGTTAGCATCACTCAGAGCCAGAACATCCATGGCGTTGAGTGAGGATCACTCACTCAACGCCCTCCGCAAGAACAGCTCAGGCGTTGAGTGATCTATCCTCACTCAACGCCAAAACAGCCATGGCGTTGAGTGAGGTCCACTCCCTCAAAGCCTTCAGCAAAAGAGGCAGTGGCATTGAGTGAGCAAACCTCACTCAACGCCAAAATAGCTACGGCGTTGAGTGAGGTCACTTCCCTCAACGCCTTAGCACTAACCATAAAATCCAACGGTGGCATTGAGTGACTCAACCTCTCTCAACGCCAAAATAGCTTTGGCGTTGAGTGAGGTCAACTCACTCTACGGTGAGGTCAACTCACTCTACTCCAAAGTACTTACCCGCAGGAAAACCCTAAACCAACACCAACAGGAAGAGGTCGGCGGGAATCCAGAATGATTCTCGCCGAATCGGCGGGAATCCAGAATGATTCTCGCCGAATCGGCGGGAATCCAGAATGATTCTCGCCGAATCGGCGGGAATCCAGAATGATTCTTGCCAAATCGGCGGGAATCAAGAATGATTCTCGCCAAATCGGAGGGAATCCAGAATGATTCTCGCCGAATCGGCGGGAATCATTGACGTTACTCGTCGAAATCGGCGAGAATCACCTAGTGATTCCCGTCGATTTTGACTTAGACAAAAATTCTCACTCCAGACGCCTCACTACTTCGCCACAAAAGAACAGACCAAAGTATGGCTTTGAGTGTGTGCACCACACTCAACGCCAATCTTGGGCGGCTTTTGGCTTTGAGTGTGTGCACCACACTCAACACCAAATCCCGAGAACCCACAAAGACTGGTTCTAACCAGAGCCCTACCACAAAAACCTCCCTCACTCTCTCTCTCTCTCTCAGCTCCACCCGCAAAAGCACCCAACCAGAACTACAAATCTGGAGACTAAATGGTGAAAACAACCAGTAGGTTGAGCAAAACAGCACAAGGAGGGGAAGATCAAATAGTATTTTAGGGTTAGCCTAAAACCACTACACAGAATTTTAACAAGCAGAAGAGAGATACTTGGCTTCTATCATAGGGCTAACCGGGTAGTTAAGAAGGGGAAAAAAATCAAACAGCAAGTGCAAAAACAACTTTCCTCAGTTTCCGACGAAGCTTGGTCGGCTTTCCCTTAATTGCATACGGCACTAGCAGCAGCAACACCCTAACAGCAAAAATCTCGAACTTTAATGGCGGAAAAGGGCCCAAACCAGAATTTCGGGCCTCCTAAAAACTCCACGAAAACCAAATCTCTTACCATAGAAACAAAGGTCTAAGAGAGAGCAATCCAAATCTGCTCTCAGAATAGAAATCCATCCACGAACACTCCCGGAATCACCGTTTGAAAACTAGGGCAGCCCGTCGTTTTCGCCTCTGCTTTCCGCGAACAGGAGCAGCAGTTTCGGTCTTGGGAAGAAAGAAGAGAGTGGGCCCGCCAACTTCTAACCAAAGCTTTATAAATAAGCCTTACCATGCCTGATCAGCCTAACCGTGTACCAAGCCACCGGTTCACTAAAACTAAGAGGGTTACTAATTAGATTTTACTAATGGCACACCCAAAACGACGCGAAAACCAAACTATCTCGGAATTCGACGAAATTCACACCGTAGCTAAATATCCACGCTACGAACGCAGCGACGAAGTCAAAACTAACTTTTGACGAAAAGAACTCAAGTTATACCTACCCGAAGCCAAAATACAAGCATCCCCCGAGAGGCCACACCGGGTCACCCAAAACGACTTGGCTTGCTAGGGAGATCTTGCCAACAGGCTACAAAATAGGGCACTCAGTTCTAAGGAGTTAAGACCACACTCCACAGGTGGAACAAGCCAAGAAAATACGTCGACGTAATGCCAAACGAGAATTTAATAATCGTAGCAAAAATCGGGGGCGTTACAGTCACTCCCCCTAAAAGAAAGTTTCGTCCCGAAACTTTACGCATGACACTTCTACTATAGAAGGAAAGTAATAATCCAAACATTACAAGAAGGAAAAAACCAAACCAATCAGGGAAACAATTGAGGGTGACCCTCCCTCATAGCCGACTCTAGCTCCAAAGTCGCGCTCTCCAAATCCCGATTCTTCCATAGAACTTTCACCATTGGAATGGACTTCCTTCGCAGAACCCGTTCCTGAGTATCCAAAATACAAACCGGCACTTCAACAAAAGAGAGGTTGGGCTCCAACTGGGGAACAACATCTAAAACTTGCCCACTGCTGCGCACACACTTCCGCAATTGACTAACATGGAAAACATTATGAACACCTGGGAAGTTTGCTGGCAAATCCAACCTGTAAGCTGACACGCAAATCCACTCCAAATTCTTAAACGGGCCCACATACCTCGGGTCCAATTTACGATTCTTACTAAACCTCTTTACACCCACCATCATGGAAACCTTAAGAAATACATGGTCCCCTACAGAAAACTCCAAGGCAGACCTACGCCGATTGGCGTTCTTCTCGTACCTCTCCTGTGTTATACGAAGCTTCTCTCGAATAAGCTTCACTTTGACTTCCATTTCCTCAAGCGCATCAGGACCCAACAAAGGCCTCTCACCAGCCTCAGCCTAAAACAACAGAGTTCTGCAGCGCCTCCCATACAAGGCTTCGAACGGAGCCATCTGCAAGCTCTCCTGATAACTATTGTTGTATGCAAATTCCATAAGTCGCAGCCGCTCATCCCACGCTCCATCGTGGTCTAAAATGTAGCATCGGATCATATCTTAAACTATCTAGTTCACCCGCTCCATCTTCCCATTGGTCTGTGGGTGGTAAGCAGTAGAATACCTCAGATCCGTACCCAAACCCTCTTGTAGACTCTGCCAAAAACGACAAGTAAACCGGGAATCTCGATCAGAAATGATGCTAACCGGCACACCGTGCAGTCGGATTACTTCATTCAAGTACAACTCCGCTATCTTCAACATCGGGTAATAAATCCTATATGGCACGAAGTGGGCACACTTCGTCAGTCTATCCACAATGACCCAAACAGAATCAAATCCCCTTGGGGATTTTGCCAAGCCCGTAATGAAGTCCATAGATATACTTTCCCACTTCCTAGTCGGGATCTCTAACAAAGTCAACTTGCAACAAGGCCTTCCATGATCGGCCTTCACACGCTTACAAGTGTGGCACTCAGCAACAAATCGGGCTATATCACCTTTCATGCCATACCACAAGGCAATTTTCTTTAAGTCACGATACATCTTCGTAGATCCTTGATGGTAGGCAACGCTGGATCCATGAGCCTCTCTGCAAACCATACCCCTAATGTCCCCAACAGCAGGGATGCAAAATCTGCTACGGTACTTCAAAGTTCCTACATCATCGATGGAATAATCCGGCAACTCTCCTCTCTCAGTCCTGGAGAATAAGTGTAGAAGATCCGGATCGTCCTTCTTGTGCAATCTGGTCAAAGAAATCCAAGACGGCTCTGCCATTGATAAACTACTCTACAAGTCACAGCATCCCACTGATATATCCATAAGGAGGAACTCCTCCACTAAACAATCGGTGGTGAGATTAAAGATCTTTCCCGTCTTTCTGCTCATGGCATCGACCACCATATTTGCCTTGCCTGGATGATACTGGATCTCTACGTCATAATCGGCCACATACTCTAGCCACCAACATTGGCGCAGATTTAACTCCTTCTGCGTGAACAAGTACTTCAGGCTCTTATGGTCGGTGAAGATCTTGCACTGAGCCCAATAAATTAGGTGTCTCCACAGCTTCAACGCATAAATAACCGCTGCGAACTCGAGGTCATGCGTAGGATAATTCTTCTCATGAGTCTTCAGTTTCCTTGACCCATAGGCAATTACCTTACCAACCTGTATTAATACGCATCCCAGACCTACATGCGAAGCATCCACGTATACATCATAATTCACACCCTCAGTAGGTAGGGTCAGAACGGGAGCAGTGCACAATCTCTTCTTTAACTCCAGAAAGGCTTCTTCACACTTCTCGCACCAAACAAAAGCCACGTTCTTCTGAGTCAGCTTGGTCAAAGGTGCAGCTAGGGTAGAGAAACCATCCACGAACCTCCTGTAGTAGCCGGCTAACCCTAGGAAGCTCCTGATCTCCTAAGGTGTGCCCGACCTACTCCAATCCATCACTGCTGCGATCTTTTCTGGGTCGACCGAGATCCCATCCTTATTCACCACGTGGCCCAGAAACGAGACCTGAGGCAACCAAAATTCGCACTTGCTCAACTTGGCGAATAACTTGTGGTTCCTTAACTCCGATAGAACCAAGCGCAGATGCTGCTCATGCTCCTCAGCGCTGCGAGAATAAACCAACAGGTCATCGATGAAGACCGCCACGAACCTATCTAGGAAATCCTTGAACACCAGGTTCATCATATCCATGAACGTTGATGGTGCGTTGGTCAATCCAAACGACATCACTAAGAATTCAAAATGTCCATGCCTCGATCTAAATGCAGTCCGTGGAATATCTGCCTCACGGATCCTAAGCTGATGATAGCCCGAACAAAGGTCGATCTTGGAGAACACCGTGCTACCGCTCAACTGGTCAAATAAATCATCGATCCTCGGCAGAGGGTACCTGTTCTTAATTGTGACTTTGTTAAACTCCCTATAGTCGATGCAAAGCCGCATTGACCCATCCTTCTTTTTCACAAATAGAATAGGAGCACTGTAAGGCGACGAACTCTGCTTGATAAACCCTTTCACCAACAACTCATCTAACTGGACTCGTAACTCCTATAGCTCACGAGGGGCCATCCGGTATGGCGCTTTAGCAATAGGACGCGTACCCGGCTCCAAATCGATCATAAACTCAACATCCCGCTCGGGAGGAAGACCAGGAAGGTCATCAGGAAAAACATCGGTGAAATCACGAACAATTGGAATCTCCTCCAAGCGCGGTACACTAACAGCGCTCCCAACCACCGAGACCAAACAAGCAAAACAATCCGAAAGAAACAGCTTCTGAGAACATACTGCAAAGATGATAGTAGAATCCTGGCTTAGATCTACACACACGCTTCCGGGCTGACCGTCGCCCCTGATGAAGTCCAAGCGCTTCCCTTTGCACTGAATAACCGCATCATACCTAGAGAGCCAGTCCATGCCCAGAATAACATCGAAGTCCTCTAGATCAATCATCTTTAGGTCTGCCTTCGCAAGTAAGTCGCCCAACAAAATAGGGCAATCTAACATGCCCAAATCTGACAACACAAATTCACCAGAGGGGAACTTGACACGGAAGGTACCCCAAACTCGATCTAAAGTTAACCGATGTCTCTCCACAAAGGCTCTAGACACGAACGAGTGGGTAGCGCCGGAGTCAAACAGAACACGCGCCCAGCGGTTCTTCACCTTAAACTTCCCTATAGGAACATAAAACTAAGGAACTACCACAAAAATACGACAAACATTCTAGCAAAATAAGAACAAAATCTTCAGGCTGGAAAGATAACTTACCTGAGAGGACCTGATTCAAAGCTTGAGCCTCCTCGGAAGAGATCACGTTCAGCTTTCCCTTTCCTCTGTCCACACGCTGAGGTGGAGGTAATGCCTATAGTGGAACTACATGAAGAGCAGGCTGACCTGAGGACACCTAGACTTGATGTGTCCCTTCTGCCCACACTGAAAGCAGACTTTATCCTTAGACCAGCACTTGGCCGCATCATGCCTGGGTCGCTTGCAAACAGAACAGGAGACAACTCTCCTAGGATCACCCTGAATCGCATGAACCTGCTCATTCCTCTGAGCTGCTTCCTTCTTGAAACATCTCTCGACAGGATGGCATGACCGGCCACAGAAGCTGCACACCACTTTGCTCTTCTTTCCCAGACCCGCACCGGGTACCTGGGATTTCTTCTCCTCCACTGACTTCCTCTTGTCCTTCTTCATTTGCTGGCCTCTGCTTCTTTGCGGTCTCAATAGCCTCCACCTTCAGAGCAGCCTCCACTACTCCTACATAAGTCTCTGACCCATAAGTACTGGTCAACTACTGCACCTCGCTCCTCAAGCCACCGAGAAATCGCTTAACTCGATAAGCCTCAATGCTTACCAATCCAGGAGCAAAACGGCTCAACTTGCTGAACTCTATCTCATACTCACCCACTGTGAGTTGCCTTTGCTTCAGATGGAGGAAGTCGTTCATGAGGCGGTCACGCTCGACCGAGGGTGAGAACTTCCTCAACAGCATCTCCTTGAACATTTCCCAAGAGCATCCAGCTACCAAGCTCTCCTTCTCTCTCAGCCACCAACTCTTAGCCAAACCTTTAAGCTGATAGGCGGCTATCATCACCCTCTGGTCATCTGCAATCCCGGAGTACGAGAACATCTCCTCCATGGAGATCAGCCAATCGTCTATGACCATAAAGTCTGCCTTCCCATCATAAGTGGGAGGGCTCAGCCTCTAAAACTGCGAGATGAAGGTCATCTCTGTTCGCACCACCACTAGAGGTCTTAAGGGTGCAGGAGGAGGAGGGACAGCTTACCCCCTACAGGACCTTGCACTCCTTGAGTCTGACCTGCCACAACCGCCACCAGGGACTGAATCTGGGCCTGCATCTCTACCATCTGCCTGCTCAGGGCATCGCTACTCTGCTGCAGGCTCTCGATTACCGCGTCATTCTGAGCTCCAGATTACTCACCCTCAGACAGGGGAGTCGATCTTATCGAAGGACGTCTCGCCATCCTAAAGTCATAGCAACACTAGTTAGATCAAGTACAACGGCTAGACGCAACTACAAGTACAGACAATACATATATAGATATGAACTTAAAGCTGCTAAACTTGCTCTGGGAGTTTATCTTTTTACAAAATAGATGTTATATCCTAACCTAGGATGGTTAACCACGACCATACTAATTCTTGTGCCTAGATCGAGAATGCATGAATTTATATTATTTTTGACTCGAAAACTTATGTGTGTACATATGTCATCCTGCCAGTCTTTAGCTTGGCACGTTATGCTTATGTAATGTTATGCTATGCATGTTTGTGCTATGCATTCTAAAAAAGGCCCTAATGCATGTTATGAGCGGCGTACACATGAAAATGTTATGCATCCCATACTACATAACATCCTCATGCAACAAAAAGAAAACGAGCTAGTCGCAGCCATGTGGTGAGGTTATGCATCTCATACTACATAACCCTCACATATTGCCCCTATGGTGGATCCATATACGAACACATATTATGCATCCCATACTACATAATATGCCCCGTATACTTCATGTTATGTTATAAGTGTAGTGTTCATGCTTTTTCCCAGACGTGCTGATGACATATCGGTGTGTGAATGACATGATGCTGAACTGCTAAAGCAATCAAAGGAAGGTTTCCCAACTAACTTGTCAAGCAACCTTCCTCTGATACAAACTGTCACAACCCGCATTTTCTCCAAATTAAAGAATTATAAGAGTATGAGAAAACACGCGTCATGATGCCACGTCAAGTAGGGGATAACTGCTGACGCTCAGGAAAAACCATCTACTATACTTTATGAAAGAAATTCATGAGTTTAATGATTAGAAAATTAGTTATATTTTAGAGGTCGTATCCCTCGGATCGGTGGATCACCTAGTCCACAGTTACAAACTATACTTAAGAGCTGCGGAAAAATACTTTATTCAAGTTTGACCTCCTAAGAAGTGCATAAGAGCCCTAAGAGGACCACTTATGCTATGCAAGACTCTACATTTAATTTATATTATATATAAGAAAATGATCTTTATACATTGTTTGGAAAATAGTGATTTACTTTTATAAAACATGTTGATCATGCAATATACTTACAATAATAATTGTAGTTTTAAAATAACTAGCAACCTAGCATAAATCCTCCCCAGAGTAAGTAGACTATCTCCAGAAAATGGTAGCAGCAAAAGTAATATATATCTAGTACAAAGGTAAACACTACCAGTGGGCGCCAACAACCTAACACGAACCCACTAGCAAATATGTATATCTGTAAGAAAAGTGCAGAAAACTACCTCACTAAACAAATCCAGAAGGATCTCCAAGGTCCAAGAGACCACCAGCAACACCACCGCAACCTAGCCCCCAAACTGTCTATTGCTCAGAACCTGGGGCATTCAAAAGAAGAAAGAATACCTCAGCAAGCAAAATAAGTAAAAACTGCATGAAAGTGTCTACCAGATTATAAATGAAAGAGGAAAAACACAGCAGTAAAAGTCACAACTGCCCCAAGGCAAGACAACAAGGAATGCACTACGTGTGAGGAAACAACATCAACCCTGCCCAGAAACTACATCCTTCAGAGTCTACTAAGCTACCAAGAGCCCAAAATGTTGCAATCTACCAAGGAAGAAACATCTAACACCCTAAGCTGTGGGAGGTGGTAGTAGCGAAAAAACAAATAACATGGATTCGGGTTGGAGGCAAACTCAGTCCCCCAACCACAATTCCCAAGCCAACAAGCTCAAGGGTATACATGTGAAAGCACAAGGGACCTTCCACCCCCTTGCCTAGCCCGTACCTGGAGCAATATATAAGAATAAGGGTGGCCTTGGCTAAATTACACAACACCTCCCCCATGAAGAGCTTCAACCCACCACTACTAACCATGACCCATGATTCGGCCTTTAGGAAAGGAAAACATGGCCGACAAGGAAACTAAAAAATATATAAACAAGGAATTCACCCGGGAACGAAAATAGAGGTAAGGGAAAAAGTGTTGAAATGACTCAACACAGCTTGGCATTGAGTGGGACCCACTCAACGCCTAACCAGACCTTGGCGTTTAGTGAGTTAGCCTCACTCAGCGACAGAACAGCCATGGCGTTGAGTGAGGATCACTCACTCAACGCCCTCCGCAAGAACAGCTCTGGCATTGAGTGAGCTATCCTCACTCAATGCCAAAATAGCCATGGCATTGAGTGAGGTCCACTCCCTCAACGCCTTCAGCAAAAGAGGCAGTGGCGTTGAGTGAGCTAACCTCACTCAATGCCAAAACAGCTACGGCGTTGAGTGAGGTCCACTCCCTCAACGCCTTAGCACTAACCACAAAATCCAACGGTTGTGTTGAGTGAGTCCACCTCTCTCAATGCCAAAACAGCTTTGGCGTTGAGTGAGGTCAACTCACTCTACGCCAAAGTACTTACCCGCAGGAAAACCCTAAACCAACACCAACAGGAAGAGGTCGGCGGGAATCCAGAATGATTCTCGCCGAATCGGCGGGAATACAGAATGATTCTCGCCAAATCGGTGGGAATCCAGATTGATTCTCGCCGAATCGGCGGGAATCCAGAATGATTCTCGCCGAATCGGCGGGAATCCAGAATGATTCTCGCCGAATCGGCGGGAATGATTGACGATACTCGTCCAAATTGGCGAGAATCACCTAGTGATTCCCGTCGATTTTGACTTAGACAAAAATTCTCACTCCAGACGCCTCACTACTTCGCCACAAAAGAACAGACCAAACTATGGCTTTGAGTGTGTGCACCACACTCAACGCCAAGCCTGGGCAGCTTTTGGCTTTGAGTGTGTGCACCACACTCAACACCAAATCCTGAGAACCCACAAAGACTGGTTTTAACTAGAGCCCTACCACAAAAACCTCCCTCACTCTCTCTCTCGCCTCCACCCGCAGAAGCACCCAACCATAACTACAAATCTGGAGTCTAAATGGTGAAAACAACCAGCAGGTTGAGAAAAACAGCACAAAGAGGGGAAGATCAAACAGAATTTTAGGGTTAGCCTAAAACCACAGCACAGAATTTTAACAAGCAGAAGAGAGATACTTATCTTCTATCCGAGGGCTAACCAGGTAGTTAAGAAGGGGAAAAAAAATCAAATAGCAAGTGCAAAAACCACTTGCCTCCGTTTCCGACGAAGCTTGGTCGGCTTTCCCTTAACTGCACACGGCACTAGCAGCAACAACACCCTAACAGCACAAATCTCGAAATTTAATGGCAGAAAAGGGCCAAAACAAGAAATTCGGGCCTCCTAAAAACTCAACGAAAACCAAATCTCTTACCATTGAAATGAAGGTATAAGAGAGAGCAATCCAAATCCGCTCTCAGAATCGAAATCCGTCCACGAACACTCCCGGAATCACCGTCCGAAAACTAGGGCAGCCCGTCGTTTCCGCCTCTGCTTTCCGCAAACAGGAGCAGCGGTTTCGGTCTTGGGAAGAAAGAAGAGAGTGGGCCTGCCAACTTCTAACCAAAGCTTTATAAATAAGCCTTACCATGCCTGATCAGCCTAACCATCTCCCAAGCCACCGGTTCACTTAAACTAAGAGGGTTACTAATTTGATTTTACTAATGGCACACCCAAAACGACGCGAAAACCAAACAATCTCGGAATTCGACGAAATTCACACCGTAGCTAAATATCCACGCTACGAACGCAACGACAAAGTCGAAACTAACTTTTGACGAACAGAACTCAAGTTATACCCACCCAAAGCCAAAACACAAGCATCCCCCGAGAGGCCACACCAAGTCACCAAAAACGACTCCGCTTGCTAGGGAGATCTTTCCAACAGGCTACAAAATAGGGCACTCAGTTCTAAGGAGTTAAGACCACACTTCACAGATTGCACAAGCCAAGAAAATGTGTCGACGTAACGCCAAACGAGAATTTAATAATCGTAGCAAAAATCGGGGGCGTTACGTGAAACAACCTGTCTGTGTTTTGGAATCTCAAGATTGAGTGTTATGGAAGAATACCATTCCTATGGTCAAGGTTCTTTAGAGAAATCAAGACGTCGAGAGCGTGACGTGGGAATTGGAGTCGACAATGAGGGAATCTCATCCTCATCTCTTCTCTTGATGTGTTGTATGTCTCCCTTTTTTTGGTGAATGTTGGTTTTCTCGTTTTGGTTTGATTTTGAAGTTATGATAAGTTTCAGGACGAAACTTCTTTTTAGGGGGGATTGACTGTAACGCCCCCGATTTTTCGATAATATTATTTGAATTGGTATCGTCATATTCATGACGTTGAGGCGTTACTTTTTCTACGTCATATTGACAGCGCTGCACCGTTAGTGCGTATTCGCGTCCGTTGGGTCTGTTTGACCACTTTTTGGGATTTTGATCTGGATTGCATGTTTTCCCTGATTGAAAGGGGTGCAGTTTTGAGATTTTTTTGACTTGTCCAGTTTTATTGTTGTCCGAGCATTTTTGGAGTCTCGGCGCATGTTTGGATCTTTGTGATGATTTTTCTTGAGTAAGCATTTGATGATTATGTCTCAGGATTGGTGCGTCGGATTCTCGGGTTGTCCACGCTTGAGCTTGGCTGGTTGCATTTGGGATTTGTTTTGAACTCTTATTTTTTCCTTGTTCGAAATATTCTGAATATGATAAATTATTTTAATTATTTTAAGCCTTATGCTGCTTTGATTCTCGGGAGGCCCTCCTTAGGGTAGGTTTTTGTCGACCTGAGGCAGGAGGCGCAGATTTTTGGGCGCTGCCTGGAGTTTGATGAAGTGTCGATCAGAGGTCGATGATCGTCGAGCGGAGCTCGATGAAGCGTCGAGGTGAGCTCGATGAAGCGTCGAGCAGAGCTCGATGAATGTTGAGCTTAGCTCGACGAAGCGTCGTGCGGTTCTGGGTTCGACGAACTGATAGCAGAATTCGTCGATCGAGTTTTTTACTTTGTGTTCAGCGAAATTCGAGCTGAGCTCGACGAAGCATCGAGCAGTTCTGGGTTCGACGAACTCCGACCAGAATTTGTCGAACTGGTTTTGTGTTCGAAGAACTCCAAGCATAATTTGTCGAACAGGGTTGACCTTCCTTTTTTGTTCTTAAGAAGCCCTTTTAGCTCTCGAGAAATCCATCCTGTAGTTCTCGAGAAGGACTTTATTGTTCTCGAGTAATCATTTCTAGTTCCCAAGAGGTCTTCTTCTGTACTCGAGTAACACTTCTTCTGTACTCGAGTACTGCATACCTTGTACTCGAGAAGTCATTTTAGTTCTCGAGAAGTAGTACTCGAGATCTACCCTTGTTCTCGAGAAAGCATTCTTTTTCTCGAGAACTATCTTTTTGTACTCGAGAACCTTCTTTCCAATCGAGTAATCCGCTCTTCATTTCGAGATTCCCGGTTCAGCCAACCCTGGTTCGTCTCCTTAAGTGCAGTTATTCTAATACTTCATCTAGTATATATATATATATTTATTTTTTATTCCTCTTTAAGCCGACCGAATTTCTATCTATCTCCCGAACTAGAGCGGCGTGAGCGAGAGAGAGAAAGTTTTTCCGTGATCCTTCTGGTGGTCACCGACGGTGCTCCGGTGCTCAGAATTTTGAACCGATCATACCCCCGAAAAGCTCTCAGCGAGAGCTTCGTCGTCATGGAAAAATCTTCCCCTTTTCTTGAGTTTTTATTGTTTGGGTTTTTAGCCCTAACCTTAATCTCGGCTATTTCTTGTTAGATATGCTGAGGGAAACAATTAACCTTTTTGTTCTTTAATCTTTCTGTACTTTTGTCTTTCAAATTTGTACATATATTTAATCTTCCCTTAGAATACTCTTGAAATTATAAATTCTTATCATGACAATTCAACCTTGTAGCGTTGTAGTGATTTGATGAAATGTTGTACTGTTAGCTTTAATCTCCCCCATCTATTGTGTAGAACGCATTTGAATTTTTCTAGGATTGTAAATCCTTCCTAATGGTTGATAACCTATTCTTAATCTAGAAATGTCTAGTAGAATATGATGTGCCTAGTCTTGAGATATATCATGATTTCTATGGTTGCGGGTGTTAGTGGACTTAACCACCTCTGCAATGTCTGAGATTTATATCATGGTTTTCTTTGTTGCCGGTGTTAGTGGGAGAATCCACCACCGCAAGGTTTGTTTCCTTTATTAGTACCTTATGGAACTCTACCGGGTGTTTGGGGGTCTGCGGTGAATGGTGGAGTGTATGAGTCTCCCCCGCAGTTAGACGGATATTATATATCTGTGAGGGTGTGTCCAGATTTGTGACCAACTCGCCTGTGTTTTTGGGTAGAGTTGACCACATGTGGCTAATAAAGTTTTGAGTATTCTTTCTTATGATTTAATCTTACTTTCCACTTTTTTATCCTTGTGCATCTGGTGTGATTTGTTGTACGTGATGATTCACGTAAGTTCTATGTTTCCGATTTTGTTACTTTACTTCTGTACTTTACTTTTGTACTTTACTTCAGTACTTTTGGTCTTAGGTTGGTACCCCTTTTGACCTTTGTTTACTTTTTGGCTTACTTTTCTGCCACTGCTTGTATCTTCTTGTTGAGGTGTTCTGTGTTTGGAATGCCTTAGGTTCAGAGCTTTAGCAGGTAGTGGAGCTTGTTTTTGAGTTCCTATGCAGCAGTGCTGGCTGTGGTTTTCACCTTGCCATTATGAGGTAGTTTGTTTCTTTAGTTTGTTTACTTGGTTCAGATATACTTATATTTTATATGGGTTCATGTCAGGTTGTTGACGCTTACATGATAGTTGATTTTGGATACCTTGTTCGTTGCTAGTTGTCTTTTTTTGATGAATTGGACTACTTGAACTCTGGGATGTTTTATGTTAGGATTGCATGTTAGATATTTTCAACTTATAAAACCCTGTTATTAGTATATCATACATATCATCTCTTTCAAAATGAACACATTACTTTCTGGTTAGCGTAAAGACTTTTAGATATACTTATTATAAATCTAGGGTCTTGTATAACATGAGTTGTTCATTGGGGATGTCTACACTCATGTAGGATGTTTAACCTCATAAAAGAAGTATTTTTCACCGCGTATAACTATTTTCCCGATGGACTAGATGAGCCACTAAGACGAGGGATACAGCTAATTGTTTAACTTAAACTGGATTTTTTCTCTCTAAATAACTTAAAAATCTTTCTTTATATGTCAAGTAGGAGTCTTGCCCGAGCGTTCATAGTAATCCCCTGTTGATGTGGCATCATGATGCACATTTTCCCTTACTCTTATATATCTTTAATGCGGAGAAAATGCGGGTTGTGACACCGACGCACTCATCGAACCAGTTGGCTCTCTCACATTCCCTCGAAGAAAGATCTTCAAGCCGGCTCTTCACCTTCACACAAGGAAGGGTCTTAGAGCCCCACTAGATCACCCGATCTAGACGTCCCTTCCCCAGGACGATTTCTCACGGAATCCGGGAAGTCCCTTCCCCAGGACGATTTCTCACGGAATCCTTCCCGGATTCTGACGACCGTCCCCGATCGATTTCCCTCACAACAAGAATATAGAGAAAAGAAAAGAGTACAATAAAAATTTAAAAGATTTTAAGATTAAATCTCCCTCTTGATGATTCCACCGTTGAGCGATCCGCGATCGGTTCTTGAGATCTTCGTGTGCTCGCAACCGATCGGCTCTTCCCAGTCGTTGTAGTCCTTGGTTTGCCGGAGTTCTTCATGTGCGAACGGGAGGGAGGAGGTTTTCTTTTGCTTCGACGAAGATGGTAGAATGTACCACAGAGAGGCGGCCGAACCCTTGGATTCAAAGAACTGAGTCTCTTTCATCTTAGTTAGAAATACTGAAAATGATATGCCTTGTTATACGTCTTTGTGAAAATTGGCTACCGTCAGCGGTAAGGCTAGCGCCCGACGGTAGCTTCACGTGCTTAATGTGATAGTTGTCCTGTAAAATTGGAAAAATATTCAAAACGAATATTTTCCTTTTTTCAATGCTAGTGCGGCGCGGTAGGAAGGTAACACCATACGGTAGCCCAGGCATTTTGACGATCATTGAGTGGCTAATGCGGCGCGGTATACTGTTACCGCCTGACGGTAGCTTCCTGAGCCTCTAACTGAAATAATTCCTCCAGCTAGCATGGGCGATAGGACTAGCGTAGCGTGGTAGAAACCTGAGTGCCATGTCCATTTATTTCAGGCTACCGCCCAACGGTAGCTACTACCGCTCGGCGGTAGGTGCCAGAGAATTGCTTCTTGCATCGCTTGAACTTGTAACCCTGCACACTCTACCAAACACAAGATGTGATCAAATACAACATAGGATTTGATGTTATCAAACTAAGTATATGTAAACCGTCGGTTCCAAAAAACTCCCCATTTTGATAATATCAAATTCCATTCATGAGATATAACAATAATATGCATGATAGAACACATATAAGAGATTATCTTTACAGATTATAAAGTTAGGTTGTGTGATACATATAACTTCCCTTTCACATTTGCACCCCCTAAATACATGTTCTACATGCTCCCCTATCTATAAGCACACACCGTAATAAGCACCCCCTACATGTGATCTTCCCAATCCAATTACTCATGACAATCGATTAAATCCCGTTCATGACCAAATCAATGCTCCAATCTATTACTCATGGTCAATATATTCTCCCACTTTTGATATTATCGAAATGGGATAGGTCAGACCAAAACAAAACAAACATGCATATGCATGGGAGAAACGAAATGCAGTATGTATCGAAATATTTTTAAATAAGTATTTAGAGTTACAAAAGATTGGACAACACGGGTAAACTAAGCACATAATAATTTAGAGTACAATACTATAAGAGTTATAGAATGAATACAGAGGAACATTGTAAAAGTCACGAATAGAAATCGTGTGCTAGAACTTACGTGCTATGGATAAATAATGTTGTTTTTGTCTAATTCTAATGCATGGAAGTGTTAGAGAGAGCAACGACATGTGTATGTATAACATCAGAAGACAAACATCAAGTAGAGTTAACAGTCATCACATGGTTTATCTCAATAATTCAATATTTTATCGCGAGAGAAATAACATGAATAAGCACATCACATTTCTATCTATGTAATACTAAGGCTAGAACTAGGGGCACTAAGCTTAAGGTTCTAGTGTGTGCACAAGATCAAAATGATTTTTTTGACCAAGGTTCTCATCCATAAAATGCTCATAAAGACTTATCAGGAGGAGTGAGTAGTGCTTGGGAGATATCCTTGAGACAAGGCTTGATAACATTCATCAGTTTTGTATTTATATGCATCGAGCTATCAATTTTAGCATTTGAATTCCAATTACCCCAAATCAATCGAAATATAATCACATAGATAGATACACTTTAATTTATATACATATGACTTGACAACTAGAGGTTTGTCCCCAAGTTCTACCCTTTGTATAGGCGCATATGGATCAAGAAATTGATTATTCAATGTATTTCTGACGTGGTAGACACAATATCACGAGTCATAGCTTGTAAGCATATAATTTCTACAAGAGTGCTCCGTATAGGGATGTGTTAATAGTGTACAGTCATTCCGTTACCTAAATTCTCACACATACCTTGAGGCATAGTCAACGAACACTATCATATCTAGTCGCACTCAGTAGCTAAGCACTTATAGATTTGACACATCATGATATAGGTAGAAAATGTTCACAAGGATTAACATGCCTAACTCAAACATTATACAAAAACGTTATGCTTTAAGTTCTAGTCATGTGTGTTCTAAGAGTGATCACTCCACAGTTTTTTATTGATTTATTGTGTTATATATATATATATATTTGTATTTTTTGATTTAGCAAAAAAAAGCACATGCAAGACAAAACAAAAAACAAAATAAAGGGAACACTCAAACACGCTCAAAGTAACAACACGAATAGCTAGTACAATATAAAAAAAGAAACATCAAAATAGAGTAGTATGCAAGATATTGGCAAACATGATAATGAGACATGAAATACTACTTGTGCCATGCATATAGACCATTAAGAGGATACACAAGATACAAATGACCCAGAAGTATGTCAGTACCCTTGCCCTGTACAAAGTGATGGATGGGCATGAGGAGCTGCACAAATGCCATAGGGTAGGGTGTTAATCCCATGTGCATACAGAATAACCCGCTCAACCAAAAAATCTTTCCTCCCAGCACCATGCAAGCACCCACTGGAATCCTCCCCGGGTAAGGATAATACGTGGTTTATAGGTTAGCGTTTCTAAAGCACACGCATCTACACCCCCGCTATTGTGAGACACACCAGAGTGAAACTTGTGTTGTAGTTTATATTAACAAAGTAATGAAGATATTTGGGCTACCGCGGGCAGTATAGTATGAAGTCAGGAAATAGTATGAAAAAGAGTGCTACCGCGGGCGGTATAGTTACCGCGCCACGGTAGCTTCAGGATATATATATGACTGGTTTTGACCCAGTTCATCACTTTTACTCGCTTGATCTCACTCCTCCGCCTACAATCTTTTGCTAGTACATCCACGATCAAGGTATTCTCCTCTCCTTTTTCCTTTTAATTCATAGTGCGATAAGCTTTGGAAGTGTAGGTCGTAGATTTCAAGACATTTTGGACGCGATCCGTGGAGGTTTCATGATGATTTTCATGTTTGATTTGTAAATTTTCTCCACTGATCATGGTCTTTTTCGCAGATCTCTCTTATATAGGCTTGGATCTTGCTCCCTTATCATTTTTCAAGTGAATGATTTTCTTAAAAATTGAGTTTTGTGATATCGGGGATTGAAACCTAATCTAGGGAGATTTCAACCATTTTCCATGTTTGATTTGTGATTTTCCTCCCCAGATCTCATTTGTTTTCCCCGATCTACTTTGTATGAGCTTAGATCTCTCTCCTCTACCCATTTTTGAGTGGAAATCTTGAAAAGATGGAGTTTTGGGGAAGATTCGATGAAGGAAGTGTAATACACCAAAAAGTAACAGGATAAGAATTGACCTGAGTTGGACGAAAATAGTCGAGTAGAGCTGGACGAAACGTCGAGCAGAGCTCGACGAAATGTCGAGCAGAGCTCGACGAAATGTCGAGCAGAACTAGATGAAATCGTTGAGCAGAGCTCGATGAAAATGTTGTGCAGAGCTCGACGAAATCGTCGAGCTGAGCTGAGCGGTGTTAAGCCCCGTTCGACGAATTGTCGAATTAATATGTCGTCTAAGTGGAGACTCGTGTTAGGTGGCTGGTGTACGACCACTGAGTGGTGGTTGACTTTATCAGCTCAAACCCGAGCAATTGTGTTCTTTTGATGTGAAGAGATCGTATGGATGGGGTAAATCCCGAGGCCATATCTACAGAGGGATAGATTGAGGAGGTTATCATTTCCTTTTCTCTCTCTCTCTTCCTTGCTTCCTAGTTCTAGAGTAGATAAATTTTGGCTGGTGCTAGGGTTTGGGTGGAACTTGAAGTTGCTGGAGAAGATTTGGTGGCTGGAATCAAGAGACGAAGCTAGATCCGTGAAGAGGAGAGTGACGTGTTCCTTTCCATCCGCATAGAAAAGCTTCATCATAGCTCCAAAGAGAACTACAAGGGTAACGAGTTTCTCCCGAACAAGTGAAGTCCTCAATATGCATATTTGCATGGATCCCCTCACCAAAAAGTGAAAAAATGGTAGATTCCAATGGGAAGATCAGTGTGATCCCCATATATTCCTTCATTTAGATCCAGAAATGTAGAGTACGGAATAGGCATGCTGTGAGAAGCCCATCTGGACAAGCTGGTCTGGATTGGTGATGTTTAATTTATGTGCTGGAGAAGACTCCGCGGAAATTTGTGTGACCTATCTTGAAGATATTTGGGGGTCACTGTATGCATAGCTGTGAGCTTAAATTGCCCAGCAATGGTGGGTACCGGCCTGAAATGGAAAAAGAACGAATTGTGTCGTGAAGGACAATTATTATGCCATCAAGTTAAGTACCTCTGAACAACAAAGTCGTTAAGTTAAGTACCTCTGAATGGGCAGTTAGCCGTTAAGTTAATTACCTTTGAATGATATAGTCGTCAAGTTAAGGACCTCTTAATGACAAAGGTAACGGTGGTGAAATACGGGAAGTCATGGACACCAAAAATGTTCCCTGAGTGCACGGAGCGTGTGGCCGTTGAGCCAATTTCTGTGATGAATGGTGCATAAAGTGCACTTTGTAATCTCTATAATATATATGATGCCTTGTTTGTAGGGATGGAGAATTGCCGCCCAAGTAAGGGGTGGGATCGTTATAAATGGGTCAACAAAATGCTGACCGTTGCTTTGTTTGCCACATTTTGGTGGGCCCTTTTTTGCAGGTGTCGTAGAGCTAAGTGTAAAGTAGCGGGTTGAAGCCCATATGCTGTAATTGGCTGGCCCTTGAAGGCCCAAAAGGCGAACATTTACTATTTTCATGTATGACCGGCCTGCGTGCCAAAGTATGAAACCACATGCTGTAAAAGGAAATAATTGTAATAAGGTTATGACCAAAACATGTGTTTTGTATATATCATTTCTGTTGTGTAGTGGACATTCTTGTACGGTATGGGTTCATAAACTAAAATGCTTCCGCTAGAATGCTCTGAGTTATGGTGCGTTCATAAGTGAACTTGGATTTGGAAACAACTTGTAATCTCCTTACCTGTCCGTAGTATATGGCGTCGGGCCCCGACCGGACCTTTTGTCATATGCTATACGATGGATGGGTGCATTACAGGAAGTCGGGTTGCAGTCCGTCATGCTACCGTGCGACGGTAACAGATTTTTGCTCCGCGGTAGGATCTAGAAACAGATTTTTTTTCCCCAATTTTTGACTGAAGAATTTCGTGTGTTTTTTAGGTTATGTCTTCATCAAGCTCTTAGCCACCTTGCCGAAGTTTCTCAAAACCCAATAGAGTGACTGCATCTATATTTCCTTCTATAGAGTAGGCAACAATGAGCATGCCAATGGTTATCGATATCGATGATCAGTATGCTCACATCTATGGTTATTTGGAGAACTCGGAAAAATTCTCTGTGATTTTTTTTAGTGATCCATTTTCCTAGGTACTCACTCGGGAGTTCAATAACAACCTCAGGGATCCTGATCATATGCAACTGGATGGAAGAGTACAGTCCTGTATCGGGACTGAAATCGTGGCAATACTCAATGCGGATCTCGAGCGGAAATATGTATGGACTCCCAACTCTCCACGCCTCGACATCGTGGAGTCCTTCAAAACCAGCCAGAACTGGAGAGATGTCAATGAGATTCTCTACGGTATGGAGGAGCATGCATATCTCATCACTACAGTGGATATGCTCACTCCCAATGCCCGCATCATCCAAGATGTACTCCGTCACTCTCTGATGTTCAAGGCCTGGGATACCGAAAAAATCACGACCTAGTTCTCTATAGTGACATACTGTATCCTAGCTGAGAGATCCTTCAGTGTCTCAGACCTCATCCTCTCGATGATGCGTTATAACTTCGCCTCAAATCCCACGACCACTAGTTAGTGAACACACTACCTTTGGGCGGTGAGATCCAGAGCATTTTAATGGAGAAGTACCCGGCCATCGATGGGTCGGCATACCCTACAAATAGCCGCCCTTCGATCTTTAAAGTAGGTGAGATTCCTACTTCCTAACGAGTGCGGCCCCCTACAACACAACCTCTGTTACACCGTACAGAGTCCCTTAGGGCAACCAGCTAGGACATATATGGTATGGTAGAGGAATATGGCCGAGAGATTAGGCGGATGGCGAAAGAGGTGAAAGGCATGAAAAAATGATCAAGAAGATCATGAGCAAGTTCATCATTTCACCCACTTCTTCAGAGGAGTAGCTCCCTAAGCTATATTTATTTTTTATATATATATTCTATGTTGTAATATAAATAGGTTGAACACATGTGCCAGTAGTTAATTTCGATTTTGAGATTAGTTTTACTTTGTTAAATTAGTTCTGTGTTAACACCCTGCTTACCATGATTCTTTACCGTTTCCCTCTTTTTCGAGACTACCTATCGTGCAAAAAAAATCATAAAGCAAAAAGCATAATATGTACTGAAATAAACATTCTTCCTAAAAAAGAGGAAAGAAAAAAAATTAGTAGGCATATCGTGAAGTAAGATATAGTGTAGTTCATTTTAGAACTTCACGCACATTGTCGATGTTATAGGATATGTGGCTTAGGTATCTAAGTGCGACCCAGTAGGGAGGTCCTCTTGGGTACCCAAATGCTGCGTGATACACCTGGAGATGGCACTAGTGAGTGTGTCCTATCGAATAGTGTAGGTCTGTCATTTTTAACTATGGGCCTCCTTATACTTCAGTTTAAGTTTATGTTTATATTACAGATTTTCATTTAGTCTTCTACGAGTCTTTATGTGATGATCTTTACTCTAGTAGTATTGCATTAGTGGTTTATATATGTTGAAGTAGTTCTCCAAGTTACAATCTTTTGTCTTAATGTAAGAACTCATAACATAATAGTTGATTTTCGGAAATCTACATTCATTTGTTTTTGAGTAGGGAGTAATTTGTATATCAAGGTGAAATTGATTTCTGTAGTTAAGAGTTTCACTTTCTCTACCTTTAGATTTTCTACTTCCTTTGATTAACTCAGACTCTAGATGGTGGTGCAAGTTCAACATTCTTTTGGGTTTTACGTGCGACCTAGGAGTTGGGCTTTGCGAGTTTTAAGCATAAATTCCTTATGCATATTTATTTTTTCAATTAATTATTTATTTTTAATTTTTAGATTCTGTCGGAATATTGCCCTCAATGTTCCCTTGATTTGAAGAGGCATCACAATCAGTACTAAGAGCATAGTTGTATTTGATGTTGTTCAAGCTCATCATGTGAAGGATATTCCATGGTACAAGTTTAGACATGTTGTCTAAGTGGTTGTGACAGGTGGTCACAAGGTTAAAAAGCGGAGAGACAAAAATCTGTCTAAGTCCATAGGCATTGAGTGAAGCCAGTTCACTCAATGCCAGAAGTCAAAGACCGATGCTGGAAAGGCTTAAAATCGCCCAAGTCCACGGACGTTGAGTGAAGCCAGTTCACTAAATGCTAGATACCAAAAAGCACTGAGTAAGGTGTGGACAGTCAAAGCCCAATAGTCTGCAAAGTAATTCTGCGGCTGTCCACAGGTTTTAAGTGAAGGCAGTTCACTCAATGCCAGAAAGCAAAAGCGCGGAGTAAAGACAAGGCACTCAAAGCCCTAGCAGGTTATAGAGGCAATATTAAGGCTAAGTCCACAGGCATTGAGTGAAGCCAGTTAACTCAAAACTAATTAAGCAGAAGCTTTGAGTCATGCTACTACAGTCAAAGCCTAAGAAGAAAGAAGGCAGAAAGTGGTAAAGTACAAAAGCGTTGAGTTATGAATCTTCATTCAATGCTTTCAATGCCAAGCGGATAAAGAAAGTTACAGCTAAGTCCAGGGGCAATGAGTGATGAAGATTCACTCAACGCACTCAATGTCTGACAGTATAGAAGAATTTGTCCAAGTACAGAGGCATTTAGTGAAGCCAGTTCACTCAACACACTCAATGCCTTATGGTGCAGAGAATTTGACTAAGTCCAAATTCGTTGAGTGAAGGCAATTCACTCAATTCACTCAATGCCTGAATTGAATCTGAATATTTGGCCATGTCCACAATTGCTGACATCAGCCAAAGTCAACATAGTTAAAAGTAGTTTCCAGAAAGCTACAGAACACGACAAATAGTGCTGGAGGCCTACTGTACATCTTCTTCTGTTAAAGCAAGGTGTAGTTGTCAACTACAGGTTGTCTTCACTACTTCTTGGAGCACTTAATCGACAGAAGATAAAAGAGACAAGATGGACTGAAGGAACTTTAACTTTTAGGGTTTTATCATTTCTAAAAGTTATAGCTAAACTTCTTCCTCCTCTCCATTGTTGTCGAGTTTGAAGCTTGAAGTCAAAATAGTTGATCTAAAATTTCTTTCAAGTTGTTGTAGCTAATTTCATCTACTACAGTAAGTTCAAAAAAGGTTCTGATAAAGAAGAAGCAGAGCTTTCAAGCTTCTGTAGGTTAAGGTTAGTTGATTGAAGAACACGAGTACGGTCTAATCTCTAGTCTTCTTCAACAAGTTCAGAAACAAGTTTCTGAGTTTCTTCAGCACAGGCATCTTCTTACTAACCATATTTTTTCAATTGTTGTTAGGGCTGTTAACTCACCTCAGGAGGCAAACACAGAGAAATTTCTCTAGTTTAATATCAACCACACCAACTACTCTTCCTATAGGATCCTTTTGGATCTGAGTTTTAAGCCTGATTTATAAAGGTTGAGGTAGGATCCCTTTGTTGATCTGAGTGTACGGATGTTGAGCCTGAGTTTGTAGGATCCCTGTGTGGATCTGAGTGTAGGGCTATTGAGGCTGAGTTTATAGGATCCTTGTGTGGATCTGAGTGTAGGGTATGTATGCCTACGGTAGGGCCTTTGGCCTAAGGTAGGATCTTAGCTGATATGAGGTAGGAGAGTGTTACTCTCTGAGTTATATGGCTAACCTCTATAGCCTGAGCTGTAGGACTTGTGCTCAAGTCCGAGGTAGGTGGCCTTTTGACCACTGAGTTGTAGGAGCAAGCTTGATCTGAGGTAGGGCATTGTGCCTGAGCTGTAGGTCTTGGAGGAAGACTGAGATATCCTCAGGGATCTGTATTATAAACTCTAAGGAGCCGAGTTTTGGAGAAGGGGCCCTGTCTAACAAGCTATTAGAAAGGTGAGGGAAAGTGGACGTACCCATAATTTGGGGAACCACTATAACCCTTGTGTGTGCTTTGTGTGATTGTCTTGGATGCAATATTTAACTCACTCACAACACACTAAGTAGAGGGAAAATTAAAAAAGACCCAAAACCTATTCACCCCCCTCTAGGTGATTATCTACCTTGTAATTAAAGACTTTCAGTCTGGCTCTACTATACACAATATTTCTATTCTTAAGAGTGGAGACGACAGATTCATTATGTACTTCATGTTTACTCCTGAATTCGTCAAAATTCTCATTCATCTCCTTGATTTCATTTTATTATCATTGCATCTAGCGCACTCCCTTTTGACAGATGATTCTTCTAGATCGGGTTTCTCCATTTATTCATTGGTAGAGAGAGGCTCTTTTTCGACACCCTTATTTTTTTTATTTAATTTATTGTAATCTACATATAGTGTAGAGGTGTTATCTAAAGAGCATGCGGGAGAAGTAGGCACGATAATAATAGATTCTACATTTACACTTGCTTTTAAACGGTTGTTTTCTAAATGTAGTTTTTAGTTAATACTTTTAAGTTTCTTAATTCTACGTCTAGAAGCATCTAGCATATTCAATGTAAAAATAGAATTGCATATAAGAGGAGTTGAATTTTCTTACAGTGCTCTTGGATGGGGCAAGATTTGAGCATGAAGTTTCTTTGAATTCTTCGTGAGTTTCCTCATCCATAGTTGAGATTTCAACTTCCCTTTCTTTTGATGTGTTTGCCATGTCTTTCTCTAGGAGCAGATCTCCATTTTGTTCTTCACTAGGTTCCATGAGAAATTGTTCAATCTCATCAAATGTAGAAAGAGGACTATAAGTAGACTCAAGAAATTTCCATATATCATAGGCAGTGGGTAGAGTGTAGATGAGTTTGAAAATTTCTTGACTTAGCCCGCAAAATAAACTATTCATTGCTTTAGCGTTTATATGACATTCAAGCTTAGTTAGGTTATTTGGCGGCTTGATACACATTATGTTCCACACTTCTATGTCTAGAATTTTAAGAAATTTTCTCACAACACTTTCCATCCTTCATAGTATTTGCCTAAAAATAATAGTGGTGTTTTTGAATTTTTTGTGTATAACTTTTCATCCCCACTTGTCGATTCAAGATCACGTTTGGCCATTATTCCCGGTGGTGAAACCATTTTGGAAGAACCTGCCACTGATACCACTTGTTGGATTTAGTGGCCAACCTTAGAGGGGGGATGAATAAAGTTTACGACGTTTATTAGAAATTCAAATTATTTCTGACCAATAAAAACTAGTTTCGGAAGCTACCACGGGGAGTTAGGTAGCTAGCGTGTGGCGGTATGTCACAGAACTAATTTTCCTGGGCAGATTACCCCTTAGAGATCTATGCACCCTTCAGAAACTCACAGGCTACCAATCATAATGTTAGACGCAGAATAAAGAACAATAAAAGAATTTATTCAAACTAAATCAAAATATGTTTTACAAGATTACAAAAACTTGATCTCTATGACGCCGGAGATCAGAGGTGGTGAATGAAGAAGGACATTTGGTTTTCTATACCTACCCGCTAATCGAATCGGTCGGCTCTCTCCCTTTCCCTCCAAGAAAGGTCTTCGAGCTGAATCTTTACCTTCACACAAGGAAGGGACTTAGATCCCCACTAGATCACCCGATCTAGACGTTCCTTCCCCGAGACGATTTCTCATGGAATCCTCCCCGGATTCTAACGACCATCCCCGGTCAATTTCCCTCACTACACGAGTATAGAGAAAAGAAAACAGTACAGTAAAGATTTAAAAGATTTTAAGATTAAATATCCCTCTTGATGATTCCTCCATTGAGCGATCCGCGTCCGGTGCTTGAGATCTTCATGTTCTCGCAACCGGTCGACTCTTTGTAGTCATTGTATTCCTTGGTTTGCCGGAGTTCTCTATGCGCGAACGGGATGGAGGGAGTTTTCTTTTCCTTCGATGAAGACGACGGAACGAACCACAGAGAGGTGACCAAACCCTAGGAATAAAAGAACTGAGTCTCTTTTCGTCTTAGTTAGGAATACAGAAAATAAGATGCCTTTTATATGTATTTGTGAAAATAAGCTACCGCCGACGGTAAGGCTAGCGCCCGGAGATAGCTTCATGCGCTTGATGTGATAGCTGTCTTGCAAATTTGAATCAAAATGAATATTTTCCTTTTTCAATGCTAGCACGGCGCGGTTGGAAGGTAACACCACGTGGTAGCCCAGGCATCTCAAAGAATCTTTCTCGACGATCGTTAAGTGTCTAACGCAGCGTGGTATACTACTACCGCCTGGCGGTAGCTTCCGAAGCATTTGGCTGAAATAATTCCTCGAGCTAGCGCGGGCGGTAGAACTAACGCAGTGCGGTAGAAACCCGAGCGTCGTGTCTATTTATTTTAGGCTACCACCCATCGGTAGCTACTACTGCTCAGCGGTAGGTGCCAAAGAAGTATTTCTTGAATCGCTTGAACCTGTAACCCTGCACACTCTACCAAACACAAGATGTGATCAAATACAATATAGTATTTTATGTCATCAAACTAAGTATATGTGAATCGTCAGTTCCAAAAAGATTGAGGGCCACACACACCTCTTCGCACTAGCTTGACTTATAAATCAAACAACCAACCAATCAACTTGCAAGAACAAAGCTCAATCAACATATATCCGGAACATATTAGGACGTATATTTCATTAATATTCATTAACAAACATTAAAATGGAGTTCCTGAACATGGATCTCAACCGCACACCATAAAAGATTAGGGACACAATGTAAGAAGAAAAATACAAGAGAGATAGGTTTGGCATACAGTACAACTAAGACCCGAGACTCTTCACAAAGGAGGTTAGAAGACTCCTATAACTCGGAAGGCTATAATACAGGATCCTTGAGGCGCTATCACCACAATATGACCCATCTTCTTTATGGTCTCCCCATGACTTAGTCGAAATCCAACCCATAGTAAGCTCTTGAATAGTTAAAGTCACCTTCTTGAAGTCCTTGAAGGAGGAGAGGAGATTAGGGAGAAACCCTAGTCAAAGAGGCAAAATAATACCTCCAACGATAGATGGGATGAAGAGCCTCCAATCAAAACCCTAAAATAAAATTTTTGTAGGAAAAATAGGCGCATATGCATGCATCACAAAGCTCACGCACGTGTGTGAAGTTAACATAGAAAAAACCAGTTCTCCGTCATCGCGCCGCACATTTGTTCATGTACTCATGTGCGTGCGAAAATTACGCACACAACAATTTAGATCACAAAAATAAAATCTGTAAGAAAACGCAGGATTTTAAAATGCCTCTATCAAGTTCGGACACCATTTTGACAACCCTAAAGGCTGACACATGAAAAGAATTTTGAGAAAAGTTATAGCTACCAATGTTTAGTTCAAAAAATTTTGAGATTTCTATAATCAGAGCTATATAACAAAAGTTATGGCCAATCGAGTGGATCATTGTCAGAACGGGACTACAAATATTTACGGTCATGCGTAATAAGTACATGCGCGTGCGCTCCATGCAGATTTTAAAAAACTTGAATTTTATGATCCAAAATTGATACCTAATCTCCCCCTTTTGCTCCTAAGGTCTACCTATATCATAAAATAAAGATTTTAATAAATATTAAGTAATTATTTAGTATATTATGGATAAAATGGTGGTAAATTCAAGTAAAAGATGTCCAAAAATACTATAAAATATACACTCATCAACGGCTTAGTACGCGCAGGAAAGGACGATGTAGAAGAACACTCTTGAGAGCACTCTCATGGAAGCACTATGGATTTTGATTTTTCCTCTTTTCATTGCTTTCAAATCTTATAAACAGAGTGGTGTCCTATCACCCTCCAAAGAAAGGAAATCTTATAACCTCAATGAAATTAGTGAATTTCAGTCGAGTAAAGATCCGACCACATGGTTTTTTACCCATTTCAGGTTTTCCATAATGAATCACCTCACATCATTGTTGCATGTGCGTTCTCGGCTCACTCTCGCGATAAGGCATTCTGATTCTCTTGATCGGGGGAAAATTGAGTGACCGAAAACACTTTGGCATCATCTGTAGGAAACTGTTCCATATTCTGCAACAAATTTCTGAGGACTATTCTTACCCTGCACAAGCACCCCGAACTGACAATGTTGGATAAAGGAGGTACATATTATGAAAGTGTGAAAAATTGATTAAAACCTATGTGGTTCTCTAGAGATTTAAAATTTTGATTCAAAACAAGTTACTAATTCTGGACCTAGCACAAATTTTGTATCTACACAAAGCAAGCAAAAAAATAAATGCAGTAAATAGAAATACAACACAATAAACAATCACAAGAAAATCACACTATAGAAGACACCAAAATTATATATGTTTCCCAAAATTTGGGTATATTTACTCATCTGCTACTTTGGTAGGAATACACTATCCCAGTGTTTGAGTTTTTTTTGTTAAGGAGACTCTCATAACTGTAATGCCCCCGGTTTTTCTGAGATTATTTAATCTTTATTTGGCATTACGTTGACGCAAGTTTGGTTGTGCCGTTGTTAGAGTGTGGTCTTAGCTCTTTAGGTTTTCTTAGTGGATGTGTTATAGCCTGGTTGTAAGATTCCCTAGCAAGCTGGTGTAAATTTTGGTGACCCAGTGAGGCCTCTTCAGGAATGCTTGTATTTTGGCTTCGGGAGGTGTTTGCCCGAGTTTTGTTTGTCGGATGTCAATTTCGACTTCGCCATTAGGTTCGTAGCATGGGTATTTAGCTACTATGTGAATTTCGCTAAGTTCCGAGGTGGTTCGGTTTTGGCGTCGTTTTGATGTTTTATTTAATTAACTGATATAGTATTGTATCATGTTAATTATTTATTTACTTTAGTGGTTGAGAATTATAAGGTATATTATGCTAGCTATTTTAATATAAATGACTATCATTGTATAGTAGCTGGTACTTTTAAGAGTGGCTGAATTTTATATTACTTAAGTTATATTATATTATATTTAGGTTTAGTGGGAGATATTGTATATAGCTTATGTAAGTATTATTCGATTTCATCTTCCCCAAAATTTGGCAGCTAGCTTCGTGCGGAAGAAACGAGAGGCGGTCAACCCCAAGTTCCGACCGACAATTTCTGGAGCTGGGGAGCTCAAAATTATTGCTTGAGAGTAGATTCGAGCTGCTCTCGCTTAGTTCTACGTTCCTACGGTAAGATTTTTCCTTTTTCGTGAAAGTTAGGGTGTTAGGAAATCTTGGTTTGACCCCTGCTTCATCTCTAAAGCTGCAGGTTCTGTTTTCTTAGTGATTCTTGCGGCCAGGTAAATAAGGGGGAGTGTAGCTGGCCGATTCCTAAAGATTAAGGCAAGTGATGTTCTTTCATCCTTGCCAAGATTGATTCTCTGTTTTCTTATTGGTTTTATTATTCTTTGGTTTAGATCCTAAGTGTGTTGTAGGTTTTGGCTATGGTTAACTTGCAGTTAGGGTAGAAAAGCTCCAGCTACTCCAAGTTTTTAGTGACTAAATGTCCGTTTTGGTTTGTTTTGGTATGGCTCTAGTTGGATAGGTTAGGTTTGTATTAGGATAGCTAGCTATAGCAAGTTTTCATTAAAGCTAGTCTATGCAATTAAGAGAAATATTTTTACTTTGGGCTAGTTGTTGAGGTCTAGCATGTTCGGTTTGAGTAGAGCAATTTTTCTGTCAGGTCACTGCCCCTTGGCGTTGAGTGTATCTTAGTACATAAGTCCAGTTTTTAGGCTAAGTGTAAAAGCATTGAGTGTGGTGGACACACTCAACACCTAGCTTATTTGGTCTGGAGTCTAAGTAAAAAGCGTTGACAACATTGAGTGAGGTGAGCTCACTCAACGTCGTCTGCCTTGTCAGACTTTTTTAAGTCTTTTGGCGTTAAGTGAGTTGAGCTCACTCAATGCCGTCTAGCCAGTCAAACTTTACTAAGTCTTTTGGCATTGAGTGAGTTGAGCTCACTCAATGCCGTCTTCTTAGCTTTGTAGTTTAAGTCAGAAGCGTTAAGTGTTGGGAGCTCACTCAATGCCTTTGGTAGTTTAGCAATGACAGCGTTGAGTGTAGTGATAACATTCAATGCCTTGGTCTATTTTAGCTGTTAAGTCAAAAGCGTTGAGTATGGTGAACTCACTCAACGCCTTAGTTTTATTTTGCTGCTAAGTAAGAAAGCGTTGAGTGAGGTGAGCTCACTAGACGCCTCCTATTTTTTTGCTCAGTGAAATAGCGTTGAGTGTGGTAAGATCACTCAACGCCATTTCTTTGTTTTGTTATTAAGGCAAATAACGTTGAGTGTGGTAAGCTCACTCAACGCCTTTTTCTCTGTTGAGTTGTTAAGGAAAAAGCGTTGAGAGTGATGATCTCACTCAATGCGCTTTTGTTGGCTTTGTTGATTTAAGCAAGAAAGCGTTGACAGCGTTGAGTGAGCTGAACTCACTCAATGCCGTCAGCTGTTTGTGCAGCTAAGTGTTTTAGCTGTTTGTTTTAGATTTAATGGGGTTCATCTTGGGTTTTAGTTGATATAGAACCTGGTTCTTATACTTTTGGGTTTGGGGTTGACCAATGTCTCCGCCACAGTACCTGGGGTTGAGTTGGACTGATCCCGCCGCCCCCTCTTTTCTTGTCTTGCTAGACATATGGACTTTTTGGTTGAGTTGGACAGATGCCGCTGCCACAGTACCTCTGAAAAGATTTCGGTCTGATGGTCCTGGTTGGACATTGTTACCACCGGCTCAGGCCCTTTTCCTTTAGTGTTAATGCTTCTTTTGATTCTAAAGCTCTGTTTAGATTTTTGTTATCCTGCTAATTTTACTTGCAGATATTCTAGAATCTTGGCTTCAGTCTTGCACTTGGTGCAATTTTGTTTACTCTATTTGATGAGTATACTACATTTTGCTGTCGAATTTTAATCCTTTTGTAGGGGTTTGGTAAACCCCTTGGTTTCATTGCTTATGATCTATTGCTCCTTTAATACTTGTTTTTCTCTCGTGCTGAGGTGTTCTTTCTTCGAATGCCTCAGGTTTAGGGTTATAGCCGATTAAGTGGCTAGTTTTCTTTTGGAGCTTGTTGGTGATCTGCAAGGTTGCAGAGGGTTCTTTCCTTATCCTTGTGAGGTATTTCATTTCTTGTTTCCTTTCTGTATAGACATACATACTCCCTAGTAGGTTCGTGTTAGGTTGTTGACGCCCACTGGTGGCCTTCTTTGTGATGCTAAGTATAAACTTAAACTTCTAGTTTTTGCCTTTTTGAAGGTTGTTTACTTGTTCTCTGGGATTATTTTATGCTAGGGTGCATGTTAGATATTTTTAACTTATAAAACCCCTACCGAGATTACTTCATACATGCCATATTTCTAAAACTAAAGGACTATCTTCTAATCTAAGGTAAAGCCTATTTTCATACAATACTAAATTAGAGTCTTGCATACCGTGAGTTGTCCTTCGGGGACGCTTATAGTCACGTAGGATGTCAAATCACTTAATCAAAGTATTTTTTCGCAGTGTACAAAGATATTTTACTCGTGGACTAGTTGGTCTACTGTGCCGAGGATGCGACCATCTAACTTAATTGGATTTCATTCATAATAACCTGTGATTTTCCTATATAACTGTAGAGTTTGGAGTTTTTCCTGAGCATCTACAGTTATCCCCTGCACGGCGTGGCATCACGGCGCGTATTGTTTCTTACTCTGATATAATTTTATGGTGAGAAAATGCGAGTTGTGACACATAACCAACAACTAGATCTTTTGATAAGAAAATCTTGAATCAATGATCAAATATTTTGATAAGGAGATCTTGAACCTAATACTGACAGGTTTTTTTGATAAGGAGACTCTTAGAACCAATGATTGAATTGTAAAAACCCTTTGCTCAACAATACAAGAAGAGAAAAGTAAGAAAGATGAAGAATGAATTAAAGAAGTGTCTTCAAGATGAGTCACCTCTTAGCAAGATTCTGAGAAATGTAGGCACTAAGTGTCATGGATCCTTTCAGTATTTGATGAATCGTTGCTAACAAAAGTTGCAAGGTGTAAAAAAATGCTAAATAAAAGACAAATTTTATTGCTCCAAAAAGATAAACAATACAAAGGTATGACCCCTTATTTATAGAAAATGGGGGAGATAAGAGATTAAAACAAAAGATGTTGCACTAAATACAAGCCATGCGGTCTATGTTGTTTGACTTTGTCAAACCGCAAGACTATACAAAGGAGAATACACATCCTAGGAAGCCGCTGATCTTCAACTAAGGAAAGTCCTGAGACCGCTACTGCGAGTTTGCTCCAGACCGCAGTTGCGGATAACCATAAGACCGCTATTGTGGAAAACACTAGACCGCTGTTATGGGAAGAGCCTGACCACAGCCACGGGTAGCCACCAGACTAGAGCTTCTTGTTGCCAACAAGTCAAAGATGTGGGTTGCTCACCAGACTATAATACAATATGACAGAACCTCCAGGCCAGCTTGAAAGAACACAGGTCGGTAATAACGATTTGCTAAATCGCTATACTAAACTACAGGTCTGTCAAACTGCAAGACTGCTACCAAATAGAGTTCAATCTCTGACCGCAGAGCTAAACTTCAAAAATATAGATACTAGTAGACTGCTGCGACTAAATAAAAGACCACTCGATCTCCTCAAGTTTCAACACTCTCCCTCAAGCTGGAGCATATATGTCAACCATGCCCAGCTTGTTATAAACTTCCAAAAAAAGGGGTAACTAGTTTGGTGAAGAAATCAACAAGCTCTCTATCAGAGGTAACAAATGATGTGCATATTTTATTCTTCAATATCTCCTCCCTAATAAAGTGGCAATCAACTTCAATATGCTTTGTCCTCTCATGAAAGACTGGATTCCTCGTAATATATATGGTAACCTTATTGTCACAAAACATTAGTAGAGGATGATCATAAACCTCTCCCAAATCAAGCATAAGTGTTTGTAACCACTTCAATTCATAAGTAGTTAGAGTCATACTTCCATATTCTACTTTCGCACTTGACTTGGAAACTACAACCTGTTTCTTGCTCTTCCTGTTAGCCAGATTCCCTCCAATAAAGGTACAAAAACTAGACATAGACTTCTTACCTTTCTTATAATCTGCATAACTAGCATTAGAATAGACCTCAATTTTCAAATGTCCCCTTTTATGAAACAAAAGTCCTTTTACCAAAGCACCTTTCACTTACTCTAGAATATTTATAGCTAATTGTAGATGACATTCCCTAGGAGCTTGCATAAATTGGCTCAAACTTCCTACTACATAACAAACATCCAGTCTTGTGACTGCTAGATAAATGAGTTTTCCCACAAACCGTCTGTATCTGGGGACATTTTCAAGAAGAGGAGAATTCTCACTCCAGCCTTGTCATCTCCAACAATCAGTGGAGATCGAGCAGGTTTATCTCCAAGAAGACTTGTTTCTTTTAAGAGATTCAAGGCATACTTCTGCTATGAAAGAACTATGGAACTGGGATTCCAGGATATCTCAATCCCCAAAAAGAATTTAGGACACCCCATATCTTTGGTAATAAAATACTGAAGAAGTTTCTTTCTTGTCATGTCAACACCCTTTCTATCATCTCCTACAAAAAGAATATCATCCACATAAACCGCAAGAACAACAAGACCTACCGAGGTTTTGCGAATGAACAATGAGTGATTTGCAGCACTTTGAGCAAACCCACTAATAAAAATAACTTTGTTGAACTTTTCAAACCAGGCCCTCAGGCTTTGGATAAGACCATAGATAGCCTTCCATAGTTTACATACCTGAGACTCCTCCTGAGCAACATACTCAGGAGGTTTCTCCATATAGTCTGTCTACTATAAATTACCATAAATAAAGGCATTCTTCACATCCAACTGAGACATAACACAATCTCTGTTGATGACCATAGAAAAGAGAATACAGATAGTAGTAATCAGACCAAAAGGAGAGGACGTATCAAAGAAAACTACACCACATGTATGTGTAAACCCCTTGGAAATAAGCTGAGCCTTATAACAGTCAATAGTACCTTCAGGAAGAAACTTGATTATAAAGACCCAGCAAACACCAACCATATTAGCTTCAAGTGGGGTATGGACAAGTGTCCAAATGCCCCATTCTATGAGAGTTTTCATCTCCTCATCCATAGTGGCTTTCCAATAAGGAATAACGAGAGCTTCTTGATAGGTGGCCGAAATGACATTAACCGATAGAGTGAGAGCAAAAATTTTGCAAGAAGGAGACAACCGTTCATTCGAAGAATCAAAAATAAGTGGAGAAGAAGGAAGGACAAGCTCAAGAAGACGTGCCGAAATAATAGGAAAAGAAGAATCATCATATGGTGAAAGAATAGAGGTAGGAGAAAAGAACAGAGCATCCTCAAAGAAAGAAACATCCACAGATATATATTATTTCCAAAAAACAGGATCATAACACCTATAGCCTTTTTGTGTCGGGCAATAGCCCAGAAAGATGCACTTGGTAGAACGAGGAGAAAGTTTGTCATAACTAAAAGGAGAGTGGATAAACGTGGTGCATCCAAAGGCACAAGGAGGTAAAGGAAAAGTATTTGAATAAAGATGCTGAACAAAGAATGGGGTTTTGACATTGAGAACCAAAGACGGAACATAGTTGATGAGAAAATAGGAAAGAAGAACAACATGATCCCAATATGATCGAAGAACATGCATATGAGTGAGAAGGCTACAAGCCACATTAAGGAGATGTCGGTTCTTGCATTAAGTAATGCCATTCTGTTGAGAGGTGTAAGGACATCTAGTTTGATGTACAATGCCATGATGCATGCAAAATAATATAAACAGATGACTTAGATACAACTTAGCATTATCAGTGTGAAGTATCTTAATAAGGACATTAAATTGTGTACGAATCTCATTATAGTATGCAGTAAAAATTGAAAAAAGTTCACAACATTTTTGAAACAAATACAACCATGTACATCTTGAAAAGTCATCAATAAAAGTAACAAAATAGAAACTGCCCCTACCAATAGTTCAGATAGGAGCCGAACCCCAAATATCCGAATGAACAAGTTCAAAAGGACGAGAAGAACTATATCTGTGCTTTGCTGGAAAAGTAGAACGATGATGTTTACCAAATTGACAAGCATCACAATTAAGAGAAGAGTCCCCCCGAGGTAGATTAGGAAGAAGTTGATAAAGAATCCAAGGAGGAGGAAGCCCAAGGCGAAGATGCCACTGAAGAAGAGAAGATGAGGTAGAAAAGGACGAAACATTATTAAGGTAGAACAAGCTGCCACTTTCAGTCCTAGTAACAATCACCTCCTTGGAGTGAGGATTCTGAAAAGAACAAGTAGATGCAGTAAAAATAGCCACACAATTCAACTTTTTGCAAAGAGAAGTAACATAAAGAAGGCTACAAGAAAAAGTAGAGACATAAAGAGTGTCCTCAAGCTGAAGAGAAGGAGTGACATGCCTCGTGCCAGACCCAAAAATAGGAGATAGTGAACCATCAACAATAAGAACTTGAGGGAACCTATTATGTTTGTGTAGGCGAGAAAAACATGAGAATTCCCTGTCATATGACTAGTTGCACCAGAATCAATAAGCCACCTACCGGTAGTGGACAACTAAGCAGCACTAAAAGAGGTAGCAAGAGAAGAAGTAAAAAGAGTAGGGGAGTGGATAAAGGAGAAGAAGAAAAGAGAGTCGGAGTGTCCATAAAAAGCAAAAGGAAACCGCACGGGTTTAGAAAATAACCCACACGAACACATCAAAGGAACAAATCCACGCGAACAAAACTGGCTGAGCGAACAGAATAAGTCATAATGAAGAGCGACTAGTAAGGGAGGGTGGGGCGGGAAAGAGACCGTAAGCAGTTAGAAAAAGAAATTGCAAGCAAAGAGGAGAAAAGGACCGATTATCTTTGATACCATGTAAAAAGAGATAAATAAAAGACAAATTTTATTGCTCCAAAAAGATAAACAATACAAAGGTATGCCCCTTATTTATAGAAAATGGGGGAGATAAGTAATTACAATAAGCAATGTGGGACTAAATACAAGCCGCGCGGTCTATGTAATTTGACTTATGTGGCTTGAATTTGTCAAACTGCAAGACTATACAAAGGAGTAAACACATCCTAGGAAGCCGCCGATCTTTGACTGAGGAAAGTCCCAAGACCGCTACTACGGGTTGAATCCATATTGTAGTTGTGGATAACCTCTATACTGCTGCTCCGGATAACCACCAGATTGCTGCAGTGGATAACCACCAGACCGCTGCTAGGGGAAGAGCCTGACCACAGCCGTGGGTAGCCACCATACCGAAGCTGCATGTTACAAACAATTCACAGCTACGGGTTACTCATCGGACTATAATACAAGTAGAAAGAACCTCCATACAAGCTTAGCAGAACACAGGACAACAACAACGGTTTTCCAAACCGCTATACTAAACCACAAGTCTGTCAAACCACAAGACTGCTACCAAATATACCACAATATCTGACTACTAAGCCAAACTGCCAGAACACAGATACTACTAGACTGATGCGACTAGATATAAAGACCGCCCAGTCTCCTCAAGTTTCAACACATAGATTACATTCTCTTTTGACCCAACTTATTCTCTGAATTCTCTCTCAAAATTTTATTGTAGTCACCGAGAAGAAGAAGATGAGAAACTACTATATGCTTTGTTTTATATTTTCTCGTGTGTTCTCTCTTTGTGTGTATTATCCCCTCCGAATTCTAAGTATATCAAAACCCTTGGGTGAATTAAAATTCCTCAATTCATAGACAATATGTTAAAAAGGAATAGAATTATATTTTTCAAATTCTGTTTTAATAAATATCAAAAAATTCTTCAAAATTGATCTATAAAATTCTTCTGTAAATTTCCTTTATGCTCTCTTCTAACGTCTCAAAATATTTGAAATAATACCATATCACTTTCTTTGAAACAATCTTACAGAAATCCTCTATTATTTCTTTTCCGAGTTCCTCTCGACGCAATGTCGACTTTAAGTAGATGGTATGTCGAGTTTTGCCTTTAAAATGGAATCAAGTCAACTTGACTCTATAATTCAACATTGCTTCAATATAATATCAACGCATGCATCTTCTTCAGCTTTAGAGTAGCGCCGGCTTAACTTTTGTTGTTGCTATGAATTCTATTTTAAGTGAGGTCGACATCCAGCCGGCATTGCGTCGAATTCTTGTCGAAGCATGTTGGCTTCTCTTGAATTCCCTCTCAATTTCAGTGTGTCTACTACATGCCCTTGACTTAACTTACTTCCTAGGATATTTATGTCCATATTACCCTCACTATACAATATGAGTAAACAACCTTGTATGTAAAATCACTTAAAAATAATTTGTTAAATTAAATAAAAAGGGATTTTCCCAACAATCTCCCCTATTTAGCTTAACAAATTTACAAAAATTTTATAGGGGTGTGCATGAAAAACCGAAAACCGCCCAAACCGTCCCGAACCATCCAAACTGAACCGATTTTACACCAAACCGAACGACTCAGTTCAATTTTGGTTCTCCTCTCTGAAAAATCGATCTGCATCGACTAATAATACCTGTAAAAATATTACCAAAAATAATCTTTTAACTATTTTTATTAACTAAATAATGTACAAAAATTATATCAACTTAATAATTTTTATATCATTTGAGCCAAAATAAATTTTTGTAATGCATATTTATGCATCAAGAACAATTAAACATTTTGTTTAACTTATTTTATTTATATCTTTTTATATTTATAACTCGATTTCGCAGTAAAAATATTAAATCATAAATTTTTATATAATATGAGTTATTAGTTGTAATATATAATATGTAAATAAAGTTTGATAATATTTATTTTTAATTATCATATCTTTTTTTTTTAAATTTTGAGATATTTAAGTACATAATTATTTTAAATAGTATAACTGAAAAACCAAAAACCGAACCGAGTAAACCGACCAAAAAACCGAACCGAACTGATAAACAACGGTTCGGTTTCGGTTTGGGTCCAAACCGACCCAAACCGAACCGCTTGCATCCCTAAAATTTTAACATGATTTTAAATAAAATAAGAAAGATAAAGAATGTTTTACAAAATTGATAAATAAAGAAAAACAAAAGACATAAGCATAAATAGACAACTGAAAGCTTTAACCTGAATAAGATTAATGAAATAATAATGAGCAATTCCACCCAACTTTTAAATCTTTAACACGAACTATTTTTACTATGGAATTTTAAAGAAAATAAATAAGTCTGATAACTGTAGAGGTTGCTTAGTAGATTGTTCCTGATTATTTTAGAGTAATGAAACAGATCTTTGAATTCCCAGTAATCTGGACTTTTATGAAGAAAATCTATAATTGAAATAAACATCTCCCAATCCCTAAGAGCATTTGGATATACTTAATTCAGCTTTTGTTTCTTCCTTTGAGTTCAACAACATTGTTACTAATTTCTTTTAGGTAATCTTTAGATCCAATCACAGCTTTGCCCATTATAAATTTTTCTACAACATCAAGCCTATATTTGATTTGTTCTTTTGTCAACTAGATCTTTTGACAGAGGTATTGAAGGAATACTACAGCTTCTTCTATTCATATTGATTACATCTTAACCATGAATAGGGATTATATTTGGAGGAAAAGTACTGGAGTGTTGCACCTTCCTGTGCATCTTTTGATTACATCTTCATCCTACTGAGTGATATTTATGACATGCAACTTCCTCTTTCTAGATTGCAGCTTCTTTTTTGATTGCAAATAGTTTCCCTTTTTGGAATACTTGACGATTAAAGTTCTTTTAGAAAACACTAGAGTCTGCTCTTCCAATTCATCATGAAACTTGAATCCCCCTTGAGGTAAAGCAAAACTTGCCTCCCCCTAATAATGTGCATCCATCTATTCAGTACAAACAATAGTCATTTATTTGGCCTCCCCTAGCTTGATGCAAACTTTAAATTAACTTCTGATGCATTCTAATTTTCAACAATCTTGAAGGGATCATGTTCTTACAAAGAGGATATGACATCATTTAACTTTTCTGCTTCCTCCTAGATCTCCGACATCTTGACCTCACATGTAAGGTAGGTTAAGAATGATCTTGTGATAGAGGAGGAAGGCATGTTTGTTTGTAGAAACTGAATAGAAGTAGTAACTAGATCCAACTGAGAATGTATATGATTAACTATAGTCTATATCTGAGAAGCATGCTCATGTAGCAGAGTGAATATTGTGCAAGATACTATATAGACTACTCGGGATATGATAGAAGATAAATTGGAGGAAGGTGTGACTAGTTGAATAGGTGCACTATTCATAGTAGGGCATGAATGAAGTGGTGTGATGTAACACCTCGAAATATAGAGTTGAAACGGGCGGTGTTTGTACCAAGTCTGAATCTTGGTAGGGTGAACACGGCCTGTGACATGGGTGTGTCACACGGGCGTGTAATGCTCGCATTGTCCAGTGAAGGACACGGCCTGGGACACAGGCGTGTCCCAGGGCGTGTCGGTGCACACGGCATGGGACATGCGCATGTCACCTAGCCGTGTACTTCTCTGGAATTTTCTGAGTTTTGTATCGACTGTCGAACACGGCCGTGTACTTGTTGACACGGGCATGTCAAATCTGACACGGGCGTGTCATCAACCCATGTCCACCAATCGACGTGGCGGTTGGCATGGCGGTTATCCGTGACACGGCCCCTAGACACAGGCGTGTCGAGGACCCGACACGGGCGTGTCAGGTTGGGACACGAGCATGTCCCAACTCGTTTCCTTTTCTGTGCTCAATTTGGGTGGCTGGATCGAGGCACACAGCCTGGAACACGGCCGTGTGCAAAGCTTTGTTCGGCCTAGGATGAAATTTTTTAGGCTAATCTGAGCCGTTCGTTTTCTTTAAATAAGATCCAACGGCCCAGATGAGTTCCTACTTGTGTTTAATCTGGGATTAGAGGTTTTATTCCTCATTTTCACCTTTAACTCCCTCTTTTAGAGAAGTTAGAGAGAGAAGAGATCAAAGGAGAAGGAAGGGAGGAATCTGGCCGCCGTCGGAGCATCCGAGCACCAATTTGAGAACCGAGACCAAATCTGTGGAGAGAATTCCTTTGCGAAGCTTTCAATCGGACTAGTTTTCATGGCGCCGAAGCGGACTTCATGGGTAACGATTCTCAACTTGGACATGTAAAGTCCTCTTCCTTTCTGCATGGGAAACCCGCTCCCGTGAGTGTGCGGTGAGTGCGCGGTGTTCCTTGGGGTAGATATGTGAAGTCCCCCTTGTTTAGAGTCTGAAATCGAAGTACGGGCATAGGCATTGTTTATGAAGCCTACCCGGACGTGTTTGTCTGGATCGGTGATGTGCATTGCATGAATAGCCGGAGAAGACTCCATGCGTTGTTTTCGGGTTTCTATGCGGTAGATTGCAGCAGGGATCCATGGAGATTAACTCCAAGGCGCACCCGGAAAACTGGGCGGAAATGTAATACTGCTAACTTAGCAGCTGGGGAGTCAGCCTTGAACATAACGGGGTTAAGTGTTGTTTGGAAATGATTTAGGATCTGGGTGAAGCTTGGCCCACGCATACTTCTTAAAGTTACTAGGCGACGTGAGCAACGGGCTGGTGGATACAGACCTGGGCTATGTGGTTCGATGCTAGAGGCCCTAAACTGGAACTTGCCATTGGCATAGTTGGGAGCCTTGGACTACGATCGTAAATACTCAAAGTGCTCACATTTTTTGCCATCCAAAGGATGGTGGTGAATCTACGGAATTGACCGGATTCACCGTGAATGTGCCCTGAGTGCACGGGGTGTTTGGCCGAGCGAGCCTACACCTGTGGAGAAAGTCTTTATATGCACTTTATTATTTAGCTGGGCTAACGATATGCGGGGAAGGAGCACCGTCGTCCCGATTAAGGGGCGGGGTCGTTATAATTTGGTCAGCTTTTGCTGACCGTTGCTCTGTTTGCCACCATGCGGTGGAATAATTGCTTGCAGGTGCTGTAGAACCAAGCGCCAAGTAGCGGGTTGAAGTCTAAGCTGCTGTGTAGGCCCTCGAAGGCCGTAGTGAACTACTATCTTTACTTTCTATCATGTATGGCCGGCCTGCGAGCCGATGTTTGTAAAACATTACTTTGTTAAGAGAAACTTTGTAAGGCCATAAGGCCATGTACTCTTCTATGGATTTGGTATATTTAGTTCTGATTTTGTTTAGTGGACATTCATGCCATGCTTGTGCAAATTTTGGGTTCTATTAACTGCTTAAAAAGCTTCTGCTAGAATGCTCTGTGTTAGGACGAGTAGTTGAATATTTGGTATTATTCTGTAACCCCTCTGACTGTCCGTGGTATATGGCGTCGGGTTCCAGCTGGACCTTTTGTTATATGTCATACGACAGATGGGGGTGTTACAATTTGGTATCAGACTAGGGTGCCGGTCGTCTGTAATCGAATTCGTGGGCAAATTCTTTTAAGGGGTGGTGAGCACATGTATGTGCGTCATCGTTATAACATAAAAGAACCCATGAATGTCCACTTAGGAATGAAAAATGCATTTGTTTTGGGAACCTAAGTGTTCCAATGATTGCTTTTAGCAATTTGTGTGTCGCCTAATCAAGGGTGTATGCTATTATAGGTGTCTAGAAGCGGTGTGGGGAAATCGGAGCGTCCGAAATCAGCGGAAAGTAGTGCGCCAAGAGACGTGCCTATAATACCTCCTTTAGCTGAAACCATCAGATTGGTGGCTGAAGCAGTTTTTGCCATGATAAATGCCCAGCAAGTGCAGCACGCACCACCAGTTAATGAGCAAGAACCGATTAGAGTGGCAGTGCCGGGAGTAGTAGAGCGCGGGGCAGTTGATCTGGTAGCACCAAGAAGAGCCATGGAGAAACAACTCAAGCACATGATGAGCTTTAATCCTCTGATATTCGACGGGTTGGGAACGCCAACTCAAGCTGAGGATTGGCTCTCTACGATGAAGAGGGTCATGACCGCCAAAAAAACTACAGAGTGGCAGAAGACCACAATAGCGACCTTCCTATTGGCCGGTGAGGCAAGGATGTGGTGGGACGAGTTGGAGGTTCATCTCTTAGTGGGAAGACAACTTGTTGATGTACCGATGGAGGAATTCTCAAGGTTGTTCTTGGCCAGATACCTACCTTCTGCCCAGAAGCTTGAGATGGAGAATAAGTACCTTGGTTTGACTCAGGGAGCGAGTAGCGTGGATGAGTATCTCCACGAGTTTACTCGGTTAGGTCGTTATGCTGGTGTTATGTTTACTGAAGAAGTGAGGAAGACCAACTGATTTTATGAGGGTCTATGGAGCGACCCACAGCAACTCCTTGCTGGGCCTAAGGCGCAGGGCTTCCTAGCCTTGGTAAATGCGGCTCGGTCTTTGGAAAGAGTTTCAAGGAAAGTGCAAAAGAAGAAGGACCCAGTGGAGAAGAAGTCAGAGTTTTAAGTGCCAAGTTCAAAGTCAGGTTTCCGCAGATGGAACAAGAAACAGAAGACTTCAAGCTCAGCGCCTTCATCTGGTACGATGGGGGCAAACCCAAGTCGAGTCCCAGGAGCCTGTTACAATTGAGGAAAGGTTGGAAATTTTGCAAAAGATTGTTGGAGCGGACGTGCAAAGTCCTAAATGAGGCAAGGGGCAACATATGAGGAAAAGGGGAAGGCGGCAGAGTCAACCACATCCCATCATACTCCAGCCCAGCCTATAGTGTACAACCTTGGCCTGCAAGAGGCCATCAAACAAGCTGACGTGGTGACAGGCTTTGTATTGATTTTCGATCGTCCGGTGAGAGCCCTGTTTGATACGGGAGCATCGCAATCCTTCTTGTATTAAAGATTTGTATCGCTCATCAGAGTCCCTTCTTCGATGGCAAAGTACAAGCTGGATGTGTTGTTGCCCAATGGGTGCTCAATGCCCGCGGATAGAATCTGCGTGGTAAAGTTGTAGATTGGGGATCAGGAGTTCGATTTGAAAGCATCGGTACTGCCGTTAGTAGAGTTCGACGTAATCTTTGGTATGGACTGGCTTTCAAAGCAGCGAGCCTGCATTGACTGTAACCGAAAAGAGGTTATTTTGGGACTGGATACTGAGCGGGAGACTACGTTTGCAGGCATGAAAGGGAGCAAGATTATGATGTCGGCTCTTCAGGTTATTAAGGTAGTTCGGTTTGGTGCTGAGCTATTTGTCATTTCAGTACAGGCTTTAATGCCTAATCCTAGTCTAGAAAGTATTGCAGTGGTGTCCGAGTATCCTGATGTTTTTCCAGACGATCTCTTGGGAGCCCCTCCACAACGGGAGATTGATTTTACAATTGATCTGGTGCCGGGTGCCAAACCGGTGTCACGCTCTCCGTATCGGATAGCGCCTAAGGAGATGGCAGAGTTGAAGGTACAACTGCAAGAGTTGTTAGAGCAAGGGTATGTGCGTCCAAATTCGTCGCCTTGGAGAGAACCGGTCCTTTTCGTTATGAAGAAAGATGGGAGTTTGCGACTTTTTATTGATTATCTGGAGTTGAACAAACTTACGGTAAAGAATAAGTATCCGATCACAAGGATTGACGATCTTTTTGATCAGTTAGTATGGTTAACAGTATATTCGAAGCTATACCTGAAATCCGGATACTACCAGTTAAGGATAAAGGAATGTGATATCCCTAAGACGGCTTTCAGCACGCGGTTTGGACATTATGAGTTTACGGTCATGCCGTTTGGGCTGAGCAATGCACCATTCGTGTTTATGGATCTAATGAACAGGACGTTCAGAGAATACCTGGACCAATTCGTGATAGTGTGTATGGACGACATCTTGGTGTACTCGCGGTCTGAGGATGATCACTACAAGCATCTGCATATGGTGTTGGAGATGTTGAGGAAGAATCAGTTGTATGCTAAGTTCTCCAAGTGTGAGTTTTGGTTGTCCTCAATAACGTTTCTTGGGAATATTGTTAGTGGTAACGGAATTGCGGTGGATCCGGCAAAGATAGCGGCAATTCAGGAGTGACCTGAGTTGTCTACTGTGGCGGAAGACCGGAGCTTTTTGGGGTGTGCCGGCTACTACAGGCGCTTTTTGGAGAATTTCTCACGGATCGCGCTACCACTTACGACGTTGACAACGAAGGATCAGAAGTTTGTATAGACGATGGAGTGCGTGCAGTCTTTTGAAGAGTTGAAGAGGCAGTTGATCTCGACACCTATCTTGTGTTCGCCGAGTGGATCCGAAGGATTCGAAATTTATAGTGATGCTTCAGGCAGTGGTTTGGGTTGTGCTCTGCTACAGCATGGGAGAGTAATAGCCTACAGATCATGACAGTTGAAGGTCCATGAGAGAAATTATCCAGTCCATGATTTGGACCTAGCGGCCGTGATTTTTGCTCTAAAGTTGTGGAGGCAATTTGAGATCTCTTGCGTCGACCAGCAATCTCGTGCTAAAGAAATGTTGTGTTGGACGGAGGTGTAATATGACCTAGCTGATAAGATTCGGCGGGCTTTGGTTCAAGACAGCACTATGAAGCCGGCATTGGATGAATCGTTGGTCGGGTCAAATTCCCAGTTTGCAGTTGTGGATGGACTGCTAAGGAAGGACGGTGGCCTATGCATTCCTAGTGTAGATAGCCTTCGGGAGGAATACATGTATGAGGCTAATCACACCAAGTACTCAATCCACCCGGGGAGAATGAAGATGTAAAGGGACATGAAGAAGTTGTTCTGGTGTCAAGTACTTAAGAAGGATGTAGCGTTGTATGTGGAAAAGTGCCAAACATATGCCTTAGTGAAGGCAGAGTGCAAGAAGCCCGGAGGTTTCTTAAAGTCCTTGCCAATCCCGGAATGGAAGTTCGATGACATATCCATGGTTTTTGTGCATGGTTTGCCAAAGTCCCAGAAGGGAAATGATGCCATTTGGGTGGTCGTTGATAGACTGACAAAAGTATTGCATTTCATTCCGAATAAGAAGGAAGATCCGGTGGAAAAGTTAGCCAAGCTCTATGTGGATAATATTGTACGGTTGCATGGTGTGCCCCGCAGTATTGTTAGTGACCGAGATGGGCGCTTCACATCCAATGACTGGAGGCTGGTGCATAGGTTGTTGGGAACAAAGCTGAGTTTCAGCACCACCTTCCACCCGCAAATGAATGGTCAGACCGAGAGGGTCAATAGGACGATGGAGGACATGCTCCGCATGAGTGTCCTAGATTCCGAAAAACACTAGGAGGATCACCTATACATGGTAGAGTTTGTGTAAAATAATAGTTTTCAAGCAAGTATTGGAATGGCGCCTTTTGAGGCCCTTTATGGGAGAAGGTGCCGCACACCGTTGTCTTGGTTGGAGGCAGGTGAGTCAAAGTTATTCAAACGTCAGGCAGTGGAAGAAGCCACTTCAATGGTACGTACGATTCAGGAACGGTTAAGAATCGCTCAGGACATGCAGGAAAATTACTATAATGCCAAGCATAGAAACGTGGAGTTCAATGTTGGTGATTGGGTGTATCTAAAAATCAAGCCATTCAAGGGTGTCTTGCGGATTCGATGCCTGAAGAAGCTGAGTCCGAGATACCTTGGGCCGTTTAAGATCCTGGAGCGGATAGGGGAAGCAGCGTATCGGTTGAAGCTGTCAGTTGAGTTGAGTGGGCTACATGATGTGTTCCGCGTATCGGTGTTGTGGAAGGTGGTTCAAGAGACTTCATAAGTAAGTAACCATGACCTATAGGAATGCCCATACAAACCTATAGACCAAGGGGTAGTTTTGCAAGGCCTATTGTATAAACTATCTCATACTATTTTAAACAATAGGTGTCAGGGGTTATATGCAATGATGATGCTATGACAAGTAAGTATGTTATGATGTGAGCATGCAAGTGAACCAAACACTCGACTCTATATAACACCCCAAAAAGACTCAAAAGTTGATTTGAGGTTCAGGTGGCTTAACACGGCCTGGGACACGGGCGTGTCCCAGGGCGTGTCGGGGTACACGGCCTGGGATACGGGCGTGTCCCAGGGCGTGTTCAAGATAGTTGACGATCGGAGGTCGACGATAGTCGAGCCTGGGACACGGCCTTCGACACGGGCGTGTCCCAGGGCGTGTCATTCAATAAAATGCCGTATCGAGTCAGAATTGTACACGGCCCGGAACCAAGGCTAAAACACGGCCGTGTCAGTTTTGACACGGGCGTGTCAATGGGCGTGTGCCTACCCGTGTACTACTCTGACTGGATCTAACGCTCGATGAGTACCGTGTAACAGGTGTGACACGGGCGTGTCAAGTGACCGACACGGGCGTGTCAGGTTCGACACGGGCGTGTCGATGCCCGTGTTCTGGTAATTTTTAGGCGGTGCGGGCGCCGCGTGTGCCGCTTAAGGGTACACGGCCTGTGACACGGGCGTGTCACAGGCCGTGTCGGCCAAAAAGTTCAATATTTTGGGGCAGATCGTGGCCATTCATTTTCCTTAAAGAGGATCCTGTGGCTGGGGATCATTCCTGGGCTGATAAGGCCGGGAAAGAAGGAGGAAAGGCTCATTTCTTAAGTTCTATTCTCTTTCTAAATTTTAAGAGAGAGGTGAGAGCAAGGTGAGGAAGAAGAAGTGGAGTCCGGCTGCCGGTGGAGCTACGGTGGTCCAAATCGCGAGCCGAGTTCGGATCTGCAAAGGCAATGCTGCTGCGAAGGCTTTCATCCGTCTCAAATTTCTCTCCATGGCTCCGAAGCGAACTCCTAGGGTAACGATTTCCTGCTTGGACATGTGAAGTCCTTAATTCCTGCATTGCATAGGGAAAACCCTTCCCCGCGAGTGTGCGGTGGGTTGTGGCGTCCCTTGGGGTAGATATGTGAAGTCCCCCTTGTTAGAGTCCGGAATTGGAGTACGGATCTAGGCATGCTGTGTGAAACCCATCTGGATATGATCTGGATTGGTGATGCTTGTTTGCATATCGGAGAAGACTCCGTGATTTCTTGCTTGTAGGCATGATGGATAAAGTACTGGAGGAAGTCCAGGAAATTAAGAGAGTCTGACTCTCCTATAGCCGTGAGTTGCTACTTTATGTGAGGTTGAGCCGTTGAGCCGTGGGGCTGCAACTGGGCAATACCTTGGTGGTGGAACGGGCAAGGTGAAGTTGTACCCGCGTCAGTCCAGGCATGAGTCTGACGATGTGAGCAACGGGAAAGGTGGATCTGTACCCGCATTATGGTTGTCTAACCTTGGGTGCTTAAGACCCTGTTAGGATCACATAGCGAGAGTCGACGGCCGGTGAGCCGATCAGACTAGAATGCTCATATGGAACCGTTATGTCTGGGACCTCTGAACGGTAGTGTGGCCGTGGAAATACGGAACACCGATAATGTTCCCTGAGTGCACGGAGCGTCGGGCCGTCGTGCCGACGTTTGTGATATGTGACTGTGCGGGCGTGCACGTCTTGCTTAAATTGCTATATATATTGGAAGATTGCAATGCAGGGATGGAATTCTGCTGCCCCGTGCCAGGGGCAGGGTCGTTATAATTGGCCAGCTGAATGCTGACCGTTGCCCTGTTTGCCACCGCTTGGTGGATTGGTTATTACAGGTACTGGAGGTGCTGGTCCGAGCGGGACTTAGCGGGCTGAAGCCCAAAGCTGCGCTGCTGCCCTCGAAGGCATTATTTTGTTTCTTTTGTTCATGTGTGGCCGGCCTGCGTGCCGATGTCTGTAATCCACACTCTTGTTAAGAGAAACTGTTGTAAGGCCGTAAGGCCAAACTCTTGTGATGTTTATATATATTCCTAAGTTTGAGTGGACAATATTTATTATCTTGAGTTCATTTATTCAACCGTGAAGCTTCCGCTAGAATGCTCTGTGTTAGGATGCGTGGTTTTGATATTATTTCGTAGCGTCTCCACCTGTTTGTGGAATATGGTGTGGGGCCCCGGCCGGACCCTCTATTATATTCTTCTTGACGGGTAGAGATGTTACAATTTGGTATCAGCTTGTTGGTCGATCTCTTCCGAATTCGCGGACGAATTCTTTTGAGAGGTGGCGTGCACGTGTCAGTGCCGTCGTTATAACACTTAATTTGAACTCAAGATTGTCCACTTAGGAATTCAAATACACTTGTTTGTTGAACTTGTGTATTCTTTTGTATGGTTGCCAGTTTCATTGGTCGTTAACCTGTGTATTTTACACATATAGGTGACCAGAAGTGTTGCGGGTCAATCCGAACCACACCGTTCTATTGAGAGTGTGGCACCAGCCGAGGTGCCCACAACTCCTCCATCCGCTGAAACAGTCCGTCTCATCACGGAAACGGTACTTGCGGTGATGAATGCTCAGCAAGCGGGGTAGGCACGTCCTGCAGTGGTGCCAGCGCAAGCTGGGGTACGGCAAGAACCGGTAGAAGCCGAAGTTGATCCGCGGGTAGCAGATCAACAATGGAAGCAATTCTTGAGCTTCAACCCTCCGAAGTTTCATGGGGCGGGTACACCGGCCTAAGCAGAGGATTGGCTTGCAAGAATAAAGAGGATTATGAGGGCTATCAGGGTTGAGGAGGAACGGAAAGTTATATTAGCCACTTTCCTACTGGAAGGAGAGGCGCGATTGTGGTGGGATGAGATTGAAATGCATCACTTGGCTGGTAGGCAATTGGCAGAGATTACAATGGACGAATTTTCTCGATTGTTCTTAGCACAACATCTGCCGGTGCAGCAAAGGATATCGATGGAAATGGAATTTCAACGGTTAGCGCAGGGAGATCGAAGTGTGGATGACTACCTGCATGAGTTCACCCGTTTGGGAAGATATGCGGGCACGATCTTCGCCGAAGAAGAGCGTAAGACTAGTCGATTTTATGCGGGACTGCGAGATGAACTGCGGTATTTGCTCTTGAGTTCTGTGAGTCAGGGATTTCAAGCCTTAGTCTGTACGGCTCGTTCTTTGGAGCTGGACATGAAACGGGGGCAAGCAAAGGGAAACTTGGCGGTTGTGAAGCCGGAGTTTAAGCCGCCGCGTCCGAACAAGTTTGGCTACCGAAAGAGGTGGAATAGGAAGTCTAAGTCTTCTGGACAAGCTCCTTCTGCGACTGTGACGGACACATCTGGGTATGGATCTCGTGCTTGTTTTACGTGCGGGAAGGTTGGACACTTCGCACGTGAATGCCGATTTGGTCCTCCAAAGGGTGATAAGAAGACGGGAGCATCTTATGCGGAGAAGGGGAAGGCTGTGGTGGAGTCTTCTGCCTCGCACGCGCAGCCCAGGGTCTTCAACCTTGGATAACAGGAGGCCATTAAGCAGACGGATGTCGTCACAGGTGCGCGTAGATTTTAATGTTCTTGTTTTGTTGTGCTGTGCTTGTTTTAATTGTAATGTTATAGGGTTCGTCCTTATAAGAGAGTATCCGGCGCGAGCACTGTTCGACACAGGTGCTTCACATTCGTTTCTATCTTAGGACTTTGTCGTTCGTATCGGGGTGCCTATCCGGACCACGACAGACAGTGTAAAGGTGTTGTTGCCTAACGGATGTTTGATATGCGCGGATAGATCTTGCGGTCTTGAGGTCAAGATAGGAAGTCGGGAGTTCAAGGTGGAAACACTAGTATTGCCGATCAAAGAGTTTGATATAATCTTTGGTATGGATTGGCTTTCAGAGCAGCGTGCCTGTATAGATTGCACTTCAAAAGAGGTCACACTTGGGCAAAATACCGAACAAGAGACCAAGTTCATTGGTATGCAAGGGATGAGTGGGATGTTGTTATCCGCTCTCCAAGTTGTTAAGGCAGTTCGGAAGGGTGCGGAGTTGTTCTTCACACTCATAGAGGCGGTGGCGCCGAAGGCCAGTGTGAGTGAAGTGCCGATTGTGTCGGAATATGCGATTGTGTTTCCAAAGGACCTTCCGGGGTTACCTCCCCAAAGGGAAATCGACTTCGCTATCGAGCTGGTGCCGGGTGCGAAACCTGTGGCCCGTTCGCCGTATCGGGTAGCGCCAAAAGAAATGGCCAAACTGAAAGTTCAGTTGCAAGAATTGTTGGAGCAGGGTTATATACGCCCAAGTATGTCACCTTGGAGCGCACCTGTTCTTTTTGTGAAAAAGAAAGACGGTGGTTTGCGACTATGTATTGATTATCGTGAACTGAACAAGCTGACGGAGGAAAACAAGTATCCAATTCCACGGATCGATGACTTGTTCGATCAGCTAGCGGGCTCAACCGTCTATTCGAAGTTGGATTTGAAGTCCTGGTATTACCAGTTGCGGATTAGGGAAGGTGACATTCCCAAGACAGCGTTTGGCACACGTTATGGTCATTATGAGTTCACAGTGATGCCGTTCGGCTTATGTAATGCGCCTTCGGTATTCATGGATCTCATGCATCGAACGTTCCGCGAATACCTGGATCTGTTTGTGATTGTGTTTATTGATGATATTCTGGTATATTCACAATCGGAGGAAGATCATGCAAACCATTTACGATTAGTATTGCATACCTTGCGAAGGAATAAGCTGTATGCCAAGTTCTCAAAGTGTGAGTTCTAGCTCTCGTCGGTGGCTTTTCTAGGCCACGTGGTAAGTGGAGAGGGCATAGCGGTGGATCCGGGAAAGATAAGTGCCATTCGTGATTGGCCAGTGTTGTCTTCGGTGGCCGAAGTCAGGAGTTTCCTTGGACTGACGGGCTACTATAGAAGGTTCGTGGAGAACTTCTCCCGGATTGCTTTGCCTCTGACTACGTTGACGAGAAAGGATCAGAAGTTTGTTTGGACGCCGGAGTGCGCACGAGCTTTTGATGAGCTGAAGAATCGTTTGATGGCACCCGTGTTGACGTCGCCATGTGGTATAGATGGATTTGAAATATACAGCGATGCGTCAGGAAGCGGCTTAGGCTGCGTTCTCCTGCAGTTTGGCAAGGTGATCGCTTATGGCTCACGTCAATTGAAAGTGCATGAGCGTAATTACCCCGTCCATGATTTGGAGTTGGCGGCGGTGATCTTTTCTCTAAAGTTGTGGCGGCATTATCTGTATGGAGTGAAAGTGGATATTTATAGAGATCATAAAAGCTTAAAGTATTTGCTTGATCAAAAAGAATTGAATATGTGACAAAGGAGGTGGATGGAATTCCTTGGGGATTTTACCTTCGACATTCACTATGTTCCCGGAAAGGGAAATGTGGTCGCTGATGCCTTGAGTCGTCGGGCTCCGGTGCAGGCAAATTGGTTGCGGATGCATGATGAGCGGTTAATCCAGGAGTTGGAAGCTTTGGAGATATCTTGTGTGGAAAGAGATTCTTCAACTGTTGCATGCGTGAGCTGGTTGGAGGTTCAATGTGACCTTGCTGACAGGGTTCGGCGGGCAACGGAGTTGGATGAAAGTTTCCAACGCTATGCAAAGGAGGGGTCTGGTGATCAATTCTCCTGGGATGATGGGTTGTTACGGAAGGATGGCCGATTGTGCGTCCCTAGTGCGGGTAAATTGCGAGAAGGGCTGCTATATGAAGCGCACTTTACAAAGTATTCAATTCACCCTGGGAGCACAAAAATGTACAAGGACATGAAGAAACTGTTCTGGTGGCCTGGTTTAAAGAAGGACATAGCCGCGTATGTGGCTAAATGTCGCACTTGTGCTTTGGTAAAGGCAGAATGTCAACGGCCGAGTGGTTTCCTGAAGTCGTTGCCGGTTCCGCAATGGAAGTTTGAGGATATTTCTATGGATTTCGTGCACGGATTGCCGAGATCTCAGCGTGGCCATGACTCAATCTGGGTGATTGTAGACCGGTTGACAAAAGTCGCTCACTTTATACCGAACAAGCGGGACGATTCAGTGGAAACGTTGGCAAAGCTTTATGTGGAGCAGATTGTTCGATTGCACGGTGTTCCCCGGAGCATCATAAGTGACCGAGATGGGCGCTTTACCTCGAAAGATTGGAGATTAATTCATCAGATGTTGGGCACGAAGTTAGCATTCAGTACGGCTTTTCACCCGCAAACGGATGGCCAAACTGAACGAACCAACAGAACGATGGAGGATATGCTCTGTATGTGCGCCCTAGACTTCGGTAAGAATTGGGAAGAACATCTTGTTATGGTGGAGTTTGCCTATAATAATAGCCATCAAGCGAGTATAGGCATGGCCCCGTTTGAAGCGTTGTATGGTCGGAAGTGTCGTACACCGCTAGCTTGGGCAGAAACTAGCGAGACTAAACTTTTAGTCAAAAAGGAAGTCGAGGATGCTACCTCAACAATACGCTCTATTCGAGAGAGGCTCCTAATAGCCCAGGATCGGCAAGCTAAATATTACAATGCTAAGCACCGGAACGTGGAGTTCGCGGTGGGTGACTGGGTCTATTTAAATATTAAGCCCTTCAAAGGCGTATCTCGGATTCGGCGGTTGAAAAAGCTAAGTCCGCGATACCTTGGTCCGTTTGAAGTGGTGGAGCGAGTTTGGGAAGCCGCCTATCGGCTAGCTCTTTCATCGGAATTGAGTGGATTGCATGATGTGTTTCACATCTCGATGCTACGCAAAGCAGTCAAGGATCCAGCTCAAGTAATTGTCAATGATCGAGTGCCGGTTGAGTATGGGCTAACAACAAAGGTGAAGCCTATACGGATTGAGGATCGAGCCGAGAAACAGTTGCGGAACAAAGTGATCGGGATGGTCAAAGTCCGGTGGGACAATTGTGGCCGAGAAGAGCTAACATGGGAGCGTGAGCAGACCATGCAAGCCGAGTTTCCCGAATTATTTTCGTAATTTGTTTACTCGTTATATATGTAATAGAAACCTCTAAATGTTTTGTTAATTTCTCCCTACTGACTTCAAATTTCGGGACGAAATTTTATTAAGGGGGGAGGATTGTAACACCCCAAAAAGACTCAAAAGTTGATTTGAGGTTCAGGTGGCTTAACACGGCCTGGGATACGGGCGTGTCCCAGGGCGTGTCGGGGTACACGGCCTGGGACACGGGCGTGTCCCAGGGCGTGTTCAAGATAGTCGACGATCGGAGGTCGACGATAGTCGAGCCTGGGACATGGCCTTCGACATGGGCGTGTCCCATGGCGTGTCATTCAATAAAATGCCGTATCGAGTCAGAATTGTACACGGCCCGGAACCAAGGCTTGAACACGGCCGTGTCAGTTTTGACACGGGCGTATCAATGGGCGTGTGCCTACCCGTGTACTACTCTGACTAGATCTAACGCTCGATGAGTACCGTGTAATAGGTGTGACATGGGCGTGTCAAGTGACCGACACGGGCGTGTCAGGTTCGACACGGGCGTGTCGATGCCCGTGTTCTGGTAATTTTTAGGCGGTGCGAGCGCCGCATGTGCCGCTTAAGGGTACACGGCCTGTGACACGGGCGTGTCACAGGCCGTGTCGGCCAAAAAGTTCAATATTTTGGGGCAAATCGTGGCCATTCATTTTCCTTAAAGAGGATCCTGTGGCTGGGGATCATTCCTGGGCTGATAAGGCTGGGAAAGAAGGAGGAAAGGCTCATTTCTTAAGTTCTATTCTCTTTCTAAATTTTAAGAGAGAGGTGAGAGCAAGGTGAGGAAGAAGAAGTGGAGTCCGGCTGCCGGTGGAGCTACGGTGGTCCAAATCGCGAGCCGAGTTCGGATCTGCGTAGGCAACGCTGCTGCGAAGGCTTTCATCCATCTCAAATTTCTCTCCATGGCTCCGAAGCGAACTCCTATGGTAACGATTTCCTGCTTGGACATGTGAAGTCCTTAATTCCTGCATTGCATAGGGAAAACCCTTCCCCGCGAGTGTGCGGTGGGTTGTGGCGTCCCTTGGGGTAGATATGTGAATTCCCCCTTGTTAGAGTTCGGAATTTGAGTACGGATCTAGGCATGCTGTGTGAAGCCCATCTGGATATGATCTGGATTGGTGATGCTTGTTTGCATATCGGAGAAGACTCCGTGATTTCTTGCTTGTAGGCATGATGGATAAAGTACTGGAGGAAGTCCAGGAAATTAAGAGAGTTGGACTCTCCTGTAGCCGTGAGTTGCTACTTTATGTGAGGTTGAGCCGTTGAGCCGTGGGGCTGCAACTGGGCAATACCTTGGTGGTGGAACGGGCAAGGTGAAGCTGTACCCGCGTCAGTCCAGGCATGAGTCTGACGATGTGAGCAACGGGAAAGGTGGATCTCTACCCGCGTTATGGTTGTCTAACCTTGGGTGCTTAAGACCCTGTTAGGATCACATAGCGAGAGTCGACGGCCGGTGAGCCGATCAGACTAGAATGCTCATATGGAACTGTTATGTCTGGGACCTCTGAACGGTAGTGTGGCCGTGGAAATACGGAACACCGATAATGTGCCCTGAGTGCACGGAGCGTCGGGCCGTCGTGCCGACGTTTGTGATATGTGACTGTGCGGGCGTGCACGTCTTGCTTAAATTGCTATATATATTATATTGGAAGATTGCAATGCAGGGATGGAATTCTGCTGCCCCGTGTCAGGGGCAGGGTCGTTATAATTGGCCAGCTGAATGTTGACCGTTGCCCTGTTTGCCACCGCTTGGTGGATTGGTTATTACAGGTACTGGAGGTGCTGGTCCGAGCAGGACTTAGCGGGCTGAAGCCCAAAGCTGCGCTGCTGCCCTCGAAGGCATTATTTTGTTTCTTTTGTTCATGTGTGGCCGGCCTGCGTGCCGATGTCTGTAATCCACACTCTTGTTAAGAGAAACTGTTGTAAGGCCGTAAGGCCAAACTCTTGTGATGTTTATATATATTCCTAAGTTTGAGTGGACAATATTTATTATCTTGAGTTCATTTATTCAACCGTGAAGCTTCCGCTAGAATGCTCTGTGTTAGGATGCGTGGTTTTGATATTATTTCGTAGCGTCTCCACCTGTTTGTGGAATATGGTGTGGGGCCCCGGCCGGACCCTCTATTATATTCTTCTTGACGGGTAGAGATGTTACACTCTATGCACACAGACCTTTAGTTCCCACTTTCTGGAGCCTAACCTCCCAGTATACCTCCGTAGTGGCAAACGGAAGCGGTGGGGTGGTCCTCGCCCTCCTCTAAACTGGTATCAACACTACCAGTCAGACCTATCAAATGCCTCGACGCTAGTGTACTAAGCAGAGCTTCTGCGTACTCTAGCCGGCTGGCGCACCGGACTTTATTTGGCCAAGTGCAAAACCACACTTGTCGAGTCAATATAATTGTGTCGGTATGACGAATCTTCAGTACCGAAGACCCACCACCTTTTATCTTATGCACATGAAATATTACCATGTTTTCCCATCGAGCCAAAGCTCCCCGGACTGTCCCATCCATCACAAATATCTATCGAGCCAAAGCTCCCTGGACTATCCTATCCGTCACAATTATCTACCGAGCCATCGGCTTGCGGGCTAACCTGCCCATCACTAAAACCACCGATCTTACCGCTCATGAGACCCAACCTAACTCCCATAACACCGGGGAGTGTGAGTGTAAGTGTAATCCTAGTTATATTAGTTACTCTTTAACATTGATTATTCTTACGATTTAGGTTAGCCCAGGACTGCCCTCGGCATACACGGTGAAGTGTTTTCAAAGGGAACTAGGAATGATGGTAGCAGAAGCCCATCATTCCCTTTCACAAGGCACTTACTATTATTGGTTAATACCCAATCCCTGATCCCTTTTAATGTTATACTGGATCTAACCCTAGTGTATTTTGACTCTCCTTCTCTCTTCAGGAAAGACGACCTTCCGTCAATCCTGAGCACTACCTAACACTAGCCAACCCAACATTCCCCTCATCATAACTCCCAATGATGAACTAAATTTCATTTTACCAAACCAATATATCATTAACTCAACCCCCTATGTCCATATCCCAAGTTATCGCCATTTTTGCAGTTTTACTAAATGCTGACCAACCTAAGCTATATGATATACAGGATAGGAGGTACTCCAAATTTTCATCCAAATGCTCTAAGATAATTATTGTTGTCCTATTATGACACATTTAGCCTAAATCTAGAGACTTGTAATTTTCCTAATTAATTTGGCATTTATTAAATTTTCCCAAAAGTTAGGCCATGGGTAATTTTGAACATGAAGTACTAGATTTCCTTAAATTATGGCCACCCAAAAAATTATGAACAGTGTATAATAGCAAAATATCAGTAAATTCCAAATTTCACAAATTTTCATAATTGTAATAACCTTTAAATAATTAACTCAAATTAATTCAAATAATCTTAGCTAATAAAGTGAGTACCATAAATCATAGTCCAAAAATTACATAAAAATTACCAGAGTTTATAATGATCAGAAAACACTACTGACTAAGTTTGATGTAATTCCAAATTCAGTGAGTCATGTATAAAAATACTTCAAATAATTCAATTAAAGTGCACTTTGTGAAGCAATATTCTTATAAACTAATCAAAATAACCTGTAATAATTTTCCTAGGCTATCTTATGCCCTAAAAGATTTCCTGGCCAAGTAACTCAATTTTATGGCAAGATATACCATTTATTATCTATTTATCAAAATTGGGTGCACTAGTTCACTTTACACATTAAGTACTAAGAGGAAATGCTCAAATGATCAAAATAATTCACTAGTGCCTCTAAATGATATTTAATTAACCTTGCAAGAATTTCATATCATTCTAAGTTAATCTAGCCATGGTTACTTCCAAAATCATCAAAAAGGGCAAGGTGGAAATTATACCTACAAGTATGAGCTAATGTTTTCTAAACTTCCTTTAATAAATTTTAAGGGTCAATAGCACTATAAAATTACTTCTACAAAAATTTCACGAAGATCCAAGATCATATGACCCTCCTATATTTGTATAAAAAGTATAGGCCTAAACAATCCCTAATTGGTTTAAGTTGTGTGCCTAAGTCTAAATGTCACCAAATTCCATCATAGGGCATTTAACCACCCTAAGATCACATGGACTAAACACCAAGTGCATACAAGGACATATCACTTCATGTCCTTCATAAACCCCCAAAGTTCAACCTTAGGGTTTGAACTAGGGTCCTAGGGCAAATCCACACTAAACTCCATGTGCGGGTGTTTAAACTAACCATGGGTCTCTGGCCAAAGTCCCAACAACTTTAGGTGAGAATTTGCCCCTCCACGCCCCAAGCTCACTCCGGCCCTAATTAACCCTTAAAGGGCCACACTTGGGTCTCACCAAAACCTATTCAAATCTAAACCAATTGGGCTGAGATTTTTATCATGGTCATGCCAAGACCCTAAGAGTCAGGCACCAAAATTTTGGTGGGTTAAGAGGTCATTAGACCCCTTAAATAATTCATACATGGATTATTAAATTTCTACAAAATCTTTAGGAAAATGATTTCCAAAAATTCCCATTTTTGGATATGTTCTAGGAATTGGTAAGAATGACCCCCAGCCAAAATCTCAAGTCATTTGGATGGCTTGATAGGTGGGGCACTCAAAACAATCTCTGAACAAGCCTAGGTATAGACCTCACCAACAAGAGTGATGTGGTCTGACCTAAACTCAAAATTCGTTCAAATCAAATTTAAAATAAACTAGACTCGTTGATCTACAGGTTTCATGTTGACCACTTTTTCATAAAGTGCCTCTAAGTATTTTTAATTTAATTCCTAAGGTAACTGTTATTATGTGACAGAAATGCACATATAAAACATTTAAAATAAATAGATCTACACAGATCTTGAAGCAAATCCAACGGCTGCTGGGTTTCTTCTTCCTCCAGCTAAGGGCCCCGTTCAGCCCGACCTGGAGCAAGTTCTAGCCATATTTCCCGGCAAACTCCCTGGCCAGCCACCGCCACCACCACCTCCGTTGAGGTGGTTGCCATCGCTGGGCTACGACATGGTTGCCAAAGAGGCTGTTTCTGGCGAACCCGCAAGCTCATTTTTCATGGAAAAATCGGAGGAAAGCTCCACCCGATCGGGCTCAAATGAGCCCGATTCTTATCCCTAAAGATTCCTAAGATCTATCCATGGAAGAAAGAGTAGAGGAGGACCTTGTTTTCGGCTTGAATGTGAGTGCTTTGAAACCGCACCATATCTGGCCACCGAGCTTCTGGCTCTTCTGTAACTTCTACACCAATCTCAATGGAATTGAAAAGTAATCGGTGAAAACGCTTTCTCCTTGCTCTGCTGAAGGTCCTTAAAGAGGGAATTTGGGGAGGAGGCTTTTAAATCCCAAATGTCATTAAACTCCATTAATGGCCATTAACTCCACCCCTTCGATTTCAACCAATTTAAGGGGGCTGAACCAAATTAATGGTCGGCTACCTCCAAAAACTCCCCCTCTCCCTCAGAGGAATAAAAGCGCCATAAAAGTTGGAGTTATGGAGCCTCCATGGCTGTTCCATTCATCAAACTCTGTGCATTCTTGCTCAACAATTTCGTCGAACTTCGCTCGACGGTTTCGTCGGGCTCAGCTCGATGATTTCCTCTCTTAGTCTAACAACATACTGTGATGCTGATATTTCGTCGAGCTGAGCTCGATGATTTTCGTCCAGCTCAGGTTTCCGTCCCGCTCGGTCCTCTTAGCCTGTACTTTTTGGGGTGTTATATTGGGTGTCATTAGAACTTTTAATTCTTTCCAGGGTTTTTTCATGACCCAATCATGACAAAACCATCCTAGGGGTCTAGAAGTCTGAGGGATTTTACAACCTCTAGTACTATCCCTTCAACTTCTATACACCCCAAGACCCCTGACTCTACAAGTTTAACCACATATTTTATCCACAGAGTCTTCTCCAGCACGCAAATCAATTCATCACCAATCCAGACCAACCTATCCAGATGGGCTTCACACATCATGACTATTCCGTACTTCGATTCCAGAGCTAAATGCAAGTTATATCGAGGATCAAAACAATTTACCCACTAGAAACCACCCATTTCTTCACCTTTTGGTGAAGGGTTCCATGCGCGTATACAAATTGAGTACTTGAATTGTCTAAGGAGAAAGTCATTACCCTTATCGATCACTTCAAATTCTTTTCCTTGTTATTTGATCCGAATGGAACTGGTCATTACAGCTTGCTCTCCACGGATCTAGCATTGACTCCTAATTCTGATCACAAGAACACCTTGGATCACTTCTCCTCTTATCCTCCAGGACTTTCTTCCTCCTCTTCCCTCAAGAAGCTTATGAACCAAGAGAGAAAGCGTGAGAGAGAAAAATGAGAATGAAATCTCAAATCCAGCCCTTAATAGCAAGTTACTGCCGCGAGGTATTTGAGGCAGTCACTGCTTAGCCCTGTAGACATTGCTCTATCGCCCAAAGAAAAAAGACTAGAGGTCTAAAGACTCAATAAGTTTGCTCTTTGTCTTGATCTTCGACTACAGCAAGAATAGAGAAAGTCTTTAAAGACTAAAATAAGGATAGTTGGTGCTATTTTTCATATGCACCAGCAGGTTCTTCACAGATCCAGTTGCACAACAATGAAGAACATCTACTGGAGGCTGTAAAGAAAAGTTAGGGCTGAACATCCTAAGTCCAGGAAAGAAAGAAGAAGCAGAACTACTTTCTGCCAACTACTTTTAGCACAAGCTAAAATGAGCTTTGTATCCTTGTTGCTGTGTAGAAGTTGAGCTGAGAATCCTTCAGCTCAGTTAGCAGCCAGTTTTGCTGCAGTCACATCATAGTTCCTACAAATAGAATCCCTGGTGATGTGAAGAAGAAGTTAGGACTGAGTATATCTAAGTTCAAGTAAAGGTAGACTTAGGGAATATATACCTGGAGTCAAAGTTGTGTTGAGTCTATCTCAGTCAAGGTAGATTGGCATAGAGAAATTTCTCTTGTGTCCAATCAAGACTCACCAACCCACTTCCATCTTGTAGGATCCTCTTAGATCTGAGCTACAGGAGAGTGTAACTCTCCGAGGTAGGATCCTCTGGATCTGAGGTAGTGTTGTCCTCCCAGCCTGAGTGTAGTGCCTTTGTCCTGAGGTAGGTAATCAGCTTATCACTGAGTTATAGTCCCTTCTGGCTGAGTTGTAGGTCTTGGAGGAGACTAATAGATCCTGAGGTATCTGAGGTGTAAGCTCTTTGGAGCAGAGTTTTGGAGAAGTGCCTAGTCCAACAAGATAGTTGGATAGGTGGGTGGGAAAGTGGAAGTACCCTTGTTAGGGGAACCACTATAAATCTTGTGTGTTGTGTGTGTTTTTTTGTGTTGGGTTTATTTCAGGTTGCATCTCTTGAAATCAGAATATAATCAACTAATAAAGCATCCAACTAAAGGAAAATATAAGATAGTCACTAAGGACTGAGAAACTTATTCACCCCCCCCCCCTCTAGGTGATTTAGCTATCCTTGAAATCAAAGACTTTCAAGTAGTATCAGAGTGAGGTTGCTAAAAAAAGACCTAATAGTCTGAGTAGACCTCAAAGGATAGCTAAAAAGGTTTAAACATACGTTTTCAAAAGAAAACCATAAGGTGTGGAGATCAATGGAGCTCCAAGTCTGCAAAAAAGATATGAATAACACTAGACTGTTGGTAGCTCTTGCAGAAGACAAAGTACATCCAGATAATAGAACAAAGATCAGGGCCCCTCTGACACATTCAGATAGTGACTTAGAGGTGGATGAAGCTGAGGATGGAGAATGCAGAGGCTATGAGCTAATAACTGCACCAGAAAAAGAATCCTGTCAGGATCAGCCTGGACAAAATGAGGTATATTCCTCATCTAGCTCATCCTCAGAGTCTAGATATAAATCCTGCTCAAACTCTGGTGCATCCTCATCAAGAGATATGAGAGTCCTCTGCTAAAAGATGATATCAATCAATTGATTGAAAATCATGTTGCACTTCTGAAAGCTTTCAAGAAAAGCAAGATGCTTGTTAAGAAACAAGCAGAGGAAAATGCCTCCCTATAGCTGGCTGCTTCCCAACAAGAGGAGACTTCATCTTTGCTATATCTAAAAGAGAGGGAAGTAGCTCATCTGAAGATCATGGTAGATATCCATGTTGAGTCCATCAAATTTAAGGACTCTATCATCAAGGATCTTGAAGAAAAACTTGAAAGGGAGAAGAGGGTTGTGGGCAATTTCTCTAAGATAGATACTATCAAGAGAAAATCTAAATCTAAGTGGATTTTTTAATTTATCCAATCTCAGAGGAAAGGCCAAGATACTGTCAGGCCTCAGTAAACCTCTCACAAGGTAATTCGCCCATCCAATCGGCATGACCAAAACTGTAAGTGTGGTCACCAGAGGTGTGGGAATCTTTCTTGTAAGGTTACAAAAGTTCCTTACAATTGAAGAAGAGAGGTCATGGGATTGAGTGCACAGAAGGCTCCCCATATAGAAGTCCAAAAGGCCCAACCTAGACCTTTTGTATTTGGTGCCCCAGCCCTCTTATTCAAGGATATGGCTATGGCCTACTCTAAAGTTCTTCCAGCAAGAACTCAAACCAAAGATAAGCAAGTCAGTATAGCTACCTTCATTGTCCTTGAATCCATGAATACCATGCCATCTGTAAAGAAGACTGTTACTAATGATTTTCAGAGTAAGCCAAGTTCCACTACTAGCAGACTCACTTTTGGTTAAGCTCTTGCTGAAATAAATAAGAAGGCCACAGATGTCCCCAATGAACAGACAGCCAGAAGTTACTTGCACACTTTATGGTATGTTTAGAAAGGAGATACAACATCCATTAATGTTGGTGTTGTGGCAAAGTGGGCCACTTTGCCATTGATTATTGGCACAACCCCTGTGTGCCAAAGGCAAGGCAGTGTCTTCCTGACAGGACTCCTGTAGGTAGACATATGCATTCTTATGCTAACAGGAACCTAGGACCCAAGTCATATAAGGTTTCTAAGGTAAGGTAATCTCTGTTTTGTAGGATAGTCCAAGTGGCCATGGCCATATATAGTCCTTGGATAGTGTTGTACCAGACCTAAGTCTTGGTACAAGGATTGGATAAATTGACTATCATGCACAAGATTTCTAACACATGTGCAATTGTTGAGGTGGAGCTTGCAAAAAAATCCAGATACATATCAATGGATAAATTTCAGGAACAAGGAAGCTGGTGTGGTCAGAGGTTGTTAATCTAGCATCAGCTCCTAGTCCACTGGACAGAGATAAGTAGAATCCATCATGTTTATGACTCTACTAAATGTTCTCTCAATTGCAAGAGTGAAAGTGAGGATAGATACAACTCTAGAGGGGGGTGAATAAAGTATTCAAAAATTTGACTATCTACTCAACTCCCTTAGAGTTAATTTACGGAAAGAGTTTATAGATATTTGAAACCCTAGAGCCTAACACAAAGTGTGGTGCACAAGAGAAAGCTAACTGTAATTACAGTTTCAGCTTTATTCCTAACACAGCAACTAGCAATCCTAGTTAGTTCTATTCACAGCCACAGTGCAATAATTAAAGTAAGCAACACAGACGACACAAGAGGTTTATAGTGGTTCCCTTTAAATAGGTACATCCACTCTTCTACCACCCTAGTAGGAATCAACTACAGGTTTTTTTTCAGGTGCCCTGCCACTAACTGATCTGGTTCAGGTTGATCAATTAGACCCTTTGAGCTTTTGATCAGGAGCTCAAAATCCAACACAGGTTTTTGCTAAGGTGCCCTGCCACCAAGGTTCACTTTTGAAGGGAGTAATAACCCTTTTACAGAAGGTTGAGAGAGAGTTAGAGTGTCTTCTCTATTGTTAAAACAATATAAGAGAAGCTAGTGGATTGCACAGAGCTAGAAAGCTCTAAGGAATCAAGGCTCCCCCTGGCTTAGTGATATCCAGGAAGAAGTCTTGTTTCAGGGTGTAAGAACTCTTCTGAACTCTTGACAGATAAAATTTGTTGTCTTGAAGTTCTTGAAGGAGCAGCTTGAAGAAGACTCTTGATGCAGAATGATTGTTCTTCTTCAATCAGCTTTTCTTTCTTCTTCTTCTTCTTCTAGAGGCTCTGAGTGTGAATGTTCCTGGAAGCAGGATGAACTCAGGGTTGAAGAAGAATGCTGAAGAGAGTAGATCTTCTCAGTTGAATGTGAAAGAAAACTGAGATCTGTTCTTCTTGTTTTGAATCTGTATATGAATATCTGTGTCAACAAGACTTGGTGTCTGTGAGTATATCTCTCTATCTATGTATATGTGTGTTGTTGCTTCTTTCAAAAGAAAAGGCTCTTTTTATATATTAGCCTCTATAACGGCTCTAATCTTTATTTGAACTTTGTCTTCTTCTGAGATCTGCAATCTGGGCTGCAAATAGCATAATACAAAAATATATCCTGCAGACAGACATCCTAGAAAGGGATAAAGCTTTCTGAGAAGCTGCATATCCAATCTGATAAAAGAATACTAGAGAAAGTCACATCAGACCAAACTCTTTACGGCCAGAGAAGACTTTTTGTGTCTAACGGCACTAAAGGACAGCATGGCAGATAAAGCATAAAGATATTTCAACTAATAAGACAAAAGACTTTTGTCAGAAAGAACTTGACTTATGCATAAAGAATGGGGCAAAGATTGCCTTGAAATATCAGCATAAAATCAATGAAATAATCTTTAATAAAATATGCCAAATAAATAGGAAATAAATCACAGAAGAGAAGGAGTACAAAATTACTAACAGCAGACAAAAGATCGTCGACCGATCCACGGAGATCGTCGACCGAACCACAGAGATCGTCGAACTATCAGAACAGATAGTCGAACGAAAAAGATAGTCGAACTATCAAAGCAGATAGTCGAGCTATCAAAAAAAAGATAGTCGAACCATCAAACAAATAGTCGAACTATCAACATAGAGCAGATAGTCGAACTATCAAACAGATAGTCGAACTATCACAACAGAACAGATAGTCAAACTATCAGAGCAGATAGTCGAGCTATCAGATAGTTGAACTATCAAACAAACTGTCTGGATGAAAGAAGTCGAGCAGGGTTCGACGATCGACGAGGCAGATACCACAGATCGTCGAGCTATCAAGAGTTGAACTAAATCAAAGATAGACGATCTGCTGACTGACGAAAGTCGACCAACTGATAGACGATCGTCGAACAGTTGATAAATGATAGTCAAGCGCCATTCGACTATAGTCGAACCAAAAGCAACTTAGCCAGATTTCCACTGGATAAGTGACAATTCTACAACTGAGGAAATCTAACCTAACAACTAACCTTTGATTATAGATAAATCTTGGGTCAAGAAACTAATTAAGAGGACTTAACACAAATCAAAACTAGGGTACCAACAATCTCCCCTTATTTGGGTCAAGTCTCTCAAACAACAAACAACAACAAGTGTTATAAAATAGATATAAAAACAACATTAACCTGTTAGGATCAAAGGTGTATCATATCATAAATAAGCATCAATTGTATCAAACAAATAATCAAACAGACAGACAATAAATAAAAACTCAAACAGCATCAGAGTCTGATTTGGAGACAGAAGAACCAGGAAGAAAAGAAATTTTTCTTTAAGGATCTGGAGCATCTTTCTTTGAGGTCTTCAAGTCTTGTTCTCCAATAATCTTGGATTCTCCTGTTCTTGGCACTACAGCTTCTGGATTCTTTTCCATGTACTTTGAAGCATCAAAAACTTCAGGTCTGACCTGGAATCTATCTAGTTCCTTCTTTCTGAATTTTGATATTGTAGTTAAGCCTGTAACATCTTTTCCTTCAGCTCTGGCTTGTCTGATTTGGGCTGATCCAACTAGTTCAAGAAATCTTGCCATCCTGAAATCAGGATTAAGCTCTTGGCTTTCATATTCATTATCATCAGTTGAGTCTAGAGGTTTTACAGTTTTGAATTTTGTAGAGAGTTCTAGCAAACTTGCAGCTAGCTCTTTATTTTCTTGAATAACTAAAGAAGATGGAGGAGCAAACTCTGCATATTTTTTACTTGATTTTTCAGAGTAAATAATCCTTTTTCCTTTTGAATCTGTTTTCTTTGTTTGAGCTGGCTTTTTGGATGGTATGATTTTGCTTTCTTTAGGAGGTGATGCTTTTCTCTTGGGTGAAGGAGGAGGATAAAAGGTTGGCTTCTGATATACTATCTCCTTCACTTGCTCTTTTGTATCAGCCTCTTGTCTTTGATGTCCAGATTGAGATCTGCCTTGATATCCTGGATTACTTCCTCTTTGATAAGCCTGTGAGGGTGTGAATCTTGCAGAATGAGCTGAGGGATTGGTAGATACATTTCCAGAAGCTCCTGTACTTGGAGGAGTAGGAGGAGGTCCTCTAAAAGTCCACTTGGGAGCTGGACTGTCATATCTTTTGCTTTTCTTTTTCTGCTTTTGTTGGTTTCTTGATAGTCCCATCCAATATTGATATTCTTTAGATTTGGGATCTATCCCTTTCAATATGAAATAGGGAACATCATGATCAGGATTTGGAGGAGGAGGAACAGCAGCTTTCCTTTTTCTTTTTGCTTCTTTCTTCTTCTTAGAACCTTCTGACTCATCAGAATCATCCTCATCATTAGAGTGAGATGATTGAGGTTGATCATAGGGATCAAAAGCCTCTTACTCAGCTTGTTCTTTGGCTTTCAATACAGCTTTCTCTCTTTTCTCTTCTAAGGCATCTTGTGTCAGAAGGGTATCCAAATTAGGTCCTGGGGTGTCATCCCACAGAGTTGATTTCTCTTCTTGCTCTTCAGTAACTGTCTTGGAGACCAGTTCTTCTTGCACAGCTATCTGAGCTGGAGGAGTAGATACAGGTTCTTGAACAGCAGGTTCTCGAGCTGGTTCTGGAGCTTTTAGATCTTCTTGATCTTCTTGCACTGGATCTGTAGTATCAAGAACACGCAGATTTTCTAAATGGGCTAGCAACATACCTTCAAGATATTCACATGTTAACATGTCAGTTAACATATCAAGGAATTGAGTAAATGAATTACCTGCAGGGTTTCCCAACTCCCATAAATCATCTAGAAAGGAGGTGATGACTCCCCATAGGTACAGTGCAACAATGGGAGTGGAGGATTCTTCAAGGCAAACTTTGATAGCAAATCTGCTTCCATTATAATATCAGATGCCCTCTGATCTGAGACTTGGGCTACTTGAACAACTGCTGGGTCTAGAACTGTAACTGCAATAGAAGTTGCATCTGCAGCTTTCAGGATTTCTTCTGAAGGAGACTCTTCTGGAGCTTCAGCTGAGAGAGAGATCAGGGGAAGTCCTGAGACATCTTCCTGGAACATCTCCCCCTGCCTGATTTCAGTAGGTACTGAACTCAGGCCCCTAAATGAAGAGGGCTCAGCAGATTTGGAGAGGGCTATGATGGATTGAGTAAGGGAAGAAATGGAAGAAACAAGAGGGGCAATTGCTTCTTCAATCATGATTTTGATCGAAGGAGTAATTAGCTCCATAATACTTGCAATGAAGGCTGGAGTTATTTCAAAGGATGGTGGGGGAATCACAGTAGATGGAAGATCATCAGGGACGGTGGTCTCCTGATGAGATATGTTGTGAACTGGAGACTTATGAGTGGATGAGGGAAGATGAATATGATCTGGAGGTGTAAGTGGTGACTGAGGTGGAGTGGGTAGAGTCTCAGAAACTAACAAATCAAAACTGGGAATCGAAGTCCTAGCAAGATGAGAAGGGGGTGGAGATGCTGGTGGTGATGCATGGAGAATAGTGGAGGAATCTAGTGGAAGAGAGACAGTAGATGTAGATGGCACTTCAGTGGAAGTGGATGGTAATGCAGTAGATGTGGATGGCAATGCAGATGAAGGTGGAATGGTAGGAATGGAAGAGCCTTCTTCAAGTAGGTGGGGAGTGACTGATACAGTCCTGGTTCTCTCAGATATAGCAGGAGCAACCCCAGCTGGTGAGGGCTTCTTGATGTTCCTCCTCCACTTAACAAACAAAGTGGGATACATCTTCTTACTAGCATTGATGGATGTAGCAACTGTACCCAATAGTTGAGGATATTTTTCTTTTAGAAATATTCCTATCACCCTTCCAAGAGTTACTTCCTTCTTGGAGTTCTTCTTCCTGATCAAATCAAACACTATACTTGCCCAATTAATCTCTTTCTTATTGATAAGGGCACACATCAAGGCAAACTGCTGCCTGGTGATGTTGTCATGAGCAGAGTGTTTACCCAATAGCACTTTTCCAACCAGTTCTGCTAAGAACTTTATCCTCATCAGGAAATTTACTTTCAGCAACTTTGTAGGAATGCCCTCAGCATGTTCTAGCTCTACGAGCATTCTTCCATACTCTTGAGTATCTTGATCATACTCCTCTTGTCCATTCAATAATCCGAAAATTTCAGTCAGTACGGCAGGAGTCAGGATTATCTCTTCGCCGCCTATTGTCCCAGTCATGGATTCGTTGCTGGAAGACGAAGAGTAAACCCATTCTTTGATCTCTGGAATGTTTATCTTAATCCTTGTGGACATAAGCTTTTCCAGTCCTTGATCCTTGCAGAGCTGTAGCATCTCTATAATCTCCGCATCGCAGGTGCTGAACGAGTCAAAATCCACGCTGAAACCGGCGTCAAACTTCATCGCTGTCAGGAGACTTGGAGCAATCGCTATTGATTTGGTAGGAGAGGACGACGAAAACGAAACGGCAGAAAGTGCGGGGCAGAGCTCAAGCAAAAATACGGAATACGAAAAGACGAGCTCTGTCGACTACTAAAAGACGATCTCTTAACCTAGGTCGACCATCAGTTTTATATTAAAACGATAATCGTCGACCTGTTTTAACAGATAGTAGAAGCGATAGTAGAACGGTCGTTCGACGATCGTTTCCTGAAGTAGAGTAGTCGAGCAATCGTTTGACTATTTCTGTCTTCACAAGCAAATGAGTCGGCGTCAACCATAGGTTGACGATAGGCTCAACCTTTTCGACTATCGTCGAACGTCATTCGACGATCTTCAAACAGATTTCAACAAAGGCAGAAGTCACACTTAGTCTTTTCCATTTATCATGCCTAGTTGAACCAAAAAGAACAGATGCTTCTGTTCATCTAAGAGCTTGGTGAAAATATCACCTCTCTGAAGGTCAGTGGATATGAACTCAAGGCTGATCTTGTTCTTTTCCACACAATCTCTTAGAAAATGGTGCCTGATATCAATGTGCTTGGTCCTAGAGTGGTGCACAGGATTTTGTGCAATGGAGATAGCACTGGTACTGTCAAACATGATTTTGGTGTTCTTGTGCGTGTATCCATAATCCAAAAGCTGGTTTTGATTCCACAGGATCTGTGAACAACAACTAGCAGCTGCTATATATTCAGCCTCTGTAGTTGAAGTTGAGACAGAAGCCTGTTTTTTACATAACCAAGAGACTAATCTCTCTCTCAGGAACTGACATGTTCCTGAGGTATTTTTCCTGTCAACTCTACAACCAGCATAGTCAGAATCAGAGTATCCAATTAACTCAAATTCTGATTCTGCTGGGTACCACAGTCCTAAATTTGGACATCCCTTCAGGTATCTCAAAATTCTCTTGAGAAGAATCAAATAAGATTCCTTGGGGTTGACCTGGAATCTAGCACATAGGCATGTGGCAAACATTATATCTGATCTACTTGCAGTTAAATACAATAGGTAACCAACAATGGCCCTATAGTTTTTCTGATCAACTGGCTTACCCTGATCATCAGAATCTATAACTGCATTAGTAGCCATGGGTGTATGCATTGCTGAAGCATCAGCCATCCCAAACTTCTTTACCAATTCCTTGGCATATTTGGATTGGGAGATGAAGATGCCATCAGCATCTTGCTTTACTTGGAGACCAAGAAAGTAAGACAGCTCACCCATACTACTCATCTCAAACTTAGAATGCATCAGGTCTGAGAACTTTTTGCACAGTTTGGGATCAGTGGAGCCAAAAATAATATCATCCACATAAACTTGAACTAACAGGATGGTGTCCTTATAATGCTTGACAAACAGGGTTCTATCAACTACTCCCCTAACAAAGTTGTGCTCTAACAAGAAACTAGCTAGAGTCTCATACCAGGCTCTGGGTGCTTGCTTAAGTCAATAAAGAGCTTTTTGTAACTTGAAAACAAATGAGGGTTGAGTTGAAGAGACAAACCCAGGAGGTTGTTCAACAAAAACCTCTTCCTTTAGCTCACCATTTAGGAATGCACTCTTAACATCCATCTGAAAAACCTTAAACTTCATATAGGCTGCATAGGCTAGAAAGATCCTTATTGCCTCTAGCCTTGCAACAGGGGTAAAGGTTTGGTCATAGTCTATACCTTCCTCCTGTCTGTAGCCCTGAGCTACAAGCCTAGCTTTGTTCCTTATAATAATTCCTTGGGCATCCAACTTGTTTCTAAATACCCACTTGGTGCCTATGATCATTTGGCCTTTAGGTCTTGGAACCAAAGTTCATACTTTACATCTTTAAAGTTGATTAAGCTCCTCTTGCATAGCAATGATCCAGTGGGGATCTAGCTCAGCATCTTTTATGGTGAGGGGCTCAATCTGTGAAAGGAAACAAGCATGCATCACATCCTGTCTTAATTGATGTTTGTTTGCACACCAGCTGATATATCACCAATCACTTGAGATGTAGGATGATCTCTAAGTATGATAATATCAGCAGGTGGGATGTGATCTTCAACAACAATTTGAATTAATTGCTCTTCAGGAATTGGATCAACTGTTGGTTGTACAGCAACTGCTTCCACAGTATCTCCATCACTGTCTGAATCAGTGATATGAAGAGTTGAAAGATGGAGAATCTCTTGAGTGACATCTTTGCATGACTCAGGTACCTACAATGAGCTTGAGGAAGGAGAAGTTTCCTTCTCCTTGTAAAACATCTTTGACTCATCAAAAGAAACATGCACAGACTCCTCTATTTTAGATGTTGATTTGTTAAACACCCTATAAGCTTTGCTTACTTGGGAATATCCAAGAAAAATTCTCATTGAAGCTTTTGCTTCAAACTTTCTAAGGTATTCTTTGTTGTTATTGTGAATATACACTACACAACCAAAGACTCTAAAATAATTAATTTTAGGTTTCTTTCCTTTAAGCAACTCATAAGGATTTTTACTCTTAAGCTTGTGTATAAGACATCTGTTCAAGACATAATTAGCTGTGCTAACAGCTTCTGCCCAATAAGAAAGAGGCATGTTAGCATCTGCTAATAATATTACAGTAGCTTCAATCAGGGTTTTATTCTTCCTTTCCACTACCCCATTTTGTTGGAGAGTTCTAGGAGCAGAGAAGCTATGTTTGATACCTTCTTTCTCACAGAATTCTTTCATGAGAAGAGACTCAAACTCAGTTCCTTGATCACTTCTGATTAAGGCCACATGAGTAGAATACTCAGTCTACACACATAGCAGAAAGTCTGTAAGAACTTTGAAGTTATCACCTTAGTTCTCAAGAAGAACACCCAAGTGAACCTAGAGAAGTCATCTACAATCACTAAAGTGTAATACTTCCCTCCTAGACTCTGTACATTTATTGGGCCAAAAAGGTCCAAATGTAATAAATACAGGATTCTAGGTGAATCACTTTTATTTACAGATTTAAAGGAGTTTTTGGTTTGCTTGCCTAATTGACAAGCCTTGCATAGGCTTTCCTTCTTATAGGGGCAAGAAGGTAAACCTCTAACAAGGTTGTATTTAGATAACCTAGATATGTTCTTGAGGTTAACATGGCTAAGCCTCCTATGCCATAAGGTGTTATTATTTGTTACTTCATTAAACTGGCAGATTTCAGATTGAGTTGAGTTAAAATCTACTAAATAAATATTACCCCGTCTAATGCCTACTAACACTACATTACTATTTAAATTAATATTACAGAGAGTGTTTGTGAAAGATACCTGATAACCTGCATCACATAACTGGCTTACTGAGATTAGGTTGTGCTTCAGTCCAGTTACATATGCAACCCTTTTGAATGTTACTGCTCCAATGGTAATCCTACCATATCCTTCTGTTTGACCACAGCTGGAATCCCCAAAAATCACCTTTGGTCCAAGCTTGGCCTTGTATTTTGACAGATTTTCTTTGTTTCCTGTCAAGTGTTTGGAACAGTCACTATCCAAATACCATTTGTCTTTAGTAATTGGATAGGTCTTCACCTACAAATTAAACAGTTAGACATTGTGGACCCAGACAACCTTGGGTCAATTATTCTTCACATAATGAAAGCTTGAAATAAAAGAATAAGCGGGCTGGGGTTTATATCCTAAGGGATAGGATCTCCTAGGTGGAATACTCCATGCAGTTGATGGGTCAATAAACCTAGGGTTTTTATTTACATTAGGATTTCTAAGGTTCAGGTTGTTATTTTGAAAATCATATTGAGATCGTCGATCATCGTTCGACGATCGATGCTCAGATCGTCGAGCATCGTTCGACCATTGAGCCTTCGATCGTCGAGCAGCGTTTGACGACTTTTGTAGTTCCTTAAATTTTTGCTTTCTCTTTTCTCTCTTAGCTTTATTTAAGGCTTTGTTAACTAGATTTCCTTGCTCAGTATTCTTTATTCCATCAGCTGAAATAAAGTTTACTGGAGTTGAAAGATGATTTTTAAGAACCAAGGGGGTTCACTTGATGAGGCTCATAAGCCTAGCTTATTATTGCCTGACCTAGTGTTTGTCATGCTAGTGATCTCTAGCAGCTTAAGGCTTCTACCATTTAGAGATTCTTCTAATCCTTTTGACTTAGCTAGTTCATTTTTAAGAAATTTTATTTCTTCACTGGACTTAGTGAGTTCTGCTTCTAACCTAGCATTTTCAATGGAGAGGATTTCTGATTCCGCTATCCTATTTCTAAGCTCCTTAATTTCTTTTTCTGAACTAATTAAATCTAAACAAAGGGATTTAAATTCAGATTTAAATTCAGCAGAAGAAAAATCATAAGAAGATAATACCTGATCTTCTGTAGGCATTTCTTCATCATCATCAGAACTCTCTGTAGCTGAGTGATTGCTGTAGGCATCAATTGCCATTAGGCAAATTTACTTTGCCTTCTTCTCTTCCTCATCTTCACTGGAGCTTGAGGAGGAAGATTCCTCATCTGAATCACTCTAGGTTTCAGCAACAAATCCTTTCTCCTTCTTCTTATTTTTATAGGAGGAGGACTTGGAGTGCTTGTTGTGATGTTCTTTTTCTTTTCTCTTTTCTTTATTCTTTTCCTCTTGACACTCAGGTAGAATGTGTCCAGGTTTCCTGCAACCATAACAGATAATTTCTTTAGCAGGAGATCTGTCATACCTTGGTTTATCTTCATATCTTGAAGACTTCTTTCTGAAGTCCTTTCTGCCCATCTTGAGAAACCTTTTGGCAAAGAGTGCCATCAGCTCCTAATTGGATTGGCTTCGTTCAGAAGCATCAGCAGCTTTGAGAGAAAGAGTTTGCTCTTTCCTTGTTGGAGTGGGAGTCTTAGCTTCAGCTTCAGCTTCCCTGGACTTTAGAACTTGCTCAAAAGATTTGAGCTTTCCAAGGAGGGCTTCAGTTGAGATCTCAGTAGTACTTCTGGCCTCCTTGATGGGCTAGATCCTAAGATCCCATGTGCTGGGGAAGCACATCAATATCTTATCATTGACCTCTGTCAATGTTATCTCCTTATCAAGAGTTCTCAGCTCCTTGATGATAAAGTTGAGCCTGGTGTACATTCCTTCAACTGATTCAGCTTCAGTCTTCTTGAAGTTTTCATATTGAGATATAAGGTTGGACCTTTTGTCCTTCCTCTCATCAGCTAAACCAGCTACAATCTGGTTTAGTGAGTCCCACATGGCTTTTGTAGAAGTGCAATCAGCCACTTTCTGAAAGGTTTCATCAGACATAGTTTGAGCCAGAATATTCATTGCTTTAGCATCAGCTACTTTTTCTTTCTTGTATGCATCATTGTAGTCTGGAGGTGGCACTACACTGAGATTTGTGATGTTGTAGCAGTGGCTGCAACAGGTGGGGTTGGAGGTCCTGTCAAAATAGAAGAAAAAAATATCTTCATCAATAGAATTCATATATAACTCACTACACCATTTTCGGTCTTTAGCAACACTTGAAAACTGTTGCCTAAAACTGCAAAGTGTTGTCAAAACATCAAAAACTGTTGCAATAGGGGTGTCTCAAATAGGCGTGTTGTCAAAGATCTAAGGCAACAGTTTTCATACCTTTAGGCAATACTATACAAAAACTGTTGCCTAAATCCTTAGAATAGGCAACATTTTTTTGGTTGACCTATTGCAACATTTTAGAACTGTTGACATGTACTGTTACAATTTAAAAATGTTGCCAAAAGCTACAAAGGCATCACTTTAAAACTATTGTCAAAATCTAGCGATTTTTTTTAAAAACGTCAATGCCGCCATAGGATGTTGAGCGTAACATATAATGACATGTTTGGAAATCACTAGAAGTGTTTGAAATAGAGGCATATAAATAACCCCAAAACTGAACTGATAATTTCACAATATTGCATTTAATAAAAGAACTCATAAATTTATTGTACTTCGAAAATCTATATTTGCATATATAATAACTTAATTGAAGTTATTCACAATACAGCACACTAGAACACCACAATAGATTAATAAAGTTTTGTTGCAAATCAATATCATCAGAAACACCAATACATGTAGTGGTTTCAGATTGAGATAATTCAGCATACGACAACTTGAGCTTGGACAAACTTAGCACTACAATCATGTATTTGGGTTCCTAAATAACAACTCTCCTTATTAGTGCAAACAATAGGGAATACACTGATATCTTCAACAGCATCGATACATTCTACCTGAAAACCAAAAATTAAAACAAATATAAGAACAACTCTCCTTATTCTACCAAATTAAAATGATTTTAAATCAGATTCTCATTTATAAATGCTTCACTGTGCAATAGCAAGGTAAACTCGTAAAAAGCAAGGGTAAAAATACCTTTAGCTGAGCTTCATATTTAGTAGTCCGCTCTGCTACAGTGAGCTTATCCCACAGCTGTTGCATTTCTCCCTACAAGAAAGTTATATTTCTAGTTTATCAACAAATAACATGCATAAAGAGCCTTGAAAAACTAAATTCTGAAAAAAATTGACTATCAGAGGACAATTGGAAGAAGTAATTAAGAAAACAAGGAGTTTGTATATAAATGAGTTTTAAAAGAACATTTTATCCCTTTCTGGCGATTTTACTTAGTAAATTCCGTGAATTTCCTCCTTCCCCTCAAATAATTCTGGTGACCTCTTCTCATGGGATAATCACTGTTTGAAAAAAAAACAACAATTGCGGTTTGGAATTCCTTTGTGATGTTTGTGGATGAGGAAGGTGTGTTGGCAGACGATTCTTCATTTCCACCTCGAAAATCTCATCCTGAACACAATTTCTCATCCCTTACAATATTAATATCACTCCTCTTGTCTCCACCTGAGCTGTATTCCTCATCTTCTTCATTAGGGGTCGTAGGTTCTTCTCTCTTTCTCCAGCCTCGCATTGAACTTTTTCTTCATTAGAGTACGTAAGAAAAATGCAATCTCTAACTTGAAAAACAAAATAAAAATGTTTTCTTTTCCGTCGGAGTTTTGTTTTACATTGGAAAATCCGAGCATTTATAAGTTCATATGCGAATGAGAATAGCTTGATTATATATTGCACTAAAAAGTGCTTTATTTGTTAGCATATATAGTTTGCTCTCGTGTGAGATTCTGCTGCAAGAATGGAGATCACCAACATTTCAGAGTATGAGGCCATAGCTTTCCGGTGATGTTGACTTTGTTTGATTTTGCTTCAGATTTTATTGAGTTTTTTGTTGCTGTAATTGTATGGACAGGTATTAATTACTTGATTTTAAGCTTTCTGTGCATTTTTAATGCTTCCATAGAGCACATAATAATGGAAATTAGATGCTTATAGAATCAGAATATGTAAACTGCAGATTTGAGATAAATAAGTTTTCTCTGCCCTTAATACAGTTGCTGGCATATTAGAAACTGAAGCACTAAAACACTATATATCGTGATGCTCATAGAATTTAATGATTGATGGCTAGAGGGCTTGACAGGGTTCAGTTGGTTTTGAATTTTCTGAATTTATTTAGGAACTTAAGGCTACAAAAATTACTCTTTTATAAATAAAACTCTTGGGTTGCATGTATCGGAGGACAACAGTGTGTGAACACCACCTTGACCCAACTATGTTAGTCTTAGTTTGATGTTTTTAAAAGAATATTTTATAATCAAAAGCAAGCCATAACTATAACAGAGTTCATTCAAAAAGAATGCCACACACCTTAATCAAAATGGGCCAAGTTTCATATACACCCATCTCTCTTGCCATATGAATTGTGATGTACACAGCAAGAACATCAATGGTAGAAGCCGTTTGGATGGTATGCCAATGGTAATTGGCATACCATCCAAGCTCAAATTTGGATGTGTGTATGGTCTTGACGCTATAAAGTATAAAAGTGACAAAATGAACAACTAGCTTTCCAAGAAATTAAGAAAAAAAAGAATCAGAAAACTTCCCTACCTTCCAACAGTAGCAAAAATCTTCATCAGGTTCTGGTAACAATGATCTTGAGGTAAATTTTCAGCCACGACAATGCGAGACTGCAGGAAACAGAGGGCAAATAAATAAGATATTGGTTCAATTAATTTCTATCCATCCTGAAGTATCATGCTCTGGGAGCAGTAAATGCAGCAATGGTAAAAATGGCAGCCAACAAAAGTTCATTTACTTGTTATAGAAACCCATAAGAAAAAAGGTGATCACATACAAGTTTTTTTAGAAAAAAGATTTTAAAGGTCCAAAATCTGAGTGAGGAAGTTCTAGATTAGGTCCACATGGAGAGCAAGATCAAGAACAATTTTATATTCAGAAATGCTCTGCAACTAGAGTTATCGAACAATGGAAGAACAACCGACCCCGTAATCATGTGTGGAAGACATTTCTCTTTTAAGATCTTTCAAGAACAAAACTATTCCAATAATCTCGAATTGATTTCATATACATGAACATGCGTCATCCTAATGAGCTTCAATAATGGCAATCGGACAATATTTCTCTCCGCATTGCATGAAAAAAAACTATGGAGTAAATATTAAAAAATGTTCTAGATATACAAAAATAGTTTGAAAATCAGAGGAATAAACAGGTTTAAATTTCAAACCTGAACCAGGTCTCGGTGTTGAAAGGATCGCAACATCCCCTTCTTTAAAGTTCCACTTGCACTCATGAAGACGGCACCCTTCCAACATGCCAAATTTGGCAAATGAAGACGGCACCCTTGTCATGGACGGCATTGACTATCGGCTTCCAAGCCTCCACCTGCTCTTTGGTCCACACTCCAGGAGTATCTGGGTATCTAAACAACATAACACCCCAAAAAATAAGAGGAACAAAATGATTGAACACATAATAATTACAATATGTACATTTTGTATGAAAGATTATATAATATATAAGCTTTACTTCCACACCCTTGAGCAGTATCAGAAATTCCTGTGGCTTCAGCTATCACAAGCCCTCCTCTTGTAGCTCTCTGAGAGTAGAATAGGACTACATGAGGCTGCGGAACATTTCCATAGGACCTGCACCTTGTGAGAGGCGGCACCACCACCCTGAAGAAATATATATACTTATAATTAATATGGTTAAGCTAGCTGTCTATTTCATCACAATTTATACTATATAAAACTAACAGTAGCCTCCATGAAAGCAGCAAGATCATATTCTGCAAATTAACCTGTGTGATAAATTGAACTTGCCCATCTTGTATGCGGTGAGCAAAGGGATTTTTTCAGCTGAGACAGAGCCAATTGTTTTCTCTTTTTTGGATTTGGAAAAGAAGCTTTCCTTGATCTATAAGAAGATAATAATATTTCCTTGTATGAGAGGCTCGAACAGAGGAAGAGTGCTATTCTCAGAACTGGTTCTGGGAATTTACATGCACAGTGCCTCTCAAATTAAAGAGGATGTGAGCCATGAAATCTCAAAAAGCCACACCTGAGATAAGATGATAGGTCCCCCCTGTGACGCATAGAGCTTCTCCTGCTGCATCATGTTCACAATCTTCTCAGTGAATCGCTGCATCTCTACCTGTAAACAACAATCGGTAAATAAGAAGCAGATCACCGGAGAAGAAGATGATGAATAAAATGCAGAACCTTGAAGGGTTAGTTATCAGTCCTGAACTTTATCCCGGGAATACAGTGCAACCATAGTGGAGTAGGTGAGGGTGATTTAGGGTTTAGAGTTACCTGATGCCTGGTGATCTTTGATGTTGTGGAGGTGAAGCCCTAGACGCGATCCTGGAAGGCTTCGTCTTAGGCGAGATTGCGAGCAGGTGAGGCCGTTCAGTGGTTGCGCGATATTGACCGGGGAGGATGCGTGGAGGCTGTGGCATGGAGTAGCTAGCGGGAGAGGCGGCGTGCGGCTGTGGCATGAAGAGAAGGCTAGGGCGTCAGGGAGGAAGGGAGAGGAAGGGCTTGCAGCATGAGGGGTAGATGAGGTCGAAGAAAGTAGGAAGCAGGCTGCGCTGAGCTTTTCCGGAGGCTGCGACGGTGTTATGCGCGGAGAAGAAGGAGATGGCGGGGGAGAAGGCTGGGGGAAGGAGAGAGACCTAGCTATCGGGTTTTTTAGAACTAAAAAAATGTAACCGTGGATCATCATTTTTTAAGGTGATTGTTAACCGCAACCCGATATTGGCTAGTCGCACCCCAAAAACTTCTAATTTTTCGCGCCTTTTCGAAATACGCCTTGTACATGCAATTTCAGGAAAAGTGTTCAACACAAAAGTTGTAGATCTCGACGAAATCTACAACTTTCGTGTTGAACACTTTTCCTGAAATTGCATGTACAAGACGTATTTCTGAAAGACGTAAAATCTGAGCATATTTCCAAAGTACGTCTTGTACATGCATTTTTAGGAAAAGTGCTCAACACGAAAGTTGTAGATCTCGATGAGATCTACAACTTTCGTGTTGAGCACTTTTCCTAAAAATGCATGTACAAGACGTATTTGGAAAAGGCGTGAAAAATTATGAGACTTTGGGGTGCCACTAACAAATAGCACGTTTGCGGTTAACAATCACCTTTTTTAAAAGAGGATATTTTTTAAAAGTAGGTATTTTTTCTCACGTTTTTTTGCTTTTCATGCCTGATACAATGGTATTAGCCATGTTTTTTATAGTCGTGGCTAAAACCTAAATATTAGCCACGGTTTTACGATCATGGCTAATACTGGTGTATTAACCACGATTTTTGAAACCTGGCAAAAAATGTATAGTTAATACTCATTTTTCTAGTAGTGGGAGAAGAAACTAAATGAGCCGAGATGTCGCCGGGAAGTGAATTGATCCGAGATAATGGCGAGGAAGTCGCGCACGGGAGGAAGAGGAATGGTATCGACCATTGCGAAAGTGTCGAGGGGAAACTGTGGGAGGGTTTGTCATGAATTTTCTAAATTTAATTTTTAAGTAATAGTTTAGGTGTTCGAATAAATTTTGGTTTAGTTGAAAAGCATTAGACAACACTTCTAACATGTTGCAAATTATTTTTTAAATACACAACATGTGATAACCGTTGTCTAAAGAGAACCGTCAACTACATCATTTCAAAACTGTTCTATATAAAGGATTAGAGAACAGTTTTTGAATGTTCCATAAAAAGTGTTGTCTAAAGTTGCTAACCTATTGCAACACTTATAAACTGTTCTCTATCAAGTTTTATACAACATTTTGGGAAATGTTGCCAAGTCAAGTGTTGCTAAAGACCAAAAATGTTGTAGTGACTTGATTCTTGCCTTCCAGATGCTGAACTTAGCTAAGTTGCAAACTGGAGGTCTGGTGCTATAATAATCCTTGTATTGGGCCACGAAATGAATGTCTATAAACTTGGTATCTATCTGGATCTTGTGGCTCAGGTGTTAGCCTGTACAGTCAGTCAACCTCCCTCTGATACCAATTGAAAGTGAGGATAGATACAACTTTAGAGAGAGGGTGAATAGAGTATTCAAAAATTTGACTATCTACTCAACTCCCTTAGAGTTAATTTGCGGAAAGAGTTTATAGATATTTGAAACCCTAGAGCCTAACACAAAGTGTGGTGCACAAGAGAAAGCTAACTGTAATTACAGTTTCATCTTTAGTCCTAACACAGCAACTAGCAATCCTAGTTAGTTCTATTCAGTGCCACAGTGCAATAATTAAAGTAAGCAACACAGACGACACAAGAGGTTTATAGTGGTTCTCTCTAAATAGGTACATCCACTCTTCTACCACCCTGGTAGGAATCCACTACAGGTTTTTGTTCAGGTGCCCTGCCACCAACTGATCTGGTTCAGGTTGATCAAGTAGACCCTTTGAGCTTTTGATCAGGAGCTCAAAATCCAACACAAGTTTTTGCTAAGGTGCCCTTCCACCAAGGTTTACTTTGAAGGGAGTAATAACCCTTTTACAGGAGGTTGAGAGAGAGTTAGAGTGTCTTCTCTATTATTAAAACAATATAAGAGAAGCTAGTGGATTGCACAGAGCTAGAATGCTCTAAGGAATCAAGGCTCCCCCTGGCTTAGTGATATCCAGGAAGAAGTCTTGCTTCAGGGTGCAGAAACTCTTCTGAACTCTTGACAGATAAAATCTGTTGTCTTGAAGTTCTTGAAGGAGTAGCTTGAAGAAGACTCTTGATGCAGAATGATTGTTCTTCTTCAATCAGCTTTTCTTTCTTCTTCTTCTTCTTCTTCTAAAGCTCTGAGTGTGAATGTTCCTGGAAGTAGGATGAACTCAGGGTTGAAGAAGAATGCTGAAGAGAGTAGATCTTCTCAGTTGAATGTGAAAGAAAACTGAGAGCTGTTCTTCTTGTTTTGAATCTGTATATGAATATCTATGTCAACCAGACTTTGTGTCTGTGAGTATATCTCTCTATCTATGTATATGTGTGTTATTGCTTCTTTCAAAAGAAAAGGCCCTTTTTATATATTAGCCTCTGTAATGGCTCTAATCTTTATTTTAACTTTGTCTTCTTCTGAGATCTGCAATCTGGGCTGCAAATAGCACAATACAAAAATATATCCTGCAGACAGACGTCCTATAAGGGGATAAAGCTTTCTGAGAAGCTGCATATCCAATCTGATAAAAGAATACTAGAGAAAGTCACATCAGACCAAACACTTTACGGCCAGAGAAGACTTTTTGTGTCTAACGGCTATAAAGGACAGCATGGCAGATAAAGCATAAAGATATTTCAACTAATAAGACAAAAGACTTTTGTCAGAAAGAACTTGACTTATGCATAAAGAATGGGGCAAAGATTGCCTTGAAATGTCAGCATAAAATCAATGAAATAATCTTTAATAAAATATGCCAAATAAATAGGAAATAAATCACAGAAGAGAAGGAGTACAAAATTATTAACAGCAGACAAAAGATCGTCGACCGATCCACGGAGATCGTCGACCGAACCACAGAGATCGTCGAACTATCAAACAGATAGTCGAACAAAACAGATAGTCGAACTATCAAAGTAGATAGTCGAGCTATCAAAAAAAAAAGATAGTCGAACTATCAACATAGAGCAGATAGTCAAACTATCAAACAGATAGTCGAACTATCGTAATAGAAAATATAGTCGAACTATCAGAGCAGATAGTCGAGCTATTATATAGTTGAACTATCAAACAAACTGTCTGGATGAAAGAAGTCGAGCAGGGTTCGACGATTGACGAGGAAGATACCACATATCGTCGAGCTATCAAGAGTTGAACTAACTCAAAGATAGACGATCTGCTGACTGACGAAAGTCGACCAACTGATAGACGATCGTCGAACAGTTGATAGACGATAGTCGAGCGCCGTTCGACTATAGTCGAACCAAAAACAACTTAGCCAGATTTCCACTGGATAAGTGACAATTCTACAACTAAGGAAATCAAACCTAACAACTAACCTTTGACCATAGATAAATCTTGGGTCAAGAAACTAATTGAGAGGACTTAACACAAATCCAAACTAGGGTACCAACAAAGAGCTATGCATATTAGAGATAAGATAGTTAGACTTAAAATCTGAGAAGATGTAAGACAATTATCTAAATACATGTCTAATTAAATAGTTAAGTTGCTCTCATGGTCACTATGCCTCAAGATGCAACTATGCTCAACATCCTCAAACTTGACATAGGGATGTTAAGTTTATGTCTAAATGCACCCCACTAGGAGATAGTATAATATGCATTATAGGTCCCTTAATCACTGCTGATTAGGCAAATTTAGTATTACTAAATAATTCAAAGGTTGAGGAGAATAAGCTTACTCAACAACATCTATCGATTAGTTGGTCTGCGGCTATGTAGCAAAAGTTAACCCCAGCCATTGATCATATCCTTGATCTCAAACTGGTAAGTGACTTTTTGCCTTCTCTTAAGACATAACTATAAATAGTAGAGTTTGTGCATAAAGAAAAAGCACTTTTACTTGCCCTCTCCCGCCCATATTCACCAAATCGATGGAAATCCATTTTCGCTAGGTATCAAAATTCTCAAGCTAAATGGAGCCTAAGGGACAAGATTTCTTGTTCGAGGTTTTGGAATTGGTGAGAAATGGATTCAGAGATGCTCCTAAAGAGGTACAGTATGTTATTCATCTTCTCCGAACATCTAACCTAGAACTCATCCTGTCGGAACCCTGTTCGATTTGGAAACGGGAGGTGCTAGAGTTATTCTCCAATGCCAAACAAGATGTGGCGGTGGGAAAAATCAACATGTTTGTGAGTAGAACAAAAGTGAAGATAACATCAAGAAGGCTAAGTGAAGCCCTAAAGATGGCAAAGTTCGCCCCGACTGATGAAGAAGATGAACTGTCGCAAGATGATGTAAAAACTGCCTTGAAATGGTGTGGGTTGTCCAAACACTCCACCGGATCAATCCTAAGGAAGGAATTAAACCTGGAAGTAAAGTTTTTTGCAAATGTCATCGGGAAGGCTTTGTTATGTAAAATAGGCTCCCACGACAAGATCTCGAAAAAGATTTTCGAGCTGATTTGTAGGGTCATATTGACTAGGAAAACAGACTAGGGAAGAATTCTCTTTGAAAGGATTACTGAGTGCATGGATGTACCGAATTTAGGGAGAATTCTATCCTTATATCTAAGACAAACTTTACCGGAGATTCTGAACCTGAAATTGGAGCAAGAATACATCACGTGAAAAGACTGGACTCCAAGATGCTAGAAAGGTGGGGCAGGGTACTTCAACCCCATTGAACATCAGTTGTAGAAAAGGAAGGAAAGAAGGTAGTTGTTCTGTTGAAATCGAGAACTCGGTCTTTGTGGAGTTCACCCTTGGGGAAGGGGTGATCGTGCACATACTTCTCTCTTGCAAAGGGGAATGACCCAAGGGCTCGGAGCGGAGGTCCCACCACACACCTTAAAAATCTTAGATAGCTTCCCCTCCCTTAGCCAAGTGTCGAGCTAAGGCTATCTCAGAAAGCACAAGAAGGTCTTAGAACATGTGAGCATGCCTTCTGAGGTACTTCTTGGGTCCTATTTATAGATTTCTGAAAATGGCCAGCAAATAGCCAATCTCCGCTATTCCAAACAGCTATGTGCAACCTAACTAGGTCTGCAAAAAGTGCAATTCCGTTGTTCTAACTCGCTATGGGTAGGCTAGCGGGGGCAAAATGGTAAAAACACATGACAAAAGACTGGGCGAGTAGTGTAACACCCCATAAATCTCAAAAAGCAAAAGTGGGATCCAGGTTGGCTGATACGGCCTGAGACACGGGCGTGTCTTAGGGCGTGTTAGGTCTACATGGCATGGGACACGGGCGTGTCCCAGGGAGTGTCCCTATTCTCGACGAGTACTCGAGCCCTGATCGTCGAGTGTGGAACATGGCCTGTGATACGGGCGTGTCACAGGGGCGTGTTTGGCACACGGCTAGGGACACGGGCGTGGGCCTTAGCCGTGTCCTGCTCGGGAACTTTTGGAGATCGTGTTACAGGGGTGACACGGCCGGGTACACGACCGTGTACTATGTGACACGGGCGTGTTAGGCTTGACATGGGCGTGTCAATGCCCGTGTTCTAGTTTATTTTAAGTCGGTTGTGCACCGCTTCAGGAACACGGCCTCTGACACAGGCGTGTCACAACCCGTGTTCGGCCCAGGAAATCAAATTCAGGGCTGATCAGAGCCATTCATTTTATTTGACCAAGATCCAATGGTCTGGGCTCTTCCCTGGGTTGATAAGGCCGGGATTGAAGAGGAGAAAGCTCATTTGAGTTTCATCTTTCTCTTTCTAAAGTTAAGAGAGAAGGGAGAGCAAAGCAAGGAAGAAGAAGAGGAATCCGACCGCCGGTGGTGCTGCGGTGGTCCAAATCGCGAGCCGAGTTCAGATTTACGAAGGCAAGGCTGCTACGAAGGCTTTCATCCGTCTCAATTCTCTCCATGGCTCTGAGGCGAATTCCAAGGGTAACAATTTCTGTCTTGGACATGTGAAGTCCTACTTTCCTGCATTTGCATAGGTAAAATCCGTCCCCGCGAGTGTGCGGTGGGTTATGGTGTCCCTTGGGGTAGATATGTGAAGTCCTCCTTGTTAGAGTCCGGAATTGGAGTACGGATCTAGGCATGATGTGTGAAGCCCATCTGGACGTGTTGGTCTGGATTGGTGATACTTTGTTTGCATTTCGGAGAAGCCTCCGAGTATTTGATTGTTTGTGTGCAATCTGTGGCGTATACCTGTACTAGAGGAAGTACAGGAATTTGTGAGAGTTGGTGATGAGTTGTAAATATACCTATATTTTTGTATTTTATTTAAGTCAATTTTGTTTATTTTTTTTGTCTTTTTTATTAGTTTTATTAAATAAATTACTTATTTTTGTAAATATTATTTCTAACTTAGCTTTATTTTTATTCCAGAAAAATTCCAAAAAAATTCCAGAAAAAGTCAAAATGTTGACTGACACGCCCGTGTCACATGACCAACACGCCCGTGTCACGCCCTCGACGATCGCCGACCACAGTTGCCAGCTCGACGACCGGCGATGATCAAACCAAGCTCGATACGCCCCAAGACATGCCCGTGTCAAGGTGTGACACGGGCGTGACTTAGCCACCTGGCCCGACGTGACGCGCGCAACTTTGCGGCCGGGCCGCGCCCAGATCGACCTCCCCGACACGCCCTAGTCATGCCCGTGACTGACACATGTCACGCCCGTGACCTAGGGCGTGACCGCCACGTTTTCAGCCGAAGTCAACTTTCCAGTCAAGTCACCCGATCAGCTCATGAATAGTGTCGACACGCCCCCCTGTCACGCCCTAGTCACGGGCGTGACCCACCCGAAAAATTTGCCTATAAATAAGAGCTTCCAGGAAGCTTATTTTGTCCACTTTTTTGACCACTTTGCTTAGGGGAGGTGCTGCCCATTTGGATTCCACACTTATGTAAGGAGAATTTCTCCCTTCTCTCTCTCTTAGTTTGTATTAGGGTTTTTGCTTTAATAAAATTTGAATTTTTCTCTCTTCATTAGTATGAAAAATCCATTTGAATGCGCCTACTTAAGCAATTTTTCGTTCATCTTTTTGTGTTTCTTTTATGTTTTCATTTTTTATAGCTTTGATAACTTAGTTAGATTTAGGATTTATCGGCATTTCTAGCCGTTGTGCCGTCCGTTTAATTTTCATTTTCTGCAATTTTTAGCTTTAGCTTTTTCTTCTTTATCATTTTCATTCATATAGGTTTTATAAAAACTCCCCTAAAAGTGTTCGTCTTTATTTTTCTTTAACTTAGGCTCTTAGGAATGTAAAACTAATCGTTCCTTTTTAGTTTTATTCTCACTTTTTTGGAGGTTTTATAAAAACTTATGAATAAAAATGTAGTCGTTATAATTTTTCGCTCACTTTGTTTTAACTTTTTATTTGCAAAACTTTTAGTCCCTTTAATTTTTATTTCATCTTTTTATGCATTTCTACCGCATTCTAGCGGTAGAAATGCAGTTGTTTTAATTTTTCGAGTACTTTCATTTTGCGTTTATTTGCAAAACAATTTCGCTCGGTTAATTTTTATTTTCACTTTTTATGCATTTCTACCGCATTCTAGCGGTAGAAATGCAGTCTTTTTAATTCTTCAGCAACCTTGTTTTTCTTATTTTTGCAAGTGTGCGTGCGTGTATGAGTTAGAATTTACAGCTTTGTTTTAATTTATGTAGAGTGTGTGCGTATGCATTTATTTCCGCCTACTCGTTAAGAGTTAAATGGCGCTCTGCTTTCATTCCCCGCCCACTCGTTTGAGTGGGACTTGTCTTTTTACTGCTTTCATTTTCTTCCTACTCACTTGAGTAGGAAAACTTCGTGTGTGTGTGTGTGTTTACTTTTCTGTAGAGTGCGTGTGTGTTTACTTTTCTGTAGAGTGCGTGCGTGTGTTTTACTTTCAAGTAGAGTGTGTGCGTGTATGAGATAAATTTACTCCCGCCCACTCATTTGAGCCGGGACTTGCAATTTTATCGCTTTCTCAATTATGTATAGTGCGTGCGTGTAGAAGATAATTTTACCGCTTTATTTATCGCTTTCTTCAATTAAGAAGAGTGTGTGCGTGTGTGCATTTATTTTTGCCTACTCATTTGAGTAGGGTTTGCTTTATTTAAAATTTCTTTATGGTTTTGAAGTGTGCGTGAGTGCCTGCATCAATTAGCCTTCAATTTATCTAATTGTCCTATTTTTCGTGTTTTCTCTTATAATTGTTCAGTGCTTAATTTAACACTCACGCTTCACCTAAAAACATAAAGTCGTCCCCATACCGATGAGTGGCTAATCTCTTTTAGCCTTCGACATCGAAGAGCATTGGGACATATAAAATGATTTGAAATAATTAAAAAACTTTATTTTTTATTTTAATTTAAGGACTTAAGGTTTACCCCGGGTTAACGACGCATAGGACCATATAATCGATGTGTGGGCTCTATTTCCATTATCCATACGCGACGCCGAGAGGCTGCATGTATGGACTGATCCCCCTTGGGTAAAGAGAACTGTGTACGCCCCCTCGAAAGAGGAGAAGCGTAGTTCTGCCGGATTGGGTTCCCCACCCAATAGCGGGGTTCTTAGCGTAAAGCGAGCATTTAGAGGAATCCTTCGTCGGTCTAACGATCGGTCGAATAGTCTTAATGTTTAGGTGAGCAATATTCCTAGAGATAAGTGCGCTCATATTTTTGGAACCCCCACGGCCGAGTGCCTTTTATTAATTTAAAAACAAAGTTTAATAATTGTTGAGAATTATTTTAGTCTTAATCCGATTCGATGCCGAGCGTTAACCCGTCATCGAACTAACTTAGCAAAATTCTGCTTTCTTTCTTTCCGTTTTAATTAAACTAAAAAATCCCACCTTACTGATAGTAAGATAATAGTGTTCCTGGAAGAGTAGATATAATCAACGCGTCCCTGAGAATAATACGACCTCGATATTCTCCCGAATACCGAGTACTACTTGCGATAGGTGCACTTGCCTCCTCTCGTTAGAAAACTCGATCTTCTAACCGGCCCGTGGAATCTGACCATTTCGAACCAACCACAGTAGGTCTCTATTCCGCGGCCATCAGTTGGGTTCAACTCTTGTGGCGGTCGGGAAAGGTGAAGCTGTAACCGCGTCAGGCCAGTCTTGCGTCTGACGATGTGAGCAACGAGATAGGAGGATCTGTACCCGCGTTATGGTTGTCTAACCTTGGGTGCTTAAGGCCCTGTTAGGATCACATAGCGAGAGTCGACGTCTTGCGTGCCGATCATGACTAGAATGCTCATTGGTGGGATCCGGTGTTTCTGGTACACCCGAATGTGCCCTGAGTGCACGGAGCGTCGGGTCGTCGTGCCGATGTTTGTGATATGTATTGACTGTGCGGTCGTGCACGTCTTGCGTAGTTTGCTATATATATATCATATTGGATAATGCTATGCTGGGATGGAATTCTACTGCCCCGTTCCAGGGGCAGGGTCATTATAATTGGTCAGCTGAATGCTGACCGTTGCCCTGTTTTCCACCGCTTGGTGGATTGGTTCTTGTAGGTGCTGGAGGTGCTGATCCGAGCGGGACTTAGCGGGCTGAAGCCCAAGCTGCGTTGCTGCCCTCGAAGGCTTTGTTTTGTTTCTTCTTGTTCATGTGTGGCCGGCCTGCGTGTCGATGTCTGTAAACCACACCTTGTTAAGAGAAATTTTTAAGGCCTTAAGGCCAGATACTTTGGTTGTATGCATTCCTATGTTTTAGTGGACAGTTCTTATTTTGCTTGAGTTCAAGATTTCAACCGTGAAGCTTCCGCTAGAATGCTCTGTGTTAGGATCCATTGGTTTTGATATTATTTTGTAGCCTCTCCGCCTGTTTGTGGAATATGGTGTGGGGCCCCGACCGGACCCTCTATTATACTCTTCTTAACGGGTAGAGGTGTTACAATATGGTATCAGCTTGTTGGTCGATCTCTTCCGAATTCGCGGACGAATTCTTTTGAGGGGTGGCGAGCACGTGTCAGTGCTGTCATTATAACACTTAACTTGAACTCAAGAATGTCCACAAAGGAATGCAAATACACTTATTTGAGGAACCTGCGCGTTCTTAAATTTTGTTCTTGCTTGCGCGAGGGCGTGAATGTGTGCTCTATTTGGGGTCCTTGGGTGTTCCTGCTTCTACTTTGTGCAACATTTTTAGTTGCTTACTTGTGTGTTTTACGCTTATAGGCGATTAGTAGTATTGACGGATAGCAAGAACCCCAGCATGCAATGGGGATTAATGAGCCAACACTCCCTCTTTCAGTAGCGACGGTCCGGTTGATAGATGATGTTGTTTTTTCAGTGATCAATGCCCGCCCCGAGGGACATGTACAACCCTCTATGCCAATGGTGCCTCTCATGCCGGTTGGTGTACCTGAGCAGCTAGCAAGGAAACGAGCATCGGCCTCGCCGGTGAATATGCATTTAAGCCAAGGACCATATACTGTAGAGGAGTACTTTCATGCATTTGTGGCGCTGAGACAACATACAGCGTGTGTGGTTGAAAGTGAGGAGATGAAGATTAACAGATTTTATAATGGTCTGCGTGAAGAACTGCAAAGTCTATTGGTGGGTCCAAAGTTACTTGGCTTTTTTGCCTTGGTCCCGACAGCTCGATCTTTGGAAATGGACTTAAATCAGTTCAGGGAAAGGTACGGTGCCAGTGTGCCCACCATGAAAAAGATGCCAACAGTAAGTTCTCGTAGGCGAAAGAAGAACAGACCTATATGGGAGTCGACCTCTGCTACCACCAGGGGCAAAAGAAAGGCATGTTTGTTTTTTGTGCGGAAAAGTAGGGCATTTTGCCCGGGACTGCCATGGTAATGCACCAAGGATAAAGAAAGCTAAGGCTGGATCGGTGGCAGGACAAGTTCCACCCATTTGCTACTCGTGTGGTATTAAAGGACATAAAGCTCGAGACTGTAGAGTTGGCCCTTAGACGAGTGGAAAGAAGAAGAGAAAGGATGGACTTTACATAAATAAATGTCACTATGTACTGTACATATCCGCGTATGTTATGCTTGCTTTCAAACTTGTTTTGTATCTGTATATTTATGTTTTGTTGATGAATAAGCAAAACGGTGGTGTATAGCTTGTTCCACCCTATGTATGAATCTGGACAACAGGAGGCAATTAAGCAGGCGGATGTCGTCACAAGTGCGCGCAGTTTTTAATGTTATTTTATAGTGTGGGCTGTGCTTGTTTTGATTGTGATGTTTTAGGGTTTGCCCTTATACGAGAGTATCCGGCGCGAGCACTGTTTGACACAGGTGCTTCAAATTCATTTCTGTCTGAAGAGTTCGTCTTTCGTGTCTGGGTACCTATCCGGACCACGACAGACAGTGTAAAGGTGTTGTTACCTAACGGATATTTGATGTGCGCGGATAAATCTTGTGGTCTTGAGGTCAAGATAGGGAGTCGGGAGTTCAAGATGGAAACATTAGTATTTCCGCTCAAGGAATTTCATATAATCTTTTGTATGGACTGGCTGTCAGAGCAGCTGTATAGATTGCACTTCAAAAGAGGTCACACTCGGGCAGAATACCGAACAAGAGACCAAGTTCATTGGTATAAAAGGGATGAGTGGGATGTTGTTATCTGCTCTCCAAGTCATTAAGGCAGTTCAGAAGGGTGCGGAGTTATTCTTCACACTCGTAGAGGCGGTGGCGCTGAAGGCCAGTGTGAGTGAAGTGTCGATTGTGTCGGAGTATGCTGATGTGTTTCCAAAGGACCTTCCGGGGTTACCTCCCCAAAGGGAAATCGACTTCGCTATCGAGCTGGTGCCGGGTGCGAAACCTGTGGCCCGTTCGCCGTATTGGGTAGCGCCAAAAGAGATGGCCGAACTAAAAGTTCAGTTGCAAGAACTGTTGGAGTAGGATACATACGCCCAAGTATGTCACCTTGGAGCGCGCCTGTTCTTTTTGTGAAAAAGAAAGACGGTAGTTTGCGGCTATGTATTGAATATCGCAAACTGAATAAGCTGACGGAGAAAAACAAGTATTCGATTCCACGGATCGATGACTTGTTTGATCAGCTAGCAGGCTCAACCGTCTATTCCAAGTTGGATTTGAAATCCAGGTATTACCAATTGCGGATTAGGGAAGGTGACATTCCCAAGACAGCATTTGGCACACGCTACGGTCATTATGAGTTCACAGTGATGCCGTTCGGCTTATGTAATGCGCCTTCGGTATTCATAAATCTCATGCATCGAATGTTCCGCGAATACTTGGATATGTTTGTGATTGTGTTCATTGTTGATATCTTCGTGTACTCACAGTCGGAGGAAGATCATGCAAACCATTTGCGGTTGGTATTGCATACCTTGCGGAGAAATAAGCTGTATGCCAAGTTCTCTAAGTGTGAGTTCTGGCTCTCGTCGGTGGCTTTTCTGGGCCATGTGGTAAGTGGAGAGGGCATAGTGGTGGATCTGGCAAAGATAAGTTCCATTTGTGATTGGCCAGTGATGTCTTCGGTGGCCGAAGTCAGGAGTTTTCTTGGACTGGCAGGCTACTATAGACGATTTGTGGCGAACTTCTCCCGGATTGCTTTGCCTTTGACTACGTTGACGAGAAAAGATCAGAAGTTCGTTTGGACACCGAAGTGCGCGCGAGCTTTTGAGGAGTTAAAAGGTCGTTTGACCAAGGCACCTGTTTTGACATCGCCTTGTGGTACAGACGGTTTTGAGATTTACAGCGATGCGTCAGGAAGCAGCTTAGGTTGCGTTCTCCTGCAGTTTGGCAAGGTGATCGCTTTTGGCTCACGTCAATTAAAGGTGCATGAGCGTAATTACCCCATCCACGACTTGGAGTTGGCGGCGGTGATCTTTTCGCTAAAGTTGTGGCGGCACTATCTTTATGGCGTGAAGGTAGATATTTATACAAATCATAAAAGCCTAAAGTATCTGCTCGATCAAAAGGATTTGAATATGCGACAAAGAAGATGGATGGAATTCCTAGGGGATTATACCTTCGACATTCACTATATTCCCAGAAAGGGAAATGTGGTCGTTGATGCCTTGAGTCGTCGGACTCCGGTGCGAGCAAATTGGTTGCGGATACATGATGAGCGTCTAATCCAGGAGCTGGAAGAGTTGGAGATATCTTGTGTGGAAAGGGATTCTTCGGCCGATGCATGCTTGAACTAGATGGAGGTTCAATATGACCTTGCGGACAGGGTTCGGCGGGCAACGGAGTTTAATGAAAGTCTCTAGCGCTATGCAAAGGAGGGGTCTGGTGACCAATTCTCCTGGGAAGACGGCTTATTACGGAAGGATGGCCGATTGTGCATTCCTTGTGCGGGTAAATTGCGAGAAGAATTGTTATATGAAGCACACTTTACAAAGCACTCAATTCACCCTGGGAGCACAAAGATGTACAAGGGCATGAAGAAATTGTTTTGGTGGCCCGGTTTAAAGAAGAACATAGCCGAGTATGTGGCTAAGTGTCGTACTTGTGCTTTGGTAAAGGCAGAGTGTCAACGGCCTAGTGGTTTCCTGAAATCATTGCCAGTTCCGCAGTGGAAGTTTGAGGATATTTTTAAGGATTTCGTGCACGGATTGCTGAATTCTCAACGTGGGAATGACTGAATCTAGGTGATTGTAGACCAGTTGACAAAGGTGGCTCACTTTCTACAGAACAAGCGGGACGATTTTGTGGAAATTTTGTGCAAAGCTCTATATGGAGCAGATTGTTCGATTGCACGGTATTCCCTGAAGCATCGTCAGTGACCGTGATGGGGGATTTACTTCAAAGGATTGGAGGCTAATTCATCAGCTGTTGGGCACGAAGTTAGCATTCAGTACGGCCTTTCATCTGCAAACGGATGGCCAAACTGAATGAACCAACAGAACAATGGAGGATATGCTCTGTATGTGCGCCCTTGACTTTGGTAAGAAATGGGAAGATCATCTTGTTATGGTGGAATTTGCCTACAATAATAGCTACCAAGCGAGCATTGGCATGGCACCATTTGAAGCTCTGTATGGTCGCAAGTGCCGTACACCGTTAGCTTGGGCAGAAACTGGCGAATCCAAACTTTTGGGACAAAAGGCAGTCGAGGATGCTAACTCAACAATACGCTCTATTCGAGAGAGACTACTAATAGCCCAGGATCGGCAAGCCAAGTATTACAATGCTAAGCACCGAAACATGGAGTTTGCGGTAGGTGACTGGTTCTATTTAAAGATTAAACCCTTCAAAGGCATATCTCGGATTCGGCGGTTGAAAAAGCTAAGTCCGCAATACCTTGGTCCGTTTGAAGTGGTGGAGCGAGTTGGGGAAGTTGCATATCGGCTAGCTCTTTTATCGGAATTGGGTGGACTGCATGATGTGTTCCACATCTCGGTACTACGAAAAGCAGTCAAGGATCCAGCTCAAGTGATTGAGAATGATCGTGTGCCGGTTGAGTATGGGCTAACGACAAAGGTGAGGCCCATTCGGATCGAGGATCGAGCCGAGAAACAGTTGCGGAACAAAATGATCGGGATGGTCAAAGTCCGGTGGGACAATTGTGGCCGAGAAGAGCTAACATGGGAGCGGGAGCAGACCATGCGAGCCGAGTTTCCTGAGTTATTTTCGTAACCTGTTCGCTCGTTTGTATATGTGATCGAAACATCTATGTCTCTAATTATGTTATGTTGTTATCTCCCTGCTGTCTTCAAATTTCGGGACGAAATTTTATTAAGGAGGGGAGGATTGTAACACCCAAAAAATCTCAAAAAGCCAAAGTGGGATTCAGGTCTCCTGACACAGCCTGAGACACGGGCGTGTCTCAGGGCGTGTCAGGTCTACACGGCCTAGGATACGGGCGTGTCCCAGGGCGTGTCCTTATTCTCGACGAGTACTCGAGCCCTGATCGTCGAGTGTGGAACACATCCTGTGACATGGGCGTATCACAGGGGCGTGTTTGGCATACGGCTAGGGACACGGGCGTGTGCCTTAGCCGTGTCCTGCTCGGGAACTTTTGGAGATCGTGTTACAGGGGTGACACGGCCGGGTACACGGCCGTGTACTGTGTGACACGGGCTTGTCAGGCTTGACATGGTCGTGTCAATGCCCGTGTTCTGGTTTATTTTAAGTCGGTTGTGCACCGCTTCAGGAACACGGCATGTGACACGGGCGTGTCACAACCCGTGTTCGGCCCAGGAAATCAAATTCAGGGCTGATCAGAGCCGTTCATTTTCTTTGACCAATATCCAATGGTCTGGGCTCTTCCCTGGGTTGATAAGGCCGGGATTGAAGAGGAGAAAGCTCATTTGAGTTTCATCTTTCTCTTTCTAAAGTTAAGAGAGAAGGGAGAGCAAAGCAAGGAAGAAGAAGAGGAATCCGGCCGCCGGTGGTGCTGCGGTGGTCCAAATCGCGAGCCGAGTTCGGATTTACGAAGGCAAGGCTGCTACGAAGGCTTTCATCTGTATCAATTCTCTCCATGGCTCCGAGGCGAATTCAAAGGGTAACGATTTCCTTCTTGGACTATGAAGTCCTACTTTCCTGCATTTGCATAGGGAAAATCTATCCCCGCGAGTGTGCGGTGGGTTGTTGTGTCCCTTGGGGTAGATATGTGAAGTCCCCCTTATTCGAGTCCGGAATTGGAGTACGGATCTAGGCATGCTATGTGAAGCCCATCTGGACGTGTTGGTCTGGATTGGTGATGCTTTATTTGCATTTCGGATAAGCCTCCGAGTATTTGATTGTTTGTGTGCAATCTATGGCGTATACCTGTACTAGAGGAAGTACAGGAATTTGTGAGAGTTGGGTTCAACTCTTGTGGCGGTCGAGAAAGGTGAAGCTGTACCCGCGTCAGGCCAGCCTTGCGTCTAACGATGTGAGCAACGGGATAGGCGTATCTGTACCCGCGTTATGGTTGTCTAACCTTGGGTGCTTAAGGCCCTGTTAGGATCACATAGCGAGAGTCGACGGCTTGCGTGCCGATCATGACTAGAATGCTCATTGGTGGGATCCGGTGTTTCCGGAACACCCGAATGTGCCCTGAGTGCACGGAGCGTCGGGTCGTCGTGTCGACGTTTGTGATATGTATTGACTGTGCGGTCGTGCATGTCTTGCGTGGTTTGCTATATATATATCATATTTGATAATGCTATGCAGGGATGGAATTCCGCTGCCCCGTGCCAGGGGCAGGGTCGTTATAATTGGTCAGCTGAATGCTGACCGTTGCCCTGTTTTCCACCACTTGGTGGATTGGTTCTTGCAGGTGCTGGAGTTGCTGATCCGAGCGGGACTTAGCGGGCTGAAGCCGAAGCTGTGTTGTTTCCCTCGAAGGCTTTGTTTTGTTTCTTCTTGTTCATGTGTGGCCGGTCTGCGTGCCGATGTCTGTAAACCACACCTTGTTAAGAGAAATTTGTAAGGCCTTAAGGCCAGATACTTTGGTTGTATACATTCCTATGTTTTAGTGGACAGTTCTTGTTTTGCTTGAGTTCAAGATTTCAACCGTGAAGCTTCCGCTAGAATGCTCTGTGTTAGGATGCGTTGGTTTTGATATTATTTCGTAGCGTCTCCGCCTGTTTGTGGAATATGGTGTGGGGCCCCGGCCGGACCCTCTATTATATTCTTCTTGACGGGTAGAGGTGTTACAAGTAGTCTGTAATACCTCTACTCGCTTGGGGCAGTGAGTGCTCGATGGAGCTGTCACTCGCCGCCTCCCCCCAAACGTTGGCGAGTACGGGCCCAACTGGCCCTGCTCGCCTGCCGCTTGCCGAGCTCCCCTGGGTCGAGTGCGAGCTGGCCTGCTCCACTCTCCTGTATCTTGTCCCTCTCCCTGGGACTTGGCCATTATCTCCTGCTGGCCCCACTTGCCGGATACGGGGTTGTACGCAATCCCTGCTATTTGCAAGGTTGGCACAAGCTCGAAAAGAAACATCTAACCCCACAGGATTCGGTGAGTGCGGCAGGGGCTGGGGGGAATCTTTTAGTGGGTCCACCAGTGTTTATTAATATGCGTCTGCATACCTGGGTGACCTTTTCCATTCCCTTTTTCCTAAACTTGTCGAGATGCCTATCCCCAAAGTGATCCAAGAGAGGCTTGTCAGGGCTCGCGAGGTCTCCTCTACTTATGTTGTCATCCTGATCGCGGTTCCCCTTAGCATCCCATAGAGCATTCCAACAGAGCCCAATCTCGTTAAGAGGGCAAATCCATTTACTCAAGTGGTCGAGCACATCTTTCATGACTTGAAATATACCTTGGAGGCCGAGGCCGGCTCCTCTACTTTGCCCACCACTAAGAAGGAGAAAAATATTGTCGACCTCTGCACCGACTCAGACAATGAATGGGGCGACTGTGAGGTCTCCTCTCCTCGAACCAAGATCCCCACCTGATGACCCGCAGTTTAAAACTCTAGAGACTCGTCCGCGCGACCGGTCGCCCCCCTTTGGGACCCTGGGACAGGACTCGCAGAGGTCGAATTTTCCAGCATGCATCCTCTTCTCTCAGCAACTTGCCAGGGCTATGGTAGGAGGCGTTGAAGCCATCCCTGTGACGGGCTTCAACCTCCTCCTGCAAAGAATGCACCCTCCGGGCCATGGCAGGAATCTGAGGCTGCCCCCACCCCGCACTTTCTTTGGGGTACCCAGCTCGTCAGGTAAGCTGACCTTCACCGGCTCTCATCTCGTTGTTTTCATGGGGTGCTCGCCTTTCATACTAGTATTTAACTGTCTTTGCAGCTCTTCCCAGTCAATCTGAGGCTTACGAATCTTCGGGTCCAACCTGCTATTCGCCCATCCCTTCTCCAAGCTCGCTAAACTCCTTTCTGGGTTCTGAAGTGGAGATTGGTGAGCTAACGAGGAGGGAGATTGGGCTCTACAAGAAGCTGGCAGGCGGGTTGGATAAGGTGTAGGAGGACAACAAGGCACTGCAGCGCGGCTCGCTGATGAGGTGAGGAGCAGCCCGGCAGGCGAGGTGACGTCCCCTTCTCGGCTCCTGGGCGAGATCGATGAGAGCCTCCAGATCGCTCAGAGGAACTTAGGGCGGATTTGCGAGCTCCACAACTCGCTTTGACCTGCAGGGAAGGAGATGCGAGGCCAGGGTAGATAGAAACGGCTCTATTGCTGAGCCTACTGGCACTCGCCTCTTGCCCCCTCAACCCGCACTTGTATTGAACTTGTTGCTTTTTCTTCTTCTTCATTTGATTTTTCTAAACAATATTCTCCCCCTGGTTTGTAAAAACTTAGAATATTTTTTAGATTTCAATGCTCGCTATTTGAATATTCTATCCTTTAGGTTTAGTTTGGCATGTGATGGGATAGATCTCAGAACTCGGCAAGCTAGGGTTGGCGAGTTGAGTCATGCTAGCTAGACTGATCGGTCGGCTCGGCCTTGGACTTCTTTTTCTATAAATAGGCCCCCATCACCAACCCCGGCCTACCGCATTTATTGCTTTCGTACCCCCTCTTCTTGCCTTCTCTCTTTCCAGTACTCGTGCCCTAATCTTCCTGTGAGCATGGGTAAGAATAACCACAATGCTAACAGCAGCTCCAAATGTGCTAAGCACTTCGCCGACTACTGCTTCTTCGAGGGGAATACGACCGAGGAGGAGTTTGCGGAGGTCATTACCGACTACATGCCACCCGACTTTGAGGCGCGCTTGCCCAGGTGGGCGTGGCCATCAACATGTTCTACCCCGACGATCTCGCCTTCCCCATCCCGCATTTCAAGGTGGGGCTGCACTTACCGCTCTGGCCGGAAGTCTACCAGATCCTTAAATATTATGCCGCGGTTCCCGTGCAGCTCAACTCAAATGCCATCTCCATGATGGTTGCATTCACGTGCTTTCTCCGCAGGGAGTGAATAGAGTTCAACCTGACCATCTTCAAGAAACTCTTCACCTACAAGGCAACTCCAGACGGTGTCGCCTACTTCGGGGGCTTCTTCATCACAGTTCGCGAGATCGCGAACAAGCATCACAACTGGATGACGAAGATTGTCTTCATCAAGGGATATCTTGGCAACATCCCCTACTCTCTTATACAGAAGGGTGAGGAGGTGTACTGATCCCCCACCATGTCCGGCAACGACGTCGAGCTCCATAAATTCTTCCTTCATAAATACTTTGTGGTCGCCTTCCTCCGAAGGGGCCTCGACTCACTCCTCCTCGTCCATCCTGGCGAAGGTATACCCAACACTTTTTCTTCTTTCCAAGCTCGCCAAATCAGTAGAAATTTTTTGACCAAGTTTTTTCATGCAGGGGAGCGACTAATTCCCGAAAACCCGCCCTTCACGGACTCGGGACTATTCCCTGACCCCCCCCCCCCCTCGCACACGAGAAGGCGGCTGCATCTTCTTCCCGAGATGAGTCGGCATCATCCAAGCCCTCATCTAGAATGAAGCTTCCTGATCCCGCGGGGTCCAGGTTGCCTCGTCGTCAACCATCGCAAAAGAAGTTGAATGCAGTGGCTGTCTCTCGGGCGAGGCAACAACAACAATAACAAAAACCAAAGTACATGAGCTCGCCCGAGACCTCCCTAGACGGATCGCCGGATAGCCCGCTGAAGGAGACAGTAGACAAAGGGCAATGGGAGGCGAGCCCTCCGCTCCCCTAGATGCTAAGAAGACTGCGACCCGCGAGCCAGGTCCGCCAAAGAGCCACCCCCTCTTCGGCCTCAAGGTAAGGTGGAAGGACTCAGCCGGCGAGCATGTGGTCCAATGTGATGAGATGGCCCACTGAATCTCCATCTCCACCCTCCAGCCTTCTTGGACAGACCACCAGCTCTCCTCCAGTCATGCCTACGTATTTGGCTTCGGCCTCTATGGGTGCGAGGATGCCGAGGCCTACAAACGCATGAACCTGCACCAGCTCGGCCATGAGGGCTTGCAAGCCTATATGTGGGCACTGGAGCTACACCACATGATGGTCCGTCATGGCTTCAACCTCAGCCACCTCCTACAGAAGGCTGAGCAGAAGCGTGACGTTGCCCAGGACAAAGCCGCCAAACTGGCGAGGAGACACGACATTCCTGAGGATTTACTCGCCAAAGCAGATGGCGGGTTAGTAAGTATTGGGCACCTCCTTCTCTTTTTACTTGAGATTATTTTTTCTTTTCCTGCAATAGATTTGCTTACCCTTTTATTTCACAGGATGTCGAGGCTGCAATTGAGCTACGTACTCGCGCCATCGGGCTGGAGAAAGAAAACACCCAGCTACATGCCCGCGCCGCCGAGCTGGAAGCTCGTGCCGCCGGGCTGCAGGCGAGAAATGAAAAGTTGAAGGACCGGATCAAAGGGCTCTACAGTGAGATCATCTGCCAGGTGGAAGCCTTCTTTCCCCTGGGTGGCAGCGAGCCCTCCTTCCTGTACAAGAGGTCGAGGATCTTTGGCGAGGCAGAGGTCGCAGAACAGCTGTGGATCAACTCGATTGAATCCGTCGAATGCACCTTGCAGATTATGAAGGATATGTGGGTGCTTGTGGAATGTTGTGAGGAGATCACTTCCCGAGACCTCATGGAGGGCCTATTGCCGTCAACGCCACCTAGCGAGAAGGAGGTCAGCTTCGAACTGCTCTTCGGGAAAAGCTTCAAAGATGACTCATCTGGAGGAGTGGGCGAAGACCGCCAGTCTGGGGGAGGCAAGAGCTGACCCGCACCGTTTCTCTCTTTTTTCTATATAATTGTCCCCCCCCCCCTTTTTGTAACATCGCCTAGGCGAGCTCCCATTTTGTAACATTATTATACTTAATGAAAAATGTATTACTCTATCTTATTTTTCTTGAGCTATCTTTCTATAGTACATTCGCCTGCGAGCTCCCCTCCTTGAGAAACCTCATTAGGATAGAACTTGTCGTTAGAATGCATGTTAGGACTTGTACTTGTGAGTAGACTAAGAGCTCGCCACCTCTAGGCAATCTAGGAGGGGACCACTTGCCGCGCTGGGGCTCCCCGCCACCCATCTCGCTCGTGAGCTGCCGCCTTTCTCGCTGAAATACAAGGGGTTAGATCTGATTTACTCTAGAGGGGGGGTGAATAGAGTAATTAAAATTGTTGCATATTTTTTTAGATTTATATCAGAGTCAAAATATGTGATACTATTAATAATAGAAAGAAGGAAAAGAGCAATTCTAAGCTATCACAGTCACAGCAAGAACATAAAGAAAATGAGCACAACCAGACAACACAAGAAATTAATAGTCGTTCCCCAACTGGGTACATCCACTCTTCTACCACCCTGTAAGGAATCCACTATCAAGTTTTTGATCAAGTGACTGCCACTACAAGATCTATTTCCAAGGAGATATCACAACCCTTTAGGCTTTTGATCAGGTGCCCAATAACCAGGAATAAACTTTTGAAAAGAGTTAATAAACCCTTTTTACAAGAGGTGAGAGAGATATGATGGGGTCTTCTCTTTTCTCAAAGCAACAGAGAAGACAAGTGGATTTTCTTGATGATGTCAAAGCTCCCCTTGAGACAGAAATTCAAACAGGAAGATGGAAGCTTTGTAGGGTGAGTAGGTCTTCTTTAGAAAGATCTCCAGAAAAGCTTCAGACTAATAGTGATGGTTGTCACTTAAAATTCTTTCTGAAGATGCAAACTGATGATGAAGAAAATGTTCTCAGTCTCTTTTGTATTGTTTTTCTTCTGTTCTTGTTATTAACTGAAAAGAGAAAATCTCTTTTATATGAGCATTCAATTATTCTCCTTTGAATTTCGAATTCCTGCATTAATTGCTGAAAGATCTAGAGAATAAAACAGGCTGGAATGACTGTCTTAAATGAGTTTCCCCAACTATCCCTAATAAAATAAGCAAGTAATTACCCTGATGAAGACCATAATTAATGCTGCCAATAATAGTTATATTCAGGAGAATATGAGCATTAATTATTTAGGAATATTATTGCTAAATAATATAAAAAGTAGGGACAGAAATTAGGAAAAACTCTAAGTCAAGCTCAGGACAGATTTTATCGAGTTGATAATTCCTGTTCGTCGACCTGAGCATAGTGTACTGCATTCTGAGAAGAACATGCCTATTCTGCACTCAAAGTTCGTCGAACTGGGATAGAAGAACATCGAACTCTATCCTGATATAGGATCAGAGTTCGTCGAGCTCAGTTAAACTTTCGTCGATCTTAGTTCAGAGAAGAGACTTTAAGATCATCGAACTGGGAACGAAGATCATCGATCTCACTTCAGAGTTCGTCAAACACCTTCTTCAATGTAGAAAATTCTGCCTTGTTCTGGTTTCTTCAGTCTTCAAATTCTTCTGAGGGATTGGTCAGATCAAAATGACTAGTTGACCTGCCTTATAATCTAATGAAGACCTATAACCCTAGACTATACAAAGTGGGTCAATCTATGCAACCCTAATAGTGAACCTTAGCCCAAATCCCTAAAACAGGTGGGGTTCCAACAATCTCCTCCTATTTGGGTGAGGTCACTATGTACAATGCATAAAACAATGGAAATACAGACAGAAAACAAAACAACAGATATCTGACAGAATTAACAGAAAATTCAGCAGATATAACTGTATATACAAAGAATGAAAATTGTTCTAAGAGTTGTCTGAAGGAGAAGCTGAAGAAGATTTAGTAAACACAATTTTGCTGAGAGGATTTTCTGCTCCATGCTTGGACAATTTTAGGTCTTGAGCTCCAAGAAGTGTTATAGTTGAGGCTCTTGGAACAACAGCTTCTGGATGTACCTGCATGTAAGCATTAGGATCAAAAAGTTGTTTGTCTACCTCAAGTTTTTATAGCTCCCTTTGTCTATAAGTAGACATGGTAGTAAATTGAGAGGGGTCATCTCCTTCTTTCCTTGCTTTATTCATCAGATATAAGCCTATAGTCTCATGGAATCTTGCCATTCTGTAGTTAGGATCTAGCTAAGGTTCATATACTGGAGATGGGGGTCTCCCTGGGTCAGCTTGTGAAACATCCTGAGAAGATCTTTGAGCTTTCCTAAACATTATAAACTATTGTTGAAAGTTAGTAGAAGGATAATCCTTTGTAGATTTATCAGCAAAGTAAGAGCTTGGAGGTCTACATTCATTATACTTTTCAACATAACTGCCATGGTACTATCTTCCTCTCCTATTAGAGTAGCCACATCTAGAATAAGATCTAGATTATCTTCCTTGATTGTAAGGGGCATAGGGCTTTGGTTACTGAGAAGAGGTTGACTTAGGTGCAATATTTCCTAAGGAACTTGCAGCAGCAGCAGGAGGAGGAGGAGGTGAGTCCTTCCTGAACTTCTTGGTAGAAGCAGATCCAAACTTCTTATTATTCTTTTGTTCTTTCATTTGGTTCTTTGAGAGTTTCATCCAGTGAGGTATAGTTGGATTTAAGGGAATATTATACAAGATATAGTATGGAATATCATTCTTTTGATTAGGAGGTTGCTTTTTTGATGCCTGAGTAATTGCCTTCTTTCTCTTAAACTTCCTCTTCTTAGACTGAATATCTTCTGAATCATCTGAATCATTAGATTCATCTTCACTGGATTCACTTGCAGTATTGTCATACAAATCATCAATCCTCTTTAGTTGCTCTGTAGACAAGATTTCTTTGAGAGATATATTTTGAGCTGGAGCTTCTTCTGGAACTTGGATTTCAGTTTCTGGCTTTGGAAGATCCTCTACCTCTGTAATCATTTCTTCCTCAAAAAGATAATCCATGTTTAGAAGAGGCGATTCTGCCCAGCCATAAGTTGGAGGAGAGGAAGCCTTTGGCTCATCCTCTAGTCCTGAAGGTTGAACAGATGGTTCTGCAAAGCTACATCTAATTTGTTCTATAATCACTGAGCTAATAGGGGCAGTATAACATACTATAGCCCTAGGTAAAATTTGCTCAGGAAAGGGAAGATAATGATAAAGAATATCAAAATCTCTTAAAAAAATAGCTAAGTCCGCAGAAGGGACTAGGAAGACAAATGGTGCAATAGCTTAAGGCTCTGCAATCTCAATATTTGTATCAAGAAAGACTGACAATTCTGTATCTGTATTTACAATCTCTGTATCTGCTGTATCCATATATACAACTTCTGTTGCTGCTTAATAACCTACTACTGCTGCTGGAGAGGGGACCTCATCATAGAATATCTCCCCCTATCTGGTATCAGGAATTCCTGAGGCTAGGCCCCTGAATGAGGAGGGACCAGTTGAGGTAATAAGTTTAGAAGAGAAAGCATTGATGGAAGAGATTAGAGGTGAAATGGCATCCTCTATGAGAGATTTGATGGTGGGAGTAAGAAGAGAAATGATGGTGGATGTGGAATCAGATGATAGAAGGGAGGTGGTTGTGTTACCACAAGAAGTACATATATTGAAGGTGGTAGATGGAGTTGGAGGTATATATGGTGGTAAGGAAGGTGTGGTGATGGCTAGAAGGGTGACAGTAGGATGGATTTCAATGGATGGATGGGTGTCAAGTGGAATGTCAAATGAAGAATGAATGTCAATTTGAATGTCATCTTGAAGTGCGGATGATGGTGGAGTGTGGGTTGGAGATGGAGATGGTGTTGGTGTAGGGATTAGTGTGAATGAAGGTGATATCTGGGTGGAAATGGTATTTCTATGGCGGTCATGACCCTCTTTATCATAGAGAGCCAATCCTCAGCTTGAGTTTGCGTTCCCAACCCATCGAATACCGGAGGATTAAAGCTCATCACATGCTTGAGCTGTTTATCTGTGGCTCTTCTTAGTGCTACTGGATCAACTTCCCCACGCTCTACTACTCCCGGCACTGCCACTCTAATCGGTTCTTGCTCATTAACAGGTGGTTCATGCTGCACTTGCTGGGAATTTATCATGGCAAAAACTGCTTCAGCCACCAATCTGATGGTTTCTGCTGAAGGAGGTGTTGTAGGCACGTCTCTTGGCGCACTACTTTCCGCTGATTGTGGACGCTCTGATTGCCCCGCACCGCTTCTAGACACCTATAATAGCATAAACCCTTGATTAGGCGACGCACAAATTGCTAAAAGCAATCATTGGAACACCTAGGTTCCCAAAACAAATGCATTTTCATTCCTAAGTGGACATTCATGGGTTCTTTTATGTTATAACGATGACGCACATACATGTGTTCACCACCCCTTAAAAGAATTTGCCCACGAATTCGATTAAAGACGACCGGCACCCTAGTCTGATACCAAATTGTGACACCCCCATCCGTCGTATGGCATATAACAGAAGATCCAGCTGGAACCCGACGCCATATACCACGGATAGTCAGAGGGGCTACAGAATAATACAAAATACTCAACTACTCGTCCCAACACAGAGCATTCTTGCGGAAGATTTTTAGACAGTTAATAGAACCCAAAATTTTCACAAGCATGGCATGAATGTCCACTAATCAAAATAGGAATGAAATATAACGAATCCACAAAAGAGTACATAGCCTTATGGCCTTACAAAGTTTCTCTTAACAAAGTAATGTCTTACAAACATCGGCTCGTAGGCCGGCCATACATGACAGAAAGTAAAGATAATAGTTCACTACGGCCTTCGAGGGCCTTCACAGCAGCTTAGACTTCAACCAGCTACTTGGCGCTTGGTTTTGCAGCACCTGCAAGCAATTATTCCACCGCATGGTGGCAAACAGAGCAACTGTCAGCTAAGCTGACCAAATTATAACGACCCCTCCCCCTTAATAGGGACGGCGGTGCTCCTTCCCTGCATATCGTTAGCCCAGCTAAATAATAAAGTGCAAATAAAGACTTTCGCCACAGGTGTAGGCTCTCCCGGCCAAACACCCCGTGCACTTAGGGCACATTCACGGTGAATCCGGTCAATTCCGTGGTTTCACCACCATCCTTTGGATGGCAAGCAATGTGAGCATTTTTGAGTCTTTCCAACCGTAGTCCAAGGCTCCCGACTATGCCAACGGCCAGTTCCACTTTAGGGCCTCTAGCACCGAACCACATAGCCCAGGTCCGTATCCACCTGCCCATTGCTCACGTCGCCTAGTCACTTTAAGATGTACGCGTGGGCCAAGCTTTACCGGGATCCTAAATCATTCCAAACAACACATAACCCAGTTATATTCAAGGCTGACTCCCCGGCCGCCAAGTTAGAAGAAATACGTTTCCGCCCAGTTTTCCGGGTGCGCCTTGGAGTTAATCCCCAAGGATCCCTGCTGCAATCTACCGCGAAGAAACCCAAAAACAACGCACGGAGTCTTCTCCGGCTATTCATGAATTGCAACATCACCGATCCAGACAAATATGTCTGGGTAGGCTTCGCACACAATGCCTATGCCCGTACTTCGATTCCGGACTCTAAATAGGCGGGACTTCACATATCTACCCCAAGGAACACCGCGCACTCACCGTACACTCGCGGGAGCGGGTTTTCCCATGCAAAGAAAGAAAAGCTTCAAGTGCTCGAGTTGAAAATCGTTACCCTTGAAGTCCGCTTCGGTGCTATGAAAAATTAGTCGGATAGAAAGCTTTGCAAAGGAATTCTCTCCACGGATCCGGTCTCGGTTCTCAGATTGGTGCTCCGATGCTCCGTCGGCGGCCGGATTCCTCCCTTCTTTCCCCTTTGATCTCTTCTCTCTCTAACTTCTTAGAAAGAGGGAGTTTAAGGTGAAAATGAGGAATAAAACCTCTAATCCCGGTTTAAACACAAGCAGAACTTATCTGGGCCGTTGGATCTTATTTAAAGAAAACGAACGGCTCAGATTAGTCTGAAAACTTTCAACCTAGGCCGAACACGGCTTTGCACATGGCCGTGTTCCAGGCCGTGTGCCTCGATCCAGCCACTCAAATCGAGCACAGAAAAGGACACGGGTTGGGACACGCCCGTGTCCCAACCTAACACGCCCGTGTCGGGTCCTCGACATGCCCGTGACCATGGGTCGTATCACGGATAACCGCCACGCCAACCGCAACGTCGCTTGGTGGACATAGGTGACGACACGCTCGTGTCAACCAGTATACGGCCGTGTTCGACAGTTGAAGAAAACTCCAAAAAAAATCTAGAGAAGTACACGGCCAGGTGACACGCCCGTGTCCCATGTCGTGTGCACTGACATGCCCTGGGACACGCCCGTGTCCCAGGCCGTGTCCTTCACTGGACGACCCGAGCATGACACGGCCGTGTGACACGCCCGTGTCACAGGACGTGTTCACCCTACCAAGATCCAAAATTGGTACAAACACCGCCCGTTTCAACTCTAAATTTCGAGGTGTTACAATTCTCCTCCCCTTAAAGAATTTCGTCCACGAAATTAAGAAAAGGGTACACAAAACAATTTAAACATTACCTAAGTTGAAAAGTTCGGGATATTCCTCCAACAGAGCCTGCTCTTGCTCCCAAGAAAGCTCCTCACGCCCGCAGTTATCCCAACGGACCTTAACCATTCGAATTTCCTTGTTGCAGAGCCGTTTTACTTCAAAGTCTTCAATGCAAACTGGCTTGGCCTTCGTCGTCAACCCACTATCAATTGGCACTTGATTGACAGCAATGACTTATGAAGTCTCTTGCACAACCTTCCGCAACACCGATATGTGGAACACATCGTGTAGCCCACTCAACTCCAGCGACAGCTTTAACCGATAGGCTGCTTCCCCTATCCGCTCCAGGATCTCAAACGACCCAAGGTATCTCGGACTCAGCTTCTTCAGGCGCCGAATCGCGAGACACCCTTGAACGGATTGATTTTCATACACCCAATCGCCAACACTGAACTCCACATTTCTATACTTGGCATTATAGTATTTTTCCTGCCTATCCTGAGCGATTCTTAACCGTTCCTGAATCGTACGTACCAATAAAGTGTCTTCTTCCACCGCCTGGCATTTGAATAACTTTGACTCACCTGCCTCCAACCATGACAACGGTGTGCGGCACCTTCTCCCATAAAGGGCCTCGAAAGGTGTCATTCTAATACTTGACTGAAAACTATTATTATACGCAAACTCTATCATGTATAGGTGATCCTCCCAGTGTTTTCCGAAATCTAGGATGCACATGCGGAGCATGTCCTCCATCATCCTATTGACCCTCTCGGTCTGACCATCCGTTTGCGGGTGGAAGGCTGTGCTGAAACTCAGCTTAGTTCTCAACAACTTATGCACCAGCCTCTAGTCATTGGACGTGAAGCGCCCATCTCAGTCACTAATAATACTGCGGGGCACACCATGCAACCGTACAATATTATCCACATAGAGCTTGGCTAACTTTTCTACCAGATCTTCCTTCTTATTCGGAATGAAATGCGATACTTTTGTCAGTCTATATACGACCACCCAAATGGCGTCATTTCCCTTTTGTGACTTTGGCAAACCGTGCACAAAATCCATGGATATGTCGCCGAACTTCCATTCTGGAATTGGCAAGGACTTTAAGAAACCTCTGGGCTTCTTGCACTACGCCTTCACTAGGGCACAAGTTTGGCACTTTGCCACATACATCGCTACATCCTTCTTCAGCCCTGGCCACCAGAACAACTTCTTCATGTCCCTTTACATCTTCGTGCTCCCCGGGTGGATTGAGTACTTGGTGTGATGAGCCGCATACATCAATTCCTCCTGAAGTCTATCTACACTAGGAATGCATAGGCGACTGTCCTTCCTTAGCAGTCCATCCACAACTGCAAACTAGGAATTTGACCCGTCCAACGATTCATCCAATGCATGCTTCATAGTGCTATCTTGAACCAATGCCTGCCGAATCCTATCAGCTAGGTCGTACTGCACCTCCATCCAAAATAATATTGCTTTAGCACGAGATTGCTTGTCGACACAAGAGATCTCCAATGCCTCCAAATCACGGACTAATCTCTCATCATGCACCGCCAACAAGTTGGCATGTGTCGGAGCCCTACGACTCAAAGCATCTGCCACTGTATTTCCTTTCCCAGGCATATAATGTATCTTGAAAGTGTAGTCCCCCAAGAACTCCATCCACCTTCGCTGCCTCATGTTTAGGTCCTTCTGATCTAGTAAATACTTCAGGCTCTTATGATCGGTGTAAATGTCAACCTTTACACCGTACAGATAATGCCTCCACAGCTTTAAAGCAAAAATCATAGCCGCTAGTTCCAAATCATGGACCAGATAATTTCTCTCGTGGACCTTCAACTATCGTGATCTGTATGCTATTACTCTCCCATGCTGTAGCAGAACACAGCCCAAACCACAGCCCGAAGCATCACTATAAATTTTGAATCCTTCGGATCCACTCGGCGAACATAAGATAGGTGTCGAGATCAACCGCCTCTTCAACTCTTCAAAAGCCTTCGCGCACTCTAGCGTCCATTAAAACTTCTGATCCTTCCTTGTCAATGTCGTGAGTGGTAACGCGATTCGTGAAAAATTCTCCACAAAGCGCCTATAGTAGCCGGCAAGCCCCAAAAAGCTCCGGACTTCCGCCACCGTAATCAAATCAGGCCACTCCTGAATTGCCGCTATCTTCGCCGGATCCACCGCAATCCCGTTACCACTAACAATATGCCCAAGGAACGCTATTGAGGACAACCAAAACTCACATGTGGAGAACATAACATACCACTGATTCTTCCTCAACGTCTCCAACACCATATGCAGATGCTTGTAGTGATCCTCCTCACACCGCGAGTACACCAAGATGTCATCGATGAACACTATCATGAATTGGTTAAGGTATTCTCTGAACATCCTGTTCATTAAATCCATAAACATGGATGGCGCATTGGTCAGTCCAAACGGCATGACCGTAAACTCGTAATGTTCAAACCGCGTGCTGAAAGCTGTCTTAGGTATATCACATTCCTTTATCCTTAACTGGTAGTATCCGGATTTCAGGTCTAGCTTCGAATATACTGTTGACCCAACTAACTTATCAAAAAGATCGTCAATCCTTGGGATTGGATACTTATTATTTACCATAAGTTTGTTCAACTCCCGATAATCAATACAAAGTCGCAAACTCCCATCTTTCTTCTTAACGAAAAAGAACGGTGCGCTCCAAGGCGACGAACTTGGACGCACATACCCTTGCTCTAACAACTCTTGCAGTTGTACCTTCAACTATGCAATCTCCTTAGGCGCTATCCGATACGGAGAGCGTGACACCGATTTGGCACCCAGCACCAGCTCAATTGTATAATCAATCTCCCGTTGAGGAGGGGCTCCCGGGAGATCGTCTGGAAATACATCAGGATACTCGGACACCACTGCAATACTGTCTAGACTAGGATTAAGCATTAAATCCTGTACTGAAATGACAAACATCTCAGCACCATACCGAACTACCTTAATCACCTGAAGAGCCGACATCATAATCTTGCTCGACCCTTTCATGCCTGCAAAGGTGGTCTTCCGCTCAGTATTCAGTCCCACCCTAACCTCCTTTCAATTACAGTCAATATAGGCTCGCTGCTCCGAAAGCTAGTCCATTCCAAATATTACATCGAACTCTACTAACGGCAACACCAACGCTTACAAATCAAACTCCTAATCCCCAATATGCAACTTTACCACGCAGATTCTATCCGCGCGCATTGAGCACCCATTGGGCAACAACACATCCAGCTTGTCCTTTGCCATCGAAGAAGGGACTCCGATGAGTGATACAAATCTTTCGGACAAGAAGGAATGTGACGCTCCCGTATTAAACAGGGATCTCGTCGGACGATCGAAAATCAATACAAAGCCTAACACCAACACAAATAAGCTAACACATACAAAGGTAACAGTTACAACAAAAGCAAAACTATAATAAATTTAACTCATACATGTCACCACGTCAGCTTGTTTGATGGCCTCTGGCAGGCCAAGGTTATAAACTCTAGGCTGTGCTGGAGCATGAATGGAATGCGGTTGACTCCGCCGCCTTCCCCTTTTCCTTATGCGTTGCTCCTTGCCTCCTTTCGGACTTTGCACGTCCGCTCCAACAATCTCTTGCAAAATGTCCCACCTTTACACAATTGTAACAGGATCCTGGGACTCGACTTGGGTTTGCCCCCGTCATACCAGACGAAGGGGCTGAGCTCGAAGTCTTCTACTTCTTGTTCCATCTGCGGAAACCTGACTTGGAATTTGGCACTTTAAACTCTGACTTCTTCTCCACTGGGTTCTTCTTATCTTGCACTTTCCTTGCAACCCTTTCAAAAGACCGAGCTGCATTTACCAAGGCTAGGAAGCCTTGTGCCTTAGGCCCAGCAAGGAGTAGCTATAGGTCGCTCCGTAGACCCTCATAAAATCAGTTGGTCTTCCTCTCTTCTTCAGTAAACATAGCACTAGCATAACGACCCAACCGAGTAAACTTGTGGAGATACTCATCCACGCTACTCGCTCCCTGAGTCAAACCAAGGTACTTATTCTCCACCTCAAGCTTCTAGGCAAAAGGTAGGTATCTGGCCAAGAACAACCTTGAGAATTCCTCCATTGGTACGTCAGCAAGTTGTCTTCCAACTAAGAGATGAACCTCCAACTCGTCCCACCACATCCTTGCCTAACCGGCAAATAGGAAGGTCACTATTGTGGTATTCTGCTACTCTGTAGTTTCTATTACGGTCATGACCCTCTTCATCATAGAGAGCCAATCCTCAGCTTGAGTTGGTGTTCCCAACCCATCGAATACCTGGAGGATTAAAGCTCATCACATGCTTGAGCTGTTTCTCCGTGGCTCTTCTTGGTGCTACCGAATCAACTGCCCCATGCTCTACTACTCCCGGCACTGCCACTCAAATCGGTTCTTGCTCATTAACAGGTGGTTCATGCTACACTTGCTAGGCATTTATCATGGAAAAAACTGCTTCAGCCACCAATCTGATGGTTTCTGCTGAAGGAGGTGTTGTAGACACGTCTCTTGGCGCACTACTTTCCGCTGATTGCGGACGCTCCGATTGCCCCGCACCGCTTCTAGAAACCACCCTTGATTAGGCGACACACAAATTGCTAAAAGCAATCATTGGAACACTTAGGTTCCCAAAACAAATGCATTTTCATTCCTAAGTGGACATTCATGGGTTCTTTTATGTTATAACGATGACGCACATACATGTGCTCACCACCCCTTAAAAGAATTCGCCCACGAATTTGATTACAGATGACCGACACCCTAGTCTGATACCAAATTGTAACACCCTCATCCGTCGCATGACATATAACAGAAGGTTCAGCTGGAACCCGATGCCATATACCACAGACAGTCAGAGGGGCTACAGAATAATACCAAATACTCAACTACTCGTCCTAACACAAAGCATTCTAGCGGAAGCTTTGTAGACAGTTGATAGAACCCAAAATTTGCACAAGCATGGCATGAATGTCCACTTATAAAAATAGGAATGAAATATAACGAATCCATAAAAGAGTACATGGCCTTATGGCCTTACAAAGTTTCTCTTAACAAAGTAATGTCTTACAAACATCAGCTCGCAGGCCGGCCATACATGACAAAAAGTAAAGATAATAGTTCACTACGGCCTTCGAGGGCCTTCACAGTAGCTTAGACTTCAACCTGCTACTTGGCGCTTGGTTCCGCAGCACCTGCAAGCAATTATTAAACCGCATGGTGGCAAATAGAGCAACGGTCAGCTAAGCTGACCAAATTATAATGACCCCGCCCCCTAAATAGGGACGGCAGTGCTCCTTCCCTGCATATCGTTAGCCCAGCTAAATAATAAAGTGCAAATAAAGACTTTCGCCATAGGTGTAGGCTCTCCCGGCCAAACACCCCGTGCACTCAGGGCACATTCACGGTGAATCCGGTCAATTCCATGGCTTCACCACCATCCTTTGGATGGCAAGCAATGTGAGCATTTTTGAGTCTTTTCGACCGTAGTCCAAGGCTCCTGACTATGCCAACGGCCAGTTCCACTTTAGGGCCTCTAGCACCGAACCACATAGCCCAGGTCCGTATCCACCTGCCTTTTACTCACGTCGCCTAGTCACTTTAAGACGTACGTACGGGCCAAGCTTCACTCGGATCCTAAATCATTCCAAATAACACATAACAAAGTTATGTTCAAGGATGACTCCACGGCCGTCAAGTTAGCAGAAAAACATTTCCGCCCAGTTTTCCGGGTGCGCCTTGAAGTTAATCCCCAAGGATCCCTGCTACAATCTACCGCGTAGAAACCCGAAAACAACGCACAGAGTCTTCTCCGGCTATTCATGCAATGCAACATCACCGATCCAGACAAATATGTCCGGGTAGGCTTCACACACAATGCCTATGCCCATACTTTGATTCCAGACTCTAAACAAGGGGGACTTCACATATCTACCCCAAGGAACACCGCGCACACACCGCACACTTGTGGGAGCGGGTTTTCCCATGCAAAGGAAGAAAAGCTTCAAGTGCTCGAGTTGAAAATCGTTACCCTTGAAGTCTGCTTCGGTGCCATGAAAAATTAGTCAGATAGAAAGCTTTGCAAAGGAATTCTCTCCACGGATCCGGTCTCAGTTCTCAGATTGGTGCTCCGATGCTCCGCCGGCGGCCAGATTCCTCCCTTCCTTCTCCTTTGATCTCTTCTCTCTCTAACTTCTTAGAAAGAGGGAGTTAAAGGTGAAAAATGAGGAATAAAACCTCTAATCCCGGATTAAACATAAGCAGGAACTTATCTGGGCCGTTGGATCTTATTTAAAGAAAACAAACGGCTCAAATTAGTCTTAAAACTTTCAACCTGGGCCGAACACGGCTTTGCACACGGCCGTGTTCCAAGCCATGTGCCTCGATCCAGCCACTCAAATTGAGAACAGAAAAGGACACGGGTTGGGACACGCACGTGTCCCAACCTGACATGCCCATGTCGGGTCCTCGACACGCCCGTGATAAGGGGTTGTGTCACGGATAACCGCCACGCAAACTGCCACGTCACTTGGTGGACACGGGTGACGACATGCCCGTGTCAACTAATACACGGCCGTGTTCGACAGTTGAAGAAAACTTCGGAAAAATTCCAGAGAAGTACACGGCCAGGTGACACGCTTGTGTCCCTGCCGTATGCACTGACATGCCCTGGGACACGCCCGTGTCCCAGGCCGTATCCTTCACTGGATGACCCGAGCATGACACGGCAATGTGACACGCCCGTGTCACAGGCCGTGTTCACCCTACCAAGATCCAAACTTGGTACAAACACCGCCCATTTCAACTCTAAATTTCGAGGTGTTACACGTGCGCAGCGAAGAGGTGCCTACGACCCTCAAATTCTGGTTCTTTTGCTTGCCTACTCGTCCATCCGCCTAGCGATTCGGTGCATAGCGGCTCGTGTATTCTTCCATCCCGCCTGGCGAAGAATCGCATAGCGGCGTTGTATAGGAATAGTTGTTAGTGTTTTGCTTTATTTTATCACAACCATCAAAACCCCCATAGATAAGTCTGACCTAAGGACTTCCATCTCAGTCCTCCTTGATATTAACTCCCCCCTTACTATGTTCCTCGAAGAGATCGATACATGGGAAAGCCACCCATTTTATATTACTTGTGTGACCGATACACTTATCGTTCAACGCATCAAGTTTTTGGCACCGTAGCCAGGGAACACAGTCGTGTAAGTTTTTGGAGTGGGAGATAGTAGATCGAAGCCCTTTTCCATTTGTGCATATCATTTTCTTCTTTGCTTTAGTTTTTAGAATCTGTTTCTTGTTTTTATTTGTTCCTCTTCTAGTTTTAATTTTTCTGTAGCAGGTTTTCCTATTCTTTTATCTATGGTGTGTAGTTAATTCTTTGCTTAGAAAATTCTGTCGGTGAATTATTTGTGATTTCACCATGTATTCTTATACAAATATCCATTGCCGATGGTGTGAGGATTATAGGCATGGTAGTGATGAGTGCCCCACTAAAGATTGGGAGCATAATTCTCGGGGTTCTGTGTATGGAGCACTGTCTTCCTATAGTACTTCATACACCCAACCCAGGTCTTATGGTCACTCCTCTTCTACGCATTCACCTTTTTCTTATTCCTCTCCGGTCCTACCTGGATCGAGGAGTAATGGAAAATGATGTTTGTGTTGTCGTAGCACCGACCACATGTTGAAAGATTGCACAGAATTTCAGCGCCATTTGGAGGAGGATGATGAATTGGGTATCTGATTCACTCTATTACCCTCACAAAGGGCTGCCCCTTCTGATTCTGATGATATATTCACAGCACCACCTTGTCTATGAGGGACTGCTGTGGATATGCCCATCAGACTTTCTGCTGATCAGTGTGACAACAATGTGGCGCCGTCTCTCCCCATGCACTCTTCCCCTCTTATTGATTCACCCCCGGAGGAACCTATTCATATTTTTGCTGATGTTGTTGTTCATCTGCCTTCTTTGCAAGAATTATCTATCCCTATTTTTAGTGAGTCGGTTGATGATGTTAGGCCGGATTGTGATTCTTAGTCTGAGGTTGCATCATGGTGTGACAAGGATGTTATTCTCATCAATAGAGAGTATTACGTCTTGGAACATGATGACGCACCGAGGTGTGTTGATGAGGAGATCCTTTCTGATGAGGAAGTTTCCACTTCCTTGTTAGATGAGGAGGTCCAAACCACCACCGAGGACCTCGAGCTCTCGGATTCCCCTCGCTATGACTCATATGACACCGATGATGACCTGTGCTTGGATCCTGCTGGAGTGATACCTAGACCACTCCCCCCTATTGTTGATTATTTTAGTTCTTAATCTTTTTTATTTCTTGACCCCTTTTCTATATCTGTGCTCGTGCGGGTTGAGTATTCGCAGGTGCCTCAGGAGAAATTGGAGCTTTCTGCTCTAGTCTTCGATGATTGCATCCTCTTTCACGAGGAGGTTGTTTCCTCCTCTGTTGAGGAAGCTCCATTCATCGATTTATCCTCCTGCAGTCTCCCTGTAGACGATACCATGATGGGCAAGGATCTTTTTTGTGGTGAGATGAGCGAGGACCAGTGCTCCTCCTCTTCTTACTTCATATTTCCTCTGCCTATGAGGAGCAGGTATGATTATTTAGGTAGAGGTGTAACTATCTATCTCCGTATCGGTACCCGTTACTGTAACGGATATTAGTCCAGTTACCTGTGCATTTCTTATTTCATAGGCCCATTAGCTAGAACTGTATAGAATTCAATAAGTCGTGCTTGGATGATAGTAACCCCAGTAGTTATCTTAAATTTCCTACATTTTTATTTTTCATGTCTATTTTAGTTTTAGTATTTCTTTGTATATTGTATATTTCTCTTTTGTTTTTGCGGAGCTCATCCCTGCAGGTATTCTTGGCAACTTCATATTGGCGGGGTTGTGATTCTTCATATGGCGAGCCTGCCTCAGTTTTTCAAGCGTCTTTTGCTATGCTCACTAGCCGAGCATTGGGTAACCTCTTTCCTTAGCTCTATCTGATTTAAATTTCAATATCATATGATGCGTAGCTTAGTTTAAGTCTGGGGGAGAGCCAGTTGTTGTTACATTTTGCATGCGCACATTTCATGTGCATACTAGAAGCTTTTATAGTTTTATTTTGATTAGCTCATTGCATCGCACACCACTGCACCCACATGAGCGCGTGCTTAGCTAGTAACGTGCTGCGAGTTAAACTTGTTTCTTTTGTATGATTTGGGAAAATTATTGTGTTGTATAGGATTGTGAGATGGAGTAAAATGTTGACTCCTATAGTGCTCCTTGTCGAGTGCTCTCGTCTCGTGTAGAAATTGGAGTAGATTCAATTTTTTGTATGCTTATAGTTTTATACTTTTCTATTTGCGTAAATACTTTTTATTCTACTCAAAAATTGATGAATCCGGTGTGAATCGAACGGTAGTATAGGAATGTGTGTAGCCATCACTAGACTCGTTTTGCTCGAGTCGGGAGGAAGGATTATCTTTCTCGGTGGCTAATAACTTGCCTCAAGCTACTCTCGAAGAATTGGTGCATGGTTAGTCTAGCGTGAGCGTGATGTAGGCCATCATTTTTGCCCGGTTGATCTTTGTATTGTTCCTAATGTCTTATCCTCGCTAAGCCCCATTTGCCTACCCCTTCTTTTGATTCAGCTCCACCATTATTTCTCCAAAGCCTCATAGTCGATCCTAGTGGCGCACCCAAGCCGAGCTTTAGTATTTAACATCTTTATTTTAGGGTGTTGATGTGGTGATATTCATTATGAATATGTGGATGTGCTCCAAAGTGTTATTTGCTGGAATTGTTAAAATATAAAGATGATTTAAAAAAAGAGTATAAAAATTGATTGTAAAAAATTTGAAATGACAAAGTATGATTGAAAATCCTATTAGAGATGTGATTGTATTTGGAGTAGGCGGTGGACACACCCATATTTTAAAAATCAAGTCTGGGGGTGTGGTGTACCCACTTGTATTTTGGTTAGTGGTTAGATTCTTTTTTATGATAGCTCATTTGGGTTAGGTGCATAGCCTTCTTTTTATCTTTGGTTACCCCACCGTAACCGAAGCCCCATCTCTTATCCTAAAGTCCTACGGATTAACGCTTTAGTCGAACTAGTGTCGTGGAGAGAGTGTGAACGTGCAAGCGTATGGTCCCCAATATTGGTGGATTCCTTTGGAGGTGATCCTGAGCCCCAGTCTTTGGCAAAGCTCACCTTAGTGGCCTGCCTACTTTCTTCCTATGTGTGACCAGATGATTCACTATGATTCCATTTTTGAGTAATAATAAAATTTTGATATGAATTGTTAAAAGTATAAACTATTTTGTATACTTAGAAATTTCTTCTATTATATTGTACGCATATGAGCATGCGATTTCGCATGGTACTTCGTATCGCAATTTCCTTATTAGCTAAATCATTTTCCCTATCTGCATAGATTTTGTTTGCTCGGGACGTGCAAACAAGTAAGTCTGGGGGTGTGATGAGCCCTATTTATGTAGTGTTTTTCGGACTCATCTGGGCTAGTTTTCTCACTCTTACACTGCATTTCAACCGGATTTCGGTTATATTTGCATCGTTTGGTTTTTGACCTTATTGTGCACTATTTTGGGCCCGAGGGTGTGTAATTGCGCATTCTTTTGTTGGGGGTAAGCACATGGTGCTCCCCATGTTTCTTTTTGTTTATTTTATGCTTTGATTTGGTGTTGGAATCTTGTGCTCTAGCCTAGTTTCATTGTTGTACAGGTATCCGGGACATCACGAATTCGATTCTCAGTTCTGTGTACAACGCACGGTCGTGCACATTACTTCGTACACGGTTTCAGAGCAATCGTGCGTTTTTTACAGCACTTCTGGGGACATCTATTGCAACCCATGCATTTTGTTCTCGCACGATTTCAGCCAAACTGTGCGAGAAGGAATCACACTGTCTGTACATTTTTCTCTGAATTCCTCCATTCTGGGGTAAATCGTGTGTTTCCTTCACGCACGGGCAAACGCGCCTGTGCGCGAGTAAAATGCACGATTCCCCTATTTTACCCTCTTTTCTGCGCTCTGTGTTTACCCGTACGATTTCCTTTATGCACGGGAGGAAGCGCTCGTGCGCGATTAAAATGCACGGGTCAAAAAATCTTCTTCCGCGATCAAGATCTGCAAGTTAATAACGCACGGTCGTGCGCGGGACTGTGCGTGACAATTTTTCTAATCTTTTTCTAAAGCGCGGATTTTCACCATTAAGGGATAGCTTCATTCCAGCCGATCCAGCCGCGTTTTAGGGCAAAGTTCCGCCCTTCATCTTCCACCAAGGGGAGAAGCTTCGGCCATGCTTGCGAAGCCTATACCTTATCGGTGCTTGCTCTTGGCCTTCTCCATCATCTACTAAGCTCTATTTCAAGCTTCGACGACATAGCTAATAAGCGAAGGGAAGCTTGCAACTTTCTTCCGGATCGTGACACGAAGAAGACGGGTCCATTGTAAGGTAACGACAGCCCTTCTCTACGCCTGGCGTAGTTGAGGACCGAGCTTGGACGTGGATTGACAACCCGACAATTCCTTCCGCGGCCCCTCGACGAGCCTTCGGATTCGGTCGATCTCTTGACTTGTTCTTCCTTTATTGTTTTTTATGTGTTGTTGAACTTTTGTGTTGATGATGTGCTCTTAGTTGTTAACATTGTTAGTTTCATGTCTATGTGAACTTGTATTGTTTATGCTTAAGTTGCTTGAGTTGCGCCTTTATTTACATCTGTCATCCCATCTTGTCTAGCTACACTAGCAATTGCCTACGACCCTCAAATTATTGTTTTTATGCTTGCCTACTCGTCCATCCACCTAGTGATTCGGTGCATAGCGGCTCGTGTAGTCTTCCATCCCGCCTGGCGAAGCATCGCATAGTGGCGTTGCATAGGAGTAGTTGTTAGTGTTTTGCTTTATTTTATCGCAACCATCAAAACACCCATAGATAACTCCGACCTAAGGACTTCCATCTCAAGTCCTCCTTGATATTAACACCCCCCTTACTGTGTTCCTCGAATAGATCGATACTTGGGAAAGCCACCCATTTTATATTACTTTTGCTACCGGTATACTTGTCGTTCAACGCATCAAGAGACTGGGGTTGGTGATTGTGGTGGAGTAGAAGAAGGTAGTCTAGGAGGTACTAGAGCCTCTTCATTAGGTTGGGGAGTGACTGTTGCAGTCCTTGTATCCTCAGAGGCCCTTGAGGAAAAGGATGCCCTGGAGGGCTTGACAATTGTCCTCTCCCATTTGCCAAAAAGAGCTGATGTTATCCTCTTTGAAGCATTGATAAAAATGGTCTGAGAGACCAGTAGCTGAGGGCACTTTTCCTGGACAAAAATTCTCAATACCCTTCAAAAACTAACTTCTCTTTTGTTATTCTTTTTCTTTATCAAATCAAATAATAGAATGCTCCAATTAACTGATTTCCTATTTACCAAGGCACTCATCACAAGAAATTGATGCCTTGTAATATAATCATGTGTTGTATGCTTTCCCAACAAGATTTTTCCAACGACATCTGCAAGGAACTTATATTGTACAGATAGGTACTTTTTCAATATTTTGCTAGGGTTTTCAGCAGAATTACCAATTGTAGACAACATATTGGAAAATTCATCATTATCCATTTCTATATCATCTTCGTCATTTGCAAAACAAAATATTTCAGACAGAATTTCAGGAAAAAGAATAATCTGTTGACCTGCAATGGTGTCGATGAGGGTTTGAGCGTCAGGATATGAGGATGAATAAACCCATTCTTTAATCTCGAGTACTGCAAGCTTGATTCTTGTTATAATGAACTTCTGCAGCCGCAGCTCCTCAAATAGTTTGAGTATATCCTGGAAGATTTGATCAGAGTGACCAAATGATTCAAAATCAATGTCGAAGCCTGCATCAAATTTCATCGCAGAGAGAACAGCCACTAGAATGGCCATGGAGATTTTCCTGTAAAGAAAAAGACAACGATCAAGTGCAAAGAGAACTGAAAGTGTGGGACAGATTTCGTCAAAAACCTAGTTAATAAGGTTTTAGAAGTTGAAAATACGATCTCAGTCCGACGAAAAGAAAAAATAATCTTCGATCTGAGTTCAACGAAATATTTTAATAGAAAATGAGTTCATTGATCTCAGTCTGAAGAATAAGAATAAATCATCAATCTCTATTCGACGAAGTACTCACTGAAGCAGGGATCGTCGATCTCCATTCGACGAAATCTATTTCACTAAGAAGTGTTCGTCGATCTCCATTCGACGAACTCTTTACGAAGATTTCACAGATCGTCGATCTCCATTCGACGAACTGTGCCAAATAGTCGACCACAGACAAAAATAAGATTAAATCTTCCTCATTCATCATGTCTAGCTAATTTAAGAAGAATAAATGTTTCTTCTCATCCAATGACTTGGTGAAGATGTCTGCTCTTTGTAAATCGGTAGAGATGAAGACAAGATTAACTTTCTATTTGTCTACACAATCTCTAATGAAATGATGTCTTATCTCTATATGTTTGGTCCTACTATAATGCACTGGATTTTGTGCTATAGATATAGTACTGGTAATATCACAATATATAGTTGAATTATTTAAGTTGTATGCATAATCCAGTAGTTGATTCTGAATCCACAAAATCTGTAAGCTACAACTGCCAGCAGCTATGTATTCTACTTCTGCAGTTGAAGTGGACACAGAAGTTTGCTTCTTACAGAACCAGGACACTAGCCTATCACCAAGAAATTGACATGTTCCTGATGTGCTTTTCCTGTCCACTCTACATCTAGCATAGTCAGCATCTTAGAATCCAGTTAAGTCAAATTCTGACTCTGATGGATATAGAAGTCCTAGATTTGGGCAACCCTTTTTATATCTCAAAATTCTTTTTAGCAAAATATAGTGAGATTCTTTAGGGTTCACTTGAAACCTAGCATAAATACATGTAGCAAACATGATGTGTGGCCTACTTGTTGTGAGATATAATAGGGATCCAATAATGGCCCTATAAATTTTCTGATCAACAGATTTTCCATGCTCATCAAAATCTATCACAATATTTACCGCCATGGGTGTCTTCATTGCTGAGGCATCACACATCCCAAATCTTTTAATAAGCTCCTTAGCATATTTAGATTGGGAGATGAAGATACCATCAGGTGATTGCTTCACTTGGAGACCAAGGAAATATGAAAGTTTACCCATGCTACTCATCTCAAACTTTGAATGCATAAGGTCAGAAAACCTTTTGCATAGTTTCGGATTAGTTGAGCCAAATATTATGTCATCTACATAGATTTGAACTAACAAGATTTTATCTTTATGATGTTTAATGAAAAGAGTCCTATCTATAATGCCTCTAGAAAATTTATGCTCTAATAGGAAGCTAGCTAAGGTCTCATACCAAACTCTTGGAGCTTGCTTTAAACCATAGAGATCTTTTTGCAATCTAAAGACATAAGAGGGATGAGTTGGTGAGATAAAACCTGGTGTTTGCTACACATATACTTCCTCTTTTAGTTCACCATTTAGGAAAGCACTCTTTACATCCATCTGGTAGACTTTGAACCTTTTATAGGCAGCATAAGCTAATAAAATTCTTATGGCTTCAAGCCTTGCCAATGGAACAAAGGTCTGGTCATAATAAATTCCTTCCTCCTGTGAGTAGCCTTGAGCCACTAGCCTTGTCGTGTTCCTTATAATGTTTCCATCAGTATCCAATTTATTTCTGAACACCCATTTGGTTCCAATGATTGGGTGGTCCTTGGGTCTTGGAACCAAATCCCAAACTTTGCATCTATCATATTGATTGAGCTCCTCTTGTATTGCAATGATCTAGTGGTGATCTTGCTCTGTATCTTTCATGGAATGGGGCTCAAGTTGAGAAAGGAAACAAACAAACATCAAGTCAGGGTTGAGTTGATGCCTTGTTTGCACACCAGCTGATATTTCTCCAATCACTTGAGATATGGGATGATCTCTAAGTGTGACAAGATCAGTGGGAGGAGTTTGAGTAACAGCTTGTGGGATTAATTCCTCTTGTTGAATTGGGTTAACTATTTGGAGAGTGTCAGCAACATCCAAACTATCTTCTTCACTATCATCTTCAACAGCTTGTGGAGAGGGATTAGATGGAACCTCTTGAGTGAGATTTATATTATCCAATCTCTCACACAAGTGAGGTACCTGCAATGAGCTACTGGTAGAAATTTCTTTCTCCTTGTAATACATGTTAGCTTCATCAAAAGTCACATGGACTGATTCCTCAATTTTTAAAGTGGATTTATTAAAAACCCTATGAGCTTTGCTGACTTGGGAATATCCTAGAAAAATTCCCTCTGCAGCTTTGGCTTCAAAATTTCTAATATGTTTCTTGTTGTTATTGTGAATATAACATATACAACCAAATACTTTAAAATAAGTGATTTTAGGTTTTTTCCCTTTAAGCAATTCATAGGGAGTCTTATTCTTAAGTTTATGTATTAAACTTCTGTTTAGTGCATAGTTTGTTGTGCTCACAGCCTCTGACCAAAAAGAGAGGGGCATGTAAGCATCTATAAGTAATGTGCCTGTAACTTCAATTAGGGTTCTATTCTTCCTTTCAGCTACCCCATTTTGTTGAGGAGTTCTAGGAGCTGAGAAGCAGTGTCGGATACCTTCCTTCTCACAGAACTCTTGCATAAGAAGAGACTCAAACTCAGTACCATGATCACTTCTGATCAATACAACTGGATTAGAGTTCTCAATCTGTATGGTCTTGAGAAAATCTGTAAGAACCTTGAAGTTACCTGACTTAGATCCCAGAAAGAACACCCAAGTGAATCTTGGGAAGTCATCTACAATAACTAACGTACAAGATTTCCCTCCTAGGCTTTGTACAGAAATAGGGCCAAAGAGATCCATATGTAGTAAGTACAAGATCCTAGGTGAATCACTTTTATTTAATGATTTAAACTTAGATTTAGTTTGCTTTCCTAATTGACAATCCCTGCAGAGGCCTTCCTTCTTGTAGGGACCAGAAGGCAATCCTCTAACAAGGTTGTCCTTAGATAACTTAGCAATGTTTTTCAGATTTACATGTCCTAGTCTTTTATGCCACAAATCATTTTTATTGCTAACCTGATTAAAAAGACAAATATCTGAAATAGCTGATTGGAAATTTACTACATATATGTTGCCTTGTTTATTTCTAATTAAAACAGTTTTGTTTTCTTTAGAAAAAATAATACATGAGCTTTAGTTAAAAGATACCTGATAACCTTCATCACATATTTGACTTATTGAGATAAGGTTATGCCTTAGTCCACTTACATATGCAACCTTTTTGAAGGTTACTGCCCCAACCATGACTTCTCCAAAGCCTTTAGTCTGGCCACAATTGGAGTCACCAAATATCACCTTTGGTCCCAGCTTGGACTTGTAATTTATTAAGTTGTCCTTGCTTCCAGTCATATGCTTGGAGCATCCACTATCCAGATACCATTGTTGTTTAAAAGCTGGACAGCTCTTCTCCTGCAAAAATAAAAGTTAGTTGTTCTTGACCCAGGTTACCTTGGGTCCTTATTGATTTACATAACTAAAGCTGGAAATATATGAATATTCAGGTTGATTTTTGTAACCTAAGGGATGATATCTTCTAGGTGGAAATATCCATTTGCTAAAAGGATTAACATGTTGTCTTGTCAGATTAGAGTTTCTAAAAGAATTGTAAGTTTTGTTAACTTTGACTGGGTTCGACGAATAATCATACGTTCGTCGATCTGCATTTGACGAAATGGGATGAGATCGTCGATCTCTGCTCAGAGAATGAACATGTTCATTTTCTGTGTCCCACGTTCATCGATCACTGCTCGAAGAACCATATAAAGTTCGTCGATCACAGTAAGACAAATTTTTATTACTATAGTTAGCGTTCATAGATCGTCGATCTTGGTTCGACGAACTATACACATTTCGTCGATCTGAGTTCGACGAAATCTTTTGAACATTGTTTTTATTCAGATTCTGATTTTTATTGTTGTTTCTCTTTTGATTTTTGGATTTGTGAGAGTCCTCTGTTGTTTGATTATTATTTATTACCTCTTTTCCCTTTTTTGATACAAATTTTATGGGGCTTGTTAATATATTCTTCTTATGTATGGGGGGGAAGCTTGATGAAGCACCTAAGCCCAGCTTGCCATTTAGTCTAGCATTGACTGTGCTTGTGATGTCCATCAGCTTAAGGCTTTTCCCATTAAGAGATTCCTCAAGTTGATTAGCCTCACATAATTCAGTTTTAAGAGAAATAATTTGTTCATTTACTAAAACTAAATCATCTTTAAGCCTAGTGTTTTCAACAAATAGATTTTCAAACTCAGTTTGTCTATCACTAAGCATCTTGATTTCTTTTTCAGATTTTATTAGGTCATTACATAAGGCTTTGAACTCATTTTTAAAATCAATAGAATTAAAATAAAAAGAAGATAATACCTGATCTTCTTCAGATAGAGGTTCTTCAGTATCTGATTGGTCAGCTTCAGAATGGGTGCTTGATGCATCAATGGCCATCAAGCATATCTCCTTAGCTTTTTCTTCCTCTTCATCTTCACTAGAGCTAGAAGATGAAGATTCTTCATCAGTATCACTCCAGGTTTCAGTAATGAAATATTTCTCCTTTCTTTTATGTTTGCTAGAGGAGGGCTTGTTATAGTGCTGCTTCCTTATTTCTTTCTCTTTTCTTCTATCCTTTTTATTGTTCTCTGTACACTCTGAGATGAAGTGTCCAAGCTTCCTGCAGCCAAAACAAACAACCTCTTTAATGGGAGTTTTGTCATACCTGGGCTTGTCATCATGCCTGGATGAGTTCTTTCTGAAGTCTTTCTTTGCCATTTTGTAAAATCTCTTGGCTAAGAGACTCAGCAGTTCTTCATTTGTTGTAAGAGTTTCTGATTCTTCATATGCCTTAAAAGCAATGTTTTGCTCCTTTCTGCCTGATGAAGTAGTCTTCTGTTCTGCAGCCTCTCTTTACTTTATCAGCTGCTAATAAGACTTGAGCTTTCCCAGTAGAGATTCTGTGGAAATCTTATTAAGACTTCTAGCTTCCTTGATAGGCCAGATTCTCGAATCCCATGAGCTAGGGAAGCATATGAGGATTTTTTCATTTACTTCAGTAAGGGTGATGTCTTTGTCTAGAGTGTTCATCTCATTGATTATTGAGCTCAGTCTGTTATACATGTAACCAACAGACTCTGATTCATCCTTCTTAAAGTTCTCATATTGTGAGATGAGGTTGGATCTCCTATCCTTTCTCTTATCAGCAAAACTAGCAACCATCTAGTTAAGTGAGTCCCATATTGCCTTGGCTTATGTGCATTCATCCACCTTCAGGAAAATATCATCAGACATTGTCTGAGCTAGCATATTCATGGCCTTTGCATCAGCTATCTTGGCCTTCTTTTGAGCATCTATCCACTCAGGTGGTGGAACATCATGAGTATTTAATGTTGATGTGGATACAGTCTCTGGAACTTGAGGTCCTGTCAAAATTGAATTGAAGATGTCCTCATCAATAGAGTTCATATACAATTTGATTCTTGCCTTCCAGATGACAAACTTATTTAAGTTACAAACTGGAGATCTGGTGTTTGCATAGTCTTTGTTCTGTGCCATGATGTGAAAACAAAAAAGCTAAGAAAAAGAAAATCTGATCTAACAAGGATCTTGGTTCAAGTGTTAACTTGTACAACCACAGAAACCTCCCTCTGATACCAATTGAAAGAGAAGGGGTTAGATTTGATTTACTTTAGAGGGGGGTAAATAGAGTAATTAAAATTGTTGGCTATTTTTTAAGATTTATATCAGAGTCAAAATATATGATACTATTAATAATAGAAAGAAGGAAAAGAGCAATTCTAAGCTATCACAGTCATAACAAGAACATAAAGAAAATGAGCACAACCAGACAACACAAGAAATTTATAGTGGTTCCCCAACTGGGTACATCCACTCTTCTACCACCATGGTAGGAATCCACTATCAGGTTTTTGATCAGGTGACTGCCACCACAAGATCTATTTCCAGGGAGATCTCACAACCCTTTAGGCTATTGATCAGGTGCCCAATAACCAGGAATAAACTTTTGAAGGGAGTTAATAAACCCTTTTTACAGGAGGTGAGAGAGAGGTGATGGGGTCTTCTCTTTTCTCTAAGCAACAGAGAAGACAAGTGGATTTTCTTGATGATATCAAAGCTCCCCCTGAGACAGAAATTCAAACAGGAAGATGGAAGCTTTGTAGGGTGAGTAGGTCTTCTTTAGAAAGATCTCCAGAAAAGCTTCAGACTAATAGTGATGGTTGTCTCTTGAAATTCTTTCTGAAGATGCAAAATGATGATGAAGAAAATTATCTCAGTCTCATTTGTATTGTTTTTCTTCTATTCTCGTTATTAACTGAAAAGAGAAAATCTCTTTTATATGAGTAGTCAATCATTCTCCTTTGAATTTCGAATTCCTGCATTAATTGCTAAAAGATATGGAGAATAAAATTGGCTGGAATGACTGTCTTAAATAAGTTTCCCCAACTGTCCCTAATAAAATAAGCAAGTAATTACCCTGATGAAGATCATAATTAATGCTGCCAATAACGGCTATATTCAAGAGAATATGAGCTTTAATTACTCAGGAATATTACTGTTAAATAATATAGAAAGTTGGGACAGAAATCAGGAAATACTCTAAGTAAGGCTCGGGACAGATTTCATCGAGCTGATAATTCTTGTTCGTCGACCTGAGCTCAGCGAACTACATTCTGAGAAGAACTTGCCTATTCTGCACTCAAAGTTCGTCGAACTAGGATAAAAGAACGTCAAAATCTATCCTTATAGAGGATCAGAGTTCGTCAAGATCAGTTCAACTTTCATCGATCTTAGTTCAGAGAAGAGACTTTGAGATCGTCAAACTGAGAACGAAGATCGTCGATCTCACTTCAGAGTTCGTCGAACGCCTTCTTCAATAGAGAAAATTCTGCCTTGTTCTGGTTTCTTCAGTCTTCAAAGTCTTCTGAGGGATTGGTCAGATCAAAATGACTAGTTGACCTACTATATAATCTAATGAAGACCTATGACCCTAGACAATACAAAGTGGGTCAATCTATACAACACTAATAGTGAACCTTAGCCCAAATCCCTAAAACAGGTAGGGTTCTAACACTCTCCAATGTCAAGCCAAAATTCTTAAAAATTTCACAAGTAAAACTAAAGGCGGGGTGGAGTGTATTACTGGAGCTTGCCTTCTTCAGCGGATGCCGAGGACTCGGCTCATCACCCCTCTACCGAGTTGAGCCTGCGAGCCCCGACTTGCTTGTGAAGACTTTCCTCCCCTATCCTTATGGAAGAGGCCAATCTTTTTAAGTAACATCCGGAGAGGGTAGGACTTTCCCGAGTGACATCCAGCTCTGCCAGCTAGGTGAGAGTCTGGCAGTGGGATCTGCATAGGATCCGGGTAGACGCTATCGAGTGATATCCAGCCCTGCCAGCTATATGAGAGCTTGGCAGCACGATCTGCTCGGGGTTAGGTTGGATGCTCATGAGTGACATCCAGCCCTGCCAGCTATGTGAGAGCCTTACAGTGGGATCTGTTTGGGTTCCGGGTAGACTCTCTCGAGTGACATCCAGCCCTGCCAGCTAGGTGAGAGCCTGAAAGAGGGATCTGCTCGGGGTCTGGGTAGACTCTCTCGAGTGACATCCATCCCTGCCAGCTAGGTGAGAGCCTCACAGCGGGATCTGCTCGGGGTCTGGGTTGACTCTCTCGAGTGACATCCATCCATGCCAGCTAAGTGAGAGCCTGACAGCGGGATCTGCTCTAGGTCTTGTTAGATGCTCTCGAGTGACATCCATCCCTACAAGCTAGATGAGAGCCTGATAGCGGGATCTACTTGGAGTCTGGGAAGACGCTCTCGAGTGATATCCAGCCCTACCAGTTATGTGAGAGCCTGACTGCGGGATCTGCTCGGGGTTTGGGTAGACTCTATCGAGTGATATCCAGCCCTGCCAACTAGGTGAGAGCCTGGCAGCGGGATCTGCTCGGGGTTTGGGTAAAGGCTCTCGATTGACATCCAGCCATGCCAGCTAGATGAGAGCCTGATAGCGGGATCTGATCGGGGTTCGTGTAGACTCTCTCGAGTGACATCCAACCCTACCAGGTAGGAGAGACCCTGACAGCGGGATCTACTTAGGGTCTGGGTAGACTCTCTCGAGTGACATCCAACTCTGCCAGCTAGGTGAGATCCTAACCGTGAGATCTGCTTGGGGTCTAGTTAGACGCTCTCGAGTGAATCTAGCCCTGCCAGCTAGATGAGAGCCTGACAACGGGATCTTCTTGGGGTCCGGATAGACGCTCTCGAGTTACATCCAGCCCTGCTAGCTAGGTGAGAGCTTACAGCGGGATCTGCTTGGGGTCTGGGTAGTCTCAAAAAGAGTGATATTAGTCCCTGCAAGTTAGGTGAGAGCCTTGTAGTGGGATCTACTCAAGGTCTGGGTAGACTCTCGAGTGACATCCAGCCCTGCCAGCTAGGTGAGAGCCTGGCAGCGGGATCTGCTCGGGGTCTAGGTAGACTCTCACGAGTGACATACAGTCCTGCCAGCTAGGTGAGAGCCTGGTAGTGGGATCTGCTCTGGGTATGTCAAATGAACACTTCACATATTCATATGAATCACGGTAGGAGCATTGGCACATCAAGAAGCTTTATTAGAAAAAGAACATTACTTACATGGCTCATGGGTAAAAAAGTTTCAAGTCATCACCGCTCTAGGTGAGATTTAGGGTCTCGCCCTCCATATTCCGGAGGCAGTACCCTCCTAATTTCAATGTTTCTTGTACAATGTATGTACCCTCCCAGTTGGGGTTGAGTTTCCCCACAATGGTTGATCTTCCCGCGACATCCACCTTTTTCAGGGCCAAGTCCCCCTCCGCGAACTATTTGACCCTGACGTGCTTGTCGAAGTACTTAGCCATTCTTCTTTTTACATCTTCCCTTCGGATGTCAGAGAGATCACATAGCTCCTCCTCCATGTCAAGGGAGAGCCATAGTTCTTCCTCATTTTTAGTTTGTCATTCTTCCATGCCTGCCACTACCTTGACCACCTGAGGCGTTCGGACCTCAAACTCGATTGGAAGCACTGCCTCGCATCTATAGGAGAGCTTGAAGGGATCTCCCCCATGGTGGTTTGGGGGTGGTTCTAAGGGCCCAAAGAACTGAGGAAAGCTGCTCCACCCAGCTACCCTTCAAGTTTTAAACTTTTTTCTTCAGGAGGTTCACTATGATTTTATTTGCCGCCTCAACCTGCCCGTTGCTCTTAAGGTGATGGACCAAGGCAAATTTGAGATCAATCCCGAGATGCCCGCAGAAGCTGATGAACTCGCCGCTGGCAAACTGTGGTCTGTTGTCCGTATCAATGGCTTGCAGCAACCCATGCCGGCAGATAATCTCCCCCCAAACAAATTTCCTGATAACCTGGGAGGTCACCTTAGCCAGCACCTTCACCTCCAACCACATAGAAAAATAATCTATCATGATAAGTAGGAACCTCCTCTAGTCGCTGACCTGGGGGAAAGGCCCTAACAAGTCCATTCCCTAGATGGAGAAGGGTCAGTGGGCCGTAATACTTTTGAGGCGCTGGTTTGGATGCAGTTGGAGGGGGAAAACAACTGGCACTTGTGGCACTTCTTCGTAAACTATGTCGCGTTGTGGCCTATGGTATGCCAGAAATTCCCTTGCCTGACAATCCCTCCTTCCAGGGTCCGGCTCCTGGAGTGACTCCCACACTCCCTGGAGTGCACCTCCTCCAAGATCCTCTAGACCTCCTTCTCGGCCACGCAACATGCCAGCATCCCCGAGAGGGTCTTTCAGTATAGCTGCCCATCGTAGATGAGATAGTACGCTGACTTGTACTTAAATTTCTTTTTATACATCCCTTCTGGATACTCCCATGTGGAGAGGAAGGTTATGAATGGTTCCATCCACGAGGGGTGTTGATCCACCTCTATCATCTCTCTCTCTTCAATTGAAGGGTGGAATAGGTCAGTGATGATACCCCCACCCCCCCCCCCACCCGGGGACCGTGCTTTGCCATTTGGTCCACCTGCTCGTTCTCTTCCCTGGGCACGTGTTTGATGGAGAAGGTCTGGAATATGTCGATGACCCCATTCACCTTCTCCAAGTATAACTTAAGGGTAGGCTCCCTCGCCTCAAACTCCCTATTGATCTAGGAGCCACCACCATAGAGTCAGTGAGGACCTCCACATCATGCACTCCTAGCTCCCTGGCCAGGCGAAGCCCTGCAATACCCGCCTCGTACTCGGCCTAATTGTTAGTAATAGAAAAATGGATAGCTATTGTTTGTTCTATCTTTGTTACCTAGGGGTTTCCAAAATCACCCCCACCCCAAGAGAATGCTTACCTGAAGCACCATCCACCATCACCTTCCAAGAAACTGGGCGGGTGAGCTCTTTATCAGCCACCTTGACCATATAGTTAGCCAGGAAGTCAGTAATTGCTTGGGCCTTGATCGAGAGGTGGGGAAAAAAGGAGATATCGAACTCACTTAGTTACACCGACCACTTAGCCAATCTGCCTGAATGTTCCACCACCGCAAAGATGTTGCGGAGGGGGTGGTCAGTCACTACTCGGATTGAGTGTACCTGGAAGCAGGGTCAAAACCTTCGAGTCGAGATGACTAGGGCAAAGGCTAGCTTTTCCAAGATGGGGTATCGAAGCTCTGCCTTCCTCAGGACCCAGCTCACATAATAGATGGGAAACTGCTTCTTCCCCTCTTCCCAGACCAGTACGGAGCTCAAGGCTTCCGCTATGACCCCAAAATACAAAGACAGATCCTCCCCCTCCTTTGGCCCTTGGAGCAGGGGGGCTTGAGTCAACTACTTCATCAAGGCTTGAAATACCTCCTCGCACTCCTTGATTCATTCAAACTTCTGGTCCCCCCTTAATGTTTTAAAGAAGGGGGAGCACTTCTATCTTGCCCGGGAGAGAAACTTGCTCAACGCTGTCAGCTTCCCTGTCAATCGTTGCACCTCTTTAGCATTCTGAGGAGATCCCAGTTCCATGATCGCTCGGACCTTATCAGGATTTGGATCCACCCCTGTGAGGGTGAGAAGATGACCCAGGAACTTGCCCCTGCTGGCCCCGAAGACACACTTCAAGGGGTTCAGCCTCATCTTGTACTTGTGTAGGGTCGTAAAGGTTTCCTCTAGGTCCCGGAGGTGATAATCCACGTCTCGACTCTTGATCATGAGGTCATCTACATACACCTCTAGGTTCCTCCCCTTCTATTCTTGGAAGACCCTATCCATCATCTTCTGATTCATCGCCCCTGTATTTTTAGCCCAAAGGGCATCATTTTGTAGCAGTAGCACCAATCCCCCATGATGATGGAGACATCATTGATGTCAGGGGGAGTGCATCCTGATCTGTTGGTAACCTGAAAATGCATCTAAAAAACTCATTATAGGAAAACCGACGAATGTGTCAACCCGCACGTCAATCCAAGGAAAGGGATAACAGTCCTTAGGGCATGATTTATTTAGTAAAGAAAAATAGACACACATATGCCACCAACTGTCTCCTTTTTTGAACATGACTACATTAGAGACTAAAATATAATATAGATACCGATTGCGGAATTCAGATTATAGATATTTTAGAATAACCCTAAAGCCTAACACAAGGTGTTGTGCACAAACGAAAGCTAATTGTAATTACAGTTAAGCTTCAGGTCCTATCCAGCAACTAACAATCCTAGTTAAAACTAATCACAGCCACAATACAATTAATAAATCAAGCAACCAGACGACACAAGATATTATAGTGGTTCCCCAAACACTGGGTACGTCCACTCTTCTACCAACAAGGTAGGAATCCACTCAGGTTTTTGATCAGGTGCCCTGCCACCAACAAGATCTGCTGCAGGTAGATCTAGAGACCCTTTAGACTTTTGACCAGGTGTCTAAAAAGCAACACAGGTTTTTGATCAGGTGCCCTGCAACCAAGGGATACTTTTGAAGGGAGTAATAACCCTTTACAGGAGGGGGAAAGGAGGGTTAGATTGTCTTCTCTATTTTAAATAAGATTAGAGAAGCACAAGGCCTCTTCAGAACTTCTGACAGAATACTGTCTTGAAGTTCTGAAGGATAAAGCTTAGAAGAAGATAATAGAATATAAAATAAAATGACTTAAGGGCTTAGAACTTAGGTTTGGAGCTGCCCCCAGGACCATTCAGAGATCAGGACTAAGTACTGAGACAAGACAATTTTCGTCGAGCTCAGGTCGACGAAACGTCGAACTCAGTTCGACGTTCTCTGAGCTCAAGTCTGCAAATCGTCGGACTCCGGTCGACGATCTTCGAGCTCAGATCGACATTTTTTCTTCAGCTATTTTCCAAGTCGCTGAGCTCCGGTCGACGATCGTAGAGCTCAGGTCAACGTTTTCTGTCTGCTGTGAAAATCCAATCTCTGAGCTCAGTTCAACGATCGTAGAGCTCAGATCGACGATTTTTGTGAGAGATCGACGCTTTCAGAATTCAAACTCAAAGACAGTTATGGAATTAATTCAAATTCTTTCAGAGTTATTTTCTGCATTTATTACAAAGGATTTTCTAGCCGTTTCAAGCAATCTGATGCAAGTTTCAAGGAAGGAATAAATGGAATGTTGCTTAGGACTTTCCCCAGAGACAGTTGTCATTTATGGAAGTCATTTATGACTAAATAACGGCCATCTAAGTCAGATTTTTGAGATACTCCTGCAGAAGAGAATATAGAAATAATAACAATATACAGAGAATACAAAGAGATACAGAAGAATGAGATTACAACACAGAAGATTGAACAATACAACTTCTCTGATCAACAGTTCATCTTTTGTGATTTTCAAATCTACTGAATCTTCAAGAACATAAGAAAATTCTGCTGTAGAGGAGATCTTCTGCTACTCAACTCCTCTAAATCTTCAAGTGTTCAAAAGCTTTAACATCAAGGACTCCAGACACCAAACATTTTAGCATCTGCTGGAATCATTTCTGCTGGAGATCTGAAGCATCTGAAGACCTATCACCCTAGCAAAGCTTTCACTCCTGAACCATTCTACATCTCAGGGGGAGCTTTGACAACATCAACAATCAACTAGTCTTCTCTCAGTGATTTGAGATAGAGAAGACATCATCACCTTTTTATTTTACCACCATCTGTACAGGGTTATCTCTCCCTTCAAAAGTGAACTCTTGGTTTCTGAGACCTGATCAAAACTCAGTGGTGGCAAGACAGCTGATCAAAAAATCTAGTTTGGTTTTTGAGCACCTTGTCAAAAGCTCATTGGTGCCAAGGACACCTGATCAACCCTTCCTGTAGTGGATTCCTACCAAGGGTGGTAGAAGAGTGGATGTACCCAGGTTGTTGGGGAACCACTATAGATCCTTGTGTCTTCTTGTTGCTGTGTGTTTGCCTTTGTTGTGTGTTGTGTGATTCTTTATTTCTTTCTTTAGTTTTTACTTCACTGCAAGCACCTTACACATATACATAAATTAAAGTCTTCCACTGCTATACTTTTTTAATTGTGAATTATTTTAAAATACTCTATTCACCCCCCTCTAGAGTTAAGGTAGATCTTTTCCTCACTTTTAGAGCCGATTGTCGGAAAGCCATTGGCGCGGTGGCGGCGTCTCCAGAATTCTCCTACAGCATAGTACAAAGTTCCAATCCATCGGGTCAGGGTGAAAACTTCATCTCTAAGTCTATGGAGTCTTTTAAGAAGGCTAGATGGGGGAGAGGAAGGGTCATGGCTTCAAGCAATTTATGTCCATGAAGGATAATTTCGGCCATGCCTTGGGTTCACCATTTCCAGCCTTGAACAGCCTTGAAAACCCCTTGAACTTCTCCTATTTCAGCAAGGGAGATGAATCCATTCTTTGGAAATGAAGGGAGAAGTCCCTTTGCCTCCCTTGGCCATGAATGGCTCTCTTTCTCACTTTCTCTCTCCTCCATTAAAGGGCAAATGGAGTTTTCTCTCTCCTCGTCATCATGAATGAATTTGTTCATCTCTCTAGCCTATTGGCAGCCCATAAAATCATTATTATCAATTAAAATAAAGTTAGCCCAAGTGGGGGAAAATGGGCTTGAGCTTGGGTTAACCCATTTGGGCTAATTTGACTTAACCTTAAGATAGAGTTGACCTTGGTCAACATGACCATTTGGGTTGACCCCAATGGGTCTTTGATGACTCATTGGCCTCCCCTAAGGTCTATGTAGGGTTGGGTAGGGTTGACATGGCACCTTAGAGGTCACTTGACCCTTAGTAATGGCACTTTGACCACTTTGTGGCTAGAGTTAATTTGGTCAACTTGGCCTCTAGGGCTGACCCTAATGGGTCCTTGATGACCCATTGACACCACTTTAGGTCTAGGTAGACCTGGGCAAGGTTGGTTGGGCACATTTGAGGCCAACTGCCCTTAGTTATGGCACCTTCCCCAATTTAGGCCTATGGTGGTCCTAGGTCAAATTGGCCACTTTGGGTCGACTCTAATGGACCCTTAAGGCTCTAGTGGACCCTCTAATAGGTTAGTGATGTTGTGGTAGGGGTCATGGAGTCATGGTGAAGCCCTAAGGTCAATCCCTAGGTTTGATGATGAGGTTGTGCCATAGGCAGACCAAGGTGATTCTCACCTTGGCCTCCGATCACTTGGCCCTTTTTAACTTCATAGGGTTTTGTCATGACCTAGTCATGACCAAAACCACTCTTAGGGGTCTAGTTGGAAATGAGATGTTACACTGGGGGACCTAAAAAGACGCCAATATAAGTGTTTTGCCCGGCTGATGCCCGGCCCGGGATTGGTCCAAGCTAAGCCCGATCCTAGGCTTTTGCTTGGGCCCGGTCTCAAGCCTTTTCTGGGCCTAGCCCAAGCCTGGACAAAGCAAGACAACACGAATTATTTAGAGACGACCCATGTCTCTAAATTAGAGATGTTGTCGCGCAACGTCTATAATTAACTTTATAAATGTTTAAAATATCAACAAGTTATATAAACAGATGAGACGATAATTTCAAAATTTTGGTAGTTGCTATTCTCAAATCTTAAGTTCTCACATATCTTTTCATCTCAATATAACATAATGTATTTATATTAAAAAATTTTTAAAAAAAATTAAATTTTATTTGAAAAAATAGGCCTAGTCCAAAATAAAATTTTATTTGAAAAAATAGGTCTAGTCCAAGCCTACGTCTAGTTAGGCCAGGCCTGGATCTGGATTTGGCCTGGCCGAAGAGGCCCAACTAATCCCCCTTTATATAAGGGGTCTAGGCCTCGTCTGGCTAATGCCATGCCCAGGCCAGAGCCTGGACAGAAAAAACCTGGGTCTGGAAGGCCTGATCTTGAATTGAGCCTATGAGGAATTAGTATAGCAAAATGATGTTTTTCATTTTTAATATTATATAGATAATGATAAATATTGGAGTCACACCTTAATTGTACATATTTGATTTGTTAATCTCTAATTAATTGTTATCGCATCGTCTCCCATATTTATGATTTATGCTCTTTGTCCCATGCTGCATCAACTAAATGCTGTCATGGCCCACCCATGATCGCCCGTTTCTACTGTCCATGTGACCTCAGTGTCGGCGATCATCATTAATACAACGCGTTAATAATTAGCCAGCTGCACCGATTAACTAAAAGTTGAAAATGAGAGAAAGTTAATTAAAGAAAAGGACACCTCAAATCGCAAATGCAAGTCAAACGAGAATCGAATTCTTACTTTTGCGGTTGCTTTGTTTTGAAAAATGCGAAATTAATAATAACAGGACTAACGTTATTATTATATACAATAATATTCGAACGATAATTGTAATGTTTCGGTCTTAGGGTAGGATTATTTGCAACTTAAATACAACACTCCTTCATTTTATTTAATTTTCCTTTTTTTTATATCTATTTTTAATATAACTTTGTTTTTATATTTCAACTTATTTTTCTCCTATTACACAATAATCATATTATCGTATTTTTATTTCTGCATCTATATAGGTAAATATATATATTTTTAAATAAAGGTATTTTGATTGCTACTGTAATACTGTTCATAAAGAATCAAGGCTGTGGAATAGCGGAAGAGAGAGAGAGAGAAGAGAGGGAGCGGAGAGAGTGACAATGAAAGGAGAGAGATGAGATCCATGTAGATAGGAGAGAAACCGCTTAAGATAGTTCATATGCTCTATCAAGTTTGGAATAGAGTTTATACAGTATCTCCAGCGTAGAGCCTATCACTAGAATGACACGAACCCATTAAGATGCTCTGAGTCGGTCTCGACTGGTGCGAACATAATAAATAAAGATCTAACAATCTTTTATTATGTCCATCGTAAACCCGACGTCGGAAAGTGATGGTTTGTGCAAGGTTCAATCAAACGTGAATCAGTCACAAACGTGTCCAACGCGTGTTAACCAGATTGGACTTAAACAGAAAATAGTATACACACATAAGTAAAATAAAAACTCAGTCGCATCACAACATAGTCTATAATACATCATGACACATGCCCTATCCGTATGGCTTCCCACATCCAACACAAGTGTCAATGTCCAAACAAACAAGTGAACAAAGAAAGTGCTAAATAGTGCTCTGAATAGAGATAAACAAAAAGGGATCTAGTAATACTCTAACTGTCATCATCATCTAATAGATCATCCTGATCAGGATCCCAGTCTACAAGTACCCTCCACTATCAACATCCCTTGTAATTTTCCAAAGAGAATTTCATTTTAGAATGAATTCAATCAGTTGAAAATGTACATATATCTACTTCTATTATAAGATCATATTATTGTATAATTAGTTAGGATGACAACAACACAGAGTATTATAGATTTATCCTCAGAATCTATTATTCTTTTTCATTGAAATGATTTATAAACTTCTGGACACCGCAGGTATATTTGTGTTATAATATGGAATGTCACTGTTGCTGCCTTTCTATTATTAACTGGAAATCACCAAGTTTGAAACAAAACTAATTAGCAGAAGAAAAGTCAAATAGAGTCAGATCGTGTTATAAAATTTGAAATAATAGTCTCCTCCAAGGCAAGAGACGAATCAATGTGAAGCTATTAGTATCAAATTTAAAATGAAACAACTCACCAAATCCATACTCAACAACCAAGAGCATCAACAGAGCACAACATGCTTATTTCGACAAAAGATATCTGAAAAATCAAAACATTTGAACTAAAGCTGAACCAAATCGCTTAATCTTGAACTAATGTCGAACTAAATTGTCTTTATTTTCATTTTTCCCACTGTTTTGATTAATTGGTAAGTAGACATTCTATTCATCAATAGATCAGCGAAGTTGTCCTTCGAATGTACATCAATCAAAGTAATAATTTCTTTTTCGTTTAGATAATTAAACAAAGCTTGTCTCAGTCGTACATGTTGGTACCAAGATTGACACAGAGTCTCCGCACACTACCACGAGATGAGTCGGATGCCGGAGGAAAGGAGGCTCAGAACTGAACCACCTATGAACAATAAAATAGCGATGAAGCCATCAAGCGTCAAAACCAGACTTGGATCGTTGAAGCAAATGACTCACTTGTAGCGGGCTTTCTAATGAATGAAATTTGCTGTTACAAGAGTTGAAAAGAAGAAGCTGCGTAAGCCAAAGACCACAAAGCCTAGGAATCGAGACCGCAACTCTTAACAAACAAGCTACATGATTCGATTCAACGTGCTTTGGGAGTGATGCTATCACTTATTCAAAGGCTCGGGGGCCTGACCAAATGGGCAAGGCTAAAATAACCACCTGCCCAGGGTACAAAAGAAATGGGCAAAGTTGACGAGATATATAGTAGAGAGAAAAAGACAATTGCCAGACCACGAAACCAGGCAGTTCGCCAATGCGATCTGGACCGCCACCCGTCAGGCGGCTGCTGATTGGCAAATTGATGTCTTGTGCAATTAGGTAAATCATAATCGCATGACATGAGAGTTGGCTTGAAACTAGTCACGGGCTCTCGAGTAAACATGATCCCTGCACATTTCTAAATATTTGAAAATTTCGGAAATGTTGGCTTTTACCACTAGACAATGACTGTAACGCCCCCGATTTTTCGATGATTTTATTTAAATGGGAAACGTCATATTTACGGCCCCGAAGACACACTTCAAGGGGTTCAGCCTCATCTTGTACTTGCGTAGGGTCGTAAAGGTTTCCTCTAGGTCCCGGAGGTGATAATTCACATCTCGACTCTTGATCATGAGGTCATCTACATACACCTCTAGGTTCCTCCCCTTCTGTTCTTGGAAGACCCTATCCATCATCTTCTGATTCATCGCCCCTGTATTTTTAGCCCAAAGGGCATCATTTTGTAGCAGTAGCACCAATCCCCCATGATGATGGAGACATCATTGATGTCAGGGGGAGTGCATCCTGATCTGTTGGTAACCTGAAAATGCATCTAAAAAACTCATTATAGGAAAACCGACAAATGTGTCAACCCGCACGTCAATCCAAGGAAAGGGATAACAGTCCTTAGGGCATGATTTATTTAGTAAAGAAAAATAGACACACATATGCCACCAACTGTCTCCTTTTTTGAACATGACTACATTAGAGACTGAAAGAAAATATAGATACCGATTGCGGAATTCAGATTATAGATATTTTAGAATAACCCTAAAGCTTAACACAAGGTGTTGTGCACAAACTAAAGCTAACTGTAATTACAGTTAAGCTTCAGATCCTATCCAGCAACTAGCAATCCTAGTTAAAACTAATCACAGCCACAATGCAATTAATAAATCAAGCAACCAGACGACACAAGATATTATAGTGGTTCCCCAAACACTGGGTACGTCCACTCTTCTACCAACAAGGTAGGAATCCACTCAGGTTTTTGATCAGGTGCCCTGCCACCAACAAGATCTGCTGCAGGTAGATCTAGAGACCCTTTAGACTTTTGACCAGGTGTCTAAAAACCAACACAGGTTTTTGATCAGGTACCCTGCCACCAAGGGATACTTTTGAAGGGAGTAATAACCCTTTACAGGAGGGGGAAAGGAGGGTTAGATTGTCTTCTCTATTTTAAATAAGATTAGAGAAGCATAAGGCCTCTTCAGAACTTCTGACAGAATACTGTCTTGAAGTTCTGAAGGATAAAGCTTAGAAGAAGATAATAGAATATAAAATAAAAGGATCTTCTTCAGCAGCTTCCTTCTTCTTCTTCTTCTTCTTCAATATCTCTGAGTGTAGTCTTCCTGGAACAGGAGCACTCAGGTTGAAGAAGAGTGAAGAGATATCTTCTCAATTGGATGTATGAATGCTGAGAGCAGTTGTGCTGTATTGTATTTCTTCCTTCTGTTACTGTATATTGCTGGTAGCAAGCTTAGTTCTTTCTTCAAAAGAACTCTTTATATATAAGCAGCAGTAACGGATCTATTATTTCAGTTGAGCTTTTGTCTTCTTCTCAGATCTTGAATCTGGGCTGCAATTATCACAAGGCAAAACATATCTGCAGACATATATATTTCTATAAAAGGAATAAAGCTTCATAAGAAGCTACAGTATTAAATCTGATAAAGAATGTTATAATAGGTCACATCAGATAACTCTTTACAACCAACGGCTATAAAGGACAGCTGCAGATAAAGTAATCAATAAGTCAACTAATAAGACAAACTACTTTATCTGAAAGGAAAGACTTATGCATAATAATAGCAAGGATTGCTTTGAAGTAATAGCAGTAAATCAATCAGATATTATATAATAAATATATGCTAGAAATACAGGAAATAAAACACAGAAAAGAACGCATATAATATTATATATACGCAGACAAAAGATAGTCGAACGATCCTCGGAGATCGTCGACCAACCCACTGAGATCGTCGACCTATCAGACAGATAGTCGACTGACTCAGATAGGAAACTTTCTTGGAAAGGAAACTGACAATAAATCTCTGAATTGTTTCATATTTAATGCAGCCTCCCAACGGCTATATTCATAAGAATATTTAGCATTAAATATATTAGCTGTAAATTCCTTTACTTAAGCCTTGAAATACTCTAGCCAGCTGTCACCAAAAATTGCACAGGAAATCACCGAAATTTAATCTGAAAGCTTCTCCAATCTGCGTTCGACTATAGTGGAACTCCGTTCTACTATAGTTGAACTCCGTTCTACTATAGTGGAACTCCGTTCTACTATAGTTGAACTCCGTTCTACTATAGTCGAACGCCGTTCTACTATTTTTGGACTGGAATTCTGAACTTCAAAACTGAACTTCTCTGGAATTTTCTGTACTTTCTTCTTGGATTCTTTTGATGTATACCTGGAGAATCCTATGACCCTTAGACTATACAAATTGGGTCAAACTAATAAACCTAATAGTGATCCTAACCCAAATCAGAACCTAAGGTTCCAACATAGACCCAGTCGGGGTACTATATTTTGGATACAAAGCCAGCCTTGATGAGTTTGGCCACTCCTCCCTGATGGGCTCAACCAGCTTGTCCGCAATGGACCTCTTTTTCTGTTGGATGGGGCGGGCCTCCGAGTCTAGATTGAGGCATTGGCAGCAACGTCCGTATCGATCCCTGACATCTCTGTGGCGCTTCAGGCAAAGATATCCACGTTCTTTTGAATGCACTCAAGCATCTTGCCCTAGTCCTCTGGTGTCAACCCCCCGCTAATGCAAACAATCTCCACCCTGCCTCCGAGGGTGAGAACCTCCATCTCCACCACCTCTTCTACAGCCTCCAAACTATATTTCTCCCCTATTGTCCAACATCCTCCCCTCCTGGGGAAAGAACTTATTCCTAAGCTTCCTCCACAGCCATTGCATCGGTTGGATCCTAGACTTTCTCTGCCACCTCCACCCAGGTGCGGTTCTCCTCCAATTCCATCTCCACTCCTGCCTCCTGCTCTGCCTCCTTCATCCTTCGCTCCATCTCCTCGCCCCCTCTTACGAAGAGATGGAGTTCACTGAGGTGATGTAGCATTCTCTTGCCACCTTGGGGTTTCCCCAGACCCAGACTTGGATCCCCTCAGCGTTGAACTTCAGGCATTGGTGGAAGGATGAGGGGATGCAGCGGAAGGCATTGATGAGGGGTCGCCCAAAGATGGCATTGTAGCTGCTGGTGGCGTCCACGATGATGAACCTGCAAGTGCGGTACTACCCCCCTGAGTGACATGGAGTCCCACTCCTCCTTCAACCTCCTTCTTCTCCCCTGAGAACCCAAACAAAGGCTCATCCAAGGCAAGCATCCTCTTGTCCTCCACCTTCATCGCGTAAAATGCCTTGTTGAAGATGACATTTACCGAACTCCCGTTGTCGATGAGAATTTGGGAGACGGTGAAGTTCTCGACCGCTGTCTGAATGACCAGCGCATTGTAGAAGGGGTCCTCATGGTCTAGTATGTCCTTCCGTGAGAAGGTGATCTTCTCCTCTAGGCGTGGGGTCTGGGATGTGGAGCCAACGCTTCGGCGGTACATGGTGTGGAGACTTGCCTTCTGGGAAGCCTCGACCCCCACCCCCCACCCCCCACCCCCATGGATTACTCTGATCCCTCCCCGGGCCCCAACATCAGCACGGTCCTCACCCCTATCCTCCTCTACCCGAGGAAGGACTTCTTCGATCCGGACACCCTGGCGGTCTTGTTGTTACTGTTGCTCCCTATTTCCTCTCATATCGAGGAACCCGGGCACATGGTTGTGGCGTGCCCCTCCTCCTGGTGGAAGTAGCAGTAGGGCAACTACACCCTAACTTCTCTTCTCCTTCTCCGAGCTGCTCTCCTCCTCTCCCCCAGGGCTATAGCAATAGCCTGGTTCTGGTCAGGGAAAGGTGGTCTCTTGCCTTTCCTCCCACCTGGAGGGTAAAACTGACCCTAGCCCCTAGCCCACTAGCAGTTGTCTCCTCTAAAGAAAACTCTTTGCAGCCCCTATTCCTTCCACTCTGGCCTCAAACTAGTCGACGGTCCAGCTCTTGATGACCCCACCTGGGCTATTATTGTTGTTGCAGTTATCGTTGTTGGTGTTCAGCTCTCCTCTCTTCCTGACCTCTGCTACCTGTGGGCTTCTCTTCCTCCCTGGCCCACCTAGCCAGCTTCCGGGCGAACTCTGGGTTCGATGCCTCCCTGTCGACTTCCCTTGTCTCTTATTGAAGTATGAGACCGGGCGGTTTGGCGGTCTAAGCCTGACGGATTGTAGAACGCGCGGTCTAGCGATTACTCTCCAGCGGCTTGGAAATCGGGATGTTACTGTTTGTAGTCCGGCGTTCTAGCGGTCTCCTATCGCGTCTCGCTCTCTTGCATCTGGTATTGCCGAGCGGTTAGTCCATTGTCTAACCGCGCGGCTTATTCGGTCTGCTTATTTCTAGCTGCACAGATTCTGTATATTTTTAGTCCCACATTGTTAGTTTGTACTTTCTCTACTCTCCTCCATTCTATAAAAGGGAGGTCATACTTTTGTAAATGATATCTTTTTGGATAATAAAACTTTCAATTATTCAAGTTTCCGGCTTGTTTTTAGTCGTTTGTTCGCTACTTTCACATGGTATCAGAGGACTCGATCTTCTCCTCCTTATTCTGTGCGCTCTCTTTGACCGCACAACCTGTCCGTGCGGCTTACTTCTTCTTCTCGCGACCTATCCTCACGGCTTGTTTCTTCCGCCGGTTTGCGCCCTGTTCGCGCGGCTTCTTTCTCTCCTTGTCGTTGCCCTTTGTGTGTGCGATCTCTTTGTTGCCTGTGCTTAGTCGCCGCGACCTGTTAGCCTTGTTAGCCTTGTTTGACCTTTCTTCTGTTCGCGCGGGCTGCCTTCTAGCCGCTCGACTTCTTTCCCTCTGCTTGGTTCTGCGGCTTGGTCGTGGCTTTTCTGGCCACTGGTGTCTGACATCATGACCGCTGCAGCTCTCCTTCACCCTAACCGTGCGGCTTGTTTCCTAACCGCGAGGCTTCCCGTTGCTTTCTCCTATGGCTCTTTCTGAGACCTCAACTGCCACCACTCCTGTCGCCAATCCGGCTCGACTTCCTCCTCCTACTCCTTCCGGAAACCTTGGCACAGTTTCCAAACTTGTTGGTTCCAACTATCCGGATTGGAGTGTTTCTTTCACCTTTCTCCTTCACTCTCAGTGCAAACGTCATCACCTCACTGATGACCCGCCTCCTCCAGACTCTGCTCAATTTGATGACTGGGATGTACGTGATGCGCTTGTCCGCACTTGGCTGGCTAACAGCCTCTCTGATGAATTCCTTCCTGTTATACGCCATGATGAGACGGTCATTACCGCATAGCTTCACCTTGCTTCTCTTTACTCGAAGGGGACCTAGACATCCTGTATTTATACTCTCTATGCGGACCTCTTCGCTCGTCCCTCCATGTCTCTTGTTGCGGCTTATCAACAGGTTCAGGCTCTTGGCGCCGAAATCCTCCAGAATCGCCCCTTCTCCGCGGACTTGGCCGAGCAGCACAAACACTTCCAGGAACTCTTGGTTGTTTGTTATCTTCTGCGACTCCCCGAGTATTTTGATATGATCTGCCAGCAGATCTTGGGCGAAGTAGAGTCTCCCACTTTAGATTCCACCGCGGCTCGCATCGCCGCTCTTACTTTGCTGCTCCAACATCCTCTATTGTCCTCCCCTCCTCCACAGGACTCCTATGCTCACCAAGCTCATCGGGGTGGCACTAGTGGTCGAAGCCAGTCAGGCGCGTGCGGTTCGTCAAGGTTCCTCTACTCTCACTATGGTCGTACCGGCCACTCTATTGACCGCTACTGGCAGAAAAATCCTCATCTTTGCCCCTCTAGTGATGATGCTTCCTTAACCTCCGCCTCCTCTCGGCCATCTGCCTCTGTGGCCATGACCTCAGGTAGTGCTCACGTCATTACCCAAGGTAAATGGCTGATTGACTCTGGTGCTACAAATCACATGACCGACAATCCTCAATGCTTCTCTCTCGTAGAAACGCATGATCGGTTACCCCCGGTTCTTGTTGCGAATGGTTTACCTTCCTTGGTTCATGGGACAGGCATGGTTCAAGTCACCCCGTCGCTTCGCTTAGCGGACACCCTCTATGTCTCGAAGTTCCCTTATAATTTATTATCTGTTACTACTTTATGCAAGCAACTTCAGTGCTATGTCTTATTCACTCCTACTTCTTGTTGTTTTAAGGACCCGAGGACCCAACGGACGATTGCTACTGGGACTGAGAGCGGCGGCCTCTACTTCCTCGACAATGTTTCCGATTTGTCTGCCTTCTCTTCCTTTTCTACTGATCTACTTCAATGGCATCTTCGCCTTGGACATCCTCCTCCTCGGATTCTTCGTCAGCTTCTGCCCCACTTACCTCAGACCATTCCTCCGCTCGACTGTGATGCGTGTCAGCTTGGCAAACATCACCGCTCCTCCTTCCCGCCGAAGCAAGGCCATGGTTCCTCTCGCCCGTTTGATCTCATTCATTCTGATGTCTAGGGTCCTGCTCCTACTCTCAATGTTGGTCGGGGTAGTTCTTACTTTGTAACTTTTATTGATGATTTCTCTAGATATACCTGGGTGTATCTATTAAAAGATCGCTCTGAACTCTTTTCTGTATGGCAGTCCTTTTATTATATGATTAAAACTCAGTTTGTTATTTCTATTAAAGTCCTTCGCTCTGATAATGCTAAAGAGTATCTCAGTCATGAGTTTTTCTCTTTTTGAATGCAACATGGTCTTATTCATCAGACCAGCTGTGTTTACACCTCCCAGCAAAATGGGGTGGCGGAGTGCAAAAACCACCATCTCCTCGATGTCGCTCGCACTCTCATGATGCAGATGCAGGTGCCTCGCTCCTACTAGGGCTATGATGTTCTCCTCGCCTGCTATCTCATCAATCACATTCCCTCTACGGTTCTCCATGGCAAAACCCCCTTCTCCATTCTCTACCCGGGCAAGGAACTCTTTCCTCTCCCTCTTTGTATCTTTGGGTGTACGGCTTTTGTGCATGCTCCGTCCACTACCCGTGACAAGCTTTCCCCCTGTTCCACAAAATGTGTCTTTTTGGGGTACTTGACCACTCAAAAAGGTTATTGTTCCTTTGACCCTGTTCTGCTCAAAAAGTTTGTCTCCGCGGACGTCACCTTCTTCGAGAATGCATCCTACTTCTCTTCTCAATCCCCGCTTCCTCTTGCTATCTCTTACTCTCCACCATCACTCTGTGTTCCTTCCACGTATATCGACGTCTCCCCTCCTATATCATCTCCTCCTCCGTCTCCTCCTATCTCCGTTATACCCCCTCCCTCTTCTCCGCACCCGTCTCTCTCTATTCCCGGGCTAGCTTTCTCCGCCACGGACGCTCCGATCCCTGAGGCACAAGTCGACCTAGATATTCCCATTGCTCTTCGCAAAGGGGTGCGGGCGTGTATCCAACACCCGCTTGCGGCAGTTGTTTCCTATGATCGGCTTACTCCTTCTCGCAGGTGTTTTGCTTTGGCTATCTCGGCTACTACCACTCCCCGCACCTACCAGGAGGCTCTTGCTATTCCTCATTGGAAATCTTCCATGGATGAGGAAATCACCACTCTTACTGAACGGGGTACCTGGACCCTTGTTCCTTCACCAGTGGGTACTGATGTGGTCTGCTGTCGCTGGGTGTTTGTTGTGAAGTTTCGCCTACACGACACTGTGGAGCGCTACAAGGCCCGGCTGGTGGCCAAAGGCTTTACTCTGACTTATGGGGTTGACTACTTTGATACTTTCTCCCTAGTTGCTCGCCTCAACACCATCCAGGTTCTTCTCTCTATGGCCGTCAACAAGGATTGGGCTATTTACCAGCTTGATGTTAAGAATGCCTTTCTATATGGGGATCTTCAGAAGGACGTCTGCATAGAGCAACCTCCTGGGTATGTTGCTCAGGGGGAGACACGAGTATGCCAGTTGAAGAAGGCCATCTATAGCCTAAAACAGAGCCCTCGGGCATGGTTTGACAAGTTCAGTGGCATTGTGGCTTCCATCGGCTTTACAAGAAGTTCGGCTGATCACTCGTTGTTTATTTGCAAAACTGCATCAGGCCTTGTGGTTTTGGCGGTGTATGTGGATGATATTCTTCTTACCGGTGATGACTAGGATGGGTGGACTTGACAAAGAAATACCTCCGTCAACACCTCGTCACGAAGGATATGGGCTCCCCAAAATATTTTTGGGGGATAGAAATCTCTCGGAAGCCCGACTTATTGGTTCTCTCCCAACAGAAGTATGCTCTTGATCTTCTACAAGAGGCAGGATTGATCGGTGCCAAACCGGCCCGGTATCCCATGGCTACTGGAGAAGACAAAATATGGAAAGATGACTCACCTCTTATATCCGATGCCACGAGATATAGATGTTTGGTGGGCAAAATCATTTATCTCACGGTGACCAGACCCAACATCGCCTACGTTGTAGGCAAGGTTAGTCAGTTCATGCAAGCTCTCAGGGAATGTCATCTTCAATCTGCCTTGAAGATATTAGAGTATGTCAAAGCAGCACCAGGAAAAGGGCTACTCTTTCATAAGCATGGTCATCTGAGAGTTGAAGCCTACTCAGACTCAAGCTATGCAGATTATAAAGGTGACCATAAATCTACATCAGGTTTTTGCACATTTGTTAGAGGTAATCTTGTGAGCTGGAAGAGTAAGAAGCAGTCTATTGTCTCAAGGTCCAGTGCAGAAGCCGAATATCGGAGTATGGCGTCAACCACGTGTGAGTTAAAATGGTTGCGGGCTCTCATGCTTGACCTAGGAGAGGTCTATGACTATCCTCTTCCTATGTTCTGTGACAACAAGGCCGCTATATACATATCAAAAAATCCGGTCTTCCATGAGAGAACGAAACATATAGAAGTCGACTGCCATTTCATCCAGGAAGAGGTCTTGAAGAGACAGATTTGCACTCCGTTCGTCACCTCAGACAAAGAGTTGGCAGATATCTTCACCAAGCGGGTTCTACTTCCTTCTTCCACATTTGTGACAAGCTGGGCATGATTGATATCTATGCTCCAGCTTGAGGGGGAGTGTTGAAGTATGAGACCGGGTGGTCTCGCGGTCTAAGCCTGGCGGGTTGTAGACCGCGCGGTCTAGCGGTTACTCTCTAGCGGCTTGGAAATCAGGCTATTCCTGTTTGTAGTCCGACGGTCTAGCGGTCTCCTACCGCGTCTTGCTCTCTTGCATCTGGTATTGCCGAGCAGTTAGTCCATTGTCTAACCGCGCGGCTTGTTCGGTCTGCTTATTTCTAGCCACACAGATTCTGTATATTTTAGTCCCATATTATTAGTTTGTACTCTCTCTACTCTCCTCCATTCTATAAAAGGGAGGTCATACCTTTATAAATAATATCTTTTTAGATAATAAAACTTTCAATTATTCAAGTTTCCGGCTTGTTTTTAGTCATTTGTTCGATATTTTCACATCTCCCTCTCTATTAGTTCCTCATAGGAGAGGGGCAGCACACTCTTCAGCTCCATTCTGAAGAAACCCTACTGCAGCCCCAGGGTGAAGGCCATCATTAGGGTGTACCCTGACATCTCTTGGACCTAGGTCACCTCCTCCTGGAACCGGTCCACATACCTCCCCAGGTTCTTGTTCACCCCCTACTTGATGTGGAATAGGGACTCCGACTAATTCTTCCTCCTCTTGGAGGTGGTGAACCTCAACATGAACCCCCGGCGCAAGTCCTCGAAACAGTAAATGGTGTTGGCTAGCAGTTGGTGGAACCACTTTCTCGCCTTCTCCTTGAGAGTGATGGAAAAGAGCCTACACTTGAACCAATCTGACATTTGATAGATCGAGACCACTGCACGTGTTGTACCGGGTCTCCCTTCCTGGTGTAGTAAGACATCTCTGGCTCCTTGAACCCCTCTGGAACCGGGGCAGAAGAAACCAATTCGCTGAAGGGGCTGCCTCCCCCTACTAGGAGAGCTGGAGGGTCTCGCACCCCAATTTCGCTGAACCTTCCACCGCTCGCCGAGCCTGGGAAGAGCACTCGCTCGGGGAGCTCGCATCCTCTCCCTTCCTCGGTAACTTCCTTCCCAGCTCGCTTGCCAGGAGCGTCCTCGCAAAGGGTCGGGACCGCAGGTACAGGTGCTTAACCTACTAATCGCACTCGGATGATGTTAACCTGTTGGTGGTCATCCCATTCGTGACAAAAGTAAATATCTACCCACTTAAGCCAGTCCCTAAATTTTTGCGAATTCTCATAACCATCATACGTGGGTATTCCACTCTCAGTGTAAGAACACGTGTGGGGACGGTTGGAAGGCAAGGCTGGGGTGTGCTTAGCCATAACCTTAGCATACGAATAGTCTAATCGGGAAGTATGTACGTCATATGCCATTTTAGTGAGAACTAGAGAGAAAAACTCACCTGCAACTAGTGCACATGCAATGAAAAAAATAACCTGACCCTTTTTAATTTTTAAAGATGTAATTGTTCCCGCTAATTACTTAAGCTAACACATGTATATTTTTTATTTTCTTGCTGGAAATAATATGAAGATTATTATTATTATTATTTTGATTTTTTGCTGGAAAAATAAAAATAGACCACTATTTGCAGACCAAAATTAAAATATTTTAATGATTTAATAAAAAAATGACTTAGTGAAAAATAAAATTTTTTTGGATTTCTTACTAACAAAATGGTGGAGAATTTCTAGAATTTATTTTTTTGAATTTTGAGAAAAATTGAAAATTTTAGACCGTTATTTGCAGAACAAATACTTAAAAATTAATTTATATGTTATGCAATGAAACAAGAAAGTGCGTGTCGGTGAAAAATAATAAAAGGGGGAGGGTGCCAATTAGGAAATTGATGTGAACCTCCCTCTGATACCAAATTGATGCAGGCTTAAGGTTTCGATGGATTAAATGCACAATTTCCACAACATTCAACACAAAGGGATGCTACCCCTTATTTTAGATTGAACAAAGGCTATATGCCAATGTTCGCTCAAGCGAAATGGACCCACCCGATCCGGACAATTAGCAATTCAAATTAAATTATGCGCAAACGTTCACACATCCAATAAGAGAATATCCAGACTAAATAAGTTATTTAAAATTAAGTCCTAATGGATCCCAAAATTAATTAATAGAGAGCATACCAAATAACTTGAACTCTAGTGGAAATCAAGGGTGATGAACCCGATTTCTTCTAGTGTTCATGAGATCTACCCTTTCCAATTAATATGAAAAATATTCGGGAAATAAATGCTTTGAAAATTAGATTTTTACTAGCACAATATTCAATATAAATCAGAAGAAATTACCAGCCTTATATCCCACCAATTCTCACAAAATATATAGAAGTACTCAACGAAGTAGGTTTAGAAAAGAGTTACCCAAATCCCAATATGTATCCGTCCACAAGATGAGTGGAGGAGGTGCACATGACTGTGGTATATTCTCTATTTCCACGCAGAAATCCTCGGATCCGCACTGGACAATGAAGACGCTCGTCGTTTCCTTCTTTTGACAAACCCTTGGAGAGGGAGTTCCTTGAAAAGACAATATTATTGTAGAGAGAAAAGGTGGTGGAGAATAATTTTGTCTCAAGTGGTGGAGGGTGGTGTCTAGGGAAAACCAAGGTAGGTCGATTTTATTATGTGGAGAGGGTGGAGGCTAGGGTTGGTGGAAGGGTTGGTGGTGGAGTTGGGTTGTCGGTTTTTTTGGTGGTGGAGTTGGGTGGCTGAGAGGTTGAAAGGAATGAGGGTGGCGGCGGCTAGGGTTGGCAAGTAGAGGGTGGGCTCGGGTTTATTTGGAGTGAATAATGGAGGGGCTCGGGTTATCATGTGGTGAGAGCTTGAAGAGGGAGGAGGAGGAGGAGGGGAGGGGGAAGGTGGCTGAGCCACTAAGAGGGGGAGAGAAAGAAGGCCGGCGGCCAAAGAGGAGGAGGGGGAGGGAGGTGGCCGAATTTTTCCAAGGGGGAAGGAGGATCTCAAAAAGATTTTAGGGGAATTATTTTCGTATTCTTCTTCTCAACAATATGGCAAATATCATGGCTTATATATAGGCTTACACCACTCAATCAACCCTTCATTCAAAATTAAAAAAGAAACTAGGATGATTATAGGCACCCATTAAGACATGAAATGAAAATACAATAATACAATGCTTGGAAATTAAAATGCTTAAAGTAAACTTGCATTGAATAGAAATTGCTAGAAATAATAATTGATAAAATACTAGTATATAAAATATATAATTATAATTATTTATTTTATAATTATATATATATATTTTAATGACGATGGCGGACGTCGTGCAAAACATGTAGCGGCGATGGCGACGGGCGTCGTGGTAGAAATCCCATCCTCGAGCTTGCGGCAACGATCGTCCCAATCTACGAACTCTCTCAGATGGGGATCATTGGTGGCCGCATCAGCAACGTCTCCATCAATCGTCCCCCACTCAAAATTACTCATCACCAATGAGTGACCCATGAGGGGGAACAATCAAAAGCAGCAGCAACATGGGTCAAATCTTGCCCCGCAATTCGTGTCGTAGTAGCATGAACAACCCATAGTACTAAGAACCTGTCAGGTGTAGAAATAGCAAAACTCAAAATGGTGTCAGGCAAAAGAAAATTAACCTGAATCTTACTATCCAGTTCAAGAACCAAGGAGTCTACGTGGAAAATAGACACGACAGTACTAACACTCCCCAACCCAAGAGAATATTTAGTGGTAAAAAGAAACGATGAAGAAAGGCACTCAGGTGGAACAGAGACGTACAGTAAAAAGTCCGGAAACTTGAAATAAAGTGAAACACCCTGTGCTTTACAAAAATCTAAAATAAAGCATTCAATCCGATGTTCTTCATTATCATGGATGGGTCGGCGTTCCTTCGTATTAATTTTTTAACGGAGCCAGAAGGCATCCGCTCGGGGACTAACCAGACTAAACCCAAATCACTAAATCTAGCGTTGGACGGTCTCAGAAAGGAGTGAAAGTGCGTATGATAAAATCTAAAATGAATCTCTAATGTCCTAGACACATGAGGAGAGAATCCATGTGCTTCATGACAAGACCCAAACACGGAGAATAAGGGGGTTAAGTCAGGTGGCACGGGAGCCTTGTAATCAGAGATAATTTTATGGGCTCCGACACTGCAGTCTTAATTTCAATTTTAATATTTTCACGCTTGGCATGAAGATATGCCAAGGTGAACCGCTCATCATAAACAATTGAATTGGACGCTCCCGAATGTGAAAAGATGTGTGAGTGAAACAACTTAGGGGACCCAACTATAGTCACTAACGTAGGGAAATGAGGGTCATCAAATGGTGGTGGATAAATGCATATGACCGGGTGTGGTATATATTTATATCTAGGGGACAACACATCCAGAGTCTCAATTGCCAAAGTGTAAGAAACAATCGAGGATAGAACCGTAATAGGACACGTAGAAAAATGAGCTGTCAAAAGTGACGTGTAGTTATATCTATGATGTGCGGTGAGTAGTACAAATACTAGTGCGCTCAACATTGTACTATCTACACGTTGAGTCAACGTCAAAGTAGGAACTAATAAAGTGGGCATCACACAACAACTCAGACTAGGGATATTAGTTCGACATCCTAAAAATTCATCTAAGACAGGCAAATAAATAGGGGGAAGGGTCGGTAAAATAAAACTCGGGATAAAATCTGAATCAGTAGAAATTTCACCCAACGGTGACGACATCAAAGAACTCTCATTTGGGTGTACAACAACAGAATCGTCAAAAATTACCCTTCCCTTAGATGGTAACTCATCAACAATAACACTTGGGACATCCTCACTCTCAGGCTCCTCAGATAACTCAGATATAATCTCAGTGGGTATGATCGTAGGCTCTAACACGATGGGGATCGTATCATGGAGAGGGCACTCAATACTAGGGTGAACAGACACAACGCTAGTAGGGCACATAATAGGCAACGTAATACTCTCACAGATCGGAACATAATCATCTCATACATCATCTTCTAAATCACTAAGGTATCCAATCTCAATTTCAGACTCATCAGAATCGTCGGGCACTAATGTACATGACGGAATACACTCACCTAGTTGGTCATCCTCAGGATCAAGAGATACCACATCTATATCAACATCCTCATGGGTATCAGTCACTATATCAGGAGGCTTAGGCATCGAGGATAAAGGAGTCAAAGCTCTAGGAGTAACATCTTTTGAGTCCAAGGCATAAGACCTAGTAGGAATGGTTTCCTTAAAGGTAGTAGTAGGCACACTATGGGCAAGCCGACCTTTGGGGGAAAATAATCTAGCGTTAGGAGTATAATCATTCCTACATGAAGGTATGGGAATAGCGCCATAACGATACTCACTCATAGGCTTGGTGTCAGCACAGCGAAGGTAGGCGGGATCAAATCGAACCGAGAGCAGGCTACGCATGTGCGGCCAGGAATGTTTATGGCTACCAATACGAAGCTCTTCGTTGTACCAGAACACGCTGGCTTGACCTACTAATCGCACTCGGGCGATGTTAACCTGTTGGTGGTCATCCCATTCATGACAGTCAAAGTAAATATCTACCCACTTAAGCCAATCCCTAAATTTTTGCGAATTCCCATAACCATCATACGTGGGTATTCCACTCTCAGTGTGAGAATACGTGTGGGGATGGTTGGAAGGCAAGGCTGGGGTGTGCTTAGCCATAACCTTAGCATACGAATAGTCTAACCGGATAGCATATACGTCATATGCCATTTTAGTGAGAACCGGAGAGAAAAACTCACCCGGAACTGGTGCATATGCAATGAAAAAAATAACCTCACCCTAGGGGTGTAAGTTAGAACCAACTGAACTGCCTAACCGAACCGAACCGAGCCAAACCGAACGGTTCGGTTTGGTTTTAGTAGCCCATGGTTCGGTCACAGTTCTAATTTTTTAAAAACCGTGTGGTTCGGTTCGGTTCACAGTTCGGAGTGTCAAACTGAACCGAGTCAAACCAAACCGAACCATATTAGCTTTAATTATATTTTATTTTATTATGGATACTTTATTTCATAAGCACTAAGATTAATTTATTAAAAATAAACAATATAATTATTAATTCTACTATTTTATGTTGAGTATAATCTATTAATTAAATCTTGACAGCACTGTTAATTTTAACATTAATTTTTTTCATTTATTTTTAACACAAACATATTTCATTGTATAATAACTTCATGATTCAGTGTCACTTTCTTTTTATAGTAGGATTAAAGGGAGAAACTATCTTTGATTAGCAACACAAGGTCTATAGATATGTCAGGATAGAAAATCAGTTGGTGATTTTTTATTATGACGATAACTTCGACAATGTCTTGGTCTGACATTAATACCTTCATCAATGCTAGTATTGCTCTTGTCAATTCTCAGTAGCAAATTTCTTTTCTTTTAAGTATTGAACCACTCAAACCGAACCTAACCTAACCAAATGGGTCGGTTCGGTTCGGTTCCAATGGTGTTCACGGTTCGGTTCGGTTTAAAATTTTGGGAACCACACGTGGGTGGTTCGGTTAACGGTTTTGATAAAAAACCGAACCGAACCAAACCGTTACAGCCCTACCTCACCATATTTAATTTTCAAAGATGTAATTGTTCTCGCTAATTACTTAAGCTAACACATGTATATTTTTTTATTTTCTTGCTGGAAATAATATAAAGATTATTAAATAATTTTTTTTTGATTTTTTTACTAGAAAAATAAAAATATAGGCCGCTCTTTGCAGACCAAATTTAAAATATTTTAATGATTTAATAAAAATAATGATTTAATGAAAAATAATTTTTTTTTGGATTTCTTACTAATAAAATGATGGAGAATTTATAGAATTTTATTTTTTTGAATTTTGAGAAAATTTGAAAATTTTAGGCCGCTATTTGCAGACCAAAAATTTAAAAATTGATTTATATGTTGTGCAATGAAACGGGCAAGTGCGTGTCGGTGAAAAATAATTAAAGGGGAGGGTGCCAATTAGGAAATTGACGTGAACCTTCCTCTAATATCAAATTGATGAAGGCCCAAGATTTTGACGGATTAAACTATGCGTTCTTATGTTCGACAATTTAATCACTACAAGAATAATGGCTTTTAGTGACGAAAAATTAGTGACAAATTTTTTTTCATCACTGAAGCCACATCTTAAGTGACGAAGCAAAATTTTAGTCGCTAAAGACACATCTTTAATGACGAAGTAACAATTAGTCACTAAAGACACATCTTTAGTGACGAAATAAAAATTTCGTCACTGTAAGCACATCTTTAGTGACGAATCTAAAGTTTAATCACTAAAAATATAACTTTTGTGAAGAAGTGAACTTTTGTCACAAAAAACATATATTTAGTAACGAAGTAAAAGTTTAATCACTAAAAACACATTTTCAGTAGCTCAGTTTTTAATGGCAAAATAAAAAAATTGAACACTAAAGAATGAACTTTATGTTTTTTGTGGAGTTTGATTGCGTTGGGGAGTACTGGACACCCACCACGATTTTGCCGGTCGAGCAAGTGAACTTTAAGTTTTTTTTTGTGGAGTTTGATTGCGTTGGGGAGTACTGGGCACCCACCACGATTTCGCCGGTCTTTAATTTATATGTCTTTTTTGTGAACTTAATGTTTTTTTTTCACTAAAGAATGAACTTTAGTGATGAGTTTGTTTGTGAACTTTATGTTTTTTTGTCACGACATTTATATAATTTTTACCCCCCAGTGTTTCGTACCTCTCAACAATTTTGTGAGTAAATTTATAATCATTTATCATTAAATTACCCTCTAAAAATTGTTTTCATTTTATTTTTCTCTTTAATATATTTGTTTCATTAGCCGGCCTAGCTAAATGATTGTTAGTTAGTAAGTAATGCTTTAATAATTCCTAAACCGCCGAGCTTCCAATTATATTGTTTCAATAATTATTTGTTTATTTTATTTTTTCATTAACTCACTAGGTAAAAATAAATGTTGTTGTATTTGGATTTACATTAAATAAATGTAAACCGTCTTAATTCCACGATCATCTCGTGGAGCGTCTCCTCCACCCGTATTAATCCTTACAGAAAACTGTCGTTCTGCTAGTTCTTTACTTCCTTCCCGATTCGGCATCCCATCCTCCCAACAAATCCCCCTTCCCCGCTAATCGCGATCAGTCCCCCCGACGCCCTAATCTCTTCTCATCCCCCGACGCCCTACTCGCGAATCTCCGCTTCATTTGTGTAACGCCCTCGATTTTTCGGCAATTATTTAAATTCTCGTTCGGCATTACGTTGACGCATTTCCGGCTCGTGCCGTTGTTAGAGTACCTCGTTAGGTGTTCTTAGAGGTTATAGCCTGTTGTATGGTTTCCCCAGCTAGCCGGCGTCTGTTTTGGAGGCCCGGCTGAGCCTCTTAGGGTATCTTTGTGCTTTGGCTTCGGGCGAGGTTAGCTCGAGTGCGTGATCGTCAGGAGTTGTTTCCGACTTCGCCGTTGTTTTCGTAGCCCGAGTATTTGTCTACGGTGCGAGTTTGGTCGAAATCCGAGAACGTTAATTTTCGCGTCGTTCCGACGGTCGCTTGTTAGCGAGTCGTCATCTTATGCGAGCGTTTATATATAGTTGCGCATTTTTGGGCATAGCGCGTGTTTTGGGCGTGCTGGTGCGAGAATGCACATGTCTGTGCGTGCGGACCGTTATTTAAGCGTACGTGTGCGTGTTTATGTATATATGTGTGTTAGTATATGTAGGTGTGTTCGCGCATTTGTGCATATGGTTTTATTTATGGGAGAATATATTTTTATATAAGTGTTGGGTTTAAACCTTAAGTTATATGATATAACTTAATTATTATAACATAATTTAAGTTGTATAGTATTAGGGTTAAGTTATAATATGTATTAGGTAATATAATAGTATATATATACTTATATTTATTTAGGTCTTTTCCCCCCATTCAGCCGACCAGCAGTAGGAAGGAATTAGGCCGAGCGCTGCTGCTCCATGCGGAAGAAAAAAAAACGGACGCCCGGCCACTGCTCCGACCGCCGATCTCCCGCCCAGATCCGCTCAAAATCCATGTTTGAGGCCGGATCCGTGCTCCCCTAAGCGAGACCTTCGTTCCGAGGTAACCATTTTGGGATTTCACCATCTTCTTTTCCGATCGGGTGTTGAGGGTTTTTGTTTGTTTCGTGCTTTGATCGCCCAGTTTTCTTTTCTTCTTCCAGTTTGTTTTTTTTGGAGTCGTTGCTTGCGGCCGTTCGATTGGGAGGAGTGTTGCTGGCCGAAGTCTTCAAAAAAAATCACCAAGGCCAGTGGCCCTTCGCCCTTGCCAAAGAAACTCCATGTCATGTCATTTATTTGCTTGATTCCTGAGCTAATTTTTCCTTGTGTACTTAGTTATGCGGATCTCTATACAACCTCATGTTTTTTTTTGGCTGTTTTACTTCCTGGGGATTTCGGTTTTTTTTAAAGGTTTTTCCCCTATGCTTCGGATCTTGTCCAGGTCGGGTCTACCCCGAGGGTCCCCGTTTTATGTTTTGTCCATTTCAGACTATATATTATAGATTGTGGTATTCTTGGAGTGTAAACCATTGTTATGGTTTGGTTGGAACTAGTTTCAAGATTTTAGTATAGCGGGTTCCATTGTTGCTTCAAAAAAAAATCTGATTAGTATCAAAACCAACCAAACCTCTTGTTTTTATCTAGTGTCAATTCTCTTGTGTGCATTTAGCGTCAAGCCCCTTGTTTATGCTTGGTATCAAACCACTCAATTTAATTGTGTACGTTTTGTATCAAGTTCATTGTATATGTGTTGTATCAAGTTAATCGTTTGTGTGTAATATCAAATAAATTGTTTATGGGTTGTTGCAATTTAAATGTTTATGGTTTGTATCAAGTTAACCGTATAGGTTGATACCAAGCTAGTTGGATATATCCAGTTGGGATCAAGCTACTAGTTATGTTTAATATCACGTTAATTGTAAGCGTTTAGTATGTAGCTACTTGCATAAACCTAGTATAAGGTCACTTTCAATCTATTTGTGTCAAACCACTTGCTTGGACAATCTCGATGTTTAATCTGTTGGTATATATATAAGGCTCTTAGGTGGGTTGCTCTAGATGGAATATGGTTGTGTTGACTTCTTGGTGGTTCATGAAACCACCAGAAGAGGTTTTCCCGAATCACTTGGTACTGAAGTAGGATGTGATTTAGGGGAGAGTTGGACCGATGCCGCCACCCCTGTTTTCTTCTTGTCTTACTAAGACAATATGGGTTGTTTGGCTGAGTGGACTGATGCCACCGCCACAACACCATGATAATATTTAGGCCTGAAAGACTTGGTTTGACATGTGGTCACCAGTCTAGGTCACTGTTTTTTATTGCAAGAATTTGTTGATTTGATATTTCTGAAGTATGCTATGAGTACATCTTGATGTTGGATTGTTTAGTAGCAGTTTTTCTCAGTTTGGGCTCCTAGTAGCTCACTGTTTTGGCATAAATCTTCATATTCTTGAACCACATGCTCTATTGTGGTATTATTGCAATTCATGAAGATGATTTAAATTTTTTTGCTCTTATTGACAACACAGCAGTCACATCATTATCAAAGCTGAAAATTATTTACATAATTATGTTGTATTGCCGTGCGGCTCTATGTTATGGATCCATGTTGGAGGATATCTTACAAGCGCCGCACAACAGTGCACAAGGAGTGCAACATTTAGTCATGCTATGTTTTATTTCATGTTCTGCTGTTTTCAGTTGTATTAAGCTGTATATGAATTTGGACTTGGTGCCAATGTTATATGAATAATTATGAGTTCTGTCTATGATTGCTACTAATGCGGAAAAATCTGGAGGACATTTAGTCCTACTATCACTCAAAAGGTGTGAGGTAATATTTTTTTTAATCCTGTAAATGAGAAATACTGCTCTACCAACGATGATGTCCCTCAGGTTCTGAATCCTAGAAGATGAAGTTCATGAAATGCTTGGACAATAAGGTACGTAATTCAAATGAGCATTGCCAGGAGTTTTAATGCATTTCAATTTGAATAGATTGTGGCCTGCATTTCAATCTCAAATTGGAGTTTTAATGCATTTCATAAAAGGATAAGCTTGCATCCCAGGTTAGCTAATCCTTACAGGACAATTTGGAGTTTTAATGCATTTCATCTGAGTTCTCATTCACCGAGTTTGAATTACAGGCCAATTTGGCAATTTTATAAGTTCAATTTGATCCCAGGTCTTTAGCAAGCTAATCCTCTTAGCTGGAGTTTTAATGCATTTCATGAACTCAAATTGGAGTTCTCATTCACTGAATAAGGTAATTCAAATTTTCACAAATCTACTTATATTGCTTTAAAACTACTAATTCCGCAAGCTAAACAATCTATTCATATTAATGCATTTTTCATGAATTTAGATAATTATGTTATGCTGCAAAATTGATTGATTCCAGGATATCTACAGAAGTGGACCTCCTAACCATACAATTTCACACCACATCGACCCGACGACAAGAATTCTCTTCTGCAACCTCCTCTCTTCGCAAACTCCTCCCCATAAGCTGCGCATCTCAACCAATCTGTCAAGGTTTGATCTAATTTTCCTCATCATTTTTATCCTTCTATTTCACAATTATTATCCATCCAAAATTTTGAGGACCTTTGGTGACCGGGGAAGGGGGCGCTATGCAGAAGGAGCAGCGCCGGGGGCATTGCATGGGCAGACGACAACGTCAGGTAGAGCGAGGAACTCGGATTAGGTTTTTTTCGCCGCCTCTGATACCATGTTGCGTAAATAGGGAATCAGAACTTAATAATTTATTAGGTGATAACTATGGCTATATATGGCCTACAAGAGAACCCTATTACATAAACCCCCTCAACTATTATTTCCTGAATACCAACAATTTTGTAGGTTCATAGTAACATTTTCACTGTTTATGCTGCACGTAGCAAAAAAACATCATTTTACAAATTCCACGGAACTTGTTAGACACCGTTTTACATTTTATTGTGAATCACAAATTTGTATGTTCCGATTTCCTGTAAACTACACTGCACAGTACAACTATTAATCAGCAAAACATATTTATCCTAAAAAAGAGTCCAAAATAAAAGAAAACAACTTATGATATATGTTAATAATACAAATAGCATTGCGAGCAACAAGATATTGTACTGGACGACAATGAATGAAAATTCCTATCAGTAGAACTCACCTTTGCAGGTACTTTATGTTCTTGACTGGAAGAAGAATTATTACTTGAAATTTTTTGTTTTTTCTGCGGTTCTGGAATTCTTCGTGTTACTTGGACATGGATCACTCCAGTTTTTACCCCTTGCAAAGGTATCCACTTATTAGCTACTTGATTTGGAGGCAACATTTCATATTCTACAACACAATCACCGATACTAGTTTCAGGGAGTACAGCATTGTGATCCTTCACATGCAAAACCAATCGACTCCCGTGTCAGGGAACTCCAGAGTTTGATGCCACTGAGGATTCAGTGTTTTGTACATAACCTGCAAGTTTTATAAGTAGAAAGAAATAAGAAGTAATATCATGAAAATACTGGGATTTTTTTTTTAATGTCATATACTGGGATGATGAACAACTCAGAAAGAAAGCTGAGATGGTAGGAATGCATAGTTTTGTAATTCTTTATTTATGATTATCTTCAAATTCTACATAAGTGAGAGAAAAAGTGATAGATTCATTTTCATTGTGCTGGTATTCATTTTATGCAAACCCTTCATCCAACAGGAAAATTAAGGTTTATTTTATGATAAAATTATGCCAATCTTGATTAATCCTTGTTATGCAGTACTAGGTCTGAATTAGTTTCAGCTTATGTTAGACTTCTTCATGCTAATGAGGCTGAAGTTTGCAGTACTAGGTCTTGATTAATCCTTGTTATTCAAATTTTGCATAGGATAGGTACAACTTTTTTGTTCTCCATTTCTGTGAGCTCACCGTGTTGATTTTTTTTTCTATTATCTTACAATTGCACGTTGATTCCTTGTGAGTTTTAAATTATTACTAGAAGTTCTACTAATGATAGATTGTTTATAATTTCATTGCAGATTGAATTTTGGAAGAAGATATATCTCATCTTTCAAGTCTTCTTCCTCTAAAAGGTCCTATTACAACTCTGTCCCTTGCAAGCCGGAGTTCTTTCTAACTAAAGAAGAGAGCAGAAGACATTAGTTCTCTATCACAGATGTGTCAAAGAATGCATATTTATAGATTTTCTTTAATATAAATATTTGTTATTGTATTTAATTTTAATTAGAAATAAAAATATTATTACTTTGTATTGAGGGGTTTGGGCTATCTCCCACCCAATTTTTCCCTATTAATGAAATAATCTATGTTAGAACAATCTTCTTGTTGCAATTGAGTGTTTATTTATTGTTGTATTTGAATGTACATATATGAAAATTAGTGAATATCAAATGAAATAATTTTATGGTATTTTGTAAGAAATTGAATAAAGTTTAGTGACAAATATCATATTTTTTAATGACCAAATATTCCGTCACAAAAAAATATAGTGAGCAGAATTAGTTTAGACACTAAAAATATTTTATTTTAGTGTCCACTAAATTCTCTTTTAGTGACTGAATTAATGCAGTCACTAAACACATCTTTTTAGTGACCCATGTTTTTTGGTCATTAGAACTTTTAGTGATTGAAAAGATTTGCTCATTAAAAGTTCACATTTAGTGACAATTTTTTTTGCCACTAAAGACAATTAGTGTCGGGCATTCTTCATCACTAATAGTTATTTTAGTGACTGTTGTGCTTCGGTCACTATAACTTCTTTTAGTGTCCAAAAAAAAAATTAGTCACTAAAAAAACTTTTAGTGACAAAATACTTTTGGCCACAAAAAACATTTAGTGGCGGGGCTTTTGTGACGACCTTGTGACGGGCTCAATTCGGCCACTAAATGTCTTTAGTGACCATAATTCAGTATTTAGTGACGAAATATTTCATCACTAAAAGTCACTTTTCTAGTAGTGAATTAAAATTCTAGCGTACGGTTTCTCTACGTAGCACTATCGAATACTCAAGCAATTAAATGCACAATTTCCACAACAATCAACGCAAAGGGACGCTACCCCTTATTTTAGATTGAACAAGGGCTATATGCCAATGTTCGCTCAAGCAAAATGGACTCACCCGATCCAGACAATTAGCAATTCAAATTAAATTATGCACAAACGTTCACACATTCAATAAGAGAATATCCAGACTAAATATGTGATTTAAAATTAAGTCCTAATCGATCCCAAAATTAATTAATAGAGGGTATACCAAATCACTTGAACTCAAGGGGAAATCAAGGGTGATGAACCCGATTTCTTCTAGTGTTCACGAGATCTACCCGTTCCAATTAATACAAAAAATATTCGGGAAATAAATGCTTTGAAAATTAGATTTTAACTAGCACAATATTCAATATAAATCATAACAAATTATCAGCCTTCTATCCCACCAATTCTCACAAAATATATAGAAGAAGCACTTAACGAAGTAGGTTTAAAAAAGCGTTACCCAAATCCCAATATGTATCCGTCCACAAGAAGAGTGGAGGAGGCGCACACGACGGTAGTATATTCTCTATTTCCACGCAGAAATCCTCGGATCCGCACCGGATGATAAAGACGCTCGCCATTTCCTCCTTTTGACAAACCCTTGGAGAGGGAGTTCCTTGAAAAGATAATATTATTGTAGAAGAGAGAGAAAAGGTGGTGGAGAATAATTTTGTCTCAAGTGGTGGAGTGTAACACCCCTATCCATCATCATGCATATAACAGTAGGTCCGGCCAGCGCCCGACACCATATACCACCAACAGACCGGTGGGTTACTCAATGAAACCATCCTTCCAATCATAACGTCCTACACAGAACATCTAGCGGAAGCAATTTATTAAGTTGCAAAGGAAAGAACCCAGCACAAGAACGAATGTTCACTAACAGAAAACCCAGTGGGAATGAAGTACAAAACACACAAATGTACTGGTCTTATGGCCTTACAACAGTTCACTTAAATAAACAGTGTCTTACAAACTTTGGCTCGCAGGCCGGCCACACATGATTTAAATAAGTAAACAAATAAGACCTTCGAGGTCCGGCTCAACAACTTGGGCTTTGGCCCGCTCTTTGCCGCTCGGCTCCGCAGCACCTGCAAGCACAATTCACCGCAACTGTGGCAAACAAGAATAAGGGTCAGCTAAAGCTGACCAAATTATAACGATTCCGACCCCAAACTGGGGCGGAAAAGCTCCTTCCCTGCACTTGTTAGCAAGACAAGTAATATAGTGAATAAACACAACATCACAGGTGCACGCACATACGACCATACACCCCGTGCTCTCAGGGCACTTACTCGGTGAATCCAGTCCGGACCCGGTCCGATCCTTGGCTACACAACCACCCCTAGGGCGGCAAACCTCGTGAGCATACTAGTCTTCCTAGCCTAAGCCTAAGACTCGCACAACTATGCCAATGGCCAGTCCCTATTTTCAGGTCTCTTCACCAAACCACATAGTTCGGGTCCAGTTCCACTTGCCCGTTGCTCACACCGCACTGTCAACTTAAGCCAAATGTGTGGGCCAAGCTTCGTCGGATCCCAAAATTTGATCATACAAGCACATAACCCAGTTATGTTCAAGGCTGGCTCCCAGGCCACCAAGATGGCAGAAATAGGTTTTCGCGCAGTTTTTCGCGTGCGCCTTGGCGTTAATCCCCAAGGATCCCTGCTGCAATCTACCACGTAGAAACCTAAAAATAACAAAAAAGGCACGGAGTCTTCTCCGGCTAATAATGAATAGCAAATCATCACCGATCCAGACCAACATGTCTGGGTAGGCTTCACACACCATGCCTATGTCCGTACTACGATTCCGGACTCTAAACAAGGGGGAATTTATATATCTACCCCAAGAAACACCGTAAACTCGCCGCACACTCGCGGGAGAGGGTTTTCCTATGCAAAAGAAGAAGAGCTTCACATGCTCAAGATGAGAATCGTTACCCTAGCGTTTCTCCTCAGCGCCATGGAAAACTACGCGGATGAAAAGCACCGCGATGATCTTGTCTCCGCAGATCTGGGCTTGGTTTACGATTTGGCACTCCGAATCTCCTCCGATGACCGGATCTCCCTCTTCCTTCTTCCTCCTTGCTCTCCCTTCTCTATAGGATTTAGAAAGAGAAAACCCAAATAGAATGAGGGTTTCTAAGCCCTATTCCCGGGTATATCCTGTAACACCCCAAAAACCTTAAGTTAGAGTCAGGCTGGGATACACGGCCTGGGACACGGGCGTGTCCCACGGCATGTCCAGTATACACGGCCTGGGACACGGGAGTGTCCCAGGGTGTGTCCTTTACTGTAGGCATTGACTCGAGTTCTGGAGATAGCGACACGGCCATGGACACGGGCGTGTCCCAGGGCGTATCCTGCTCGGGTGAATGCCGAGTGGCGTTGAGTGGCGTTGAGTGAAATGGCATTGAGTGTGCAACATGTCCTGTGATACGGGCATGACACTGGGGCGTATTGGGAACACGGCCAAGGACATGGGTGTGTGCCTTAGCCGTGTCCTTCTCGGGTGATTTGGTCCTATGTTGAAAGGGTGACACGGCCGTGTCAAAGTTGACACGGGCGTGTCTGCCCTGTGACACGAGCGTGCAGGAGCCCGTATTCTAGTTCAGTTTGAGTCAGTTCGTATGCCGCTTGGGGGAAACGGCCTGGGACATGGGCGTGTCACAGGTCGTGTCAACTCAAATTTGGACTTTTAGGAAGATCTCGGCCCTCTAATTATTTCTATTTGGATCCAATGGCCCAGGTGCTTTCCTGCAGTGATAAGGCTGAGTGTTTGCCTCTTCTCTCATTCTTATCAAGAAAGAAAAGGAGAGAGCTTGGAGGAAGGAGAAGGAGGAGAAGAGCAAGGCTTTGGTGGTGCTCCCGCGGTCCGATTCGAGATTTGAGGCTAGTTCTGTGGAGGCAAAGTTGTTGCGGTGCTTTCCAACCAGCCAGATTTTCGATGGCTCCCAAGATATCATCAAGGGTAACGATCTTCCTTCTTGGACATGTGAAGTCCTTCTTTATGCATGAGTAAGAAATCCTCTCCACCAAAAGGTGGGAAGAGTGAGTGATTCCAGTGGGTTGATAGTTACTATCCCCTGTTGAGTCTGCATCTAGACCCGGAAGTGTGTAGTACGGGATAGGCATGTTGTGTGAAGCTCAACTAGACAGGTTGGTTTAGATTGGTGATGTTACATTTATGCACCAGAGAAGACTCCGTGTATACTCGTGTAGTTAGTGGGGTCGTTCGGTTGTGCCTGTGAAGGGGAGTAGCAGGAAGTACTGGAATGTGGAATTCCAGGAAAATGCCCTTGTGCTGTTTGTGTTGTGGCTACGATGTAGCCAGTCCTTGATGGACAATGAAGCCAATCCTATGTGGACAGTGTGGCTAATGTGACGCCAGTCCTTGGCGGACGTTATGGCGATTGAGAGCTGCGAGCTCTAAAAGGCCTCGTGCCGAACAGGAAAGGTGAAGCCGACCCGCGTCTTTTATTATAGCCGTAAGTACGATGTGCTTGGTGATGGCAAGGCAATTTGAGCAACGGGGGGTGGTGGATCTATACCTGCGTTATGTTGGCTGCACAAGGAAGTGCCAAGGCATTGGGCTTTCATCAGCAGTATAATGAGAGTCTTAGGCCTGCGCGCCATTAAGACTAAATGCTCAATGGTGTGGATCCCGGTTCGCCGGTGTACCCAAAAGCGTGCCTGAGAGCACAGATCATCGGGCCGTGTGGCCGACGGTTGTGATGGATTGCTTGTGCGTGAGAGCATAATATTTATGATATCTGTCAATTGTTGTAATGCTCTGAAGGGAAGGAATTCCACTGCCCCAGGAAAGGGGTAGGTTTGTTATAAATTGGTCAGCTGAATGCTGACCATTGCCTCGTTTGCCACTGTTTGGGTGGATTGTCCCTGTGCAGGTGCTGGAGAGCCGAGCGGGAAGTGAAGGGATGATGTCCATACTGCTGCTGTTGCCGCTCTGTTGCTGTTACTGCTAGCCCTTGAAGGCTAGCTAATGTCTTTTTTTTGTTCATGTATGGCCGGCCTGCACGCCGATGTCAGTAAACCATACTTATTAAAGAGGAACTGTAAGGCCTTAAGGCCAAACTTTAGTATTTGCTATCCCCTCATTTGAGTGGTTGTATATAACTTTGGTTTATATATAGTGCATATTCCTGGTATGAGTTCAACTAATTATGTAACAATTCCGCTAGCATGTTCTGTGTTAGGATACGTTGACGGTATTATTTTGTGACCTCATCGTCTGCTTGTGTCATATAATGTGTGGCCCCGGCCGGACCTTCTATTATATGTTATTTAACGGGTAGAGTCGTTACATTTTGGTATCAGCTTGTCTCGGTATTCCTCTTTCGAATTCGTGGTCGAATTCTTTTGTGGTATGGCCAGCACGTGTCTGTGCGACCCGCTGTAACACTAGTGAACTCTAGAATATCCACTAAGAAACGCAAATACACTTATTTGAGGAATCTGCGCGTTCCTAATTTGTTGTTATTGCTTGCGTATTGTCGTTAATGTGTGTCTTGTCCACTCATAGGTGACTCGTAGCGGTGCTGGGCAATCTGAGCCCCAGCGCTCTGATGAGAGTGCGGCACAAGCTGAGGTGCCAAAACCTCCTCCATCTGTCGAAATGGTTTGTTTAGTTGTTGAGGCTCTATTTGCGATGATTCGGCCGACCGGGCAGGCGCCGCCGGCAGTGGTTCCAGATCGTGTTGGTGTCAGACCCGAACTGGTTGAGGCTTTGGATCCACGAGCAGCTCAACGACAATTGAAGCAATTCATGAGCTTCAATCCTCCTACGTTCACGGGACTGGGATCCCAAACGCAAGCAGAGGACTGGTTATCGCGAGTCAAACGTATCTTGACAGCGATCAGGACGAAGGAAACTTAAAAGGTCACTTTGGCCACCTTCTTATTGGAAGGAGAGGCAAGGTTATGGTGGGATGAGGTTGAGTTACACCATTTGGCGGGCAGGCAATTGACACAAGTATCGATTGAGGAGTGTTCTCACATGTTTTTTGCAAAACACCTACCAGCAGCAAAATGCATTGCTATGGAAAACGAGTTCCAGCAGCTAATGCAAGGAGAAAATAGCGTTGATACGTACCTGCATGAATTTACAAGATTGGGTCGGTATGCAGGAATAATCTTCGCCGATGAACAAAGAAAAACAAATCGGTTCTATGAAGGATTACGGGACGAGTTGAGGTTCCTGCTTTCTAGTTCAGTGAACCAGGGATTTTAGGCTTTGGTTGATACGGCGGGTGCGCTAGAAAAGGACATGAGGCGGGATCAATGCAGGAAGGACTTGGCTGTGGCAAAGCCCGAGTTCAAAGCACCCGGCTCTAGCAAATCATACTGCCAGAAGAAGTGGGGTAAGAGGTCCAAGCCTTCGGGGCAAACTTCTATGACGGTTACATCGAGAGCAACATCGAGACCGGAGTCTTGTACATACTTTACCTGTGGCAAAGTGGGGCATCTAGCCCGTGATTGTCGGGTTGCTCAACCCAAAGGCGAAAAGAAGACGGGTGCGTCTTATGCTGAGAAGGGCAAAGCAGTGGTTGATTCCTCTGCATCTCAGGCGCAGCCTATAGTTTATAATCTTGGCCAACAGGAGGCTATCAAGCAAAGTGATGTCGTCATAGGTACGAGTTAAAAGATTGCTTGTTTTATTGCTTGTGTATGTTTGTATGTAGCTTGTGCATAATGTCTGTGATGCAGGCTTTGTCCTGATTTGGAACAATCCGGCGAAAGCCCTGTTCCATACGGGTGCTTCGCCTTTCTTTCTATCTCAGGACTTCGTAACTCGAGTTGGAGTACCTAGTCACGTGACGACAGATGGTGTAAAGGTGCTATTATCGAATGGTTGTATCATGCTTGCGGATAGGACTTGCGATGTGGAAGTGCATATAGGAAATCGGGATTTCAGATTGAGAGCATTCGTGCTGCCGTTATCGGAGTTTGATGTGATCTTTGGCAAGGACTGGCTCTCGGAGCAGCGTGCCTTTATTGATTGCAACTCAAAGGAGATCACACTGGGCCAGAATACCGAACTTGAGACGAAGTTCGCTGGTATGCGAGGAGTAGGCGGGACCTTGTTGTCTGCACTCCAAGTCGTCAGTGCTGTTCGGAAGGGCGCGGAGTTATTCTTCACGCTTATTCAGGCTGTTGAGCCGAAGGCCAGTATAAGTGAAGTTCCGATTGTGTCGGAGTTTGCAGATGTATTTCTTAATGATCTTCCTGGGTTACCGCCCCAACGGGAGATTGACTTCACGATTGAGTTGGTGCCAGGTGTGAAACCTGTGTCGCGCTCACCTTATCGTGTCGCGCAAAAAGAGATGGCTGAACTTAAAGTCCAATTACAAGAATTGTTCAAGCAGGGATATATACGCCCAAGTATGTCACCTTAGAGCGCACCTGTTCTATTTGTGAAAAAGAAAGACGGTAGTCTACGGTTATGTATTGACTATCGCGAATTGAATAAGCTGACGAAAAAGAACAAATATCTGATTCCACGGATCGATGACCTATTTGATCAGCTAGCGGGGTCAACCGTCTATTCAAAGATGGATTTGAAATCGGGATATTATCAATTACGGATTCGGGAAGGTGACATTCCTAAGACAGCGTTTGGGACACGCTATGGTCATTATGAATTCACGGTGATGTCATTGGATTATGTAATGCTCCTTCGTTATTCATGGATTTAATGCACCGGATGTTCCGAGAGTACTTGGATTTATTCGTAATTGTGTTTATTGATGATATTCTTATGTACTCTAAGTCAGGAGATGATCATGCAAACCATTTGCAGTTGGTATTGCATACCCTGCGAAGGAATAAGCTGTATGTCAAGTTCTCAAAGTGTGAGTTCTGGCTATCATCGGTGGCTTTTCTAGGCCATGTGGTAAGTGGAGAGGGCATAGCAGTAGATCCGGCAAAGATAAGTGCCATACGGGATTGGCCAGTGATGTCTTCAGTGGTCGAAGTCAGGAGCTTCCTTGGACTGGCAGGCTACTACAGACGGTTTGTGGAAAATTTCTCACGGATTGCTTTGCCTCTGACCACATTGACGACAAAAGATCAGAAGTTCGATTGGACGCCGGAGTGCGCGCGAGCTTTTGAAGAGCTAAAGAGTCATTTGACCACAGCGCCTGTGTTAACATCGCCATGTGGTACAGACAGATATGAGATCTACAGTGATGCTTTAGGGAGTGTCTTAGGCTGTGTTCTTCTGCAGTTTGGTAAAATGAATTCTTATGGCTCACGCCAGTTAAAGGTGCATGAACGAAACTACCCCGTCCACGATTTGGAGTTGGCGGAGGTAATCTTTGCGCTAAAGTTGTGGCGGCACTACCTTTATGGCGTGAAAGCGGACATCTATACAGATCACAATAGCCTAAAGTATTTGTTAGATCAGATGGATCTGAATATGCGACAACGGAGGTGGATGGAGTTCCTTGGGGACTACACTTTCGATATTCACTATACTCCCGGAAAGGGAAATGTGGTCGCTGATGCTTTAAGTCGTAGGATGCTAGTACGGGCAAACTGGTTGCAGATGCATGATGAGCGGCTAATCCAGGAGATTGAAGCATTAGAGATATCTTGTGTTGACAAGGATGCTATGGTCGATGCATGCTTGATCTGGACAGAGGTACAATATGACCTTGCGGACAGGGTTCGGCGAGCAACGGAGCTTGATGAAAGTCTCCAACGCTATGCAAGGGATGGTCCTGGTGACCAATTCTCCTGGGATGATGGCTTACTACGAAAAGATGGTAGATTGTGCGTCCCAAGTACCGGAAAGTTGAGAGAAGAGTTGATGTACGAAGCACACGTTGCCAAGTACTCAATTCACCCTGGGAGCACAAAAATGTACAGAGACATGAAAAAGTTGTTCTGGTGGCCCGGACTAAATAAAGATATAGCAAGTTATGTAGCGAAATGCCACACTTGTGCTTTGGTGAAAGCGGAATGCCAGAAGCCTAGTGGTTTCCTGAAGTCGTTACCGATTTCGGAGTGGAAGTTTGATAATATTTCAATAGATTTCGTGCACAGGTTGCCGAGATCTCAACACGGTCATGATTCTATCTGGGTGATTGTAGACCGGTTGACAAAAGTGGCTCACTTCCTTCCAAACAAGAGAGATGCTTTAGTGTAAATCTTGGCTAAGCTATATATGGAACGGATTGTTCGACTGCACGGTGTTCCTCAAAGAATTGTAAGTGATCGTGATGGGCGATTCACCTCAACGGATTGGAGGCTAATTCATCAAATGTTGGGCACAAAATTAGCATTCAGTACGGCCTTTCATCCCCAAACGGATGACTAGACTGAGCGAACCAACAGGACGATGGAAGATATACTCCGTATGTGCGCCCTGGATTTTGGTAAGAAATGGGAATAGTACATTTATTTGGTAGAATTTTCGTATAACAACAGCTACCAAGAGAGCATCGGTCTTACACCGTTTGAGGCTCTATATGGTTGTAAATGTCATACACCATTAGCTTTGGAAGAAGCAGGCAAATCAAAGCTGAATGGGAAAAAAGAAGTCGAAGAAGCTATCTCGACAATACGCTCTATTCGGGAAAAGCTATTGATAGCCCGGATCAACAAGTGAAATACTACAATGTCAAGCATCGGAACGTGGCGTTCGCGTTGGGTGATTGGGTCTATTTGAAGATCAAATCCTTCAAAGGCGTATCTCAGATTCAGCGGTTGAAAAAGCTAAGTCCCAGATACCTTGGTCCATTTAAAGTGGTGGAGCGAGTCGGGGAAGCTGCTTATCGGCTAGCGCTTTCAGCAGAGTTGAGTGGATTACATGATGTATTCCACATCTCAGTACTTCGTAAAGCCGTCAAGGATCCAGCTCAAGTAGTTGAAAATGATCGTGTACCGGTTGAGTATGGGCTAACGATGAAGGTTATACCCATTCGGATCGAGGATCGAGCCGAGAAACAGTTGCGGAACAAGATAATCAGGATGGTTAAAGTCCGGTGGGACAATTGTGGCCGTGAGGAGCTAACATGGGAGCGAGAGCAGACCATGCGAGCTGAATTTCCCGAACTTTTTGTATAAACTGTTGACCGTGTACAATTTGTTATATCAGATTTTTTAACCGGAATAGCTTTGTGATTCTTATTTCTTTGCTGAGTACAAATTTCGGGACGAAATTTATCTTAAGGGTGGAGGATTGTAACACCCCAAAAACCTTAAGTTGGAGTCAGGCTGGGTGACACGGCCTGGGACACGGGCGTGTCCCAGGGCGTGTCAAGTATACACGTCCTGGGACACGGGCGTGTCCCAGGGCATGTCCTTTACTATAGGCATCGACTCGAGTTCTGGAGATAACGACACGGCCTGGGACACGGGCGTGTCCCAGGGCATGTCCTGCTCGGGTGAATGTCGAGTGGCGTTGAGTGAAATGGCGTTGAGTGTGGAAAATGCCCTGTGACACGGGCGTGTCACTGGGGTATGTTAAGAACACGAACAAGGACACGAGCGTGTGCCTTAGCCGTGTCCTTCTCGGGTGATTTGGTCCTATAATGAAATGGTGACACGGCCAGTCACACGGTCGTGTCAAAGTTGACACGGGCGTGTCTGCCCTGTGACACGGGCATGTTGGAGCCTGTGTTAGTTCAGTTTGAGTCGGTTCGTATACTGCTTGGGGGACACGGGCGTGTCACAGGCCGTGTCAAGTAAAATTTGGACTTTTGGGCAGATCTAGGCCATCCAATTATTTCTATTTGGATCCAATGGCCCAGGTGTTTTCCTGCAGTGATAAGGCTGAGTGTTGGCCTCTTCTCTCATTCTTATCAAGAGAGAAAATGAGAGAGCATGGAGGAATAATAAGGAGGAGAAGAGTAAGGCTTTGGTGGTGCTCCCGTGGTCCGATTCGAGATCCGAGGCTAGTTCTGTGGAGGCAAAGCTGTTGCGGTGCTTTCCAACCAGCCAGATTTTCAATGGCTCCCAAGAGATCGTCAAGGGTAACGATCTTCTTTCTTGGACATATGAAGTCCTTCTTTATACACGAGTAAGGAATCCTCTCCACCAAAAGGTGGGAAGAGTGAGTGATTTCAGTGGGTTGATAGTTACTATCCCCTATTGAGTCTGCATCTAGACCCGGAAGTGTGTAGTATGGGAGAGGCATGTTGTGTGAAGCCCATCTGGACAGGTTGGTCTCGATTGGTGATGTTGCATTTACGCACCGGAGAAGACTCCGCGTATACTCGTGTAGTTAGTGGGGTCGTTGGGTTGTGCCTGTGAAGGGGAGTAGCAGGAAGTACTGGAATGTGGAATTCCAGGAAAATGCCCTTGTGTTGTTTGCGCTGTGGCTACGATGTAGCCAGTCCTTGATGGACAATAAAGCCAGTCCTATGTGGATAGTGTGGCTAATGTGATGCCAGTCCTTGGCGGATGTTATGGCGATTAAGAGCTACGAGCTCTGAAATGCCTCATGCCGAATAGGAAAGGTGAAGCCGACTCGCATCTTTTATTATAGCCACAAGTATGATGTGCTTGGTGATGGCAAGGCGATTTGAGCAATGGGGGTGATGGATCTGTACCTGCGTTATGTTGGTTGTACAACGAAGTGCCAAGGCATTGGGCTTTCATCAGCAGTATAATGTGAAAGTGAGGATAGATATAACTCTAGAGGGGGATGAATAGAGTATTCAAAAATATGACAATCTACTCAACTCCCTTAGAGTTAATTTGCGGAATAAGTATATAGATATATGAAACCCTAGAGCCTAACACAAAGTGAGGTGCACAAGAGAAAGCTAACTGTAATTACAGTTTAAGCTTTAGTCCTAACACAGCAACTAGCAATCCTTGTTAATTCTACTCACAGCCACAGTGCAATAATTAAAATAAGCAACACAGACAACACAAGAAGATTTATAGTGGTTCCCTCTCAATAGGTACATCCACTCTTCAACCACCCTGGTAGGAATCCACTACAGGTTTTTGTTAGGGTGCCCTGCCACCAACTAATCTGATTCAGGTAGATCAAGTAAACCCTTTAAGCTTTTGATCAGGAGCTCAAAATCCAATACAGGTTTTTGCTAAGGTGCCCTGCCACCAAGGTTCACTTTTGAAGGGAGTAATAACCTTTTGTATAGGAGGTTGAGAGAGTTAGAATGTCTTCTCTATTGTTAAACAAAATTAGAGAAGCTAGTGGATTTCACTGAGCTATAGAAAGCTCTGAAGGAATCAAAGCTCCCCCTGGCTTAGAGAATATCCAGGAAGAAGCCTTGCTTCAGGATGCAGGATCTCTTTAGAACTCTTGACAGAGAAGATTTGTTGTCTTGAAGTTCTTGAAGGAGCAGCTTGAAGAAGACTCTTGATATGGAATGGTTGTTCTTCTTCAACAGTTTTCTTTCTTCTTCTTCTTCTTCTTGAAGCTCTTAGTATGAATGATCCTGCAAGAAGAATGAACTCGAGATTGAAGAAGAGAGTTGTTCTACACTTGTTCTTATTGTTGAATTTGTGTATCTGTATATCTGTATATTTCTATTAACTGTATGTGTGTCTGAACTTCTTTCAATAGCTCTTTATATATCAGCCTTTGTAACGGCTTCTAACTTTCTCTTGATTTGAATCTTGTCTTCTTCTGAGATCTGCAATCTGGGCTGCAAATAACGCATAGTACAAATAGCCTGCAGAAGGACATTCTATAAAGAAATAAAGCTTTCTTAGAAGCTGCTTATCCATTCTGCAAGTCCAAAAGATATTAAGGAAAGTCACATCAAAAACAAACTCTTTATGGCCAGAGAAAGACATCTGTGTCTAACGGCTATAAAGGACAGCATGACAAATAACGCATACAGAATATCAACTAATAGGACAAAAGACTTTGTCAGATAGAACTTGACATATGCATAAAGAATAAGGCAAAGATTGCCTTGATATGTAAGCATAAAATCAATGAAATAATCTTTAATAAAATAAGCCAGATATATAAGAAATAATTCACAAAAGAGAAAGAGTACAATATCTCTAAATGCAGACAAAAAGATAGTCGAACGAATCACGACGATCGTCGAACTATCAGAGCAGATAGTCGAACTATAAGAACAGATAGTCGACCTATAAGAAATCTGTCGGGACAGAAAAAGTCGAGCAGGACTCGACGATCGACGATACTGAGACCACAGATCGTCGAGCTTAACAGATATGAACTAACTCAGAGATAGTCGATCTGCTGTCTGATGATAGTCGATCAACTGATAGATGATAGTCGATCAACTGATAGATGATAGTCGAGCGGCGTTCGACCATAGTCGAACTAAAAACACTTAACCAGATTTTCAATCTGGATAAACAACAACTCTACACAACTGATGAAATCTAACCTAAATCTAACCTTTGATCATAGATAAATCTTGGGTCAAGAAACTAATTGAGAAGACTTAACTCAAATCCAAACTAGGGTACCAACAATCTCCCCCTATTTGGGTCAAGTCTCTCAAAAACAAAAAGAATGCTATAAATAGATATAAAAACAACAATAACCTGTTAGGATGAAAGTGTATCATATCATATCAATAAGTAGCATTTCATATCAAACATAAAATCAAACAATCAAGCAAAACAGACTATCAATACAAATAAATTTAAACATTATCAGAGTCTGGTTTAGAAGTGAAAGAAATAGGAAGGAAGGAAATTTTCCTTTTCGGATCAAGAGCATCCTTCTTTGAAGTCTTCAAGTCATGTTCTCCAATAATTTTAGATTCTCCTGCTCTGGGCACAACAGCCTCTGGATGCTTTTCCATATATTTTGAGGCATCAAAAACTTCTGCTCTGACTTGAAATCTGTCTAGTTCTTTTTCTCTGAATTTTGACATAGTTGTTAAGCCTGTTATGTCTTTGCCTTCAGCTTTAGCTTTTCTAATTTGGGTTGATCCAACTAACTCAAGAAATCTGACCATCCTGAACTCAGGATTAAGCTCTTGGCTTTCATAAGCATTTTCATCAGCTGGATCTAGAGGCTTTATAGTCTTGAACTTTGTAGAAAGGTCTAACAGACCTGCAGCTGGTTTTATGTCTTCTTGAATAACAAGAGATGATGGTGGAGCAACCTCTGCAAATTTCTTGCTTGACTTGTCAGAGTAAATTACTCTTTTTTCCTTTTGAATCTACTTGCTTAATCTGAGCTGGATTTTTGGAGGGAAGAATTTTACTCTCCTTAGAAGGTGAAACTTTTCTTTTAGGTGAAGGAGGAGGAGAAAATGTTTGTTTCTGGTAAGTCATCTCCTTCACCTGCTCTTTAGGTCCAGCTACTTGTCTTTGCTGGCCTGAATGAGGTCTGCCCTGGTAACCTGGGTTTCCTCTTCTCGGATAGGCTTGAGAAGGAGTAAATCTGGCTGGAGGAGCTGAGGGGTTAGAAGATACATTCCCTAAAGCTCATGCACTAGTAGGAGGAGGAGGAGGACCTTAAGGAGTCCACTTGGGAGTTGGAGTATCATATCTTTTGCTCTTCTTCCTCTTCTTCTGCTGATTTCTAGACAAACCCATCTAATATTGAAAATCCTTTGACTTGGGGTCAATCCCTTTCAATATATAATAGGGGATGTCATTCTCTGGATTAGAAGGAGGAGGAGCGTGAGCTTTCCTTTTCCTTTGAGCAATTTTCCTTTTCTTGGTTCCTTCAGAATCCTCTGAATCTTCCTCATCATCAGAATGAGATGACTGAGGTTGGTCATATGGATCAATGATATCTTGAATAGCTTTTGCTTTGGCTTTTAAAGCAGCCTTTTCTTTTTCTTCTTCTATGGCATCCTGAGCCAATAGGAAATCCAAGTCTAATCCTGGAGTATCATCCCATACAGAGTATTTCTCCTCTGAAACATCTACAACTGTCTTGAGGACCAGTTCTTCTGAGGCTTGCACAGATTCTTTATTTTCTGCAGCAGGTTCTGGAGCAGGTTCTTGAACATCTTGAGCTTGATCTGTAGCCAAAGGGACACAAAAATTTTCTAAATGGTATAGAAACATCCCTTCAAGGTATTCACAAGTTAACATGTCAGTCAACAGGTCAGTGAATTTAGTAATTATATTACCTACAGAATTTCCTAACTCCCATAAGTAATCTAGGTAGGAGGTAATGACTCCTTCTAGATACATGGAAACAATAGGAGTAGATGATTCTTCAAGACGAACTCTGAAAGCAAATTCAGCCTCAGTTATAACTTGAGCTTCTGGAGCAACAGCTGTATCTTGAATTTCAGCTGTAACTTCAGCTGTATCTGGAACTGCAACTGCAACTGATGTTGTAATTTCTGAATTTGCAGCTGTATGAAGTTCATCTGATGGTGTATCTTCTGGAACTGCAGCTGAAAGAATGATCAGTGGAAGTCCTGAGACATCTTCCTGGAACATCTCCCCCTGCCTGACTTCAGTGGGTACTGAACTCAGGCCCCTAAGAGAAGAGGGCTCAGCAGAATTTGAGAGGGCTACAATGGATGATGTAAGAGATGAAATGGAGGAAACAAGAGGGGCAATTGCTGCTTCAATCATTGATTTGATTGAAGGAGTAATTAGCTCCATGATGCTTGCAATGAATGCTGGTGTGATTTCAAAAGATGTAGACGGGGGAATCACAACAGATGGATGAACATCAGGGATGATGTTCTCCTGATGAGATGCAGATGCATGAACTGGTGATGGAGATGCAGATGCATGAAGATCAATATGATCTTGATGTGAAATTGGTGACTGAGGTGGAGTTGGAAGTGTCTCAGTAACCAACAGATCAATGCTAAGATTTGAAATCCCAGCAAGGTGTGAAGGAGTTGGAGATACTAGTGGTGATGCATGGAGAATAATAGTGGATGTAGATGGTACTACCATTGAAGTGGATGGCAATGCAGATGCAGATGTAGATGGAATGGGGGAAATGGAAGAGCCTTCTTCAATTAGGTGGGGGTGACTGGTACTGTCCTTGTGTTCTCAGATAGAATAGGAGCAACCCCAGCAGGTGAAGGCTTCTGGATATTCCTTCTCCACTTGATGAACAGAGTGGGATCCATCTTCTTGCTTGCATTGATTGATGTTGAGACTGTTCCCAACAACTGAGGATATTTCTCTCTTAGAAATATCCCAATCACCCTTCCAAGGGTTACCTCTTTCTTAGAGTTCTTTTTCCTGATTAATTCAAAAACTATTCCAGCCCAATTTATTGCTTTCTTGTTAGCAGTAGCACACATTAAGGCAAACTGCTTCCTGGTAATGTTATCGCGAGCATAGTGCTTTCCCAACAGCACTTTCCCTACTAGTTCTGCCAAGAATTTGATCTTCATCGGGAAGCTTATCTTCAACAACTTGGAAGGAATGCCTTCAGCATGTCCTAGCTCTAATAGCATCCTGCTATACTTCTGAGTATCTTGATCATACTCTTCTTGACCATTGATCAAACAAAAAATCTCAGTTAAAACGGCAGGAGTCAAAATTACCTCCTCGCCGCCGATAGTCCCTGTCATCGATTCGTCGTTGGAAGACGATGTATAGACCCATTCATTGATTTTTGGAATATTTATCTTAATCCTTGTAGACATAAGCTTCTCCAGTCCTTAATCTTTGCATAACTATAGCATCTCGAGAATATCGGCATCGCAGGCACTAAAAGAATCAAAATCGACGCTAAAGCCGGCATCAAACATCATCACGGTCAGCAGAGCTGGAGCAATCGCCATGGATTTGGTTGGGGAAGATGAGAGAGACGAAAGCAAAAAAGCGCGGGGCAGAGCTCAAGTCAAACCTTTCAAGCAGGAATGAGGAATATGAAATGACGAGCTCTGTTGACTACAAAAAGCACGATCTATTAACCTAGGTCGACCATCGGTTTATATTTAAACAGCAATCATCGACCTATTTCAACATATACTAGAAACGATGGTCGATCGATCGTTCGACGATCGTTTCCTGAAGCAAAGTAGTCGAGCTATCGATCGACTATTTCTGTCTTCACAAACAATCGAGCCGTCATCAACCATAGGTCGACGATAGGCTCAACCTGTTCAACTATGGTCGAACGACATTCGACGATATTCGAGCAGATTTCAACATAGGCAGAAATTACACTTGGTTTATTCCATTTATCATACCTAGTTTATTAAAAAAGAACAGATGCTTTTGTTCATCTAAGGGCTTGGTGAAAATATCACCTCTCTGAAGGTCAGTGGATATGAACTAAAGACTGATTTTGTTCTTTTCCACACAATCTCTTAGAAAATGGTGTCTGATCTCAATGTGCTTGGTCCTAGAGTGGTGCACAGGATTTTGTGCTATGGAAATAGCACTGGTACTATCACACGTGATTTTTGTGTTCTTGTGTGTGTACCCATAATCCAAAAGCTGGTTTTGAATCCACAGGATCTGTGAATAACAACTAGCAGCTGTTATATATTCAGCCTCTGTAGTTGAAGTTGAGACAGAAGTCTGTTTCTTGCAGAACCAAGAGACTAATCTCTCTCCCAGGAACTGACATGTCCCTGAGGTACTTTTCCTTTCAACTCTACAACCAGCATAGTCAGAATCAGAGTTTCTAATTAACTCAAATTCTTATTCAGCTGGGTACCACAGTCCTAAATTTGGACATCCCTTCAGGTATCTCAAAATTCTCTTGAGAAGAATTAAATGAGATTCCTTGGGGTTGACCTTGAATCTAGCACATAGGCATGTGGCAAACATTATATCAGGTCTACTTGCAGTTAAATACAATAGGGAACCAACAATGGCCCTATAGTTTTTCTAATCAACTAGCTTACCCTTATCATCAGAATCTATAACTACATTTGTAGCCATGGGTGTATGCATTGCTGAAGCATCAGCCATCCCAAATTTCTTTACCAATTCCTTGGCATATTTGGATTGGGAGATGAAGATGCCATCAGCATCTTTCTTTACTTGGAGACCAAGAAAGTAAGACAGCTCACCCATACTACTCATCTCAAACTTAGAGTGCATCAGGTCTGAGAACCTTTTGCATAGTTTGGGATGAGTGGAACCAAAGATAATACCATCCACATAGACTTGAACCAACAGGATTGTGTCCTTGTGATGCTTAACAAATAGGGTTATATCAACTACTCCCCTAACAAAGTTGTGCTCTAACAGGAAACTAGCTAGAGTCTCATACCAGGCTCTGGGTGCTTGCTTAAGTCCATAAAGAGCTTTTTGCAACTTATAAACAAATGAGGGTTGAGTTGAAGAAACAAATCCAGGAGGTTGTTCAACAAACACCTCTTCCTTTAGCTCACAATTTAGGAATGCACTTTTAACATCCATTTGAAAAACCTTAAACTTCCTATAGGCTGCATAGGCTAGAAAGATCCTTATTGCCTCTAGCCTTGCAACAGGGGCAAAGGTTTGGTCATAGTCTATACCTTCCTCCTGTCTGTAGCCCTGAGTTATAAGCCTAGCTTTGTTCCTTATAATAGTTCCTTGGGCATCCAACTTGTTTCTGAACACCCACTTGGTGTCTATGATCAGTTGGCCTTTTGGTCTTGGAACCAAAGTCCATACTTTACATCTTTCAAATTGATTGAGCTCCTCTTGCATAGCAATGATCCAGTGGGGATCTAGCTCAACATCATTAATGGTGAGGGGCTCAATTTGTGAAAGGAAACAAGCATGCATCACATCCTGTCTTAATTTATGTCTTGTTTGCACACCAGCTGATATGTCACCAATCACTTGAGATGTAGGATGATCTCTAAGTGTGAAAAGATCAGTAGGTGGGATGTGATCTTCAACAACAGTTTGGATTAATTCCTCTTTTGGAATAGGATTAACTGTTGGTGGTACAGCAACTGCTTCCACAAAGTCTTCATCACTGTCTGAATTAGTGATATGAAGAGTTGATAGAGGGAGAATCTCTTGGGTGAGATCCTTGAATAACTCTGGTACCTGCAATGAGTTTGAGGAAGGAGAAGTTTCCTTCTCCTTGTAAAACATTTTTGACTCATCAAAGGAAACATGCACAGACTCTTCTATTTTTAAAGATGATTTGTTAAACACCATATAAGCTTTGGTTACTTGGGAATATCCAAGAAAAATTCCAATTGAAGCTTTTGCTTCAAACTTTTTAAGGTATTCTTTGTTGTTATTGTGAATGTACACTACACAACCAAAGACTCTAAAATAGTTAATTTTAGGTTTCTTTCCTTTAAGTAATTCATAAGGAGTTTTACCCTTAAGCTTATGTATTAGACTTCTGTTCAGAACATAAGTAGCTGTGTTAACAGCTTCTGCCCAATAAGAGAGAGGCATGTTAGCATCTTCCAACAATGTTCCTGCAGCTTCAATTAGTGTTCTATTTTTCCTTTCCACTATCCCATTTTGTTGAGGAGTTCTAGGAGCAGAGAAACTATGTTTGATACCTTCTTTCTCACAGAATTCTTGCATGAGAAGAGACTCAAACTCAGTACCATGATCACTTCGGATCAAGGAAACATGAGTAGAATACTCAGTCTACACACATAGCAGAAAATCTATAAGAACTTTGAAGTTATCAGCCTTAGTTCTCAAAAAGAACACCCAAGTGAACCTAAAGAAATAATCTACAATCACTAAAGTGTAAAATTTCCCTCCTAGACTCTGTACCTTTATTGGGCCAAAAAGGTCCAAGTGCAATAAATACAGGATTCTAGGTGAATCACTCTTATTTACAGATTTGAAAGAATTTTTGGTTTGCTTGCCTAATTGACAAGCCCTACATAGACTTTCCTTCTTGTAGGGGCAAGAAGGTAAACCTCTAACAAGGTTGTATTTAGATAACCTAGATATATTCTTGAGATTAACACGGCTAAGCCTTTTATGTCATAAGGTGTTATTATTGGTTACTTCATTAAACAGGCAGATTTCAGATTGAGTTGAATTAAAATCTACTAAGTAAATATTACCCTGTCTAATGCCTACTAACACTACATTACTATTTAAAGAAATATTGCAAAGAGTGTCAGTGAATGATATCTGATAACCTGCATCACATAACTGGCTTACTGAGATTAAGTTGTGCTTTGAAAGAGAAGGGATAGATACCGATTGCGGAATTGAGGATTATAGATATTAAGAGAAGAGGACTAAAGCCTAACACAAGTGTTGTGCACAAAATAAAGCTAACTGTAATTACAGTTAAGCTTGGGTCCTAATCCAGCAACTAGTAATCCTAGTTAATTCTAATCACAGCCACAATGAAAATAATAAATTAAGTAACCAGACGACACAAGATATTATAGTGGTTCCCCAAACACTGGGTACATCCACTCTTCTACCCACACGGTAGGAATCCACTACAGGTTTTTGATCAGGTGCCCTGCCACCAACAAGATCTGCTGCAGGTAGATCTAGAGACCCTTTAGACTTTTGATTAGGTGTCTAAAAACCAAGCTTTACTTTTGAAGGGAGTAAACAACCCTTTACAGGAGGGGGAAGAGGGTTAGATTGTCTTCTCTACTTTAAAATAGATTAGAGAAGCACAAGGCCTCTTCAGAACTTCTGACAGAATACTGTCTTGAAGTTCTGAAGGAATAAAGCTAAGAAGAAGATAATAAAAATATAAAATAAAAGAATCTTCTTCAGCAGCTTCCTTCTTCTTCTTCTTCTTCAATATCTCTGAGTGTATCTTCCTGGAACAGGAGCACTCAGGTTGAGGAAGAGCAGATGAGATAACTTCTCAGTTGGATGAAGATTGCTGAGAGCTGGCTTTGCTGTATTGTATTTCTTCCTTCTGCTAGCAAGCCTTAGTTTTTTCTTCAAAAGAACTCCTTAATATAATGGCAGCAACAACGACTCTGATATTTGAATTGAGCTTTGTCTTCATCTCAGATCTTGAATCTGGGCTGCAATTAACATAAAGACAAAATATATCTTGCAGACATATATATCCTATAAAAGGGAAAGCTACTGCAGCTGCAATAAATAATCTGATAAAGGATGTTAGATAAAGTCACATCAGATAACTCTTTACAGCCAACGGCTATAAAGGACAGCTGTAGATAAAGTAAGTCAGATAATAAGACAAAATACATTGTCAGAAAGAATTGACTTATGCATAAATATAGAAGCAAAGATTGCTTTGAGATATATGCATAAGATCAATTAAATAATCTATAATGAAATATGCTAGGAAATACAGGAAATAAAATACAGAATAAAACGCATATAATATTACAAAAATAAGCAGACAGAAAATAGTCGAACGACCTACGACTATAGTCGAACGACCTACGGAGATCATCGACCTAAGCACAGAGATCGTCGACCGACTCAGACAGAAAGCGTCGAGCTAAGCTGATAAAAAACGTCGAGCTTTAGCACAAAGCTAAAGCGTCGACCGGAGCTCAAAGCTAGAGCGGATAGTCAAACTATCAACAGATTGTCGAACTATCAAAGCACGGCAGATAGTCAAACAGAGGTCGACGATCGTCGAGGCAGATACAGCAGAACGTCGAGCTGTCAAGAGACAAAGCTAGACGATCTGGAGACAGACTAACGTCGACCAACAGGAAGACAATCGTCAAACGACTGATCAACGATATTCGATCGGCTGATCGACGATAGTCGATCAGCATTCGACTATAGTTGAACCAGAAATTCCTTAGCCAGAATTTCTCTGGAAAAGAGAATACACTACAACTGGACTTTGACCATAGATAAATCTTGGGTCAAGAGACTAAAAGGAAAGACTTAACTCAAATCCAAACAAGGGTACCAACAATCTCCCCCTATTTGGGTTAAGTCTTTCAAAAACTAAAACTACTGGAAATAAATAACATAAACTAAACAAAAACTAAACAACCTAATAGAGATCCTAACCCAAATCAGAACCAGGGTTCCAACAATCTCCCCCTATTTGGGTGAGGATCTTATTAGCAAAATAAAATTTGCAAAGCATAAAATATATAAAGAAAAACTTTGCTTAGCTGGCTGCTTGCTGGCATTTGCAATCTCCCCCTATGTTGATACAGTATATGCGATTTGGAGGAGGCTGAGATGACTTTGAATTTTGATTGAGTCATCTAGCAAACTCTTGTAAATAGTACCTGCAGAAAGCTATGGTAGAGATTGCTCTCTCCTTGAACAAGGGTATGTTAGCAGCAAAAAAATGATATTTGTCCAGCAATTTTAATTAAGATTCTGGATCTGAAAAACAAAATCAGATATCTTCCTTCCTCTAGAATTTCTTTTCATTAGACGAGATTCAAACTCAGTTGACAAATGCAACTAGAGTAGAGGACTCAATCTAAATGAAATTAGAAAAGGATCTATAAGAAATAGAGTTATCTGACAGAGAATTTCTTTATACAGAAATCTGAATAAAATATTTGAACAACATATCAAACAGATATAATCAGTTTTAAGAAAATATGTTTCCTAATGAATCTGTTCCAAATAATAAAAGAATTTGAAATTATTCTAACTATTTTATCCTTATAATAATAAAACAGATTTATAAAACAGCTAACTGAGTTCTCAAATCTGAACTCATTAAAATATAAAGAAAACATTTCTCTGAGAAGTGTTGGTTCCTTCTCAGGTTTTGTTAAATCTTGGCAGCAATATTGAATTTCTAAAATAACTGAACTGAAAACAGAATTAGATATTACCTGAACCTTTTCAGGTTTTGAATTGTCCTCTGTTTGTTCAGCTTCTGAATTGATGCATGAAGCATTTATGGCCATTATGCAAAATGCTTTGGCCCTTGCTTCCTCCTCTTCATCTTCAAATGATGAGTCATCATCTGAGACATCCCAGATAACATCTAGGGATGTTGATTCTCCTTTAGATGAGATGATGTGGCTTCCTTCTGATATTGCGTCCAAGGGTTCAGAAGCCATTTGATGAAGGGACAGCCAAATCTCCTTAGCTGTTGAGCATTCAACAACATCCTGAAATAAGTCATCAGATAATGACTGAGCTAGGATGTTCATTGCTCTGGCATCAGCTAGCCTGGCCTTTTTAGTTGTTGCCGAAGTTGGGAGACCTGTCAAAATGGACAAGAAAATATCTTCATCAAAAGAGTTCATATATAATTTAACTCTTGCCTTCCAGATGCTAAACTCAGCTAAGTTGCAAGCTGGAGGTCTGGTGCTAAAATAATCATTGTACTAGGCCATTAAAGTGAATGTGAATATCAATAAACTTTGGTATCTATCAGGATCTTGTGACTTAGGTGTTAGCCTATACAGTCAGACAACCTCCCTCTGATACCAATTGAAAGAGAAGGGATAGATACCGATTGCGGAATTGAGGATTATAGATATTAAGAGAAGAGGACTAAAGCCTAACACAAGTGTTGTGCACAAAATAAAGCTAACTGTAATTATAGTTAAGCTTGGGTCCTAATCCAGCAACTAGCAATCCTAGTTAATTTTAATCACAGCCACAATGCAAATAATAAATTAAGCAACCATACGACACAAGATATTATAGTGGTTCCCCAAACACTAGGTACATCCACTCTTCTACCCACACGGTAGAAATCCACTACAGGTTTTTGATCAGGTGCCCTGCCACCAACAAGATCTGCTGCAGGTAGATCTAGAGATCCTTTAGACTTTTGATCAAGTGTATAAAAACCAAGCTTTACTTTTGAAGGGAGTAAACAACCCTTTACAGGAGGGGGAAGAGGGTTAGATTGTCTTCTCTATTTTAAAATAGATTAGAGAAGCACAAGGCCTCTTCAGAACTTCTGACAGAATACTGTCTTGAAGTTCTGAAGGAATAAAGCTAAGAAGAAGATAATAAAAATATAAAATAAAAGAATCTTCTTCAGCAGCTTCCTTCTTCTTCTTCTTCTTCAATATCTCTGAGTGTATCTTCCTGGAACAGGAGCACTCAGGTTGAGGAAGAGCAGAAGAGATAACTTCTCAGTTGGATGAAGATTGCTGAGAGCTGGCTTTGCTGTATTGTATTTCTTCCTTCTGCTAGCAAGCCTTAGTTCTTTCTTCAAAAGAACTCCTTAATATAATGGCAGCAGCAACGGCTCTGATATTTGAATTGAGCATTGTCTTCATCTCAGATCTTGAATCTGGGCTGCAATTAACATAAAGACAAAACATATCTTGCAGACATATATATCCTATAAAAGGGAAAGCTACTGCAGCTGCAATAAATAATCTGATAAAGGATGTTAAATAAAGTCACATCAGATAACTCTTTACAGCCAACGGCTATAAAGGACAGCTGTAGATAAAGTAAGTCAGATAATAAGACAAAATACATTGTCAGAAAGAATTGACTTATGCATAAATATAGAAGCAAAGATTACTTTGAGATATATGCATAAATATAGAAGCAAAGATTACTATAGTCGAACGACCTACGGAGATCATCGACCTAAGCACAGAGATCGTCGACCGACTCAGACAAAAAGCATCGAGCTAAGCTGATAAAAAACGTCGAGCTTTAGCACAAAGTTAAAGCGTCGACCGGAGCTCAAAGCTAGAGCAGATAGTCGAACTATCAACAGATTGTCGAACTATCAAAGCACGGCAGATAGTCGAACAGAGGTCGAAGATCGTCGAGGCAGACACAGCAGAACGTCGAGCTGTCAAGAGACAAAGCTAGACGATCTGGAGACAGACTAACGTCGAACAACAGGAAGATGATCGTCGAACGACTGATCAACGATAGTCGATCGGCTGATCAACGATAGTCGATCGGCGTTCGACTATAGTTGAACCAGAAATTCCTTAGCCAGAATTTCTCTGGAAAAGAGAATACACTACAATTGGACTTTGACCATAGATAAATCTTGGGTCAAGAGACTAAAAGGAAAGACTTAACTCAAATCCAAACAAGGGTACCAACAATCTCCCCCTATTTGGGTTAAGTCTTTCAAAAACTAAAACTACTGGAAATAAATAACATAAACTAAACAAAAACTAAACAACCTAATAGAGATCCTAACCCAAATCAGAACCAGGGTTCCAACATGCTTCAACCCAGTTACATATGCAACCCTTTTGAATGTCACTACTCCAATGGTAAACCTACCATATCCTTCTGTTTGACCACAGCAGGAATCCCCAAAGATCACCTTTGGTCCAAGCTTGGCCTTGAAGCTTGATAGATTATTTTTGTTTCCTGTCATATGTTTGGAATAGCCACTATCCAAATACCATTTGTCTTTAGTAATTGGATAGGTCTTTACCTGCAAAATAAATAGTTAGACATTGTGGACCCAGACAACCTTGGGTCCATTATTCTTCACATAATTAAAACTTGAAATGAAAGAATAAGCAGGCTGAGGTTTATATCCTAAGGGATAGGATCTCCTAGATGGAATACTCCATGCAGTTGATGGGTCAATGAACCTAGTGTTTCTAAGGTTCTGATTATTATTTTGAAAATCATGTTCAGATCGTCGATCAACGTTCGATGATCGATGCCCAGATCGTCGAGTATCGGTCGACCATTGGGCCTGCGATCGTCGAGCATAGTTCAACGATTTTTGTATTTCTTTAAATTTCTATTTTCTCTTTTCTCTCATAGCCTTATTTAAAGCTTTGTTAACTTGATTTACTTGCTCAGTATTCTTTATTCCATCAGCTGAAATAAAGTTTACTGGGGTGGAAAGATGGTTTTTCAGAACCATGGGGGGTTCACTTGGTGAAGCTCCTAAGCCTAGCTTATTATTACCTGTCCTAGTGTTTGACATGCTAGTAATCTCTAGCAGCTTAAGACTTCTACCATTAAGAGATTCTTCTAATCTTTTATATTTAGCTAGTTCAGTTTTAAGAAATTTGATTTCTTCAGTAGATCTAGTGAGTTCAGCTTCTAGCCTAGCATTTTCACTAGATAGGGATTCAGATTCAGCTATCCTATTTCTAAGCTCCTTAATTTCCTTCTCTGAGCTAATTAAGTCTAAACAGAGAGATTTAAATTCAAATCTGAATTCAACAGAAGTAAAATCATAAGAAGACAATACTTGATCTTCAGTAGGCATTTCTTCTTCATCAGAACTCTCTACAGCTAAATGATTGATGCAGGCATCAATTGCCATTAGGCAAATTTCTTTTGCCTTCTTCTCTTCCTCATCTTCACTGGAGCTTGAGGAGTAAGATTCCTCATCAGTATCACTCTAGGTTTCAGCCACAAATCCTTTCTACTTCTTCTTGTTTTTGTAAGAGGGGGACTTGGAATGGTTCTTCTGATATTCTTTGTCTTTTCTCTTCTCTTTGTTCTTTTCCTCTGGACACTCAGGTAGAATGTGTTCAGGTTTCCTGCAGCCATAACATATAAGTTCTTTAACTGGTGTTCTGTCATACCTTAGCTTGTCTTCATATCTGGAAGACTTCTTTCTGAAGTCCTTTCTGTCCATTTTGAGAAATCTTTTGGCAAAGAGTGCCATCAGCTCCTCATTTGATTGGCTTCCTTCAGATGCATCATCAGCCTTTAGAGCAAGAGTTTGCTCTTTCCTGGTAGGAGTGGGAGTCTTGGCTTCAGCTTCAGCTTCCCTGGTCTTCAGTACTTGCTCAAATGATTTGAGCTTGCCAAGGAGAGCTTCAGTTGAAATCTCAGTTGTACTTCTGGACTCTTTGATGGGCCAGATCCTAAGATCCCATGTGCTGGGGAAGCACATCAATATTTTTTCATTGACTTCTATCAATGTGATCTCTTTATCAAGGGTTCTCAGCTCATTGATGATGGAGCTGAGCCTGGTGTACATTGCATCAACTGATTCTACTTCAGTTTTCTTGAAATTCTCATATTGGGATGTGAGGTTGGACCTCCTGCCCTTCCTCTCATCAGCTGAACCAGCTACAATGTGGTTCAGTGAGTCCCACATGGCTTTTACTGAAGTGCAATCAGCCACTTTTTGGAAAGTTTCATCAGACATGGTCTGAGCCAGAATGTTCATAGCTTTTACATCAGCTATCTTTGCTTTCTTGTAAACATCATTATAATCAGGAGGTGGTACTGCACTCAGATTTGTTAAAGTTGTAGCAGTAGTTGCAGTAGGTGGTGTTGGTGGTCCTGTCAAAATAGAAGAAAAGATATCTTCATCAATAGAATTCATATACAGTTTGATTCTTGCCTTCCAGATGCTGAACTTAGCTAAGTTGCATATTAGAGGTCTGCTGCTAGAGTAATCCTTGTATTGGGCCATGAAGTGAATATCTATAAACTTGGTATCTATTTAGATCTTGTGACTCAGGTGTTAGCCTGTACAGTCAGTCAACCTCCCTCTGATACCAATTGAAAGTGAGGATAGATACAACTCTAGAGGGGGGTGAATAGAGTATTCAAAAATATGACAATCTACTCAACTCCCTTAGAGTTAATTTGCGGAATAAGTATATAGATATATGAAACCCTGGAGCCTAACACAAAGTGAGGTGCACAAGAGAAAGCTAACTGTAATTACAGTTTAAGCTTTAGTCCTAACACAGCAACTAGCAATCCTAGTTAATTCTACTCACAGCCACAGTGCAATAATTAAAATAAGCAACACAGACAACACAAGAAGATTTATAGTGGTTCCCTCTCAATCGGTACATCCACTCTTCTACCACCCTACTAGGAATCCACTACAGGTTTTTGTTCAGGTGCCCTGCCACAAACTTATCTGATTCAGGTAGATCAAGTAAACCCTTTGAGCTTTTGATCAGGAGCTTAAAATCAAACACAGGTTTTTGCTAAGGTGACCTGCCACCAAGGTTCACTTTTGAAGGGAGTAATTGTAAGCCCCCCCTTTTTTTTTGAAAGCCCGGGGTCTTATGCCCAGAACCGCCGCTTTGCGGTGACACCTTTGCACCCGGGAAGGTCGTCACTATAACGCGCCGATTCTGCCGGCCTTTTCGATCACAATCAAGTAGCACGAAGTAAAGGAAGAGAAATGTAGTCCACAATAATAAATCACATGTATATAAACTCCACGAAGGGAGTGTCCACAGAAAACATCAGAGTACAATGATACTAGAAATATAAAGGCTCATGCTCGGTACATCAAGTCCTCACTACAAAATCACTCCATGCGGAAGCAAGACTAAAACTCTACTAAAGGTCAGGACTCACGGTCCCTGCAGTCTGAACTCCAGTGCTAGACTGCCCCATCTCCAAGCGTACCGGCCTCCTGGGCTGCTCCTCCATGCTGGGCTCCGCAATCCCCTAATATGATATAGTTCGAAAACCGTTAGTCTAAAAGACTAAGCCCTATCATCCCCCACCCCTTCCCCCACGCTCTAAGGCACCGGGCGGAGAGGAAGAAAGGGGAGGACATGAAAGTGGAGATAAATTCGAAAGCAGATGACGGTGGACCTAACTAGCAAGTTATAACAGGTGAACAGTATAAATATTGTAATAGGTATAACAGAAAGGAAGTAAGTAAGAAATTAAACCTTCGCTTATGTGAGTACACATAAGCCAAGGGATCTTTTGCAAGGCTCCCATCGTATAACGCGTCCCATACCGCTTATACGTTGGGGTGTCGGTTATCAAGCAGCAGATTTACATGTATCAAATTGACCTTAATTTATAAACTTGCCTACACAAGCTTATAGACCAAGGGGTCATTTTGTAAGTCCTAAAGTATAAGCGTCTCATTCCACTTATACTTTAGGTGTCAAGGTTGTTATGAATGATTATGTCATGCAGCTATATGGTGGGTTATGATGTTCAAGCAGTGCAACTCACACACCCAACTTTGTGTACACAAACCTTTAGTTCCCCCTTTCTGGAGATAACTCCCAGATTACTCCCGTAGTGGCAAACGGAAGCAGTGGGTTGGGCCTCGCCCACCTCAAACCTGTAAAAGCACCACTGGTCTGACCTATCATATGCCCTCAACGCCTGGTGCACGAGGCGGACTCCTGCGTACTCTTGCCGACTGGTCCGCCAGACTTAACCATGGCTAAGTGCTAGTCACCTTGCCGAGTCAACGATATCAGTGTCGGTGCAATCGAACTCCCCGATATCAAAAACCCACCACCTTAATCTTTCTATTTTTATGCACATGCAGCAGTTTAATATATAACGATTTTAAAGTGTCAAACTCCTGGACTAAACCGTCCGTATAAACCACATCCGAGACCAAATTCCCCGGACTAAAATGTCCGGCTCATCTCCAGACTCCATCCCCTAGAACACCACGGGACAGCACCCCCTTGAACACCTCGGGACGACTTAACCATTACCAACCCTAACTAATGAGTGTGTGAAATGTGAATCCCTATTAGGCTAATTACTCTTTCGTTTGTTTTAAGATTTACGATAGCCCAGGACTGCCCCCGGCATACCCGGTGAAGGGCTCTCAAAGGGCACTAGGAACCAAGACGACGACATTACGGCCCAAAGTTCCCTTTCGCAAGGCACTTATTGTTATTGGTTGTTTTTCCCTTACCCGTTCTCTCTATAAATTGCATCGAACTAAACCTAGGATGGATTTGACTCTTCACTCCTACGGGGACGGCGATTTTTCGTCGGTCCCGTGCACCTTCTAGAGCGCATCAACTCATTCCTCACCACACTTGAAACCTCCTATGGTGATCCATCCTCTTTCGTTAAATCCAATCCAACACAAGCTGTCCTTACGCTAACCCAAACCTTATCTTGTTACTCATTTCCCAAAGTTACTAACTACAGACCACCTTATACTAAGTAATGTCTATGATAGGATGTCCTTTGTGTTTTCTTCCGAACGGCCTAAGTTAATTACTGGGGGCCTATCATGACATTATTGAATCGATTTCCGATAATAACGATTTTCCCAATTAATCTAATAATTAATTAATTTTACTAAAACCCAAGGTCTTCCAAATTTGTACAAGGATTATATTTTTCAGTCATGTATAAATCATAATAAATTTAAGACAAACATTAATGTATCTAAAAATGACATATCCAAGGTTTGGCAATTTTTCCTATGGTCTAAGGGGCCTAAACTTTTTTTTGCAATAATCCATTTCTTTCATGTCTAATGAATAAACTACATCAAATTCTCTTCCAAATAAATTGGATTAATTACAGGATATTAGAAATACCATGAAAACAGTACTATAAAAGTTTCATAATTTTCCTGCTGGAAATTAATTTATAATAAATCATTTTCTAAAATCCTAATCTAGCATGCTTGTGAATCAAGTACTAAATCCATAACTCCAAAAATCCAGAGAAAAATCCCACTGATTCATAATAATTTAAAAACACTATTTACCAACTTTCATAATTTTTCAAAGACTATTTATGCCATAAAATATTTTTAAAACATAGAGCCCTTTAATAATACTTGTGAAGGAACTATTCTATTTAATCAACATAAAATTGAACTAAAATTCATGGGCATTCCTACTAGACAAAAACATCTAATTCCAGAGTTTCAAGGGGGCCTTATTTGAATTAAAAATCTTTAATAAATAAAACATCAAAAAGGGCTATACCCACATTCATGAATGAAGTACTAGAAATACCTATCCAAAATTCTAGTAAAATTATCCAAGGGTCCTAACTACCCTGGAAACACACTACCCCAATTTCATGGCTTTTAAAAGAGTTTAAGATACTGTTTTGACCTAAAATCCCTTCGACACTAAAACTAGGGTTTAAGTTTTGAGGTAGCTAGCTACATCAAAATTCTCTAACATTACAACCAGAGAGTTACAAACTCATTAACAACCTCTTCACCAAATCTCAAGGTCATACAAGGGCATTTGCCCCTAAGTCCTTCACAAACCCCCAAAGTCCACATTTAGGGTTTGAACCTGGGCCCTAGGGTAAACTTACCCTAAATCATCCCATCTTCCCTAAGGGTAATCTTAGGACCAAAATAAACCAGGGGTCAAAATCTCAACCTCTGTTGAGGTGATATGATCATACCAGAGTGCAAAGAACCTTCTCACTAAGCTTCCTTCTACTAGGTCGAAACTAGGGTTTAGAGGATTCCTAATCAAAACTCAACCAAATGAGTTGAAATTTGAACCAGGCCTAGATACCTATACCAGGGACACCTCACCAAAATTTGGGAGGATTTGGAGGTCATTTGACCCTTCAACTACCTTACCCTAGCTTTTCTAGGTTTAGGGCAAAACCCTAGGTTACACTTCTTTAAATGGATTCCAATTTTTACAGGAGCTAGGTCTAGGTGATATTAAGCCCCTGTCTAAAATTAAAAGCATTTGGACCAAGGATTATGTGTGGGGAATTTTTCAAAGATCTGCCCTATTTGTAGGACCTACCCTAGAATAATGGCCCTATAGGTCAGAATACTTGTCCTATAATTTTCCATAATATATCAAACTGTAGATAATTAAAAAGCCTACAACATTCATGTTGATCAATTTTGATGAACAAGCCTCCAAAGGGCCTAAATAATTTTTTATAATAAAACTGCCCTAAACCTAGGATATACCCATAATCAAATGGCCCTACAAGTCTAGGTACTCTACCAAAATTTCACCACAGCATATCAAATTGTAGGTATTAAAAGGACCTACAACTTTTATGCTAAACACTTTTCCAGTAGGTGCCCATAAGGGGCCTAAAATCCAATTACAGTAAAACTGTTTTATTTAAAATACAGAAAATTAGAAAATAGGATTTAAAATTATAGAATCTGCTCTGCACGAATCTAGAAGCATATCAGGCGGCTCCTATTCATCTTCCCCGATGGAGCCGAAAAGAGGCTTGTGCAGGCGGTTTTTGCGGGCTGATTCCCGACGGCCTGAGGCAGCGCCACCACCGGGAAACATCCCCTAATTGTTCCCGGTGGTGGGGGCTATCCCTGGCCGGAGCTAGGGCGGTCGGAGGTGGCGGCGCCGCCCTAGCCGAGAGCTCAAAAAACCTCCCGAAAAATGGTGATTTTCCGAAAAATAAAAACCTAACTCGGGTTCGATTAAGCATGGAATCGGTTTCTAAGCATTCCTAGGATCTAAGCATGAGAGAAGGAGAGGAGGAGGACCTGAACTCGGGCTTGGATGCGGGTGGAGCGACGGGAATTAATGGCGGCGGCGGCGGCGGTGATTTCTCCTTTGGTGGCTCCGGCAGTGGTTCTCCCTCCTTCTAATGCTTCGAAATCCATCGCCCTAGCTTGCTGGTGAGGTTTATATGGCCAGGAGGGGAGGGGGAAGGCAGTTTTGAAAGAAGCCATTAATGGCCAATAAAGGAGGGTTCAGCCATGGGGGAGGGGGGATGAACCAAAGCCTAGGTGGCCGGGAAACGACTGGAAACTCCTCCCCTTACCCAGGGGAGTTGAATTCAGCCATTAAGGGTGGCCTTTGGCCTCCCTTTGGCCGAATTCCTCCTTCCCTCTCTCTTGAATTTTTCTCTCTCCTCCATTAACATGAAAATGGAGCTCACCTTCTCTCTCCTAGTCACCAATGTTGACTTGGTCAATTCCCTAGCATATAGGCAGCCAAATATCATACAAAAATAATCATGCAAGAGTTAGCCTAAGGGGGAGGGTGGTTTGAGGTTGGGTTAGCCCATATAGGCTAGGTTTGACTTGATTTGGGCTTGGGGTTGACTTGGTCAAATTGACCACTATGGTTGACCCAAGTGGGTCCTTGGTGACTCATTGGGCCCACATTAGGTCTAAGGGAATTTTTAGAGTCACAATGAACCTACTAGGCCACCCAAAATCAGAGTTTTGAAAATTACTATTTGCAGACCAAGTGGGTCTCAACTAGGTTTTTACGTCACTTGGGGTCTGTTTGGCTAAGCTGTTGCTGATGGTAAGCTGCTGACGGAAAAGTTGTTGATAGAAAAAGTGCTGTTTTTTGAAAACAGAGTTTTGTTAAAAAACTGTTTGGGTAAAATGGAGTTTGCAGAGCTTACTCATAAGTTGTTTTGAAGAAACTGTTTGAATAAAATGGAGTTTTGGCAGCTGATTTTTTTATAATCGAAATAATTTTTAGATTTTTGATCCATACATTAATTAAAGTTTTTAAAATTAAAAATACACGAAATAATAAGTAGAAATTTCTTGTTTTTAGACATCAAATATCCAAAATAATACTAGAACTCTCAACGCCCGGATCCATCGGTTGCGTGGCAGTAGAGTCTTTTATCACCTACATGTGGAAAAATTTTTATTAGCATAAGTTATTAAATTATTTTAAAATATAAAATGTGAGTAATGATTATTACCTTCTTGACTCATAGAGTTGTTGTGCAATAGAGTCCCGCAATGCTATCATCTCCCCCACTCCGCCCGCCGTGTCAATGCATGTACCAGACTGCATCTGTGTGTCTACTCTGACTCCCGTACTGATTGTCTCACTTTCTCTAAAATCTGGATCTATACGTGATGGATGCCTACGTATGAAATTATGTAAAGCTATTGTCGCTAGGACAATCTGTTTTTGCTTCGTAAAACTGTAACTTGGCATGTCACGAAGTATTGCCCATTTCTTCTTCCATACTCCAAATGTCCGTTCAATCACACTCCTAAGTGAAGAGTGTGATTGATTGAAAATCTTCTGAAGTCCTTCAACCGGACGATTACCACGTGCAAAATCTGGAAGGTGGTATCGTGTATCTGGAAATGGTTTTATGTAACCCCTTTGAAGTGGATATCCAGCATCCACCAAGTAAAACTTTCCTGAATCATCAAAACACAATATTATTGAATAATTATACGAAAACATAAAATAGCAAATTAAATGAATTGTAAGCCTCAATACCTCTTGGAGGGTGCGGGAAGCGGTACTTGGGATCGCTAATAGCAAAATTAAATATCCGACTGTCATGTGCAGATCCCTCCCAACCTGTCATGGCGAAAGTAAAGCACATGTTGAAGTCGCAAGCCGCCATTATGTTCTGTGTAGTCGTTCCATGACGCCCAATATAAGGTACTTGATTTTTTACCGGTACGTTTGCATGGACATGTGTGCCATCTATTGCTCCAATGCAATCTTTAAAAAATGGCATGTAACGGGTATCTTCAGCAATTTCTGGTGGAGTGGAATCAAAGTATCCTTCTTCCGGGACTACAACAACCTCTGCTAAACGCACCAAAGCACGAATGCCAACACTAAAATATCTGCTTGCAGTCTCGGTGGAATGTTGGAAACGCTCACTAGCTTTTCTGATACACTCGTTATGAGATAGCACATACAACGTAATTGCCAGGACCTCCCTGCTTGCTGTCCTTCATGAACCTTGCAACCCATGGTTCTGTTCTAACGTACCAAGTAAATCAAAAAAGATTTCTTGTGTCATTCTAAACGCATTATGAAATCAAACTGGATGCCCACGAAGTAATTCACCCAACCATTTATCGCCAGTTTGCTTTGACGTCATGCAAGGGGTGCAACTGTTTAACAATCTGCTGTGTTGAGCTAACACACACACAGTGGAAGTGAGAGCTTGTTGATACGCAACAGCATGACATCTCCTAATCATTTCATACTCGTCAGACGAGTAATCTGTACTTGAATCTTCACCTGACATTTTCTGTTTCACAGAAAGAAAGAGCATTTTTGAGCTAACACACACATAAATGGATGAATTCGAGTAGCAACATGAAAATACATAAGATACATAAAAGTAGCAACAAGAAGATACATAACAGACGCAGTAATCAGATACAACAGATATATAAAAGTAGCAACATGGAAGATACATAAACACAGCAACAATCATTTCCTAATCCCCCCGTCGCTCGTAGCGGGCGCGCATCCACTTGACCTTGAAGTCATCCCTAACGGCCATGAATAACTCCCTGTGGTACTTATCTATCAGGAACATTGTTACAAAATCATAGAAGTCAAAATCTTCACAGAACTCAGGGAAAGATTCAATCTTCGCCACTGCTTCAACAATAGTAAAGGGACATGAGGACTTTGGAGGCTCCCGGAGAGACACCCCAATGTCTTTGGTAGACTCCACCAAGTCACTTAAGAATTATGTGGACGCTTTGCTTTTCCCCTTCTTTCGGCGTTTCCGAGCTTCAGCTGGAGAACTCTCTACATTCCCAGTTTTGTCAAGTGGATCATTTTCTTCCTCAGACATTGTTTGCTCGGCTATCGACTCTCGGCCTTGGGACACTGTGTTTGGTGTGCAAGCATGCACTCCCGTGGCAACAACAGAACTGAACATGGTGTTCATTTTATCTTCGAGCTCTGGCACTATCCCTCCGTACCTAAACTTCTTCGCGGCAGGTACAATCTGCAAAAGACATACACTTAAATTAATCCACAAAAACAATCTAAATAAACACAAATCGGGCAAAATGATTTTTTGCTTTACCTTCAACCTCTCATCCCACCATTCGCCGCTCGCATCAATCATTTTTCTGGAGGCATTCCATCCAAGACCAGTCTCCCCCCTTTTGAGGTCCATCCATAATTTCCACTCTTTTTTAAGGTGGTCCCATTTATTTTTCATCTGCATTCTATCGTATTTCTTCCCTGTTTTCTCCTCGAACCTTAAGACAAGGTTATTCCAGCCCTCCTTATTGAAATGTGTCGTTGGCCGATTTCCAAGACCAATTTCAGCGATGCATAGGTCGCAAAATTGAAGGATGTCATTTTGATCCCAAATGGCTGAGACTCCTCCATCCTTTGGTTTTCCCATCTACATTTTTTTGAAAATTTAAATAATACATACACACAAATGCAAATAAACACACACACACATACATGTATACAAACACACATACACAAATCGGCCAAACACACACACACTAGCATACACACACACACAAATGCAAATAAATGGGCACACACATACATGTATACAAACACACATACACAAATCGGCCAAACACACACAAACTAGCACACACACACACACAAATGCAAATAAACACACACACACATACATGTATACAAACACACATACACAAATCGGCCAAACACACACACACTAGCATACACACACACACAAATGCAAATAAACACACACACACATACATGTATACAAACACACATACACAAATCGGCCAAACACACACACACTAGCATACACACACACACAAATGCAAATAAATGGGCACACACATACATGTATACAAACACACATACACAAATCGGCCAAACACACACAAACTAGCACACACACACAAATGCAAATAAACACACACACACATACATGTATACAAACACACATACACAAATCGGCCAAACACACACACACTAGCACACACACACACAAATGCAAATAAACACACACACACATACATGTATACAAACACACATACACAAATCGGCCAAACACACACACACTAGCATAAACACACACACAAATGCAAATAAATGGGCACACACATACATGTATACAAACACACATACACAAATCGGCCAAACACACACACACTAGCATACACACACACACAAATGCAAATAAACACACACACACATACATGTATACAAACACACATACACAATTATATATAATCAAACCAAAAATTTAGCAAATTTCACTAAAAAAATTTAGCAAGATCACCGGGATGAAAAAGATGCGAACCGGGAAGAAGGAGGGCGCGGGATCTGGAGGAATGCAAGAATCGCCGGAGGAGTAGGGTTCGCCGGCTGCAGGAATCGCCGGAGGAGAAGCGCATGATCTGGAGGAGCGGCGCGGGATCTGGAGGAGGAGCGGCGCGGGACCTGGAGGAGGGCGGCGCGACGGGATGAGGAGGCAAACCAGGAAGAAGCAGGGCTAGCCCGACGTCGCAGATCTGGCTGGTAAGCGCCGGAGGAGGTTTCGCCGGAGGAGAATAGGGCCACCTACGGTGGCGCCGACTGAGGAGGAGGGCGACGGGAGAGGCACGACGGGATGAGGAGGAAAACCTAACTGATATCGCGAGCAGCGGAGCGGCACGGCTGAAATGGTAAAAGGAGCAGCTTATCGCTCCCTGCCTATAAGGGGCGGTTTTTTGGAAACGCTGTTTGCCAGCTTATCGCAAACAAACGCCGCTTATCGCAAAACAGCGGTGCGGTAGATCAGCGCCGGAGCAAATAAGTCCTCCCAAACAGCACCTTGGTCTCCTGGGCTCACCTAGGTTAACTCATATGACCTAGTTATGCTCAAGTCACTCCTAAGGGGGGGTCTAATTGGAAAATGGGATGTTACAAATCCCAATAAACAAAACAAAAATTTCGTCCTCGAAATTAAGGTTAAGTCTACGGGGATTTCTACCGGGAGAGCCTAAGCTTGTAACATCCCATGAAGTGTGGAAGAGCCTACTAGGTTAACAAGATAAGGGCTAGCCCCAATAAACAAAAGGATTAGCCTCTACCTTTTTAAATAATTCTATTAGTACAAAAAAATAAGGAAAAACACTAATACACCGGAGGAGTTGCGAGGTATACCTGACTAAAAAGCTCCGGATATTTTTCCTGCATCAGGTCCTGAGGCTCCCAAGTATGCTCCTCTCGCCCGTGGTTCCTCCACAAGACCTTGACTAGCGGGATCTTCTTGCGGCGTAAGACTCGTATCCCCTGGTCATCGATCCGTATCGGTTCCAAATGCACAGACCGATCCGAGGCTATCGGCCCATCAGTGGCCGTAATCTGCAACTCCGGGCATAGTAGAGCCCTCCTGAGTGAAGATACGTGAAAAACGTCGTGCAAGCCGGCCATCTCTGGTGGCAGCTCCAGTCGGTAAGCTAGAGGACAGATCCGCTCCAGGATCCTGAACAGTCCCATGAATCTCGGGCTGAGCTTCTTCTGATGACCCCGCACCCGTGAAACTCCATGCATCGGCCGGATCTTCAAGAACACCCGGTCCCCGATCTGAAACTCCACCTGACGATGCCGAGCGTCATAATACTTCGCTTGCCTGCTCTGCGCCTCTAACATCCGATCCCGGATCAGTCTCACCTGAGCCTCGATGTCTTCCACAAACTCTGAGTCTAGAACCTTCGGATCCACGTCCTGCAGCCAAGATAACGGTGTCCTACACCTTCTCCCATACAAGGCCTCGTAAGGATCCATCCGTATGCTGGACTGATAACTGTTGTTATACGAGAACTCCACCAATGGCAGCATCTTCTCCCAGGGCTCTCCGCGGTCTATAATACATAGTCTCAGGAGGTATTCCAGCATCCGATTGGTACGCTCCGTCTGCCCGTCAGTCTGGGGGTGGAAGGTCGTATTGAAAGTCAGTCGGGAGCCAAGGTAAGCCTGCACCGATCTCCACTCTCTGGATGTAAACCGCCCATCTCGATCTGATACGATCGTCCTTGGCACACCGTGATAACGAATATACTGCTCCACGAACTTCCGAACCAACGCTCCAACAGAGTCATCCTTCCTGATCGGGATGAAACTAGCCACCTTCGTCAAACGGTCCACGATCACCCAGATCGAATCGTTTCCCGTCCGTGATCGAGGTAGGCCATGGATGAAGTCCATCGCGATGTCCTCAAATTTCCACTCCGGCACCGGGAGTGGCTGCAATAAACCAGCGAGATGTCTACACTCTGCCTTCACTAACTGGCACGTCTCGCAGTGGGTCACGAAGTACTTAATGTCCTTCTTCATCCCTAGCCAAAACATCATCTTCTTCAAATCTGCCGTCATCTTCGTGATCCCCGGGTGTATAGAATATCTACTACAATGCGCCTCCGCCATAATGTCCTCCCGAACCCGGCCTCCTGCAGGTATATAAACCCTGCCTCTGAAATGTAGCAATCCGTCTCTCAGGGAATAATCTCCTGTCGAACCCTCCTCCAAGGCTCGGAATATCGGCTCTGCCCATGCATCTATCCTTTGTTCATCCTGAATGCGGTCCCGAATATCATCTATGGCCACCATCGATGCCAGATACTCCCTATATAGCTTTGGATCATCCTCGGACACTAGGGATATCTGCATATCTCTGAAGGACCGAACTAGCTCCATGGACATAACCTGGGGCCCGTCTTCAGAAGTGGCCGCTCTCCGACTCAACGCGTCGGCCACCACGTTTGCCTTCCCTGGATGGTAGTGCATCTCCTACTGATAATCTGCTAAGAACTCCACCCAGCGCCTCTGCCTGATATTCAGCTCCTTCTGCGTGTCCACGTATTTCAAGTTCTTGTGATCGGAGAAGATGTCGCAGTGGACTCCATAAAGATAATGGTGCCAGACCTTCAGAGCAAAAACGACCGCTCCCATCTCGAGGTCGTGCACCGGGTAGTTCCTCTTATGGGTCTTCAGCTGGCGGGAGGCATTTGCTATGACATGTCCGTTCTGCATCAGCACCGCTCCCATCCCTTTGTATGATGCGTTGGTATACACCTGGAATCCTTCCTTTCCAGATGGAAGGGCCAGAATCGGGGCTGAGATGAGTCGGTCCTTTAGCTCCTGGAAAGCCGCCTGGCACTGCGCGGTCCAAACGAAAGGCGCCTCCTTCCTTGTCAAAGATGTGAGGGGGAGGGTAATTTGAGAGAACCCTTCCACGAACTTCCGGTAATAACCGGCAAGTCCCAAGAAACTTCGTACATCGGTGGCTGTCTTCAACGGCGGCCAATCTCGAACTGCCTGAATCTTTGCCGGATCCACTGCCAACCCGGCTCCGCTGATAATATGGCCTAGGAAAGCCACCTCCTTTAACCAAAACTGACACTTGCTGAATTTCGCATAAAGGTGATGCTCCCGCAACCTCTGTAGAGTCAGTGCCAGATGCCGAGTGTGCTCCTCCTCCGTCCCAGAGTAGATCAGGATGTCGTCTATGAATACTATAATGAACACATCCAAGTAGGCCTCAAAAACCCGGTTCATGAGGCTCATGAACGTCGACGGTGCATTTGTGAGCCCGAAGGGCATCACGGTGAACTCATACAAGCCATATCTGCTACTAAAGGCCGTTTGCGGAATATCCTCCTCCTAGGATCCGCAGCTTGGTAGTATCCTGACCTCAAGTCCAGCTTCGAGAAATAGTGGGCTCCCTCCAGCTGGTCGAACAACTCGTCTATCCGGGGGAGCGGATAGGTATTCCGGACGGTCAATCTGTTTAGTACTCGATAATCGATGCACAGGCGAAGTGTCCCATCCTTCTTCTTCACGAATAGGACCGGAGCTCCCCATGGCAAAGAACTCGGTCTAACAAATCCCGCCTCCACCAACTCTTGCAACTGAGTCCGAAACTCCGCCAACTCCTTCGGGGCCATCCAAGAGGGAGCCCTGGATATCGGCTTAGCCCCTGGCACCAACTGAATTTGGAAATCCTTCTCCCTGTGCGGAGGCAATCCTGGCAGATTCTCTGGAAACACATCGGCGTAATCACATAACCACCGGTATATTGGCAATCCGGTCCTTCTCCTCGGTCATCTCGAACAGCACCTGATATACCATGTCTCCCTGCAGATGGGCCTTGACGGCCTGAATAGATGATAAGAAGATATGGGACGCAAATCTAATACCTTCCTTCACGATGAAAGAATCCCCATATCTAAGGGTAATCTTCTTGGCCAAGCAGTCAATCTGGGCATGGTTCCAGTGGAGCCATGACATACCCAGAATCAGATCATAATCTGGCAGTGGCAAGATCATCGCTGATGCTTCGAAAGGTTTCCCGCCTATCCATGCCTCCATATTGCAATGGGATGAGGTGAACAGCTCCGACCCGTCAGGTAGCCGTATCTTCATCATCGACCCCGTGAATTTCTCCATGCCATCCAACCCTTGGATAAAGGTCTCCGACACAAACGAGTGCGAGGCACCCGTGTCGAAGAGAGTGTGTGCGGGTTTGCCGCAAATGAAGATAATGCCTGAGATTGTGACTTAACTTAGAGTTCTGTTCTTGGTTTTTACTAAGTAATGCTAAAGACAAATAGTTTCCTAGGAAAGGAAGGAAAAAGAATTAAAACAAAGCAAACAAAACATAGTCGTACCTGTGATCACTTGCTCAGGATGCCAGGGTTGGGCCAGGTCTAGTGCATATCCCTGCTCACTTTCCTGCCTACGGCCTCCGTCCTGGTATCCTCATCCTTGGCCGCATCCTCGGCCTCCATAGTGCTGAGCAAGTGGGGCAATCTGCGGCGCTAGAGGGGGCCCCCTTCTCATAGGGCAGTTCCTCTTGATATGCCCCACCTGACGGCAGTGAAAACACTCTGGTGGAGGGTAAGCCCTCCCTCCTGGTCTCTACACATCCTGCATCTGTGGTCTTGGTATCTCCCGCATTTGGAGAGGCTGGGGAGCCAGAGTCACCTGCTCCCTCAGCTCCTGTCTCACCTCTTGACGAGGCTGATCCTCCATCCTGCCCACATCTGTAGTACGGCCTCATCGCTGCTCATTTCTTGCTCCACGATTCTGATCCTCCATTGGCCGCTTCCGGCCTCGGGTAGCGTGCCAGTCTGCCTCGATCCTCTTGGCCATCTCTAGAATCCGAGGAATAGGCCATCGGACACGAACAATAGAGCCTCCCTCAAATCCTCCTTCAAGCCCTTGTAAAACCTCTTGGTGTACCCGGCTTCGTCTAGCTGATAAGAATCTGCATATCGGGCTAGATGATCGAACTCCCGATGGTACTCCACCACGGACCTGGTGCCCTGCTTTAGCTGTAAGAACCGGTCTTCAAGCTCATCCCTGGCCGACTGCCGAACAAAATGTTTCAACAGCGCGACCCTGAATTCTCCCCAAGTGACCTCCGCAACCTCCCTGTCGGCATAAGTCTTATCCAGGAGCGTCTTCCACCACCTCTTGGGATGGGACTCTAAGCAAGAGACCATCAATGCCACCCTCTCCTCCACCGGGCATCGTATCCCAGTCAGCATCTCATGCATGATGTCCAACCACTCCTCTATCCAAACTGCCGTCTCTGTCCCTAAGTAGGACGGGGGAGAAAGTCCTCGGAAGATACTCAGCCAGTTGGCTCCCGGAATCAGCTGCGGAGCCGGAGCCTGTTGAGCCCTGAAGGCTTCTAGGATGGCTGTCAGAGTCTGCCCCATGTCCGTCTGTAGGAAAGGAGCGGGAACTGGTGGAGGTGGTTCAGCATCCGGAGTCTGCAGAACCTCACCCTGTGGAGTAGGCTGTGCTGAAGGCTGCGAAAAGAAAATTTTTCTATGAGAAATCGGTTCATAAGAACTTAAAGGTGGACAATTATTTGTGATTCCCCATATGGGCACACCACTGCTTCCACTGCTTAGTTTGTCCGCAAACTAAACTTGCGCGGAGGTGACCCAGGGATTTGTGGACTGCTACTAATCCGATCGATGTTTCCTCTGATACCACTTGTAAGACCCCCCTTTTTTTTTGAAAGCCCGGGGTCTTATGCCCAGAACCGCCGCTTTGCGGTGACACCTTCGCACCCGGGAAGGTCGTCACTACATCACGCTGATTCTGCCGGCCTTTTCAATCACAATCAAGTAGCAAGAAGTAAAGGAAGAGAAATGTAGTCCACAATAATAAATCACATGTATATAAACTCCACAAAGGGAGTGTCCACAGAAAACATCAGAGTACAATGATACTAGAAATATAAGGGCTCATGCCTGGTACATCAAGTCCTCACTACAAAATCACTCCATGCGGAAGCAAGACTAAAACTCTACTAAAGGTCAGGACTCACGGTCCCTGCAGTCTGGACTCCAGTGCTAGACTGCCCCATCTCTAAGTGTACCGGCCTCCTGGGCTGCTCCTCCATGCTGGGCTCCGCAATCCCCTAATATGATATGGTTCGAAAACCGTTAGTCTAAAAGACTAAGCCCTATCATCCCCCACCCCTTCCCCACGCTCTAAGGCACCGGGCGGAGAGGAAGAAAGGGGAGGACATGAAAGTGGAGATAAATTCCAAAGCAGATGACGGTAGACCTAACTAGCAAGTTATAACAGGTGAACAGTATAAATGTTGTAATAGGTATAACAGAAAGGAAGTAAGTAAGAAATTAAACCTTCGCTTATGTGAGTACACATAAGCCAAGGGATCTTTTGCAAGGCTCCCATCGTATAACGTGTCCCATACCGCTTATATGTTGGGGTGTCGGTTATCAAGCAGTAGATTTACATGTATCAAATTGACCTTAATTTATAAACATGCCCACACAAGCTTATAGACCAAGGGGTCGTTTTGCAAGTCCTAAAGTATAAGCGTCCAATTCCACTTATACTTTAGGTGTCAAGGTTGTTATGAATGATTATGTCATGCAGCTATATGGTGGGTTATGTTGTTCAAGCAGTGCAACTCACACACCCAACTTTGTGTACACAAACCTTTAGTTCCTCCTTTCTGGAGATAACTCCCAGGTTACTCCCGTAGTGGCAAACGGAAGCGGTGGGTTGGGCCTCGCCCACCTCAAACCAGTAAAAGCACCACTGGTCTGACCTATCGTACGCCCTCAACGTCTGGTGCACGAGGCAGCCTCCTGCGTACTCTTGCCAACTAGTCCGCCGGACTTAACCTTGGCTAAGTGCTAGTCACCTTGCCGAGTCAACGATATCGGTGTCGGTGCAATCGAACTCCCCGATATCGAAAACCCACCACCTTAATCTTCCTATTTTTATGCACATGCAGCAGTTTAATATATAACGATTTTAAAGTGTCAAACTCCCGGACTAAACCGTCCGTATAAACCACATCCGAGACCAAATTCCCCGGACTAAAATGTCCGGCTCATCTCCAGACTCCATCCCCTAGAACACCACGGGACAGCGCCCCCTTGAACACCTCGGGACGACTTAACCATTACCAACCCTTACTAATGAGTGTGTGAAATGTGAATCCCTATTAGGCTAATTACTCTTTCGTTTGTTTTAAGATTTACGTTAGCCCAGGACTGCCCCCGGCATACCCCGTGAAGGGCTCTCAAAGGGCACTAGGAACCAAGACGGTGGCATTACGGCCCAAAGTTCCCTTTCGCAAGGCACTTATTGTTATTGGTTGTTTTTCCCTTACCCGTTCTCTCTATAAATTGCATCGAACTAAACTTAGGGTGGATCCGACTCTTCACTCCTACGGGGACGGCGATCTTTCGTCGGTCCCGCGCACCTTCTAGAGCGCATCAACTCATTCCTCACCACACTTGAAACCTCCTATGGTGATCCATCCTCTTTCTTTAAATCCAATCCAACACAAGCTGTCCTTACGCTAACCCAAACCTTATCTTGTTACTCATTTCCCAAAGTTACTAACTACAGACCACCTTATACTAAGTAATGTCTATGATAGGATGTCCTTTGTGTTTTCTTCTGAACGGCCTAAGTTAATTACTGGGGGCCTATCATGACATTATTGAATCGATTTCCGATAATAACGATTTTCCCAATTAATCTAATAATTAATTAATTTTACTAAAACTCAAGGTCTTCCAAATTTGTACAAGGATTATATTTTTCAGTCATGTATAAATCATAATAAATTTAAGACAAACATTAATGTATCTAAAAATGACATATCCAAGGTTTGGCAATTTTTCCTATGGTCTAAGGGGCCTAAACTTATTTTTGCAATAATCCATTTCCTTCATGTCTAATGAATAAACTACATCAAATTCTCTTCCAAATAAATTGGATTAATTACAGGATATTAGAAATACCATGAAAACAGTACTATAAAAGTTTCATAATTTTCCTGCTGGAAATTAATTTATAATAAATCATTTTCTAAATTCCTAATCTAGCATGCTTGTGAATCAAGTACTAAATCCATAACTCCAAAAATCCAGAGAAAAATCCCACTGATTCATAATTATTTAAAAACACCATTTAGCAACTTTCATAATTTTCCAGAGACTATTTATGCCATAAAATATTTTTAAAACATAGAGCCCTTTAATAATACTTGTGAAGGAACTATTCTATTTAATCAACATAAAATTGAACTAAAATTCATGGGCATTCCTACTGGCCAAAACCATCTAATTCCAGAGTTTCAAGGCGGCCTTATTTGAATTAAAAATCTTTAATAAATAAAACATCAAAAAGGGCTATACCCACATTCATGAATGAAGTACTAGAAATACCTATCTAAAAATTCTAGTAAAATTATCCAAGCGTCCTAACTACCCTAGAAACACACTACCCCAATTTCATGTCTTTTAAAAGAGTTTAAGATACTGTTTTGACCTAAAATCCCTTCTACCCTAAAACTAGGGTTTAAGTTTTTAGGTAGCTACCTACATCAAAATTCTCTAATATTACAACCAGAGAGTAACAAACTCATTAACAACCTCTCCACCAAATCTCAAGGCCATACAAGGGCATTTGCCCCTATGTCCTTCACAAACCCCCAAAGTCCACATTTAGGGTTTGAACCTGGGCCCTAGGGTAAACTTACCCTAAATCATCCCATCTTCCCTAAGGGTAATCTTAGGACCAAAATAAACCAGGGTTCAAAATCGAAACCTCTGTTGAGGTGAGATGATCATACCAGAGTGCAAAGAACCTTCTCACTAAGCTTCCTTCTACTAGGTCGAAACTAGGGTTTAGAGGATTCCTAATCAAAACTCATCCAAATGAGTTGAAATTTGAACTAGGCCTAGATACCTATACCAGGGACATCTCACCAAAATTTGGGAGGGTTTGGAGGTCATTTGACCCTTCAACTACCTTACCCTAGATTTTCTAAGTTTAGGGCAAAACCCTAGGTTACACTTCTTTAAATGGATTCCAATTTTTACAGGAGCTAGGCCTAGGTGATATTAAGCCCCTGTCCAAAATTAAAAGAATTTGGACCAAGGATTAGGTGTGGGGAATTTTTCAAAGATCTGCCCTATTTGTAGGACCTACCCTAGAATAATGGCCCTATAGGTCAGAAGACTTGTCCTATAATTTTCCATAATATATCAAACTGTAGATAATTAGAAATCCTACAACATTCATGTTGATCAATTTTGATGAACAAGCCTCCAAAGGGCCTAAATAATTTTTTATAATAAAACTGCCCTAAACCTAGGACATACCCATAATCAAATGGCCCTACAAGTCTAGGTACTCTACCAAAATTTCACCACAGCATATCAAATTGTAGGTATTAAAAGGACCTACAACTTTCATGCTAAACACTTTTCCAGTAGGTGCCTATAAGAAGCCTAAAATCCAATTACAGTAAAACTGTTTTATTTAAAATACAGAAAATTAGAAAATAGGATTTAAAATTATAGAATCTACTCTGCACGAATCTAGAAGCATATCAGGCGGCTCCTGTTCATCTTCCCCGATGGAGCCGAAAAGAGGCTTGCGCAGGCAGTTTTTGCGGGCCGATTCCCGGCGGCCTGAGGCGGCGCCACCACCGGGAAACATCCCCTAATTGTTCCCAGTGGTGGGGGCTATCCTTGGCCGGAGCTAGGGCGGCCGAAGGTGGCGGCGCCGCCCTAGCCGAGAGCTCAAAAAACCTCCCAAAAAATGGTGATTTTCCGAAAAATAAAAACCTAACTCGGGTTCGATTGAGCATTGAATCGGTTTCTAAGCATTCCTAGGATCTAAGCATGAGAGAAGGAGAGGATGAGGACCTGAACTCGGGCTTGGATGCGGGTGGAGCGACGGGAATTCATGGCGGCGGCGGCTGTAACGCCCCGCCTTTTCAGCGATTATTTTTATTCTCATTTGGGCGTTACGATGACGCGTTTCCGTGGCTTGTGCCATGTGTGGAGTATGGTTTAGCTCCTTAGAACTGAGTGCCCTGTTTGGTAGCCTGTTGGCAAGATCTCCCTAGCTAACCGAGTCGTTTTGGTGACCCGGTGTGGCCTCTCGGGGGGATGTTTGTGTTTGGCTTTGTTTGGGTGTAACTCGAGTTCTGTTCGTCGAAAGGTAATTTCGACTTCGCCGTTGTGTTCGTTGCATGGGTATTTAGCTACGGTGCGAATTTCGTCGAATTCCGAGGTGATTTGGTTTTCGCGTAGTTTTGGGTGCTTAATGTAATTTTATAAATAATTATATAATTATATAATTATAATTATATATATATATATATATAGGAGAAAAGCCCGATCTTCTTCCTCATCGCAAAACCGCCGCCCTATCGCACGGAGAAACCGCCTCCCCTTCCGCCGGCGATTCCGGGCTCGTTCGTGGACGGATTTCGATTCCGAAGGCGGCGTTGTCTTGCTCTCCCTTAGATCTTCATTTCGGCGGTAAGATATTCGTTTTTCGTGGAGTTTTCTTGAGTTGGAGATTTCGGTTTTTGGAGGTTTTTCCACCATTAATGGCCGGGTGCTTGTTTTAGGGTTGCGGCCGTTCTGATCCGTGCGAAGAAGAGGAAAGCAGCCCAAGTTTCGCCGGAGATTGAGGCAAGTGGTATTCTTGCCCTTGCCAAGTGTTTTTCTTTGATTTTATTTGCTGAAATTAAAATCCCGGTTAGCCCAGGTTAGAGGCCTTGTTGTTCTCGTTTTCTTGCTAACTATAGGGCTTAGTTCTTCCTACTGAAACCCCCCCTATGTTGTGATGACTGGAATCCAAATTGTCGGCGTGAAGCCGTTGTTTTCCTTCATTTTTTGATTGTTGCTCCGGTTCGGGCGTAGCCGAGGGGGAGTGTTAGGAGGGGGGTGTGGTTGCCAATTTCCCTCGTTAGGATATTATTCGAGTGGTTAGGCATAGTTTGAATGGTAGTAGCGTGAGACGTTGATAGTTGTCTACTGCTACTGCAGTGGCGTGAGTCGTGTGCGCGTTCCGGTATCGTTCGGAAAATTCCAAACGGTACAGGTTAGTCGCGCACGGTCATCAACCGTTAGGGCGCACGACCACTGGTCGTGTGCCTCTGCTCGTGCGCGGCTATCTTTCAGTTTCCAAAGTTCTGTCTCGGCAATCGCACGAGCGCTGGCGACAGTGCGCACGACCACTGGTCGTGCGTTAATGATCGTGCGCAGCCATTAGGTTTTTCTCAGGTTTTCCGGGCCCATTACGCACGACCATCAGCCTTGAGTGCGCACGACCACTGACCGTGCGCCACTGATCGTGCGCTGATGCTTAGCTTTTTGTCTGGTTCCCAGGTTCAACTCGCACGACCATCAGCCTTGGGTGCGCACGACCACTGACCGTGCGCCACTGATCGTGCGCCTTGTGTTTTCTCGTTTGCTAGACGCATTTAGCGGGTTTCGAGTGCGGGATTCAGATACTCAAGTGGCAGGCAACTACCCGAGTTCTGGATCTTCTGCCTTGGTCGTTCGGCTATCGTCGAGGTTCGTATTCTTTAGCGGTATTGTGGGTAGTAACTTTATTTTGGCGGCGAGTGAGGCTAGCTCACTCAATGCCAAAGTTTGGGTAGGCACTGAGTGGGTTTCACTCAACGCCTAGTCGTGTTGGTTTATTTCAACACTCGTTCCTTACCATGAATTCCGTGCTTGAGTGAATTCCTTGTTATGTCTTGAGTTTTCCTTGTCGGCCGTGTTCTTCTTTCCGAATGGCCGAATCGTGGGTCGTGGTTAGTAGTGGTGGTTGTAGCTCTTTATGGGGGTGGAGTTGTGTGATATAGCCAAGGCCACCCATGGATTTCTTGCTCCAGGTACGGGCTGGGCATGTCGGGTGGAAGGTCCCTTGTGTTTTCACGTGTTGACCCTCGAGCTTTTGACTTGGACATGGTGGATTGGGGGACTGCGTTTGCCTTCGATCCGGTTCCTCGTTGTTGTTTTGCTACTATCACTTCCCACAGTTTAGGGTGTTAGAAGTTTCTTCCGTGGTAGTTTTGCAGCATTTTGGCTCTTGGCAGCCTAGTAGGCCCTGCAGGATGTTGTTCCTGGGCTGGGTCGTTGCTGTTTCTTTGCACGTTGTGCATTTCTTATTGTCCTGTTTTGGACAGTTGTGACTCTTTCTACTGCATGTTTTCTGTTATTTTATCCTTTTGGTTGACTCTTTCATGCAGTTTTACCTTGATTTTAGCTTGCTGAGGTATTCTGTTTTCTTTTGGAATACCCCAGGTTCTGAGCTGTAGCCAGTCTGGAGGCTAGTTGGAGGTGGTGTTGTTGGTGGACTTCCGGACTGTAGAGTTTTGTTTACCTTGTTTGTGAGGTTGTTTTCAGTACTTTCTTACAGACATATATGTGTGCTGGTGGGTTCGTGTCAGGTTGTTGGCGCCCACTAGTAGTTTTTACCTTGTACTAGATATACACTATTGCTGCTACCATTTATTTTTCTGGAGATAGTCTACTTGCTTTGAGAAGGTTTTATGCTAGGTTGCTAGTTATTTTTAAACTATAAATACTATTATAAATGAAGCTCATGATCAGCATGTTTTTATAAACTTAATCACTACTTTCCAAATCACGTACGAAAACCGTTTTCTTATATATATTATATAAACTGAGTGTAGTGTCTTGCATAGTATGAGTGGTTCTCTTGGGACCCTTATGCGCTCTTTAGGGTGTAAAACCTAATCAAAGTATTTTTCCGCAGCGTTTAAATATAGTTTTCTTTTGTGGACTAGATGATCCACTGAGCCGAGGGATACGGACTCTAAACATAACTAATTTTCTATTTCATTAAGCACATGAATTTTCTTGCATAAAGATTGTAGTTGGATTTGCCTGAGCGTCAGCAGTTATCCCCTGCTTGACGTGGCATCATGACGCGTGTTTTCTCTTACTCTGATAATTCTTAATTCGGAGAAAATGCGGGTTGTGACAGTTGGTATCAGAGGGAGGTTGCTTGACAAGTTAGTTGGGCAACCTTCCTTGGATGCTGTTAGTAGTTCAGCATCATGTCATTCACACACCGATATGTCATCAGCACGTCTTGGCAAAAGCACGAACACTACACTCATAGCATAACATGAAGTATACGGGGCATATTATGTAGTATGGGATGCATAATATGTGTTCGTATATGGATCCACCATAGGGGCTACATGTGAGGGTTATGTAGTATGGGATGCATAACCTCACCACATGACTGCGACTAGCACGTTTCTTTTTTCGTTGCATGGAAATGTTATGTAGTATGGGATGCATAACATTTTCATGTGTACGCCGCTCATATCATGCATTAGAGCCTTTGTTTTTAGAATGCATAGCACAATCATGCATATCATAACATTGCATAAGCACAACGCGCCAAGCTAAAGATTTGCAGGATGACATATGTACACACATAAGTTTTCAAACTAACATAAGTTCATGCATCCGATCTAGGCACAAGAGTTAGTGGGGTGGTGGTTAACCATCCTAGGATAGGGCATATCATCTAATTTTTTTTTTGTGAAGAAGATAAACTCTCAGAGCAAGTTTAGCAGCTTTAAGTCTATATCTACATATGTATTGTCTGTACTGGTAGTCGGTTCTAGTCGTGGGATTTGGTTCTGATTTGCGTTGTATTGATTTTTTTTTAGAATGGCTAGGCGTCCCGCGACTCGATCGACTCCCCTGTCTGAGGGTGAATCTTCTGGAGCTCAGAACGATGCGGTGATCGAGGGTCTGCGTCAGAGTAGCGAAGCTATGGGGAGGCAGTTGGAGGAAGTGCAAGCCCAGATTCAGTCTTTGGTGGCAGTTGTGGCAGGCCAGGCTCAGGGTGCGCAAGTTCCTGCTGGGGGGTTAGCTGTTCCTCCTCCTCCTGCACCCTTGAGACCTCCAGTGGTGGTGCCAGCAGAGATGGCCTTCATCTCGCAGTTTCAGAGGCTGAGCCCTCCCACTTATGATGGGAAGGCAGATTTCATGGTGATAGACGACTGGCTGATCTCCATGGAGGAGATGTTCTCGTACTCTGGGATTTCAGATGATCAGAGGGTGATGATAGCCGCCTATCAGCTTAAAGGTTTGGCTAAGAGTTGGTGGCTGAGAGAGAAGGAGAGCCTGGTAGCCGGATGCTCTTGGGAAGTGTTCAAGGAGATGCTGTTGAGGAAGTTCTTACCCTCGGTCGAGCGTGACCGCCTCATGAATGATTTCCTCTATCTGAAGCAAAGGCAGCTCACGGTGGGTGAGTATGAGATAGAGTTTAGTAAGTTGAGCCGTTTTGCCCCTGGATTGGTCAGCGTTGAGGCTGATCGAGTTAAGCGATTCCTCGGTGGTTTGAGGAGTGAGGTGCAGCAGTTGGCCAGTGCTTATGGGTCAGTGACTTATGCTGGAGTTGTAGAGGCTGCTCTTAAGGTTGAGGCCATTGAGGCGGCGAAGAGCAGAGGCCAGCAGTTGAAGAAGGATAAGAGGAAGTTGGTAGAGGAGAAGAAACCCCTGGTACCCGATGCTATTCCGGGAAAGAGGAGCAGGGTGGTGTGCAGTTTCTGTGGCCGGTCAGGCCATCCTGTTGAGAGGTGTTTCAAGAAGGCGGCAGCTCAGAAGAAGGAGCAGGTTCATGCGATTCAGGGTGCTCCTAGGAGAGATGTCTCCTGTTCAGTTTGCAAGCGATCCGGGCATGATGCAGCCCAGTGTTGGTCCAGAGATAGAGTCTGCTTTCAGTGTGGGCAGAAGGGACACATTAAGTCGAGGTGTCCTCAGGTCCAGTCAGCTCTTCCTGCAGTTCCGTTACAGGCTTTACCTCCACCTCAGCGTGTGGACAAGGGAAAAGGGAAGCTGAACGTGATTTCTTCCGAGGAGGCTCAGACTTCGACCCAGGTGATCTCAGGTTAGTAGTTTGTCGTTTTTCTTTCTAGCCTGGTAGTTTAGTTGCTAGATTGTTTGCGGTACTGTTGTGCTAGTTCCTTAGTTTTTGTGCGTTCCTATAGGGAAATTTAAGGTGAAGAACCGTTGGGCGCGTGTTCTGTTTGACTCCGGCGCTACCCACTCGTTCGTGGCTAGAGCCTTTGTGGGGCGTCATCGGTTGTCTCTAGATCGTGTTCGGGATTCCTTCCGTGTCAAGTTTCCCTCTGGTGAATCTGTGTTGTCAGATTTGGGTATTTTGGATTGCCCGGTTTTGTTGGGGGATTTTCTTGCGAAGGCGGACCTGAAGATGATCGATCTAGAGGACTTCGATGTCATTTTGGGCATGGACTGGCTCTCTCGGTATGATGCGGTCATTCAGTACAAAGGAAAGCGCTTGGACTTCATCAGGGACGACGGTCAGCCCGGCAGCGTGTATGCTGATCCGTGTCAGGATTCTCCTGTTCTCTCTGCGGTATGTGTTCAGAGATTGTTTCTTTCTGATAGTTGTGTTTGTTTAGTATCGGCGGTTGGAACCGTTGTTAGCGGGCCACGCTTGGAGGAGATTCCTATTGTTCGTGGTTTCGCCGATGTTTTTCCTGATGATCTTCCTGGTATACCTCCTGAGCGGGATGTGGAGTTTGTTATTGATTTGGAGCCGGGTACGCGTCCTATTGCTAAGGCGCCGTACCGGATGGCCCCTCGCGAGTTAGAGGAGTTGCGAATTCAGTTAGATGAGTTGTTGGCTAAAGGTTTTATCAGGCAGAGTTCGTCGCCTTGGGGTGCTCCTGTTTTGTTCGTAAAGAAGAAAGATGGGTCGATGCGGCTTTGCATTGACTATAGAGAGTTGAACAAGGTCACTATCAAGAACAGGTACCCTCTGCCGAGGATCGATGATTTATTTGACCAGTTGCGTGGTAGCACGGTGTTCTCCAAGATCGATCTTCGTTCGGGCTATCATCAGCTCAGGATCCGTGAGGCAGATATTCCACGGACTGCGTTTAGGTCGAGGCATGGACACTTTGAGTTTCTGGTGATGTCGTTTGGTCTGACCAACGCACCATTTGCCTTCATGGATATGATGAACCGGGTGTTCAAGGATTTCCTAGACAAGTTCGTGGTGGTCTTCATTGATGACGTGTTGGTTTATTCTCGCAGTGCTGAGGAGCATGAGCAGCATTTGCGTTTGGTCCTATCAGAGTTGAGGAACCACAAGTTATTCGCCAAGTTGAGCAAGTGCGAATTTTGGTTGCCTCAGGTTTCTTTTCTAGGCCACGTGGTGAACAAGGATGGGATTTCGGTTGACCCAGAAAAGATTGCAGCAGTGACGGATTGGAGTAGGCCGAATACTCCTAAGGAGATCAGAAGTTTCTTAGGGTTGGCTGGCTATTACAGGAGATTCGTGGAGGGTTTCTCTTCTCTAGCCGCACCTTTGACCAAGCTAACTCAGAAGAATGTGGCTTTTGTTTGGAGTGAGAAGTGCGAAGAAGCTTTTCAGGAGTTAAAGAGGAGATTGTGTACTGCTCCCGTTCTGACCCTTCCTACTGAGGGCATGGATTATGATGTGTATGTAGATGCTTCGCATATAGGTCTGGGATGCGTATTAATGCAGGATGGAAAAGTAATTGCTTATGGGTCAAGGCAGTTGAAAACTCATGAGCGGAATTATCCTACGCATGACCTTGAGTTTGCAGCGGTTATCTATGCGTTGAAGTTGTGGAGGCACTTACTTTATGGGGCTCAGTGCAAGATTTTTACGGACCATAAGAGCCTGAAGTACGTGTTCACGCAGAAGGAGTTGAATCTGCGTCAGCGGCGGTGGCTCGAGTATGTGGCGGATTATGATGTGGAAATCCAGTATCATCCGGGCAAGGCCAATGTGGTGGCCGACGCCCTGAGCCGAAAGACGGGAAAGATCTTTAACCTCTCCGCCGATCGATTAGTTGAGGAGTTCCTCCTTATGGATATTTCAGTGGGATGCTGTAGTTTGCAGAATAGCTTATCAGTGGAAGAGCCGTCCTGGATTTCTTTGACTAGACTGCATCAGAAGGACGATCCGGATCTGTTGCACCTTTTTACCAGGACAGAGAAGGGAGAGTTGCCAGATTTTTCTATTGATGATGCGGGTACCTTGAAGTACCGCGGCAGGTTTTGCGTTCCCGCTGTTGGGAACATTAGGAGTAGGATTTGTAGTGAGGCTCATGGTTCCAGCGTTGCCTACCATCCAGGATCTACGAAGATGTACCGTGACTTAAGGCAAATTGCTTGGTGGTATGGTATGAAAGGAGATATAGCCCGTTATGTTGCTGAGTGTCACACTTGCAAGCGTGTGAAGGCCGATCATGGAAGGCCTGGTGGTAAGTTGACTCCGCTAGATATCCCGACTTGGAAGTGGGAGAGTATATCTATGGACTTCATTACGGGTTTGCCAAAATCCCCGAGAGGATTTGATTCTGTTTGGGTTATAGTGGATAGATTGACGAAGTGTGCTCATTTCGTGCCTTATAAGATTGATTACTCGATGAAGAAGATAGCGGAGTTGTACTTGAACGAAGTCATCCGACTCCACGGTGTGCCGGTTAGCATCATTTCAGATCGAGACTCCCGGTTTACGTCTCGTTTTTGGCAGAGTCTGCAGGAGGGTTTGGGTACGGATCTGAGGTATTCTACTGCGTACCACCCTCAGACCAATGGGCAGACGGAGCGGGTCAATCAGATTGTTGAGGATATGATCAGGTGCTATATTTTAGACCACGGTGGAGCGTGGGATGAGCGTCTGCGACTCATGGAATTTGCTTACAATAACAGTTATCAGGAAAGCTTGCAGATGGCTCCGTTCGAAGCCTTGTATGGGAGGCGCTGTAGGACTCCGTTGTTTTGGGCTGAGGCTGGTGAGAAGCCTTTGTTGGGTCCTGATGCTCTGGAAGAGATGGAAGTCGCCGTGAAGCTTATTCGGGAGAAGCTTCGTTTAGCCCAGGAGAGGTATGAAAAGAACGCCAATCGACGTAGGTCTGCTTTGGAGTTTTTAGTTGGGGATCATGTGTACCTCAAGGTTTCTCCAATGGTTGGTGTGAAGAGATTTGGTAAAAATCGGAAATTGGACCCAAGGTTTGTGGGCCCGTTCGAGATTTTGGAGCGGGTTGGTGTGTCTGCTTATAGATTGGATTTGCCAGCGAACTTCCCTGGTGTTCATAATGTTTTTCATGTTAGCCAATTGCGGAAGTGTGTGCGCAGCAGTGGGCAACTCTTGGACGTTGTGCCCCAGTTGGAGCCCAACCTCTCTTTTGTTGAGGTGCCAGTTCGTATTTTGGATACTCAGGAGCGTGTGCTGCGAAAGAAGTCCATACCGATGGTGAAAGTTCTATGGAAGAATCAGGATTTGGAGAGCGCGACTTGGGAGCTAGAGTCGGCCATGAGGAGGGCGTACCCTCACCTGTTTCGCTGATTGGATCGGTATGTTTCCCTTTGTAACTTCTGTTTGTTACCTTTTCCTTCTTTAGTAGGAGGGCTGTGCGTAAAGTTTCGGGACGAAACTTTCTTTTAGGGGGAGTGACTGTAACGCCCCGCCTTTTCAGCGATTATTTTTATTCTCATTTGGGCGTTACGATGACGCGTTTCCGTGGCTTGTGCCATGTGTGGAGTATGGTTTAGCTCCTTAGAACTGAGTGCCCTGTTTGGTAGCCTGTTGGCAAGATCTCCCTAGCTAACCGAGTCGTTTTGGTGACCCGGTGTGGCCTCTCGGGGGGATGTTTGTGTTTGGCTTTGTTTGGGTGTAACTCGAGTTCTGTTCGTCGAAAGGTAATTTCGACTTCGCCGTTGTGTTCGTTGCATGGGTATTTAGCTACGGTGCGAATTTCGTCGAATTCCGAGGTGATTGGTTTTCGCGTAGTTTTGGGTGCTTAATGTAATTTTATAAATAATTATATAATTATATAATTATAATTATATATATATATATATATAGGAGAAAAGCCCGATCTTCTTCCTCATCGCAAAACCGCCGCCCTTATCGCACGGAGAAACCGCCTCCCCTTCCGCCGGCGATTCCGGGCTCGTTCGTGGACGGATTTCGATTCCGAAGGCGGCGTTGTCTTGCTCTCCTTAGATCTTCATTTCGGCGGTAAGATATTCGTTTTTCGTGGAGTTTTCTTGAGTTGGAGATTTCGGTTTTTGGAGGTTTTTCCGCCATTAATGGCCGGGTGCTTGTTTTAGGGTTGCGGCCGTTCTGATCCGTGCGAAGAAGAGGAAAGCAGCCCAAGTTTCGCCGGAGATTGAGGCAAGTGGTATTCTTGCCCTTGCCAAGTGTTTTTCTTTGATTTTATTTGCTGAAATTAAAATCCCGGTTAGCCCAGGTTAGAGGCCTTGTTGTTCTCGTTTTCTTGCTAACTATAGGGCTTAGTTCTTCCTACTGAAACCCCCCCTATGTTGTGATGACTGGAATCCAAATTGTCGGCGTGAAGCCGTTGTTTTCCTTCATTTTTTGATTGTTGCTCCGGTTCGGGCGTAGCCGAGGGGGAGTGTTAGGAGGGGGGTGTGGTTGCCAATTTCCCTCGTTAGGATATTATTCGAGTGGTTAGGCATAGTTTGAATGGTAGTAGCGTGAGACGTTGATAGTTGTCTACTGCTACTGCAGTGGCGTGAGTCGTGTGCGCGTTCCGGTATCGTTCGGAAAATTCCAAACGGTACAGGTTAGTCGCGCACGGTCATCAACCGTTAGGGCGCACGACCACTGGTCGTGTGCCTCTGCTCGTGCGCGGCTATCTTTCAGTTTCCAAAGTTCTGTCTCGGCAATCGCACGAGCGCTGGCGACAGTGCGCACGACCACTGGTCGTGCGTTAATGATCGTGCGCAGCCATTAGGTTTTTCTCAGGTTTTCCGGGCCCATTACGCACGACCATCAGCCTTGAGTGCGCACGACCACTGACCGTGCGCCACTGATCGTGCGCTGATGCTTAGCTTTTTGTCTGGTTCCCAGGTTCAACTCGCACGACCATCAGCCTTGGGTGCGCACGACCACTGACCGTGCGCCACTGATCGTGCGCCTTGTGTTTTCTCGTTTGCTAGACGCATTTAGCGGGTTTCGAGTGCGGGGATTCAGATACTCAAGTGGCAGGCAACTACCCGAGTTCTGGATCTTCTGCCTTGGTCGTTCGGCTATCGTCGAGGTTCGTATTCTTTAGCGGTATTGTGGGTAGTAACTTTATTTTGGCGGCGAGTGAGGCTAGCTCACTCAATGCCAAAGTTTGGGTAGGCACTAAGTGGGTTTCACTCAACGCCTAGTCGTGTTGGTTTATTTCAACACTCGTTCCTTACCATGAATTCCGTGCTTGAGTGAATTCCTTGTTATGTCTTGAGTTTTCCTTGTCGGCCGTGTTCTTCTTTCCGAATGGCCGAATCGTGGGTCGTGGTTAGTAGTGGTGGTTGTAGCTCTTTATGGGGGTGGAGTTGTGTGATATAGCCAAGGCCACCCATGGATTTCTTGCTCCAGGTACGGGCTGGGCATGTCGGGTGGAAGGTCCCTTGTGTTTTCACGTGTTGACCCTCGAGCTTTTGACTTGGACATGGTGGATTGGGGGACTGCGTTTGCCTTCGATCCGGTTCCTCGTTGTTGTTTTGCTACTATCACTTCCCACAGTTTAGGGTGTTAGAAGTTTCTTCCGTGGTAGTTTTGCAGCATTTTGGCTCTTGGCAGCCTAGTAGGCCCTGCAGGATGTTGTTCCTGGGCTGGGTCGTTGCTGTTTCTTTGCACGTTGTGCATTTCTTGTTGTCCTGTTTTGGACAGTTGTGACTCTTTCTACTGCATGTTTTCTGTTATTTTATCCTTTTGGTTGACTCTTTCATGCAGTTTTACCTTGATTTTAGCTTGCTGAGGTATTCTGTTTTCTTTTGGAATACCCCAGGTTCTGAGCTGTAGCCAGTCTGGAGGCTAGTTGGAGGTGGTGTTTGTTGGTGGACTTCCGGACTGTAGAGTTTTGTTTACCTTGTTTGTGAGGTTGTTTTCAGTACTTTCTTACAGACATATATGTGTGCTGGTGGGTTCGTGTCAGGTTGTTGGCGCCCACTAGTAGTTTTTACCTTGTACTAGATATACACTATTGATGCTACCATTTATTTTTCTGGAGATAGTCTACTTGCTTTGAGAAGGTTTTATGCTAGGTTGCTAGTTATTTTTAAACTATAAATACTATTATAAATGAAGCTCATGATCAGCATGTTTTTATAAACTTAATCACTACTTTCCAAATCACGTACGAAAACCGTTTTCTTATATATATTATATAAACTGAGTGTAGTGTCTTGCATAGTATGAGTGGTTCTCTTGGACCCTTATGCGCTCTTTAGGGTGTAAAACCTAATCAAAGTATTTTTCCGCAGCGTTTAAATATAGTTTTCTTTTGTGGACTAGATGATCCACTGAGCCGAGGGATACGGACTCTAAACATAACTAATTTTCTATTTCATTAAGCACATGAATTTTCTTGCATAAAGATTGTAGTTGGATTTGCCTGAGCGTCAGCAGTTATCCCCTGCTTGACGTGGCATCATGACGCGTGTTTTCTCTTACTCTGATAATTCTTAATTCGGAGAAAATGCGGGTTGTGACAGCGGCGGCGGCGATTTCTCCTTTGGTGGCTCCGGCAGTGGTTCTCCCTCCTTCTAATGCTTCGAAATCCGTCGCCCTAGCTTGCTGGTGAGGTCTATATGGCCAGGAGGGGAGGGGGAAGGCAGTTTTGAAAGAAGCCATTAATGGCCAATAAAGGAGGGTTCGGCCATGGGGGAGGGGGGCTGAACCAAACCCTAGGTGGCCGGGAAATGGCTGGAAACTCCTCCCCTTCCCCAGGGGAGGTTAATTCAGCCATTAAGGGTGGCCTTTGGCCTCCCTTTGGCCGAATTCCTCCTTCCCTCTCTCTTGAATTTTTCTCTCTCCTCCATTAACATGAAAATGGAGCTCACCTTCTCTCTCCTAGTCACCAATGTTGACTTGGTCAATTCCCTAGCATATAGGCAGCCAAATATCATACAAAAATAATCATGCAAGAGTTAGCCTAAGGGGGAGGGTGGTTTGAGGTTGGGTTAGCCCATATAGGCTAGGTTTGACTTGATTTGGGCTTGGGGTTGACTTGGTCAAATTGACCACTATGGTTGACCCAAGTGGGTCCTTGGTGACTCATTGGGCCCACATTAGGTCTAAGGGAATTTTTAGAGTCACAATGAACCTACTAGGCCACCCAAAATCAGAGTTTTGAAAATTACTATTTGCAGACCAAGTGGGTCTCAACTAGGTTTTTAGGTCACTTGGTCTCCTAGGCTCACCTAGGTTAACTCATATGACCTAGTTATGCTCAAGTCACTCCTAAAGGGGGGTCTAATTGTAAAATGGGATGTTACAGTAATAACTCTTTTATAGGAGGTTGAGAGAGTTAGAATGTCTTCTCTATTGTTAAACAAAATTAGAGAAGCTAGTGGATTGCATTGAGCTATAGAAAGCTCTGAAGGAATCAAAGCTTTTCCTGGATTAGAGAATATACAGGAAGAAGCTTTACTTCAGGGTGCAGGATCTGTTTAGAACTCTTGACAGAGAAGATCTATTTTCTTGAAGTTCTTGAAGGAGCAGCTTGAAGAAGACTCTTGATATGGAATGGTTGTTCTTCTTCAACAACTTTTCTTTCTTCTTCTTCTTCTTGAAGCTCTGAGTATGAATGATCCTGTAAGCAGGATGAACTCAGGATTGAAGAAGAGAGTTGTTCTACACGTGTTCTTGTTGTTGAATCTATGTATCTATATATTTCTATTAACTGTATGTGTGTCTGAACTTCTTTCAATAGCTCTTTATATATCGCCCTTTGTAACGGCTTCTAACTTTCTCTTGATTTGAATCTTGTCTTCTTCTGAGATCTACAATCTGGGCTGCAAATAACACATAGTACAAATAGCCTGCAGAAGGACATTCTATAAAGAAATAAAGCTTTCTTAGAAGCTACTTATCCATTCTGTAAGTCCAAAAGATATTAGAGAAAGTCACATCAAAAACAAACTCTTTACGGCCAGAGAAAGACATCTGTGTCTAATGGCTATAAAGGAAAGCATGGCAGTTAACGCACACAGATTTGTCAACTAATAGGACAAAAGACTTTGTCAGATAAAACTTGACTTATGCATAAAGAATGAGGAAAAGATTGCCTTGATATGTACGCATAAAATCAATGAAATAATCTTTAATAAAATAAGCCAGATATATAAGAAATAATTCACAGAAGAGAAAGAGTACAATATCTCTAAATGCAGACAAAAAGATAGTCGAACGAATCACGACGACCATCGAACTATCAGAGCAGATAGTCGAACTATCACAACAGATAGTCGACCTACAAGAAATCTGTCGGGACAGAAAAATTCGAGCAGGACTCGACGATCGACGATACTGAGACCACAGATCGTCGAGCTTAACAGAGATGAACTAACTCAGAGATAGTAGATCTACTGTCTGGCGATAGTCGATCAACTGATAGACGATAGTCGATCAACTGATAGATGATAGTCGAGCGGCGTTCGACCATAGTCGAACTAAAAACACTTAACCAGATTTTCAATCTGGATAAACAACAACTCTACACAACTGATGGAATCTAACCTAAATCTAACCTTTGACCATAGATAAATCTTGGGTCAAGAAACTAATTGAGAAGACTTAACTCAAATCAAAACTAGGGTACCAACATAATGAGAGCCTTAGGCCTACGCGCCATTAAGACTAAATGCTCAATGGTGTTGATCCCGGTTCGCCGGTGTACCCAAAAGCGTGCCTGAGAGCACAGATCATCAGGCCGGGTGGTCGACGGTTGTGATGGATTGCTTGTGTGTGAGAGAACAATATTTATGATATCTGTCAATTACTATAATGCTCTACAGGGAAGGAATGCCACTTCCCCCGGGAAAGGGGTAGGATTGTTATAAATTGGTCAGCTGAATGCTGACCGTTGCCTTGTTTGCCACCATTTGGGTGGATTGTCCCTGTGTAGGTGTTGGAGAGCCAAGTGGGAAGTGAAGGGATGATGTCCCTACTACTGCTGTTGCCGCTATTGCTGTTGTTGCTGCTAGCCCTTGAAGGCTAGCTAATGTCTTTTCTTTTGTTCATGTATGCCCGGCCTGCGCGCCGATGTCTGTAAACCATACTGATTAAAGAGGAACTGTAAGGCCTTAAGGCCAAACTGTAGTATTTGTTATCCCCTCGTTTAAGTGGTTGTATATAACTTTGGTTTATATATAGTGGATATTCCTGGTATGAGTTCAGCTAATTGTGTAACTATTCCGCTAGCATGCTCTGTGTTAGGATGCGTTGATGGTATTATCCTGTGATCTCATCGTCTGTTTGTGGCATATAGTGTGGGGCCCCGCCAGACCTTCTATTTTATGTTATTTAACGGGTGGATTCGTTACATATCCAAGCAAGAACAGCCCTGAACCGTTGGATCCCAAAATAAGGAAACGGACGACTACGATTCATACTTAAAATGAACTTCCTGGGCCGAACACGGCTTGCGACATGCCCGTGTCTAAGGCCGTGTGCCTCAATCGAACTTGAAACTGTCGCATCCTGAAAAGAACACGGGCACACGACACGCCTGTGTCAGCCAGTACACGCCCGTGTAGCTGGGCGTGTTCTTCCATCGACACAGGTCCAAAATGTCCAGAGCACGACACAGCCATGTGACATGCCTGTGTCACATGCCGTGTACTAGACACGCCCTGGGACAAGCCCATGTCCCAGGCCGTATAGCTACCAAAGCACAACTCGCCAAATGACCCGAGGAGGATACGGGTATTCGACACGCCCATATCAAATCTGACATGCCCGTATCAGACCCGAACACGCCTGGGCTCAGGCCGTGCGTCCTCACTCAACGATCGTTGAGTGAAAGGCTTTGAGTGGCTGACACGCCCAGGGACACGCCCGTGTCCCAGGCTGTGTTCACTGCCCCGACGATCGTTGACTGCAATTTCGTCGACCACGCAACCATTTCCAAACCCAAGCACGACACGCCCCTGGGACACGCCCGTGTCCCAGGCTGTGTCACCTCTACCAAATCCTAGACTTGGCTCAAAAGTCCACCCGTCACTTTTGAGTTTCGAGGCGTTACAACTCTCTCCCTCTCAAAAGAATTTCGTCCACAAAATTACCAAAGGAAAAAAAACAGAATAACAAAAGCGGTACCTGAGTGAAATAACTCTGGGTACTACTCAAGCATGGTCTGCCCTCGCTCCCAAGAGAGCTCCTCCCAACTGCAATTGTCCCAACAAACCTTGACCATCCTGATCTCCTTATTACAAAGTTGCTTGACTTTAGAGTCCTCAATACAAACGGGCTTGACCCTAGTCGTCAACCCTTCGTCCACCGATACTTTATCAACTGCGATCACCTGCAAAGGCTCTTGCACCGCTTTCCGCAATACTGATATGTGGAATACGTCGTGTAGACCACTCAACTCCACCGATAGCTTTAGACGATAAGCCGCTTTGCCGATCCGCTCAAGAATCTCAAATGGTCCAAGGTATCTCGGGCTCAACTTCTTCAAGTGTCGTACCCGTGAAACACCCTTGAACAGCTTTATCTTCAAATACACCCAATCGCCAACCGCGAACTCCACGTTCCGGTGCTTGGCATTATAGTATTTAGCTTGTCTATCCTGAGCGATCAGCAACCGCTCCCAAATGGTTCGCACCAATGACGTAGTGTCTTCCACCTCTTGCTTTTTGTACAACCTTGCCTCACCCGTTTATAGCCACGACAACGGCGTGCGACACTTTCTACCATATAAGGAATCGAAGGGCGCCATTTGTATGCTCGCTTGGTAGCTATTGTTGTACGCAAACTCCACCAAATACAGGTGGTATTCCCACTGCTTTCGGAAGTCCAGTACGCACATGCGAAGCATGTCCTCCATAGTCCTATTGACTCTCTCGGTCTACCCATCCATCTGCGGATGGAAGGCTGTGCTGAACTTCAACTTAGTCCCCAGCATTTGCTGCACCAAACTCAAGTCATTAGATGTAAAATGCTCATCTCTATCACTCACGATGCTGCGGGGTACACCGTGCAGTCTAATAATGTTATCCATATATAGCTTCGCTAGTTTCTCCACTAAATCATCCTTCCTATGCGGAATGAAGTGTGACACTTTTGTTAACCGATCTACGATCACCCAAATGACGTCGTTTCCCTTCTGCGACCTTGGCAATCTGTAACATCCCATTTCTGGCTAGACCCCTAGAAGTCGGTTGGTCGTGACAGAACGCTAGGAAGCCCAAAAATTAAAATACATCAACCGAGATTTTGGGTTACGGGTTGGTCACGCCCGTGACCGACCCGTCACGCCCGTGACCTAGGGCATGACTCCTTCGACGATCGTCGATCTCAGGGAGACGATCGTCGGGCACAGAATTTTCAACCCAGGCCTTTCACGCCAGTGACCAATGTGTCACACCCGTGACCTAGGGCGTGACCCCTTCGACGATCGTCGATCTCAGCGGGACAATCGTCGAAGCGCAGAATTTGCGTCATGGCCCTGTCACGCCCGTGACCCAGGTGTCACGCCCGTGACCAAGGGCGTGACCCCCTTCGGCGATCGTCGATCTCAGTGTGACGATCGCCGAGCGCGGAATTTGCCTGATAACCCTGTAATGCCCGTGACCCATGTGTCACGCCCGTGACGTAGGGCGTGACCACCCTTCGACGATCGTCGATCTCAGTTCGACGATCGTCGAACTCAGAATTGGCCACCCGGGCCTGTCATGCCCGTGACCTATGTGTCACGCCCGTGACGTAGGGCGTGACAACCCTTCGATGATCGTCGATCTCAGTTTGACGATCATCGAACTCAGAATTGGCCACCCGGGCCTGTCACGCCCGTGACCTATGTGTCACGCCCGTGATCAAGGCCGAAACGTCAGCCAGATTGGAAATTTCGGTAACCGGTGTAATAATCAATTCTGATTATGGGAATGTACAGCAGGAATATTTATGGGCCGTTTCCGTCTCTAATTATTTAATAGAAAGAGAGAGTGAGGTCCAATAGAAAATCGCCACCTGGATCAGCCATTTCATCTTCTACCTTTTCCTCTTCCCTACCTCATAACCGAAATGTTATTAAGAGAAACATTCATGGCCATGAATGTTTCATCCTTTCCCCTCCCCACTTGGAGATCTATAACAGCCTCCTTAGAGCAAGAGGAGAAGGTTACACGCTCGATCAAACGGATTCATATTCCTCCCCTTGCTGTTGAAGAATTTCCGGCGACGCCACCACCGCACAAATAGCTTCCCGACGGTCTGCACGCCTCCAGCCCTATACAGATGCTGGAAATGCCAAGGATAGCTGAGCAGCCACCGGTATGCTATCAGTTCAACCAGCCGGGGCATATCAAGAGAACTGCCCTATGAGGCGAGCACCCCCACCAGCATATCAGGGTGCTCCACCTCCCCGGCAGTTTGGCGGACGAGGACAGGACCGAGGACGAGGATTTCAGGATCGAGGCCGTAGGCCAGAGAGGGAGCAGGTGTATGCTCTAGACCTGACACAGCCCCGAAACCCGGAGCAGGTTATCGCAGGTATAGAAGTACTTTTAAGTTTTCTTCATATAAACTAGTATTCTAGACATAACCTAGTTTGAAATTAAGAGAAGACAACTACAAAAAAAAATACTAAGACACTTAATTACCCCAGGCATTGTCTTCGTTAGCGGCAAGCCCGCTCACACCCTCTTCGACACTGGTGCTTCGCACTCATTCATGTCGGAGGATTTCGTGAAAGGACTGGAAGGTGTGGAGCCATTCACCGGGAAGGTGATGAGGGTGCGCCTACCCGATGGATCTGAGATAATGACCTCTGCTCATTGCAATATGGAAGCCAGGATCGGCGGGAAGGCATTTGAGGCACCAGCGATGATTCTGAAGATGCCAGATTACGATCTGATCCTGGGCATGACTTGGCTGTGCTGGAACCATGCCCAGATCGACTGCGTGTCGAAGAGGATCACTGTGAGGCACGACGACTCCTTCATTGTCATCGAAGGTATTATACCAGCACCTCGTACCTTATTATCGTCTGTGCAGGCCGTTAAGGCCAACCTGCAGGGGGGAGAAGTTTATCAGGTCCTTTTTGAGGCGGTCGTGGCCAAGTACTCCATTTAAGATATTCCAGTAGTGCGGGACTTCGCCGACGTGTTTCCGGAGAAGCTACCAGGGCTACCCCCGCACCGAGAGAAGGACTTTCAATTCAGCTCATACTAGGGGCTAAGCCGGTATCCAGAGCTCCCCATCGAATGGCCCCAAAGGAGTTGGTGGAATTCCGAAGCCAGCTTCAGGAGTTAGTGGAGGCCGGGTTCGTTCGGCCTAGCTCTTCACCATGGGGAGCTCCGGTGCTGTTCGTTAAGAAGAAGGACGGGACCCTTCGACTGTGTATAGATTACCGGGCCCTGAACAGGTTAACGGTCCGGAATACTTATCCCTTACCAAGGATAGACGAGCTATTTGACCAGCTGGAGGGAGCCCATTGGTTCTCAAAGATGAATCTGAGGTCAGGGTACTACCAGCTTCGCATTCGGGAGGAGGACATCCCGAAGACGGCCTTCAGCAGCAGATATGGGTTGTACGAGTTTACCGTGATGCCGTTCGGGCACACGAATGCACCCTCCACATTCATGGCCTTGATGAATCGGGTGTTCGAGGAGTATCTGGACGTCTTCGTCATCGTATTCATCGACGACATCCTTATCTATTCAAGGAAGGAGGAGGAGCATGCGAGACATCTGGCCTTGACCTTGGGGAAGCTGCGGGAGCATGAGATGTATGCCAAGTACAGCAAGTGCCAGTTCTGGCTAAAGGAGGTTGCCTTTCTAGGCCATGTCATCAGTGGAGCAGGTCTGGCAGTGGATCCGGCAAAGGTCCATGCAGTACAGGATTGGCCATCTTTAAAGTCGGCCTCGGATGTTCGAAGTTTCTTGGGACTTGCCGGTTACTACAGGGAGTTCGTAAAGGGGTTCTCTCAGATTGCCCTCCCTCTTACGTCTCTGACGAAGAAGGAGTCCCCTTTTATCTGGACGCCTCGATACGAATCTGCTTTCCAGGAGCTGAAGGATTGTCTCACCTCGGCTCCCATCCTTGCTCTTCCATCAGGGAAGGAGGGATTCCAGGTGTATACAGATGCTTCCTATCAGGGGATGGGTGCCATTCTTATGCAGAACGGGCACGTAATAGCCAATGCCTCCCGTCAGTTGAAGCAGCACGAGAAGAACTACCCCGTGCACGATTTGGAGATGGGGGCAGTTATTTTTGCTCTTAAGATCTGGCGACACTATCTCTACAGAGTACATTGTGATATCTTCTCCGACCACAAGAATCTGAAGTACGTCGACACCCAGAAGGAGTTAAACATCAGGCAGAGACACTGGGTGGAATTTCTATAAGACTACCAGTATACCATGCACTACCATCCAGGGAAGGCGAACGTGGTCGCGGATGCTCTGAGCCGGAGAGCGAGTACGACAGGAGTAGGCCCGCAGCTGATGGCCTTGGAGTTGGTTAGATCATTCAAGGAGATGCAGATTTCACTAGTGTCTGAGGATGACCCGGAGCTATACATGGAGTACCTGGGGTCGATGGTTACTACTAATGATATTCGAGACCGCATCAAAGATGGGCAGATGCTGGATGAGAGAGCTGAGCCGATATTCCGAGCCTTGGAGGAAGGCACGACAGGAGATTACTCTTTGAGGGATGGTCTCCTGTGTTTCCGAGGCAGAGTCTACATACCAGTAGGGGGACGGATCCGGGAGGACATTTTGACGGAAGCTCACTGCAGCCGGTATTCGGTACACCCGGGGATCACCAAGATGGTAAAGGATTTGAAGAGGACGATGTACTGGCCGGGTATGAAGAAAGATATTACATACTTTGTGACGCATTGCGAGGCCTGCCAGCTCGTGAAGGCGGAGTGTAGGAACCCGGCAGGCTTGCTGCAGCCGCTTCCGGTGCCGGAGTTGAAATTTGAGGATATAGCCATGGACTTCATACATGGGCTACCTCGATCCCGTGCGGGGAATGACTCGATCTGGGTGATAGTGGACAGGCTAACGAAGGTGGCCAGATTCATTCCAGTGGCGAAGGACGCACCGGTTAGTGTATTAGTACGGAGGTTCATTGAGCAGGTTGTGCGTTATCATGGGGTGCCCAAGACTATCGTTTCGGATCGGGATGGGCAATTTACATCCAGGGAATGGAGGTCAGTCCAGGCCCATCTGGGTTCTCGATTGACATTCAGCACAGCTTTTCACCCTCAGACTGACGGGCAGACAGAGCACACCAACCGTACACTGGAAGATCTGTTGCGACTGTGTATTTTGGACCGTGGCGAGCCTTGGGAGAGGTTGCTTCCACTGGTCGAGTTTTCGTACAACAAAGCCCATCAGTCCAGCATAGGCATGGCTCCATACGAGGCGTTGTACTGAAGGAGGTGCAGGACCCCACTATCACGGGTTCAGGATGAGGATCCGCAGGCACTAGGCTCGGAGTTTATGGGATATATAGATGCTCAGATTAGATTGATCCGGGACAGGATATTGGAAGCCCAGAGCAGACAGGCCAAATACTACGATGCGAGGCATTGTCAAGTGGAGTTCCAGGTGGGAGACCGGGTTTTATTTAAGATACGGCCGATGCACGGAGTCTCGCGGGTTCGCGGGCGGAAGAAGCTCAGTTCGAGATATATGAGGCCTTATAGGATCCTGGAGCGGATCGGTCTCTTAGCCTATAGACTAGAGCTACCACCGGAGTTAGCGGGATTGCATGACGTCTTCCACGTCTCTTCACTTCGGAGGGCTCTACTATGCCCTGAGCAGCTGATTTCCTCAGCAGATGGCCCGGTGGCCTCGGATCGGTCAGTCAACTTGGAGCCTATCAGGATTGACGATACAGTAATGCGGGTCTTGCGACGGAAGAAGGTTCCGTTAGTCAAGGTTCTGTAGAACAATCATGGGCAGGAGGAGCATACATGGGAGCCACAAGACTTGATGCGGCAAAAATACCCGGAACTTTTTCGTCAGGTATACCTCACAACCCCTCTGGACAATCAATTTGCTTTCCTGTTTTAAACCAATAGGACTGAAATTTTAGGAATAGGGGCTAATCTTTTGTTTATTGGGGTGTATATACCTAGTTAATTGGGCGAATTAATCTTAGATTTGAAACCGCACAAAGCAAACATAACGTAGAGATGTAATCTTTCAATTCTCATGGGATGTTACAAGCTTCTTTTTCCCGATTAGAGTCCCGTAGGCTTAACCTTGATTTCGGGGACGAAATCTTTGTTTTGTTTATTGGGATTTGTAACATCCCATTTCTGGCTAGAACCCTAGGAGTCGGTTGGTCGTGACAGAATGCTTGGAAGCCCAAAAATTGAAATACATCAACCGAGATTTCGGGTCACGGGTTGGTCACGCCCGTGACCGACCCGTCACGCCCGTGACCTAGGGCGTGACTCCTTCGACGATCGTCGATCTCAGGGAGACGATCGTCGGGCGCAGAATTTTCAACCCGGGCCTTTCACGCCCGTGACCTATGTGTCACGCCCGTGACCTAGGGCGTGACCCCTTCGACGATTGTCGATCTCAGCGGGACGATCGTCGAAGCGCAGAATTTGCATCATGGCCCTGTCACGCCCGTGACCCAGGTGTCACGCCCGTGACCATGGGCGTGACCCCCTTCGGCGACCGTCGATCTCAGCAAGACGATTGCCAAGCGCGGAATTTGCCTGATGACCCTGTCACGCCCGTGACCCATGTGTCACGCCCATGACGTAGGGCGTGACTACCCTTCGACGATCGTCGATCTCAGTTCGACGATCGTCGAACTCAGAATTGGCTACCCGGGCCTGTCATGCCCGTGACCCATGTGTCATGCTCGTGGCGTAGGGCGTGACAACCCTTCGACGATCGTCGATCTCAGTTCGACGATCGTCGAACTCAGAATTCGCCACCCGGGCCTGTCACGCCCGTGACCTATGTGTCACGCCCGTGACCAAGGCCGAAACGTCAGCCAGACTGGAAATTTCGGTAACCGACGTCATAATCAATTCTGATTATGGGAATGTACAGCAGGAATATTTATGGGCCATTTCCGTCTCTAATTATTTAATAGAAAGAGAGAGTGAGGTCCAATAGAAAATCGCCACCTGGATCAGCCATTTCATCTTCCACATTTTCCTCTTCCCTACATCATAACCGAAATGTAATTAAGAGAAACATTCATGGCCATGAATGTTTCATCCTTTTCCCTCCCCACTTGGAGATCTATAACAGCCTCCTTAGAGCAAGAGGAGAAGGTTACACACTCGATCAAACGGATTCAGATTCCTCCCCTTGCTGTTGAAGAATTTCCGGCGACGCCACCACCGCGCAAATGGCTTCCCGACGGTCTGCACGCCTCCAGCCCGCGAACAAGGTCCTCCCCTCCCTCTTCTTCTGCGGATAGATCTTAGAAATAATTAGGAGAGATATCGGGCTCAAAAGAGCCGGATTGGGTGAGCATTTCCATGGTTTTCCAAAAATTTCATGGTGGCGGGTTCGCCGGAAACCGCCTCTCCGGCGGCCGTGCCGCCGCCCGACGGTAGCCCTCACCTCAACAGAGGCGGTGGTGGTGGTGGCCGGCCAGGGAGATGGCTGGGTGGCCAGGAAATGGCTTTAGAAAAGCTACAGATTTCAAGCTTTTGTTTTTAGGTTGCTGGTTCGGGCTAAAGAAGAAGGTGAATAGTAGCATTTTATTATATTATATATTGTATAATTAGGAATTAATTCCCTTTACTGTGCACTAGGTTTAAACTGAAAATTATTGCCCGTAGGGGCTGAAACATAAAAAGTGGTTAACATAAAAAATGTAGCCCTTGAAGTCTAGTTTAATTAAAAATTAATTTCACTCGATTTGGAGTCCTGGTTAGACCACAGCACACTTTTTGGTGAGGTCTATCCATAGGGCTTTCTTAACCTTAGAAAAATTCCCCACTCCAATCCAATCATCAAAATGACTTGAAATTTGGGGTGTGGCCTAATCTTACCTATATCTAAGTTCTATCCAAAAATTAGGATTTTTGGAAAATATTTTTCTATAGTTTTTAGAAAAATTCAATAATCCTAACATAATTTAATAAGATGGCTAAATGACTTCCAAACCCTCCCAAATGTTGGTGAGTGGTCCCTGGGTTTATCATAAGGTTCTGGTAAAAATTTCATCTCATTTGGAGATGTTTTGATTAAGTTTTTTTCCAACCCTAGGTTGGTCCTTATAGGATAATTTAGGATCAAACACCCCCTTGGTATTTGGGTGGTCATATCACCTCAACAGAGGCTGATATTTTGTCCAAAGGCTGTTTAGGGCATGACACACCCTCCAAGAGAGTTTGGGGTGGTTTGGTGTAGGGTAGCCCTAGAACCCTAGGGAAAATCCCATAATGGTGATTTTTGGGGTTGTGAAGGTTATGGGGTCAAATAACCTTGGACTGACTTAAAATTTTGTGGAGAGAACCATAGGGCCAGTATAGTTCTCTGGACAATAGTTTAGGGTATTTGGAGACAGCTAGGCCACCTAAAATCCTAACCCTAGTTTAGGTCACCAACCTTAATTTGAATTATTAAGCTGTCAAATGAACTTTAAATCAAGTAAAATTAGGAGTAGGGTGATTTTATAATCTCAATAGCCATGTTATAATTTTGTTGAGATTTTTGGGTTAATTTATACAGTACTTCATATACAACTCTAATTGTGCCCTGGATATTTATTTTGATGATTCTGGAATTTCTGTTCACGGGAATGTTATGAAATCTTGGATTAGGGCATCTTATAGCATGTTATAACTTCTGTATTTTTCTTGGAAATTTTAACGAATTATTTTGGGTACATATTTCTTTAATGTACTAGTTGTGACATAGAGTCAAAAATACAAATAATGTCCAATTGCTCTCTGGAAAATTATGAAATTTGGTCAGTGGGTGTTTAAAGTTATGCTAGTCACCCTGTAATTTTATATGGAATTTTAGATGATTAAAAATAGCATCTCCTTCACTAAGCTGGGAAAATTAGCATTTTACATTAAAATAGATTCAGAGCCCAAATATTAGAGAAAAATTATGGGACTTGGTTTCTGATGGTTTTAAGTCACCATAAAGCTTATATAATTTTCTTGGGATTTTTTGAATACATATATACAGTACTTCCTTCATAATATAGTAGAAATGGCCTAAAATGGTAAATTAGGAAATATAGGCCTAAACACCTCTGGAATTTATCAAAACTTGGAATTGCTATTTAAATGTCTCATAAAATTTTTGCTGATTTTATGATGATTTATTGTTGGTACATTAGTGCACTTAATGTTCATACTAGGGCATTTGGAATCTTAGAATAAATAAATTAAATGCCCGATAAATAGGAAAATTTGGAAATCTTGGTCTTAGCTATATTATGTCATGATAGACCTCCAGTAAATATTATAGGAGATTCGAAAGACAATTTGGAGTACCTCCCCTTATACTCCTCACGTATCTTAGGATGGTCTGCATATAGTAAAACCACAGAAACTGAACTAGAGCGGATAATGAACCTTGGGAGATGGAATTTTGGTAGTTTCTGGTTGGTTAGGGCAAGCTAAGTTTAAGTTCATTATTGGGGTCAGGATAGGTAGAGTGCGAGACTGGTTAAGGATAAGGGCGTACGGGAACGACGAAAGATCGTCCACCACGAGTAGTAGTGGAAGAGTCTTAATACGCTAGGGCCAGATCTAAAGTAACTTAAAAAGGGATCGGGTAATGGGTATCAACCAATAACAATAAGTTCCTTGCGAAAGGGAACGGTGGGCTTCATCTACCATCATAGTTCCTAGTGCCCTTTGAGAGCCCTTCACGGGGAATACCGGGGGCAGTCCTGGGCTAATATAAACTGTAGAATTAATAATCTAAAGAGCAACTAGTATAATTAGGGTTGCGCACACATACACCCCGATAGCTAGGAAGGTAGAACAATTAGTTTGGTTGCCATTCAGACGGTAGCTCTGAATGTAGATGCACGGACGGGGCAGTCCGGGGAGCCGAGGGCTCGAGGGTTGGAGTACAGAATAAAGGTGGTGGGTCTTCGATATATGATTGTCGTTCACACCGGCATCGGTACGTTGACTCGGCGGTGTGGGACACTTAGCCAAAGAAAGTCTGGTGGGTATAGCCAGCACTAGTACGCGGATACTCTAGGTTGTGTTCTTCTAGGGGCGTACGGAAGGGCTAGGCCCGGTAGTGTGGATACCCGCCTAGGAGTGGGGGGCCCGACCCACTGTCTCCGTTTGCCACTACGGAGGTTCCTGGGAGTGAAGCTAGCTGCCCGAACAGGGGGAACTAAAGGTCTGTGCGCATAGAGTCGTGTGCGTATGTTGCACTTGCATGAATCATGGCATAGCATATCACTACACTCATATTTGCATACAACCGACACCCCAACGTATAAATCGGTATGGGACTTTTTATACGATGGGAGCCTTGCAGAAGACCCCTTAACTTATAAGTTTGTATGGGCATTCATATAAGTTAAGGTTACTTACTTATTTACTTGCTTGTTTACTTACTGTTCTCTAGCTTCCTTTTTATACAATTGCTACTTACTACTTCTCTTCTTTACCACTTACTACCATAGGATTGCTAGTTGTACTTTGTTCTAGATAGTTGTTAGAATAACTCCCCTGTCACCTGCTTGATTATTCTCCACCTTTATAGCTTCCCTTTCCTCCTCTCCGCTCGGTGCTTAGGAGCCGTAGGGGGAGGGGTAGGGGATGATAGGGCTTAGTCTTTATGACTAATGGTTTTCGAACCACAACATTACAGGAGCTCCGGATGGGAGACAGGGACCAGCAGTCCAGGGACCAGCACCAGCGGAGTACGGTGCGCATGGAGGTGGGTCAGTCTAGCACCGGTGCACCTGCGACCAGCTCTGTGAGTGATTATTACTTTTATAGTTTCTACGATTAGTGATTTGTAGTGAGGACTCTGATGTATCGGGCTCGAGCCCGTTTATCTAAACTGTATCTTTACAGTACTTCTGTTATCTACTTCCTGTTATTATCTACTGATGGACTGGATGTGATTTCACTTTTATTTACATGCTTCTGTGGACTTGTTTACATTTATGTATAATTACTTCTCTCTCTCGTGATCGAAAAGGGCTGACAGAATTGGCGTTTTGTAGTGGCGGCCTTCCCGTGAGTCGGTGCCACCGCAAAGCGGCAGTTTTGGGCTAAGACCCCGGTGTCGAAAAAGAAAAAAAAGGGGGTCTTACAAGTGGTATCAGAAGAGACCTCGATCGAAGGAGAAGTAGTCCACAAAATCTTGGGCCACCCCCGTGCGAGCTTAGTTTGCGGACAAACTAGCAGCGGAAGCAGTGGTGTGCCCATAAGGGAAATCACACGTGCAATTCCATCCTAACCCTTCTTAAAATTCCATTCATTCGCTCTCTAACAAATGGAATTTTTACTTGTAGCCTGTGACGAACCCTACATCACAGTAGGGGACACCCCAGGCTCCAAATGTGGTCCCGCCTCCACCGGCTCTAGCTCTATTCCAGCAGACGGAGATGGGGCAAACACTGACGGCCATTCTGGAGGCCTTCAGAGCTCAGCAAGCCCCGGCTCCACAGCAAACCCCGAGGCCAATTGGATGATTGTCTTCCGGGGACTTTCCCCTCCATCTTACCAGGGGACGGAGTCTGTAGTACGTATGGAGGAATGGTTGGACACCATTTACGAGATGCTGGCAGGGATTCGATGCCCCACGGAGGAGGCAGTTGCTTTGGTGGTCTCCTGCCTAGAGTCACACGGAAAGAGGTGGTGGAAGTCTCAGCTTGACACCACCTTTGCGGGGATGGATTGTGTTGGGTATTGCATCCACAATGTACCTGATTTGAAGAAGCCCCTGTACAAGCCAAGGTAAATAGACAATGTATTTGATGAAATATTTCTAGTTGTACATGCAGACATTCCATGCTAAGTACACACCAATGTCAGGGTGCAGTGGGTCAATATACACGGGTCTGTACAACGTAATCCCTCGTTGAGCAGATCAGTGTGTTGGCCTACGTGTACTCTCTCTATTGGGGTGTACTTAATTTCAAGTACATGGCTATGATAAAGCAAGAGCAGATAAGGAGCAAGGATGGGCCAAAGACCAGCTCAAGGAAAGAAAGAGGAGAAATAGCCCAAGTAAAAACCGACGAGAATCACTAATGATTCTCGCCGAGTCGTTGAGAATCACTAGCTGATTCTCGCCGGTTGAAGCCGGCAGCTTCGACACAGACAGGGAAATTTTCTAAGGCAGAATCGTCGAGAATCACTTATGATTCTCGCCGATTCGTCGAGAATGACCTTGCATTCTCGACGATTCAGTGAGAATCAAAAGTGATTCCCACCGATTCTCCCCGGCTTCTGTATCTGCACAGCCAGAATTCGGCTAAGTAGAAGTCGGCGAGAATCGTAAGTGATTCTCGCCGATTCGTCGAGAATCACCTACGATTCTCGCCGAATTTGACTTAGGCAGTTTCCTGTTGTTCTCTGGACCGGTTCAAACTATCTGAACTGTTTCGAACCGGGCTCAAGTCTTCTTATCGGTGGGACCCACAACGGTCATATACTTGACCTAATGTATATATACTCCGTATGTATGAACAGTAAAAAAAAAGAGACGAGATTTCAAAAAGCACGAGCCGCCGACAAGCCCTAACGCTCCGCCGATCGTCTCCGCCGCTCGTGCACTTGTCGCCGCTGCTGATCTCAGGTTCTTCCAGATCTCCGGCGACCGAAGCTTAGGCTAGCATAGCGTCTCACGCGTCTAACCAGAGATCCCTTGTCTCTTGATTCGTTGATCGGGAAAATCCTTCCCCTTCCGAATCGATCGAGACGATCGATCCTAGTGTGACCGTTGGAAGACCTTGCTTCCTTCGCTACGAAGTTTGAATCAAGTTGGCACTGCTACTGCTCTCCGTCGCCGCCGCCGATTCCGAGAACCTTGCCGTCGCTTTAAGCCGCCGCCGGTTTCGGGAAGATTCTTTCCAAGAGAGATCTAGGGTTGTGGACTCTTCGTTGACTTCAAGAACACGTCGTCGAACGAAGAGGGACACCTTACTCTCCAAACGTAGTTTGTATTTCTTACAAGCATTTTCAATTTCTTTGTAACGGACCGATTGGTCTTTAATTGTAAGGGTTGGGTGCAACCCGGGTTGTGGGAGTGTTGACTCCTACGTGTGGAAGGGTTCCTTCCGTTAGTGCAAGGATTGGATTTCAATCCTATTGGTGAAGTGACCGAGTCGTCCCGTGTTGGGAGATAGGTCGAAGGGGGAAAGTGGACGTACCCAAATCGGGGAACCACTATAATTTGCCTGTGTATTTTCTGTGCTTGGTTGTTTTGTTTTCTTATGCAGGTAAAATCTTAATTCCGCAAATACGCTGCAGAGACACCTATTCCCCCCCATAGGTGAAGATAGTTGACACTAGGTGGACTTTCAAGTGGTATCAGAGGGAGGTTCCTCATCAAAAAGGTTCACACCTTGAGTAGAATCCTGCCACCAGTGTCAAGAATCAGACAGATATCCTCCATAGACGGACTCAAGCACTCCGGCAAAATCCCAGTATGCACCAGACTGAACTTTCCTATCTGGAAGGAAAGAATCAGATTCTACATGGAAGCGGTCGACCCTCGGCTCTTCATGATAGTGGAGGAGGGACCTTACATTCCCACTAAGGCCTCCACCATTGATCCTACCAGGAAAGTACCCAAGAAACTTTCGGAAATGGACAAGGACGAAATGGTGCTGTTCGGACTCGACAAGAAAGCTCAGAACATCCTGGTGAGCGCAGTTGACGACTCTATGATGCAGAACTTCAGCAATTGCAGGACAGCCAAGGATCTTTGGAGCTGTCTGATTGTCTTAATGGAGGGCACAGATGAAGTGAGGGACGATCGGAGATCCCTCCTCAATCAGAAATATGAGGCCTTCAGACAAGGGCCAAAGGAGGAGATCGGAGTCACCTTCGAAAACTTCCTCAAGATCGTCAATGCACTCAAAGGATATGGAAGAGTGTTCACTAACGGTGAACTCAATGATAAATTCCTTAGGTCCCTCACTAAGGAATGGGACACAAAGATCTGCGCCATCCGCGAGTTTGGCAGACTTGCGGAAACCGACCCTCAGATTTTGTTTGGGAAGCTCATGTCCTATGAGCTTCAGTTGAACACAAGGAAGGCTGAAGAGGAAGCAGAGAAAGCCGCGGCCAAGGAAAAGACGGTGGCCCTGAAAGCCATTCACTCCAGGAAGGGTAAGGGTGTCGTTTCCTCCCGTGCGTGGAAGAGGGATGAAGAGGAAGACTCTGAGCCAAGCTCCTCCGGATCAGAGTTATCTGAGGAAGATTTATCCCTTATCACACGGGAATTCAAGAAGTTCCTCAAGCTGAGGAATCAGAGAAAGAGAACCGGCTCCTCCTCAAGGGATCAGAAGAAGAACTATTCCTCTGACAGGTATGTTTCCAAACCGAACAAACACCGCTCTTCTGACATTATATGCTTTGGTTGCAACAAGCCAGGACACGTCGTGGCCGACTGCCATCAAGGCAAGAGGGAAAAGGGAAAGGGAGAGGAGCACAGGCCCTCAAGAGACAAGAAGAAGGAAAGGAGTTACATCGCAAAGAAGCCAAAGACGCTGAGTGAATCTGACACGTCAGACACCAGCGATGATGAGGAAGCCTACTTTGGGCTAATGGGTCGCTCTGACTCAGAAGGAGATTGCCCCCCATTTACTGGGAAGGTAAAAGCTCACACCCCTCTCTCCGACTCTGACTCTGATCCTGAGTCTCAGGATGATGATGCTGAGGATAGCCCCTCTGCCCTTGAAGCTGAGCTCCTAGATAAGTATGAGCTTCTGCTCAATACATTCCTGAAATGTCGAAAGAAACTGAAGGCGGAGAAAAAGGAAGTCAAATTCCTTAAAGGTGAGAGTGTCTCCCTGAGGGAAGAGATCACCAGTTTGATCTCCCTCCGACAGGAGCACTTGGACCTGACTTCAAAGCATTCAGAGTCTCTTAAGCTCCTTGATCTTAAGCAGGAGGAAGTCGACAAGTTGGAAGAACTACTTGCGGCAGAAAGGAAGATCGTCAAGAGCTTCTCTATGCCAAAAACTGTTCTTTCATTAGTTGATACCTTCTCTGCACAAGCCAAAGGGGCAGGCTTGGGGCACGTAGGGTTATCTAGCTCCTCGTCCAGGAGAAACAGGAATAGGAGAAATAATAAGGCTGCCAAGAAAGCCTCTGCTGATGAGAAAGGAAAGGCCCCACTCAGTCCTGTTGAGTTCAGAAAGCCTAGCTTTCCCTGTAACCAACATGACTTTGAGTCAACATATGGGCATCACTTCAGGCCCTCGGTTGCAAAGCCGAAGAGCCGATATGATGGGTGGACCTTTCCCCGTAACTTCAGTGAGAGTATCTTCAAGGCACCCTATGAGGAAATCCACTTGGGAAATTATGGTCAATTCTCTAGCGGCCATAATAGGAAGCTGGCACCTAAGGCCAAGCATGTTACACTGAAAAGCCAAGAGGTGAAGAAGTCATGTGACTGTGTTCATCATGTTGCCTCCACCTCCAGGTCTTCGGCCCCAGCTGAACCCCACGTTTCAAGGGTAAAGCAGGCGCCCAAGAGGAAGTATAACAGGTTTGACTGCTGGTGCTGTGGCAAAATTGGTCACTTTGCCGTGGATTGTTGGTTTAATCCAAGGTATAACGAGACTCCTTATGTTAGCAATGCGAGGCCGACCACTCGTAGAGTTAACCAATCGAGGGGGAGTATGCTAACAAGGAATCTAGGACCCAAGTTTGATTGGGTTCCTAAGGCAAATTAATTCTGTTTTGCAGGGATGTCCATAGGCCAACAAAACTCCCATTTGGTATTTGGACAGTGGATGCTCCCGTCACATGACCGGGACAAGAAGCCTGTTGAGGGAGTACTCTCCAGTCGAGGATGGACCCAAAGTCATATTTGGGGGATCTGATCGGGGAATCACCAGAGGTTACGGTACGATTTCCAACGGTACTCTCTATCACTAACGTAGCTTATGTTGAAGGGTTAAATCACAACCTGATCAGCGTAAGCCAGTTATGTGATAAAGGGTATGACGTTAAGTTTTGCAAGGATAAATGCCTGATAATATCATGTGACTCTTCGGAGACCGTATTAACATGCATTAGGAGCAGAAATATTTTCTGTTTAGACTTTCTTAGTTTAGATTCTTCTACCCCAGTATGCCTCGTTGCTAAAGGCAGTGCATCTCTTTGTGAACAATGGCACAAGAGATTGGCACACATTAATTACAAGACAATTAGTATGCTATTTTCCAAAGACTTAGTAAGGGACGCTCCCATTATTAAGTGCATTAAAGATAGTCCATGTCCTGCATGTCAAATGGGCAAGCAGACTCGGGCTACCTTTAAGGGCATCCCAGACAAAGATTCCTCCAGATGTCTTTATCTTCTGCACATGGACTTGTTTGGTCCTATGCAAGTTCATAGCTTAGGAGGGAAGTCATATACGCTAGTAATTGTAGATGATCACTCTCGGTTTATGTGGGTGTTCTTTTTAAAACGCAAGTCAGATACATTTGACATCTTCACTAATTTTGTCAAGCAGATACAGAACGAACTTAACTGCTCTGTGGTCAAAATCAGAAGTGACCACGGAACAGAGTTTGAGTCTGGGGCTATGACAAAGTTCTGTGAAGAACTTGGTATCTTTCATGAGTTCTCCTCCCCTCGTACTCCTCAACAGAACGGAGTGGCGGAGAGGAGAAACAGAACACTCATTGAGGCATGCACGACAATGTTGAATGACGCCTCTCTCCCGGAATACTTCTGGGCCGAGGCTGTTAATACGGCTTGTCATGTACAAAACCGGGCATTGATTAACAAGAGCCATCGCATGACTCCCTATGAGCTACTGAAAGGCAAGAAACCAACCTTGTCCTACCTGAGGATCTTTGGCTGCAAATGTTATGTACTTAATAATGGGAAGTACCCGCGTACTAAGTTTGGTGAAAAATGCTTCGAAGGCATATTCATGGGCTATAGTAGCCGCAGCCGGGCTTATAGAGTTTTCAACAAGAAAACCCTAGTGGTAGAGGAGTCAATCAATGTTGTATTTGATGAAGGAAGTTTGCTTAATTGCAAGACTTCTAGTCTTCTTCCTGAAGATGCAGGTGACAGACTCGAAAGGTTGCAACTGGATGAGCCTGAGAAAGATGCACCTCCAACATACGTCAAGGTATCCACTTCTATGCAGATCGGAGAAGTTGAAAATCAAAATGGAGCAAATCCTTTAGAAGAAGGCGATGCCCAAGAAGTAGTCGACGCTCCTGACGCCAGACTTCTACAGCTCAGACACTTGAGGGATCATCCCAGAGATCAGATCATCGGAAATCCTCGTGACGGGGTCAGAACTCGCCGAGGTACTATTAACGAGATTTTGCATCTTAGCTTTCTGTCCCAGGTTGAGCCAAAGAAGTTCGACGAGGCAAACGAAGATGCTGCCTGGATTTTGGCCATGCAAGATGAATTGCATCAGTTCGAAAGATGCAATGTTTGGACGCTTGTTCCCAGACCTCAAAAACAGAATGTGATTGGCACCAAGTGGATCTTCAGAAACAAACTGGATGAACATGGTGTCATTATAAAGAACAAGGCCAGACTAGTGGCTCAAGATTACCGACAGGAGGAGGGGATTGATTTTGACCAGACGTTTGCACCAGTTGCACGGCTCGAAGCAATCCGGCTATTCCTAGCCTATGCCTCCCACAAAGGATTCACAGTTTATCAGATGGACGTGAAATCGGCTTTCCTGAATGGAGATTTGAAAGAGGAAGTATACGTCGCTCAACCTCCAGGTTTTGTCAATCCTACATATCCTAATCATGTCTATTTTCTTAATAAAGCGTTATATGGCTTAAAACAAGCTCCTCGAGCTTGGTATGAGACATTGTCTAGTTTTCTTCTTGAGAACAAGTTCTCTAGAGGAAAAATAGACAAGACATTGTTTCTCAGGGAAGTCAAAGGCAAGATTTTGCTGGTGCAAATCTATGTTGACGACATCATATTTGGCTCAACGGATAACAATCTTTGCAAAAAGTTTTCCAAACTTATGCAAGGAAAGTTTGAAATGAGCAGTATGGGGGAGCTGAAGTACTTCTTGGGACTTCAAGTGAAACAGTCTGAGGACGGAATCTTCATCTCTCAGACAAAGTTCACAAATGAACTCCTCAAGAAATTCGGAATGGAGAATGCAACCTCTATGCGGACTCCAATGGGATCCACTATGTCTCTGGATAAGGATGAGAAAGGTAAACCTTTCGATGAAACCAAATACAGAAGCATCATTGGATCTCTGCTCTACCTTACTGCCAGTAGACCGGATATCATGTTCTCCACATGTGTTTGTGCCAGATATCAGGTGAACGCTAAGGAATCTCATTATGTCGCTGCAAAGCGCATTCTTAGATACCTTAAAGGTACTCCCAATCTTGGCTTGTGGTACCCGAGAAACAATGATGTCGAGCTAATAGGTTTTTCAGATGCTGATTTTGCAGGGAGTAGGGATGACAGGAAAAGCACTTCCGGGACGTGTCAATTCCTCGGAAGAAGGCTTATCTCATGGAACAGCAAGAAGCAAAATTGTGTCGCAACCTCCACAGCAGAGTCTGAGTACATCTCGGCAGGGAGCTGTTGCGCACAACTCCTATGGATAAGGAACCAGTTAGCAGACTATGATCTCCAGTTCAAGGAAGTACCCATGTACTGCGACTCCTCAAGTGCAATTGCCATCGCAAACAATCCAGTATCGCATAGCAGAACGAAACATATTGAAGTGCGCTACCACTTCATTCGGGAGCACGTGGAGAACAAGGACATCTCTCTCTGCTATGTCCCCACGGACAAGCAGATTGTAGATATTTTCACAAAGCCCTTGGACGAGGCCAAGTTCAGTCTGTTGGTACCCTAGTTTGGATTTGAGTTAAGTCTTTTCTTTTAGTCTCTTGACCCAAGATTTATCTTTGGTCAAAGTCTAGTTGTAGAGTATTCTCTTTTCCAGTAAAATTCTGGCTAAGGGATTTTCGGGTTCGACTATCGTCGAACGCCGATCGACTATCGTCGATCAGCCGGTCGACGATCGTCTATCTTCTGTCAGCTCGACGTTCTGCTAGATCGTCGAGCTCTGGTCGACTATCTGTCTAGATAGTTCGACCATCTGCTGTGTGATAGGTCGACTATCTATTGATAGTTCGACTATCCGCTCTTGCTTTGAGCTCCGGTCGACGCTTTAGCTTTGAGCTAAAGCTCGACGTTTTCTGTCAGCTAAGCTCGACGTTCTCTGTCAGTTTCGCTCGACGCTTTCTGAGTCGGTCGACTATCTGCCTGGATAGTTCGACTTTCTGAGTCGGTCGACTATCTATTGATAGGTCGACGATCTCAGCAGGTCGTTCGACTATAGTCGAAGGTCGTTCGACGATCGGATGTCTGCATTTATAATATTATATGCGTTTTATCCCTTGTTTTATTTCCTGTATTTATAGCATATTTTATTATAGTTTATTTAATTGACCTTATGCATATATCCCAAAGCATTACCTGCTTCTATCCTTTATGCATAAGTCAATTCTTTCTGACAATGTATTTTGTCTTATTATCTGTCTTACTTTTAATGCAGCTGTCCTTTATAGCCGTTGGCTGTAAAGAGTTATCTGATGTAACTTTATCTAATATCCTTTATCAGATTGCAGCTGCAGTAGCTTTATGCTTTATATAGAAATGTATATATGCAAGACTTGTTTTGTCTTTATGTTAATTGCAGCCCAGATTCAAGATCTGAGAAGAAGACAAAGCTCAACTCAAATATTAGAGCCGTTGCTGCTGCTCCTATTTAAAAGAGTTCTTTTGCAAAAAGAACTAGCTCTCTACCATCGGCAATATACAGCAGTAGAAGGAAGAAATAAAACAGCTGCTCTCAGGATTCAACTGAGAAGATACAGCTGCTCTCAGCAATCATCCATCCATCTGAGAAGATATCTCTTCACTCTTCTTCAACCTGAGTGCTCCTGTTCCAGGAAGATACACTCAGAGATATTGAAGAAGAAGAAGAAGAAGGAAGCTGAAGAAGAACATCCATCCAGATCTCTAGTCTTCTTCAAGCTTTTCCTTCAGAACTTCAAGACAGTATTCTGTCTTGAATTCTGAAGAGGCCTTGTGCTTCTCTAATCTATTTGTAAAATAGAGAAGACATTCTAATCCTCTTCCCCCCTCCTGTAAAGGGTTGTTTACTCCCTTCAAAAGTAAAGCTTGGTTTTTAGACACCTGATCAAAAGTCTAAAGGGTCTCTAGATCTACCTGCAGCAGATCTTGTTGGTGGCAGGGCACCTGATCAAAAACCTGTAGTGGATTCCTACCGTGTGGGTAGAAGAGTGGACGTACCCAGTGTTTGGGGAACCACTATAATATCTTGTGTCGTCTGGTTGCTTGATTTATTATTTGCTTTGTGGCTGTGATTAGTTTTAACTAGGATTGCTAGTTGCTGATTAGGATATCCAAGCCTTAACTGTAATTACAGTTAGCTTGAGTTTGTGCACAACAATTTATGTTAGGCTTTAGGTTTCTTATTCTATATCTATAATCTTTAATTCCGCAATCGTATCTATCCCTTCACTTTCACAGTCTCTTCAAAACTGAATTGGGGATGCTCAACTATGAGGAATAAAGACTCCAGACGCTCCTGGCTCGTGCATCTAGGGGGAGCATCTGCCAGCAACTCAAGTGACAACATAAGTGCACGGACTGAGGGGGAGCATGGTGTCAGGTGCACCAGAACCAAATTTGCAGAAGCCGAAAAGGGGGAGATTACCCTCTCGGCTAAGGCTAAGGTAGCTCAATGTCTAGTTTGCTCTCAAGTAACGGGTAATGCTTATCCCAATCACCTCACTCTTAAGTTTCGGTTTTTCATTTCTATATGCTCTATTCACCTTAGCTTGTAGGGTTTTGGCTTCTTCAAATAGGGGGAGATTGTTGGGTATTGCATTCACAATGTACCTGATTTGAAGAAGCCCCTGTACAAGCCAAGGTAAATAGACAATGTATTTGATGAAATATTTCTAGTTGTACTTGCAGACATTCCATGCTAAGTACACACCAATGTCAGGGTGCAGTGGGTCAATATACACGGGTCTGTGCAACGTAATCCCTCGTTGAGCAGATCAGTGTGTTGGCCTACGTGTACTCTCTCTATTGGGGTGTACTTAATTTCAAGTACAGAGCTATGATAAAGCAAGAGCAGACAAGGAGCAAGGATGGGCCAAAGACCAGCTCAAGGAAAGAAAGAGGAGAAATAGCCCAAGTAAAAACCGACGAGAATCACTAATGATTCTCGCCGAGTCGTCGAGAATCACTAGCTGATTCTCGCCGTTTGAAGCCGGCAGCTTCGACACAGACAGGGAAATTTTCTAAGGCAGAATCGTCGAGAATCACTTATGATTCTCGCCGATTCGTCGAGAATGACCTTGCATTCTCGACGATTCGGTGAGAATCAAAAGTGATTCCCACCGATTCTCCCCGGCTTCTGTATCTGCACAGCCAGAATTCGGCTAAGTAGAAGTCGGCGAGAATCGTAAGTGATTCTCGCCGATTCGTCGAGAATCACCTACGATTCTCGCCGAATTTGACTTAGGGCAGTTTCCTGTTGTTCTCTGGACCGGTTCAAACTATCTGAACTGTTTCGAACCGGGCTCAAGTCTTCTTATCGGTGGGACCCACAACGGTCATATACTTGACCTAATGTATATATACTCTGTATGTATGAACAGTAAAAAAAAGAGACGAGATTTCAAAAAGCACGAGCCGCCGACAAGCCCTAACGCTCCGTCGATCGTCTCCGCCGCTCGTGCACTTGTCGCCGCTGCTGATCTCAGGTTCTTCCAGATCTCCGGCGACCGAAGCTTAGGCTAGCATAGCGTCTCACGCGTCTAACCAGAGATCCCTTGTCTCTTGATTCGTTGATCGGGAAAATCCTTCCCCTTCCGAATCGATCGAGACGATCGATCCTAGTGTGACCGTTGGAAGACCTTGCTTCCTTCGCTACGAAGTTTGAATCAAGTTGGCACTGCTGCTGCTCTCCGTCGCCGCCGCCAATTCCGAGAACCTTGCCGTCACTTTAAGCTGCCGCCGGTTTCGGGAAGATTCTTTCCAAGAGAGATCTAGGGTTGTGGACTCTTCGTTGACTTCAAGAACACGTCGTCGAACGAAGAGGGACACCTTACTCTCCAAACGTAGTTTGTATTTCTTACAAGCATTTTCAATTTCTTTGTAACGGACCGATTGGTCTTTAATTGTAAGGGTTGGGTGCAACCCGGGTTGTGGGAGTGTTGACTCCTACGTGTGGAAGGGTTCCTTCCATTAGTGCAAGGATTGGATTTCAATCCTGTTGGTGAAGTGACCGAGTCGTCCCGTGTTGGGAGATAGGTCGAAGGGGGAAAGTGGACGTACCCAAATCGGGGAACCACTATAATTTGCCTGTGTATTTTCTGTGCTTAGTTGTTTTGTTTTCTTGTGCAGGTAAAATCTTAATTCCGCAAATACGCTGCAGAGACACCTATTCCCCCCCCCCCCATAGGTGAAGATAGTTGACACTAGGTGGACTTTCAGATTGTGCTGATATTACTTGGGAGGAGTTCAGAGCAGCACTCCTGGGATATTTTGTACCTCAGTCGGCGAGGGATGACCTGGAGGATAGGTTCCTGCGATTGAGGTAGGGGAACAGGACTGTGGTGGAGTACTATTAGGAGTTCACTCACCTGGCCCGTTATGCGGACTCTTATCAGTTAGACGATGTTGGCTATGCCTGGAGGTTTTATAAGGGGCTGCAAGACGACATGAGACAGGCCCTCCTTTTCGTCTTAGAGGGGAGTCTGGCCAGGATTCTGGAGATGGCTAAGAAGAGAGTGGCAGATCAGCTTACAGTGAAGAGCCGAAAGAGACCGGCTGATGATACAGTGATTGGAGGTCGTAGAGACCGTCCTCGGGGCCAGGTTACTGGGGAGAGAAGGAACGGGGATTAGCCTCATCAGGAGTTTGGGCAGGAGCAGAGGAGTCAGGGGGTACTGGCTCCCCAGCCTATATAGATGCTGGAAATGCCAAGGATAGCTGAGCAGCCACCGGTATGCTATCAGTGCAACCAGCCGGGGCATATCAAGAGGAACTGCCCTATGAGGCGAGCACCCCCACCAGCACATCAGGGTGCTCCACCTCCCCGACAATTTGGCGGACGAGGACAGGACTGAGGACGAGGATTTCAGGATCGAGGCCGTAGGCCAGAGAGGGAGCAGGTGTATACTTTAGACCTGACACAGCCCCGAAACCCGGAGCATGTTATCGCAGGTATGGAAGTACTTTTAAGTTTTCTTCATATAAACTAGTATTCTAGACATAACCTAGTTAGAAATTAAGAGAAGACAACTACAAAAAAAAATACTAAGACACTTAATTACCCCAGGCATTGTCTTTGTTAGCGGCAAGCCCGCTCACACCCTCTTCGACACTAGTGCTTCGCACTCGTTCGTGTCAGAGGATTTCGTGAAAGGACTGGAAGGTGTGGAGCCATTCACCGGGAAGATGATGAGGGTGCGCCTACCCGATGGATCAGAAATAATGACCTCTGCTCATTGCAATATGGAAGCCAGGATCGGCGGGAAGGCATTTAAGGCACCAGTGACGATTCTGAAGATGCCAGATTACGATCTGATCCTGGGCATGACTTGGCTGTGCTGGAACCATGCCCAGATCGACTGTGTGGCGAAGAGGATCACTGTGAGGAACGACGACTCCTTCATTGTCATCGAAGGTATTATACCAGCACCTCGTACCTTATTATCGTCTGTGCAGGCCGTTAAGGCCAACCTGCAGGGGGGAGAAGCTTATCAGGTCCTTTTTGAGGCGGTTGTGGCCAAGTACTCCATTTAAGATATTCCAGTAGTGTGGGACTTCGCCAACGTGTTTCCGGAGAAGCTACCAGGGATACCCCCGCACCGAGAGAAGGACTTTCAGATTCAGCTCATACCGGGGGCTAAGCCGGTATCGAGAGCTCCCTATCAAATGGCCCCAAAGGAGTTGGTGGAATTTCGAAGCCAGCTTCAGGAGTTAGTGGAGGCCGGGTTCGTTCGGCCTAGCTCTTCACCATGGGGAGCTCCGGTGTTGTTCGTTAAGAAGAAGGACGGGACCCTTCGACTGTGCATAGATTACCGGGCCCTGAACAGGTTAACGGTTCGGAATACTTATCCCTTACCAAGGATAGACGAGCTATTTGGCCAGCTGGAGGGAGCCTATTGGTTCTCAAAGATGGATCTGAGGTCAGGGTACTACCAGCTTCGCATTCGGGAGGAGGAAATCCCGAAGACGGACTTCAGCAGCAGATATGGGTTGTACGAGTTTACCGTGATGCCGTTCGGGCTCACGAATGCACCCTCCACATTCATGGCCTTGATGAATCGGGTGTTCGAGGAGTATCTGGACGTCTTCGTCATCGTATTCATCGACGACATCCTTATCTATTCAAGGAAGGAGGAGGAGCACGCGAGACATCTGGCCTTGACCTTGGGGAAGCTGCGGGAGCATGAGATGTATTCCAAGTACAACAAGTGCCAGTTCTGGCTAAAGGAGGTGGCCTTTCTGGGCCATGTCATCAGTGGAGCAGGTCTGGCAGTGGATCCGGCAAAGGTCCAGGCAGTACAGGATTGGCCACCACTAAAGTCGGCCTCGGATGTTCGAAGTTTCTTGGGACTTGCCGGTTACTACCGGGAGTTCATAAAGGGGTTCTCTCAGATTTCCCTCCCTCTTACGTCTCTGACGAAGAAGGAGTCCCCTTTTATCTGGACGCCTCGATACGAATCTGCTTTCTAGGAGCTGAAGGATCGTCTCACCTCGGCTCCCATCCTTACTCTTCCATCAGGGAAGGAGGGATTCCAGGTGTATACAGATGCTTCCTATCAGGGGATGGGTGCCGTTCTTATGCAGAACGGGCACGTAATAGCCTATGCCTCCCGTCAGTTGAAGCAGCACGAGCAGAACTACCCCGTGCATGATTTGGAGATGGGGGCAGTTATTTTTGCTCTTAAGATCTGGTGACACTATCTCTACGGAGTACATTGCGATATCTTCTCCGACCATAAGAATCTGAAGTACGTCGACACCCAGAAGGAGTTTAACATCAGGCAGAGACACTGGGTGGAATTTCTATCAGACTACCAGTATACCATACACTACCATCCGGGGAAGGCGAACGTGGTCGCGGATGCTCTGAGCCGGAGAGCGAGTACGACGGGAGTAGGCCCGCAGCTGATGGCCTTGGAGTTGGTTAGATCATTCGAGGAGATGCAGATTTCACTAGTGTCTGAGGATGACCCGGAGCTATACATGGAGTACCTGGGGTCGATTGTTACTACTGATGATATTCGAGACCGCATAGGAGATGGGCAGATGCTGGATGAGAGAGCTGAGCCGATATTCCGAGCCTTGGAGGAAGGCACGACAGGAGATTACTCTTTGAGGGATGGTCTCCTGTGTTTCCGAGGCAGAGTCTACATACCAGCAAGGGGACGGATCCGGGAGGACATTTTGACGGAAGCTCACTGCAGCCGGTATTCGGTACACCCGGGGATCACCAAGATGGTAAAGGATTTGAAGAGGACGATGTACTGGCCGGGTATGAAGAACGATATTACGTACTTTGTGACGCATTGCGAGGCCTGCCAGCTCGTGAAGGCGGAGTGTAGGAACCTGGCAGGCTTACTGCAGCCGCTTCCGGTACCGGAGTTGAAATTTGAGGATATAGCCATGGACTTCATACATGGGCTACCTCAATCCCGTGCGGGGAATGACTCGATCTGGGTGATAGTGGACAGGCTAACGAAGGTGGCCAGATTCATTCCAGTGGCAAAGGACACACCGGTTAGTGTATTAGTACGGAGGTTCATTGAGCAGTTTGTGCGTTATCATGGGGTGCCCAAGACTATCGTTTCAGATTGGGATGGGCGATTTACATCCAGGGAATGGAGGTCAGTCCAGGCCCATCTGGGTTCTCGATTGACATTCAGCACAGCTTTTCACCCTCAGACTGACGGGCAGACAGAGCGCACCAACCGTACACTAGAAGATCTGTTGCGACTGTGTATTTTGGACCGTGGCGAGCCTTGGGAGAGGTTGTTGCCACTGGTCGAGTTTTCGTACAACAACACCCATCAGTCCAGCATAGGCATGGCTCCATATGAGGCGTTGTACGAAAGGAGGTGCAGGACCCCACTATCATGGGTTCAGGATGAGGATCCGCAGGCACTAGGCTCGGAGTTTATGGGAGATACAGATGCTCAGATTAGATTGATCCGGGACAGGATGTTGGAAGCCCAGAGCAGACAGGCCAAATACTACGATGCGAGGCATCGTCAAGTGGAGTTCCCGGTGGGAGACCAGGTTTTATTTAAGATACGGCCGATGCACGAAGTCTCGCGGGTTCGCGGGCGGAAGAAGCTCAGTCCGAGATATATGGGGCCTTATAGGATCCTGGAGCGGATCGGCCTCTTAGCCTATAGACTAGAGCTACCACCGGAGTTAGCGGGATTGCATGATGTCTTCCACGTCTCCTCACTTCGGAGGGCTCTGCTACGCGCTGAGCAGCTGATTTCCTCGGCAGATGGCCCGGTGGCCTCGGATCGGTCAGTCAACTTGGAGCCTGTCAGGATTGACGATACAGCAGTGCGGGTCTTGCGACAGAAGAAGGTTCCATTAGTCAAGGTTCTTTGGAACAATCATGGGCAGGAGGAGCATACATGGGAGCCACAGGACTTGATGCGGCAAAAATACCCGGAACTTTTTCGTCAGGTATACCTCACAACCCCTATGGACAATCAATTTGCTTTCCTGTTTTAAACCAATAGGAATAAAATTTCAGGAATAGGGGCTAATCTTTTGTTTATTGGGGTGTATATACCTAGTTAATTGGGCGAATTAATCTTAGATTTGAAACCGCACAAAGCAAACATAACGTAGAGATGTAATCTTTCAATTCTCATGGGATGTTACAAGCTTCTTTTTCCCGATTAGAGTCCCGTAGGCTTAACCTTGATTTCGGGGACGAAATCTTTGTTTTGTTTATTGGGATTTGTAACATCCCATTTCCGGCTCGACCCCTAGGAGTCGGTTGGTCGTGACAGAACGCTAGGAAGCCCAAAAATTGAAATACATCAACCGAGATTTCAGGTCACGGGTTGGTCACGCCCGTGACCGACCCGTCACGCCCGTGACCTAGGGCGTGACTCCTTCGACGATCGTCGATCTCAGGGAGACGATCGTCGGGCGCAGAATTTTCAACCCGGGCCTTTTGTAACGACCCCATATGTTACATGACGTATAGTAGAAGGTCCAGCCGGGGCCCCACACTATATGCCACAAACAGACGGTGAGGTCACAGGATAATACCAAACCATACACGCATCCTAACTCAGAGCATGCTAGCAGAATCTTTAAGTTGTAAATTGAACTCTAACCAGGAATGTCCAATATATAAACCACAGTTATATATACAACCACGGAATGTACAACAAAGGTGAAGGTTTGGCCTTAAGGCCTTACAGTTCCTCTTTCCATACAACATGGCTTACAAACATCGGCGCGCAGGCCGGCCATACATGAGGAAAAGCAAAACAAACAAAACCCTTTTCGCAGCCTTCAAGGGCTAGCCGCAGCAGCAGCAACAACAGCAGTAGGGCTCCAGCCCTTCATTTTCCACTTGGCTCTCCAGCACCTGCATAGGGACAATCCACCCAAATGGTTGCAAACAAGGCAACGGTCAGCATTCAGCTGACCCAATTATAACAATCCTACCCCTTTCTCGGGGCAGTCGCATTCTTTCCCTGCAAAGCATGGTATCAACAATAGCAACTATGTGCGCGCAGGCACATTCAAGCCATCACAACCATCGGCCACACGGCCCGACAGTCCGTGCACTCAGGGCACATTCTTGGTGTACCGAAATACCAGGGTCAACACCACCGTCTACACGGTATTGAGCATTCTAGTCTTTTTGGCGCGCGGGCCTAAGACTCTCATTAGGCGCTCCAACAATACCCATAACCAGGCTTCCAAGTCGGACGGACCTAACGCAGGTACGGATCAGCCACCCCCCGTTGCTCAAGTCGCCGTGCCACCTCGAATACGGAAGTATCCATGGCAATTTATAGGCGCGGGTCGGTTTCACCTTTCCTGTTCGGCAATCTGCCTTTTCATCGAGTTACAGCCCAACGGCTCAACCGCACACAAAGTGGCAACGCACGACCATAAGAGTTGCATCCAACCCTCTTCATTTCCTGGACTTCATCCAGTACTTCCTGCTGCACCAAGCGACAGGTAGGCACAAGGCAAACAAGCCATAATCACGGAGCCTTCTCCGATATGCAAACAAGCATCACCAATCCAGACCATCATGTCCAGATGGGCTTCACACAGCATGCCTAGATCCGTACTCCAATTCCGGACTCTAACAAGGGGGACTTCACATATCTACCCCAAGGGACACCACAACCCACCGCACACTCGCGGGGAAGGGTTTTCCCTATGCAATGCAGAAAAGAAGGACTTCACATGTCCAAGAAGGGAGATCGTTACCCTTGACGATCTCTTGGGAGCCATCGAAATCTATCCGGTGAGAAAGAACCGCAGCAGCTTTGCCTTCACAACGCTGGCCTCGGATCTTGAATCGGACCACGGGAGCTTCGCCGGTGGTTTGATCTCCTCCTCCTTCTTCTTCCCCCTCTCTCTTTCTCTCTTCACTTCACCAAATGAAGAATACACTCTTCATTAGCCTCTGTTATTTTAAGCCAGCAAGGAATCACCTGAGCCTTAGGATCCAAGGAGAGAAAAATGAACGGCCACGATTTTCCCAAAATCACATTTTTTTGGCTGACACGGCCTGTGACACGCCTGTGTCACAGGCCGTGTACCCTTAAGTGGCACACACGGTATTCAAACTGACTGAACTTTACCAGAACACGGGCATCGACACGCCCGTGTCGAACCTGACACGCCCGTGTCAGTCATGGGACACGCCCGTGTCACCCCTGCCTCACCGAGCTTGAAAACCAACAAGCAGTACACGTGTAGGCACACGGCATCGGACACGCCCGTGTCCAATCTGACATGGCTGTGTTCAAGGCTTGGTTCTGGGCCGTGTAATCTTCTGACTCAATCCGGCATTTTCTTGAGTGATACGCCCTGGGACACGCCCGTGTCCAAGGCCGTGTACCCCGACACGCCCGTGTCCCAGGCCGTGTTAAACAGCCTGCATCTCAAAAACCAGATTTGATATTTTTGGGGTGTTACAATCCTCCCCTCCTTAACAAAATTTCGTCCCGAAATTTGACACGGTAAGGAAACAAGCAAAAATAATGCTATAACTTGATAACTCTGTTATAACAAAAGGTACACGGTCTACAGTTTATACAAACAACTCGGGAAATTCAGCTCGCATGGTCTGTTCTCTCTCCCATGTTAGCTCTTCACGGCCACAATTGTCCCACCGGACTTTGACCAACCCGATCACTTTGTTCCGCAACTGTTTCTCGGCTCGATCTTCGATCCGAATGGGTCGAACCCTCGTCGTTAGCCCATACTCGACCGGTACCCGATCATTCTCTACGACTTGAGCTGGATCCTTAACAGCCTTACGAAGTACTGAGATGTGAAATACATCATGTAATCCACCCAAGTCTGCTGAAAGTGCTAGTCGATAAGCAGCTTCCCCAACTCGCTCCACCACCTCAAATGGACCAAGATACCTCGGACTTAGCTTTTTCAAACGCCGAATCCTGGACACGCCTTTGAAGGGTTTGATCTTCAAATATACCCAATCACCCACCGTGAACTCCACGTTCCGTTATTTGGAATTGTAGTACTTTGCTTGACGATCTTGGGCTATCAATAGCCTCTCCCAAATAGAGCGTATAAGCGAAGTAGCTTCTTCGACTTCCTTTTTCCCACTCAGCTTAGATTTGCCTGCTTCTGCCCAAGCTAACGGTGTACGGCATTTACGACCATACAAAGCCTCAAATGGTGCCATACCGATGCTCGCTTGGTAGCTATTATTATAGACAAATTCTACAAGGAAAATATAATCTTCCCATCTCTTACCAAAGTCTAGGGCGCATATGCGGAGCATGTCCTCCATCGTCCTGTTGGTTCGTTCAGTCTGGCCATCCGTTTGGGGATGAAAGGCCGTACTAAACGCCAATTTTGTACCCAACATTTGATGAACTAGCGCCAATCATTCGATGTGAATCGCCCATCACGGTCACTGACGATGCTCCGAGGAACACCGTGCAGTCGAACAATCTACTCCACATAGAGCTTGGCCAAGGTTTCCACTGAATCGTCTCTTCTGTTTGGAAGGAAGTGCGCCACTTTTGTCAACCGGTCCACAATCACCCAGATTGAATCATGACAGCGTTGCGATCTCGGCAACCCGTGCACGAAATCCATCGAAATGTCATCGAACTTCCACTCCGGAATGGGTAACGACTTCAGGAAACCGCCAGGCTTCTGGCATTCTGCTTTCACCAACGCACAAGTATGGCATGCCGCCACATAGCGTGCTACATCTTTCTTTAGTCCGGGCCACCAGAACAGCTTTTTCAGATCTCTGTACATCTTTGTGCTCCCTGGGTGAACTGAGTACTTTGCAAAGTGAGCTTCGTACATCAACTCTTCCCTCAATTTACCCACACTCGGGACGCACACTCGACCATTTCTTCGTAACAAACCGTTATCCCAAGAGAATTGGTCATCCGGCCCATCTTTAGCATAGCGCTGGAGACTTTCATCAAGCTCCGTTGCTCGCCGAACTCTGTCCGTAAGGTCATATTGAACCTCCGTCCAGTTCAAGCATGCATCGGTCGACGAACCCTTGTCAACACAAGATATCTCCAATGCTTCCAATTCCTGGATTAAACGCTGATCATGCCTCTGCAACCAGCTTGCCCGTACCGGAGTCTTCCGACTCAAAGCATCAGCGACCACATTTCCCTTCCCGGGAGTATAGTGAATCTCGAAGGTGTAGTCCCCAAGGAACTCCATCCATCTTCGTTGTCGCATATTCAGATCCTTCTGATCCAACAAATATTTTAGGCTTTTGTGATCTGTATAGATGTCCACTTTAACATCATAAAGATAGTGCCGCCACAACTTGAGCGCAAAGATTACCGCCGCCAACTCCAAATCATGGACGGGGTAATTCCGCTCATGCACTTTCAACTGGCGCGAGCCATAAGCAATCACTTTACCAAACTGCAGAAGAACGCAGCCTAAGCCGCTCCCGGAAGCATCACTATAGACCTCATAGCCATCTGTACCACATGGCGATGTCAACACAGGCGCCGTGGTCAAACGACTCTTCAAGTCTTCAAAAGCTCGCGCGCACTCTGGCGTCCAAATGAACTTTTGATCTTTTCTCGTCAGCGTGGTCAGAGGTAAAGCAATCCGTGAGAAGTTTTCCACAAACCGTCTATAGTAGCCCGCAAGCCCAAGGAAGCTCCTGACCTCGGCCACTGAAGACATCACTGGCCAATCTCGAATGGCACTTATCTTCAACGGATCCACCGCGATACCTTCTCCACTTACCACATGGCCTAAAAAGGCTACTGAAGAGAGCCATAACTCACACTTTGAGAACTTGGCATAAAGCTTATTCCTCCGCAGGGTATGCAAGACCAACCGCAAATGGTTTGCATGATCCTCTTTCGACTAAGAGTATACTAAGATGTCATCGATAAACACAATCACGAACAAATCCAAGTACTCTCGGAACGTTCGATGCATTAGGTCCATAAATACCAAAGGCGCATTACATAGGCCAAACGGCATTACCGTGAACTCATAATGACCGTATCGTGTTCCAAATGCCGTCTTGGGAATGTCACCTTCCCGAATCCTCAACTGATAATATCCCGATTTCAAATCCAACTTGGAATAGACCGTTGATCCTGCCAGCTGATCAAAAAGGTCATCAATCCGTGGGATCGGATATTTGTTTTTCTCCGTCAGCTTATTCAATTCACGGTAGTCAATACATAACCGCAAACTACCGTCTTTCTTTTTCACAAATAGAACAGGCGCGCTCCAAGGTGACATACTTGGGCGTATGTATCCCTGCTCCAACAACTCGTGCAATTGGACTTTCAATTCAGCCATCTCTTTTGGCGCGACGCGATATGGTGAGCGGGCCACAGGTTTCGCACCTGGCACCAACTCAATAGAGAAGTCAATCTCCCGCTGGGGTGGTAACCCAGGAAGATCTTTAGGAAACACATCGGCAAACTCTGACACAACCAGAACTTCACCGACACTGGCCTTTGGCTCAACAGCCTGAATTAGCGTGAAGAATAACTCCGCGCCCTTCCGAACAGCATTGACGACTTGGAGCGTAGACAACAAAGCCCCGCCAACTCCTCGCATACCAGCGAACTTCGTCACAAGTCCGGTATTCTGGCCCAGTGTGATCTCCTTGGAGTTACAATCAATAAAGGTACGCTGCTCCGAGAGCCAGTCCATACCAAAGATCACATCAAACTCCGATAACGGTAGCACAGCTGCACTCAAACCGAAATCCCGACTTCCTATTTGAACATCCACATCGCAAGCCCTATCCGCAAGCATCACACAGCCATTCGGCAATAGCACCCGTGTACTATCAACCGTCACATGACTCGGCACCCCAATACGAGATACGAAGTCCTCAGACAGAAAAGAATGCGAAGCACCCGTATCAAACAGGGCTCTCGCAGGATTATTCCGAATCAAGACAAAGCCTGCAGCACACACACATCATGCACAAGCTATACATAACCACAAGCAATAGCACTTAAGCAAGTAAGCTATATTCACTCGTACCTATGACGACATCACTTTGCTTAATCGCCTCCTGCTGGCCAAGGTGATAGATTCGGGGCTGTGCCTGGGACGCAGAGGAATCAACCACCGCTTTGCCCTTCTCAGCTTAAGACGCACCCGTCTTCTTTTCCCCTTTGGGTTGAACAACCCGACAGTCACGGGCTATATGCCCCACCCGGCCACAGTTATAGCATGTACGAGAATCCGGCCTTGATGTCGCCCCCGACACAACGGTCGTAGTCACTTGCCCAGATGGCTTGGACCTCTTGCCCCCTTTCTTCTGGTAGAGCGATTTGCTAGGACGAGGTGCTTGAACCTCGGGCTTTGACACAACCAAGCCCTTGTTCCCTTGCACCCGCCGCATGTCCTTCTCCAACGCACATGCAGTATCAACCAACGCCTGAAACCCTTGGTTCACTGAACTCGAAAGCAGGAACCTCAACTCATCCCGCAATCCTTCATAGAACCTATTCGTTTTCCTGTGGTCATCCGATCAGCCTCGTTCGGTCTTCCTCTTTCGAATTCATGGTCGAATTCTTTTGTGGGGTGGCGCGCGCGTGTTTGTGCACCCTGCTGTAACGCTAATGAACTCTGGAATGTCCACTAAGGAATGTACAAAATCTTGTTTGAGGAATCTGCGCGTTCCTTTTCTGTTGTTTTGCTTGCATGCGATCGCTAATGTGTGTCTTGTCCACCTATAGGTGACGCGTAGTGGTGCTGGGCAGTCTGAGCCCCAGCGCTCTGATGAGAGTGCAGCACCAGCTGAGGTGCCAACACCTCCTCCATCTGCGGAAACTGTTCGCTTAGTTGCTGAGGCTCTATTTGCCATGATTTAGCCGAACGGGCAAGCGCAGCCGGCAATAGAACCAGTTCTTGTTGTTGTAAGACCCGAGCCGGTTGAGGCTGTAGATCCACGAGCAGCTGACCGACAGTTGAAGCAATTTATGAGCTTCAGTCCGCCTACGTTTACGGGACTGGGATCCCCAACGCAGGCAGAGGATTGGTTATCGCGTGTCAAGCGGATAATGACAGCGATCAGGGCGGAGGAAACTCTAAAGGTCACCTTGGCCACCTTCATGCTTGAAGGAGAGGCGCGGTTGTGGTGGGATGAGGTTGAGGTACACCATTTGGCGGGCAGGCAATTAACGCAAGTATCGATTGAGGAGTTCTCTCGAATATTTCTGGCGAAGCATGTCCCAGCGGCGCAACGCATTGTCATGGAAAATGAGTTCCAACGGTTAAAGCAAGGAGAAGATAGCGTGGATACCTACTTGCATGAGTTTACCCGGTTGGGGCGATATGTGCACTTTTTATGTAACGACCCGGGATTTGGCCCGAAGCCCCCCATGGCATCGCTACCGGACTGCAGCCCAAGCACCCCAACCCCTCTCCCTCCACAGGCGGGTTGTTAGTGGCAACAACCTCCCTTTGATGAGTGAAATTCTCCGGTTAAGCGGACAACACGGGGACTTCCCAGGAGGTCACCCATCCCAGTACTACTCCAGCCCGAGCACGCTTAACTATGGAGTTCTTTCAACCTTCATCACCAATTGAGCTGCACTTCGCCAGAAATATTCGAGAGAACTCCTCAATCGATACTTACGTTAATTGCCTGCCCGCCAAATGGTGTACCTCAACCTCGTCCCACCACAACCGCGCCTCTCCTTCAAGCATGAAGGTGGCCAAGGTGACCTTTAGAGTTTCTTATGCCCTGATCGCTGTCATTATCCGCTTGACACGCGATAACCAATCCTATGCCTGCGTTGGGGATCCCAGTCCCGTAAACGTAGGCGGACTGAAGCTCATGAATTGCTTCAACTGTCGGTCAGCTGCTCGTGGATCTACAGCCTCAACCGGCTCGGGTCTTATAACAACACGAACTGGTTCTACTGCCGGCTGCGCTTGCCCGGTCGGCTGAATCATGGCAAATAGAGCCTCAGCAACTAAGCGAACAGTTTCCGCAGATGGAGGAGGTGTTGGCACCTCAACTGGTGCCGCACTCTCATTAGAGCGCTGGGTCTCAGACTGCCCAGCACCACTACGCGTCACCTATAGGTGGACAAGACACACATTAGCGATCGCATGCAAGCAAAACAACAGAAAAGGAACGCGCAGATTCCTCAAACAAGATTTTGTACATTCCTTAGTGGACATTCCAGAGTTCATTAGTGTTACAGCAGGGCGCACAAACACGCGCTCGCCACCCCACAAAAGAATTCGACCACGAATTCGAAAGAGGAAGACCGAACGAGGCTGATACCAAAATGTAACGACCCCATCCGTTACATGACGTATAGTAGAAGGTCCGGCCGGGGCCCCACACTTTATGCCACAAACAGACGGTGAGGTCACAGGATAATACCAAATCATACACGCATCCTAACTCAGAGCATGCTAGCGGAAGCTTTAAGTTGTAAATTGAACTCTAACCAGGAATGTCCAATATATAAACCACAGTTATATATACAACCACGGAATGTACAACAAAGGTGAAGGTTTGGCCTTAAGGCCTTACAGTTCCTCTTTCCATACAACATGGCTTAAAAACATCGGCGCGCAGGCCGGCCATACATGAGGAAAAGCAAAACAAACAAAACCCTTTTCGCAGCCTTCAAGGGCTAGCCGCAGCAGCAGTAACAACAGTAGTAGGGCTCCAGCCCTTCATTTACCACTTGGCTCTCCAGCACCTGCAAAGGGACAATCCACCAAAATGGTGGCAAACAAGGCAACGGTGAGCATTCAGCTGACCCAATTATAACAATCCTACCCCTTTCTCGGGGCAGACGCATTCTTTCCCTGCACAGCATGGTATCAACAATAGCAACTATGTGCGCGCAGGCACATTCAAGCCATCACAACCATCGGCCACACGGCCCGACAGTCCGTGCACTCAGGGCACATTCTTGGTGTACCAGAATACCAGGGTCAACACCACCATCTACACGGTATTGAGCATTCTAGTCTTTTTGGCGCGCGGGCCTAAGACTCTCATTAGGCGCTCCAACAAAACCCATAACTAGGCTTCCAAGTCGGTCGGACCTAACGCAGGTACGGATCAGCCACCCCCTGTTGCTCAAGTCGCCGTGCCACCTCGAATACGGAAGTATCCATGGCAATTTATAGGCGCGGGTCGGTTTTACCTTTCCTGTTTGGCAATCTGTCTTTTCATCGAGTTGCATCCCAACGGCTCAACCGCACACAAAGTGGCAACGCACGGCCACAAGAGTTGCATCCAACCCTCTTCATTTCCTGGACTTCATCCAGTACTTCCTGCTGCACCAAGCGACAGGTAGGCACAAGGCAAACAAGCCATAATCACGGAGCCTTCTCCGATATACAAACAAGCATCACCAATCCAGACCATCATGTCCAGATGGGCTTCACACAGCATGCCTAGATCCGTACTCCAATTCCGGACTCTAACAAGGGGGACTTCACATATCTACCCCAAGGGACACTACAACCCACCGCACACTCGCGGGGAAGGGTTTTCCCTATGCAATTGCAGAAAAGAAGGACTTCACATGTCCAAGAAGGGAGATCGTTACCCTTGACGATCTCTTGGGAGCCATCAAAATCTAGCCGGTGAGAAAGAACCGCAGCAGCTTTGCCTTCACAACGCTGGCCTCGGATCTCGAATCGGACCACGGGAGCTCCGCCGGTGGTTTGATCTCCTCCTCCTTCTTCTTCCTCCTCTCTCTTTCTCTCTTCACTTCACCAAATGAAGAATACACTCTTCATTAGCCTCTGCTGTTTGAAGCCAGCAAGGAATCACCTGAGCCTTAGGATCCAAGGAGAGAAAAATGAATGGCCACGATTTTCCCAAAATCACATTTTTTTGGCTGACACGGCCTGTGACACGCCTGTGTCATAGGCCGTGTACCCTTAAGCAGCACACACGGTATTCAAACCGACTGAACTTTACCAGAACACGGGCATCGACACGCCCGTGTCGAACCTGACACGCCCGTGTCAGTCATAAGACACGCCCGTGTCACCCCTGCCTCACCGAGCTTGAAAACCAACAAGCAGTACACGGGTAGGCACACGGCATCGGACACGCCCGTGTCCAATTTGACACGGCCGTGTTCAAGGCTTGGTTCCGGGCCGTGTAATCTTCTGACTCAATCCGGTATTTTCTTGAGTGACATGCCCTGGGACACGCCCGTGTCCAAGGCCGTGTACCCCGACACGCCATGGGGCACGCCCGTGTCCCAGGCCGTGTCAAACAGCCTGCATCTCAAAAACCAGATTTGATATTTTTGGGGTGTTACACCTTTCATGCCCGTGACCTATGTGTCACGCTCGTGACCTAGGGCGTGACCCCTTCGATGATCGTCGATCTCAGCGGGATGATCGTCGAAGCGCAGAATTTGCGTCATGGCCCTGTCACGCCCGTGACCTAGGTGTCACGCCCGTGACCAAGGGCGTGACCCCCTTTGGCGATCGTCGATCTCAGCGAGACGATCGCCGAGCGCGGAATTTGCCTGATGACCCTGTCACGCCCGTGACCCATGTTTCATGCCCGTGACGTAGGGCGTGACCACCCTTCGACGATCGTCGATCTCAGTTTGACGATCGTCGAACTCAGAATTGGCCACCCGGGCCTGTCACGCCCGTGACCTATGTGTCACGCCCGTGACGTAGGGCGTGACCACCCTTCGACGATCGTCGATCTCAGTTCGACGATCGTCGAACTCAGAATTGGCCACCAGGGCCTGTCACACCCGTGACCTATGTGTCACGCCCGTGACCAAGGCCGAAACGTCAGCCAGACTAGAAATTTTGGTAACCGACGTCATAATCAATTCTGATTATGGGAATGTACAGCAGGAATATTTATGGGCCATTTCCGTCTCTAATTATTTAATAGAAAGAGAGAGTGAGGTCCAATATAAAATCGCCACCTAGATCAGCCATTTCATCTTCCACCTTTTCCTCTTCCCTACATCATAACCGAAACATTATTAAGAGAAACATTCATGGCCATGAATGTTTCATCCTTTCCCCTCCCCACTTGGAGATCTATAACAGCCTCCTTAGAGCAAGAGGAGAAGGTTACACGCTCGATCAAACGGATTCAGATTCCTCCTCTTGCTGTTGAAGAATTTCCGGCGACGCCGCCACCGCGCAAATGGCTTCCCGATGGTCTGCACGCCTCCAGCCCGCGAACAAGGTCCTCCCCTCCCTCTTTTTCTGCGGATAGATCTTAGAAATCATTAGGAGAGATATCGGGCTCAAAAGAGCCGGATCGGGTGACCGTTTCCATGGTTTTCCAAAAATTTCATGGTGGCGGGTTCGCCGGAAACCGCCTCTCCGGCGGCCGTGCCGCCGCCCGACGGTAGGCCTCACCTCAATAGAGGTGGTGGTGGTGGTGGCCGGCCAGGGAGACGGCTGGGTGGCCAGGAAATGGCTTTAGAAAAGCTACAAGTTTCAAGCTTTTGTTTTTAGGTTGCTGGTTCGGGCTAAAGAAGAAGGTGAACAGTAGCATTTTATTATATTATATATTGTATAATTAGGAATTAATTCCCTTTACTGTGCACTAGGTTTAAACTGGAAATTGTTGCCCGTAGGGGCTGAAACATAAAAAGTAGTTAACATAGAAAATGTAGCCCTTGAAGTCTAGTTTAATTCAAAATTGATTTCACTCAATTTGGAGTCCTGGTTAGACCACAGCACACTTTTTGGTGAGGTCTATCCATAGGGCTTTCTTGACCTTAGAAAAATTCCCCACTCCAATCCAATCATCAAAATGACTTGAAATTTGGGGTGTGGCCTAATATTACCTATATCTAAGTGCTATCAAAAATTAGGATTTTTGTAAAATATTTTTCTATAGTTTTTAGAAAAATTCAATAATCCTAGCATAATTTAATAAGACAGCTAAATGACTTCCAAACCCTCCCAAATTTTGGTGAGTGGTCCCTGGATTTATTATAAGGTTCTGGTAAAAATTTCATCTCATTTGAGATGTTTTGATTAAGTTTTTTTCCAACCCTAGGTTGGTCCTTATAGGATAATTTAAGATCAAACACCCCCTTGGTATTTGGGTGGTCATATCACCTCAACAGAAGCTGATATTTTGTCCAAAGGCTGTTTAGGGCATGACACGCCCTCCAAGGGAGTTTGGGGTGGTTTGGTGTAAGGTAGCCCTAGAACTCTAGGGAAAATCCCATAATGGTGGTTTTTGGGGTTGTGAAGGTTATGGGGTCAAATAACCTTGGACTGACTTAAAATTTGGTGGAGAGAACCATAGGGCCAGAATAGTTCTCTGGACAATAGTTTAGGGTATTTGAAGACAGCTAGGCCACCTAAAATCCTAACCCTAGTTTAGGTCACCAACCTTAATTTGAATTATTAAGCTGTCAAATGAACTTTAAATCAAGTAAAATTGGAGTAGGGTGATTTTATAATCTAAATAGCCATGTTATAATTTTGTTGAGATTTTTGGGTTAATTTATACAGTACTTCATATACAACTCTAATTGTGCCCTGGATATTTATTTTGATGATTCTGGAATTTCTGTTCACGGGAATGTTATGAAATCTTGGATTAGGGCATCTTATAGCATGTTATACCTTCTGTATTTTTCTTGGAAATTTTAACGAATTATTTTGGGTACATATTTCTTTAATGTACTAGTTGTGACATAGAGTCAAAAATACAAATAATGTCTAATTGCTCTCTGGAAAATTATGAAATTTGGTCAGTGGGTGTTTAAAGTTATGCTAGTCACCCTGTAATTTTATATGGAATTTTAGATGATTAAAAATAGCATCTCCTTCACTAAGCTGGGAAAATTAGCATTTTACATTAAAATAGATTCAGAGCCCAAATATTAGAGAAAAATTATGGGACTTGGTTTCTGATGGTTTTAAGTCACCATAAAGCTTATATAATTTTCTTGGGATTTTTTGAATACATATATACAGTACTTCCTTCATAATATAGTAGAAATGGCCTAAAATGGTAAATTAGGAAATATAGGCCTAAACACCTCTGGAATTTCTCAAAACTTGGAATTGCTGTTTAAATGTCTCATAAAATTTTTGCTGATTTTATGATGATTTATTGTTGGTACATTAGTGCACTTAATGTTCATACTAGGGCATTTGGAATCTTAGAATAAATAAATTAAATGCCCGATAAATAGGAAAATTTGGAAATCTTGGTCTTAGCTATATTATGTCATGATAGACCTCCAGTAAATATTATAGGAGATTCGAAAGACAATTTGGAGTACCTCCCCTTATACTCCTCACGTATCTTAGGATGGTCTGCATATAGTAAAACCACAGAAACTGAACTAGAGCGGATAATGAACCTTGGGAGATGGAATTTTGGTAGTTTCTGGTTGGTTAGGGCAAGCTAAGTTTAAGTTCATTATTAGGGTCAGGATAGGTAGAGTGCGAGACTGGTTAAGGATAAGGGCGTACGGGAACGACGAAAGATCGTCCACCACGAGTAGTAGTGGAAGAGTCTTAATACGCTAGGGCCAGATCTAAAGTAACTTAAAAAGGGATCGGGTAATGGGTATCAACCAATAACAATAAGTTTCTTGCGAAAGGGAACGGTGGGCTTCATCTACCATCATAGTTCCTAGTGCCCTTTGAGAGCCCTTCACGGGGAATACCGGGGGCAGTCCTGGGCTAATATAAACTATAGAATTAATAATCTAAAGAGCAAATAGTATAATTAGGGTTGCGCACACATACACCCCGATAGCTAGGAAGGTAGAACAATTAGTTTGGTTGCCATTCAGACGGTAGCTCTGAAGGTAGATGCACGGACGGGGCAGTCCGGGGAGCCGAGGGCTCGAGGGTTGGAGTACAGAATAAAGGTGGTGGGTCTTCGATATCTGATTGTCGTTCACACCGGCATCGGTACGTTGCCTCGGCGGTGTGGGACACTTAGCCAAAGAAAGTCTGGTGGGTATAGCCAGCACTAGTACGCGGATACTCTAGGTTGTGTTCTTCTTGGGGTTTACGGAAGGGCTAGGCCCGATAGTGTGGATACCCGCCTAGGAGTGGGGGGCCCGACCCACTGTCTCCGTTTGCCACTACGGAGGTTCCTGGGAGTTAAGCTAGCTGCCCGAACAGGGGGAACTAAAGGTCTGTGCGCATAGAGTCGTGTGCGTATGTTGCACTTGCATGAATCATGGCATAGCATATCACTACACTCATATTTGCATACAACCGACACCCCAACGTATAAATCGGTATGGGACTTTTTATACGATGGGAGCCTTGCAGAAGACCCCTTAACTTATAAGTTTGTATGGGCATTCATATAAGTTAAGGTTACTTACTTATTTACTTGCTTGTTTACTTACTGTTCTCTAGCTTCCTTTTTATACAATTGCTACTTACTACTTCTCTTCTTTACCACTTACTACCATAGGATTGCTAGTTGTACTTTGTTCTAGATAGTTGTTAGAATAACTCCCCTGTCACCTGCTTGATTATTCTCCACCTTTGTAGCTTCCCTTTCCTCATCTCCGCTCGGTGCTTAGGAGTCGTAGGGGGAGGGGTAGGGGATGATAGGGCTTAGTCTTTATGACTAATGGTTTTCGAACCACAACATTACAGGAGCTCCGGATGGGAGACAGGGATCAGCAGTCCAGGGACCAGCAGTCCAGGGACCAGCACCAGCGGAGTACGGTGCGTATGGAGGTGGGTCAGTCTAGCACTGGTGCACCTGCGACCAGCTCCGTGAGTGATTAGTACTTTTATAGTTTCTATGATGAGTGATTTGTAGTGAGGACTCTGATGTACCGGGCTCGAGCCCGTTTATCTAAACTGTATCTTTACAGTACTTCTGTTATCTACTTCCTGTTATTATCTACTGATGGACTGGATGTGATTTCACTTTTATTTACATGCTTCTGTGGACTTGTTTACATTTATGTATAATTACTTCTCTCTCTCGTGATCGAAAAGGGCCGGCAGAATTGGCGTTTTGTAGTGGCGGCCTTCCCGTGAGTCGGTGCCACCGCAAAGCGGCAGTTCTGGGCTAAGACCCCGGTGTCGAAAAAGAAAAAAGGGGGGTCTTACACAATCCATGTACAAAGTCCATCGAAATGTCATTGAACTTCCACTCCAAAATAGGAAAAGATTTCAATAAACCCCCTGTCTTTTGGCACTCTGCCTTCACTAAGGCGCAAGTCTGACATTTAGCCACAAATAGTGCCACATCCTTCTTGAGTCCTGGCCACCAAAACAACTTCTTTAGATCTTTGTACATCTTCGTGCTCCCTGGGTGGATTGAGTACTTGGTATGATGAGCCTCGTACATCAACTCCGCTCGTAGATTTCCCACATTTGGGATGCACGAACGACTGTCCGCACGTATAGAACGCCGATTCGGCAGTAACACGTCCAATTTGTCCTTCGCCATCGAAGAAGGGACTCTGATGCGCGATATGAAACTTTCGGACAAAAAGGAGTGCGAAGCTCCCATATCAAATAGTGCTCTTGCCGGACTATCGCAAATCAGAACAAAGCCTATACAAATAGTATTAAGCTAACAAGCACTAGGTAATAGTATTTAAAGCTAGCTTGCTATAAATTTAAACCGTACCTGTCACCACATCTGCTTGTTTGATGGCCTCCTGCTGGCCCAAATTATAGACTCTTGGTTGAGTCGGAGCATAATGGGATGCGGTTGACTCCACTTCCTTGCCCTTTTCTTTGTAGGTTGCTCCCTGCTTCCTCTCGGACCTTGGACGTCCGCTCCAACAGTCGCGGACAAAGTGCCCCGTCTTCCCATAAGTAAAACAAGCGCCCGGGGTTCGGTTGGTAGTTGCCCCCGAGGCACCCGAATAAGGGGCTGGACCCGACGTCCTAGCCTTCTTATTCCACCTTCGAAAACCATACTTTTCAGGCGGCACCTTGAACTCTGACTTCCTCCTGCCAGAGTCCTTCGCCTGTACATTCTTCATGTCTTTCTCTAAAGATCGGGCCATGTTGACAAGGGTCAGGAAACCCTGCATCATCGGCCCCGATAGTAGCAGTCTCAAGTTATCCCTTAGACCTTCGTAGAATCAATTGGACTTTCTCTCCTCATCAGCGAAGGTAGCGCTTGCATACCGACATAATCGAGTAAACTCATGGAGATAGTCATCCATGCTGCTCTCACCTTGTATCAGCTTCTGGAACTCATTTTGCATTGCTATCCTTTGAGCTGAGGGGAGGTATCGAGCCAAGAACAGTCTCGAAAATTCCTCGATCGAGACGTCAGTAAGCTGCCTACCCCTCAGATGGTGTAGCTCCAAGCCTTCCCACCATAGTCTTGCGTCACCATCCAACAACAACGTAGCAAGTGTGGTCTTCTGCAACTCTTAAGTCTTAGTAGCTATCAACACTCTCTTAATTCTAGAGAGCCAATCCTCTGCTTGAATTAGGGTTCCCGTCCCCGAGAACACTGGGGGATTGAAGCTCATCACGTGTTTAAGTTGTTTCTCCGTTGCTCTCCTAGGCAACACTAGATCTACTACCACCTGCTCCACTCTCCTTGGCTCCGCTGCTTGGAGCGGTACTTGCTCCACAGCAGGGGCAGGCTGCTGCACCTGTCTCGCAGGCTGCGCGTTAATCATTGCAAATACTGCCTCCGCTACCAATCGAATGGTCTCAGCCAAAGGAGGTGTTGCCGGTGCATCATTTGTTGCGCTGCTTGCCTCAGAAACTAGACGTTCTGACGGCCCAGCACCACTCCTAGTCACCTATAATCGTACAAAACACTGATAAGTGATCAAACAACATTGCAAAAAACAATTATAGGAACACGCAGGTTCCTCAAACATGTGTATTTTCATTCCTACGTGGACAGTTATGGGTTCTTTTCATGTTATAATGATGATGCACACACATGTGCTCACCATCCCTTAAATTGAATTCGCCCACGAATTCATTTAAGCCTGACCGAAACTGGTAGTCTGATACCAAATTGTAACACCCCTATCCGTCACCTAGCATATAGCAGTAGGTCCGGCCGGGGCCCGACGCCATATACAACAGACAGACCGGTGGGTTACTCAATGAATCCATCCTTCCAATCACAACGTCTTACACAAACCATCTAGCGGAAGCAATTTATTAAGTTGCAAAGGAAAGAACCCAGCACAAGCACGAATGTCCACTAACAGAAAACCCAGTAGGAATGAAGTACAAAACACACAAATGTACTTGCCTTATGGCCTTACAACAGTTCACTTAAATAAACAGTGTCTTACAAACTTCGGCTTGTAGGCCGGCCACACATGATTTAAATAAGTAAACAAATAAGGCCTTAGAGGGTCGGCTCAGCAACTTGGGCTTTGACCCGCTATTTGTCGCTCGGCTCTGCAGCACCTGCAAGCACAATTCACCGCAACGGTGGCAAATAAAAATAACGGTCAGCTAAAGCTTACCAAATTATAACGATTCCGCCCCCAAACCGGGGCGGCAAAGCTACTTCCCTGCACTTGTTTGTAAGACAAGTAATATTGTGAATAAACAAAACATCACAGGTGCACGCGCATACTGCCATACACCTCGTGCTCTCAGGGCACTTACTCGGTGAAGCCAGTCCAAACCCTATCCGATCCTTGGCTGCACTACCACCCCCAGGGCGGCAAACCTCGTGAGCATACTAGTCTTCCCGGCCTGAGCCTAAGACTCGCACAACTATCCCAATGGCCAGTCCCTATTTTCAAGTCTCTGCACCAAATCACATAGTCCGGGTCCAGTTCCACTTGCCCGTTGCTCACACCGCACTGTCAACTTAAGCCAAATGCGCGGGCCAAGCTTCGTCGGATCCCAAAATTTGATCATACAAGCACATAACCCAGTTATGTTCAAGGCTTGCTCCCAGGCCACAAAGATGACAGAAATGCGTTTCCGCCCAGTTTTTCGGGTGCGCCTTGGGGTTAATCCCCAAGGATCCCTACAGCAATCTACCACGTAGAAACCCGAAAACAACACAAAGGCACCGAGTCTTCTTAGGCTAACAATGCATAGCAAATCATCACTGATCCAGACCAACATGTCCGGGTAGGCTTCACACACCATGCCTATGTCCGTACTATGATTCTGGACTCTAAACAAGGGGAACTTTGCATATCTACCCCAAGGAATGCCGTAAACTCGCCGCACACTCGCGGGAGAGGGTTTTCCTATGCAAAAGAAGAAGAGCTTCACATGCTCAAGATGAGAATAATTACCTTAGCATTTCTACTCGGCGCCATGGAAAACTACGCGGATGAAAAGCACCGCGATGATCTTGCCTCTGCAGATCTGGGCTCGGTTTGTGATTTGGCGCTCCAAATCTCCTCCGGCAACCGGATCTCCCTCTTCCTTCTTCCTCCTTGCTCTCCCTTCTCTCTAGGATTTAGAAAGAGAAAACCCAAATAGAATGAGGGTTTCTAAGCCTTATTACCGGGTATATCCAAGCAAGAACAGCCCTCAACCGTTGGATCCCACAATAAGGAAACAGATGGCAACGATTCGTACTTAAAATGAACTTCTTGGGTTGAACACGGCTTGCGACACGCCCGTGTCCAAGGCCGTGTGCCTCAATCGACACCGAAACTATCATGTCCCGAAAAGAACATGAGCACATGACACGCCCGTGTCAGGCTTGACACGCCCGTGCCAGCCAGTACACACCCTTTTAGCTGGGCGTGTTCTTCCATCGACACAGGTCCAAAACGTCCATATCACGACACGGCCATGTGACACGCCCGTGTCACTTGCCGTGTGCTAGACACACCCTGGGACACGCCCGTGTCCCAGGCCATGTAGCTACCAAAGCACATCTCGCCAAATGACCCGAGGAGGACACGGGTATTCGACACGCCCGTGTCAAATTTGACACGCCTGTGTAGGACCCGAAAATTCCTAGGCTCAGGCTATGCGTCCTCACTCAACGATCGTTGAGTGAAAGGCTTTGAGTGGCTGATACTCCCTGGGACACGCCCGTGTCCTAGGTCATGTTCACTATCCCGACGACCGTTGACTGTAATTTCGTCGACCATGCGACCATTGCCGAACTCGAGCACGACACGCCCCTGGGACACGCCCGTATCCCAGGCCATGTCACCTCTACCAAATCCCAAACATGGCTCAAAACACCACCCGTCACTCTTTTGAGTTTCGGGGCGTTACTTGGAGGGTGGTGGCTAGGGCAAACCAAGGTAGATCGATTTTATTATGTGGAGTGGGTAGAGGCTCTGGGTTGTGGAAATGTTGGTGGTGGAGTTGGGTGGCCGGTTTTTTTTGTGGTGGAGTTGGGTGGCCGAAAGGTTGAAAGGAATAATGGTGGTGGCGGCTAGGGTTGGCAAGTAGAGGGTGGGCTCGGTTTTATTTGGAGTGAATAATGGAGGGGATCGTGTTATCTTGTGGTGAGAGCTTGAAGAGGGAGGAGGAGGGGAGGGGGAAGGTGGCCGAGCCACTAAGAGGGGGAGAGAAAGAAGGCCGATGGCAAAAGAGGAGGAGGGGGAGGGAGGTGGCTGAATTTTGCCAAGGGGGAAGGAGGATCTCAAAAAGATTTTAGGGGGATTATTTTCTTATTCTTCTTCTCAACAATATGGTAAATATCATGGCCTATATATAGGCTTACACCGCTCAATCAACCCTTCATTCAAAATTCAAAATTCAAAATTCAAAAAGAAACTAGGATGGTTATAGACACCCGTCAAGACATGAAATGGAAATACAATAATACAATGCTTGGAATTAAAATGCTTAAAGTAAACTTGCATTAAATAGAAATTGCTAGAAATAATAATTGATGAAATACTAATATATAAAATATATAATTATAATTATTTATTTTACAATTATATATTTTATTTAATGGCGATGGCGGACGTCGAGCAAAACAAGTAGCGGCGATGGCGGCGGGCGTCGTGGTAGAAATCCCATCCTCGAGCTTGCGGTAATGATCGTCCCAATCCACAAACTCTCTAAGATGGGGATCATTGGCGGCCGCATCAGCAACGTCTCCATCACCTCCGTTGTACTAATTGGCTATGGGCAGGCAAGCGGGAGAAAAATGGTAAAAACACATCATATAAGACTGGGCGAGTAGTCCCTGAGACCTCTACTCGCCTAGGGCGGAGAGTGCTCGATGGAGCTGACACTCGTCGCCTCCCCCCGAACCTTGGCGAGCACGGGCCTGACTGGCCCTTCTCACTTGCCGCTTGCCAAGCTCCCCTGGGGAGAGTGCGAGCCGACCCGCTCCACTTGTCTGTCTCATGTCCCTCTTCCTGGGACTTGGCCATTAGCTCCTGCCGGCCCCACTCGCTGGATACGGGGTTGTACATATTCCGGAACCCATCTCCACTAGCAGTTCTTCTTATCAGGAAGAACCATATGATTCAGAACTGACATCTTTTGCTGAAGAGTCCAGGAAGGACATGAACACTCAGGTATCAGCATCTTCAGAACCTACCCCACAAAGACTTATAAGCAGATATGAGATAGAGTCCCTGGGGATGTTGTGCCGACTACTGGGATGGCTGAAGTAGTGGCAGAGGAAGCTGTTTAGAAGACTGCTGCAAGGATGGAAGAAGAGGCTTCCAGTCCTTAGGATACAGATGGGCATTTGCCTATATTTGATGAGGCTGATGTTCCCAGGCCTCAGAATGAGGGGAGACCAATCTAGCTTTTGATAGGAAGGTTAAAATGTTTGATGATGAGAATCTACTGGATAAAGTCATGGAAATTGCATTTGATAAGAACAAGACTGCAATGGCTATGGGGGAGAAACCTTTGATTCCCTCAACAGAAATTCAACCTATAATTGATATAGATGTTTTTACTGCTGATGTTGAAACTGGAAAACCAGTCACTTGTTTTCCAGCCTTCTAGCACTTTTTGAGGTACCTTAGCCCGACATTTGGTTAATGAGGGGAAATGCTCAGTGATATTCCTGGTGTGTGGTGGGTCCTCCTCGCCGAGCCCTTGGGTCCGTTCCCGGTTCTTTTTCCCAGTCTCCCAGCTCGCGGGAGAGAAGTAGGTGTGCGATCACCCCTTCCCCAAGGGTGAACTCCACAAGAGATCAGTTTTCCGGTTTCAACAGCTGACCTGCATACAAATGAAGGCATGACAGAGATTGAGGGGGAGCGTGTCATAACCCGCATTTTCTCCAAAAGGACAAACATCAGAGTATGAGGAAACACGCATCGTGATGCCACGTCGAGCAGGGGATAACTGCCGACGCTCAGGCAATCAGAACTACTATTATAAAAATATTCATAAGTTTAATGATTAGAAAGTTGCTTATGTAACTAAGAGCCGTATCCCTCGGCTCAGTGGTTCATTAGCCCACTTAGAAGAAAACATAATTTACGCTGCGGAAAATACTTTAATAAAAATAGCTTAACATCCTACATGAGTACAAACGTCCATGAAGGACAACTCATGTCATGCAAGACTCTAGATTTAGTATAAGTAGGGAAATGCATTTTTGGCTAGCTGTAAAGTACTTCTTTTAAGTTTAAAGACATGAGATGTATGTCATACTATTAGTAAGGTTTAATATTCAAAATAAATAACATGCATCCTAGCATAAAACATTCCCAAGAGACAAGTAACAACTCCCAAACTGGGTAACCAAACCAACATAGAAGAGTAAAAAGTAGTCTGAGAAAAACAACCACCGAAGGGCGCCGACAAACTGACACGAACCCCTCGGTGTACACAAATGTCTGAGTCAACAAAGCAACAAGCAATCTCACCTAAAGTGAGAGAAACACTCCTGCAAAGTGATCAACCAAAACGCAGCTCCAAACTAGCAGCTCGGACGGCTGCAACTTGGACCTGAGGCATTCAAAGATAGAATACCTCAGCACAAATAAAACAATGCAAGTGGCAAAAAGAGATAAAAGCTCAAAGCTAAGAAAAGATCAATCAACAGGGTAGGATCAACCCCCACCCAACAAGCTGTCAAACTCTGCAACAAGTCAACAAATGAACGAGATTATAGCAAACAAATCATTAATAAAAGCTGAAGGAAATGCACCAAGTGCCTCGGGAAAACAACCCGCTTCGGCTCAAACCTGCTGAAGCAAAGCAAGAAATGGCTAAACCAGCCCACAATCCAAAATAAGGATAGGAGCAACGGTCCAAGGATCATGATAGGAAAATCATTAACACTTAGTGATCCTCGTCTCGGAGGAGTGGGTGACCCTTATTTCAAAGGCATTTTATTTTCTTGTAACGACCTGGCAAGCTAAGTAGCACAGCGTCGCCCGGCCCACTAGCAACCCATGGCGCTCCAGTGGTGTAGTCGGAATCTACAAGACCTGCCACGGAAACCAACACCCACAGAACACCTCACCAAGACCTCAGTATCACTGCATGCTAACCAGCGATACAAACTGACAGTTCCATCCACATTAAATTCTATCAACGTTTCCTGGTCATACTTTCCAAAGGTTGGGGTCAAAACCCCGAAACAGACCCCCAAGGACTTCACTCAGCGAAAACGATGAAAGACGGACAATTCCTTCGGAATTCGTCGGGTATTACCATTGATACTCGACGGATTCGTCGGGAATTGTCGACGAAAACCAACGGGAGTCGTCGAGTATCGTCGCGATACTCGACGATTTTCCCTAAATTTGTCGGGTATCGCGACGATACTCGACGAATTTTCCTAAATTCGTCGGGTATCGCGACGATACTCGACGAATCTGCCAGGGGAGCCTCGACGATCTGGCCTACCAATCTCGACGAAAATCCTTCGATTCTCGACGACTAACATAACGATTCTCGCTGAACCTGCCTTGCCATTCTCGTCAATTTTGCCTTAGCATCAACGTCTCTACCGGTGATTCTCGACGATTCCTACTTCGATGATTGTCTAGTGATTCTTGACGACTCCATCCCGATACTCACCGACTCTGCCTTGTGATACTCGCCAAATCTACCTGGTCATTCTCGCCGATTTTTACTTAGCATTCTAGGACAGCCAAACCGCGGGTAACGAGGATACTCGACGAATTCGTCGGGTATCCAAAGTGATATCCGACGGATTCGCCTCGTAGTGCGGGAAAGACCGGATAATCGCCCTATAGCGTAAACCTACTAAAAATAAAGGAGAGAAAATAAAGATAAAGGGAAGAACTAGAGCAATCAAGGGAAGAAAATCCACCATCCTCGATACCAACAAAGAAGACGTTGCTCGCCTCGGCCGCTTCCAGATTCGGCCACAAGGAGCACCGAGCAACATTTCCTGAAACTTTTGGGGACGAAATCAAGCCAAAACCCCTAACCCTAACCTTCAAAAGTCAAGGAAATGGACAAATCTTACCTCTACCGAGAAGCCCTTGCCGAGAGCAGCCCGAAAATCTAGTCAGACGAGGAAAACAAGCCCTCCTACTCCGCACACTGCCGACCGAAGTCCTCGCCGAGTCTGCCGCTCCCCAAGTATCGTGAAAACGAAACTGCCGTCGGGTTCGGGAAGAAGAAGAAACATACGGACCAGACAAATCCTATCTATCTTATTTATACCCTAAATAAAATAATATAATATATTATATAATATATATAATAACACACCATCCTAATACAACGCTCAACACAAACGAACTCGGAAACGCGCGAAACTCATGTCGTAGCCAAAAAACAACGCTACAAACGCAACGGCGAGGTCGGAATCCTAATCCGATGGGTTGAACTCAGGCAAACACCTACCAAAGCCAAAACACAAGTGGCTCCGCCGAGTCACCAAAACAGACCCGGCCTGCTAGGGAAAACTCGCCAACAGGCTAAGATATTACCCTATAGAGAACTCAAGGAGCCAAGATCATGCTCTAACCTCGGCACATGTCAAACACGTGCTAGGGTAACGCTTCTGACGTCAAAACCCGGACAACTAAAGAATATCGAAAAATCAGGGGCGTTACAGTCACACTCCCAAAAAAGAAGTTTCGTCCTGAAACTTGTATCACGAAGCGAAGAAGACAGAAGAAAAGGCACAACAAGAGAATTCTTAAACGAGAATACTAACCTGAGAAGACTAAGAGAACAACTGGGGATGCGATTTTCTCATCACGGACTCCAATTCCCACGTTGCACCTCTAGCATCCTGGTTCACTCTCTCTGTCTGACCATTCGTCTGAGGATGATAAGCAGTAGAATATCTAAGGTCTGTTCCTAGGGCTCCCTGCAAGCTTTGCCAGAAACGAGACATGAATCGGGAGTCTCGGTCTGACACAATGCTTGTAGGTACACCATGCAGTCTGATAACTTCGTCCAGATATAATTCAGCTATCTTTTCTATAGAATAATCAATCTTAAATGGCACAAAGTGGGCACACTTGGTAACCTGTCCACGATGACCCACACTGCATCATGACCTCGGGGAGATCTCGGCAAATCGGTTAATAAATCAATGGATAAACTCTCCCATTTCCAGCTTGGTATATCCAAAGGCGTTAGCTTACCACCCGGTCTCCTATGATCTACTTTGACACGCTGGCAGGTATAACACTCAGATACAAACTTTGCAATGTCGTTCTTCATACCTGACCACCAAACAATCTGTTTTAAATCTCTATACATTTTGGTGGAACCAGGATGATAAGCAATACTAGAACCATGCGCTTCACTACATATTCTTGCTCGGATGTCCCCAACAGCGGGAATATAGTATCTTCCACGGTATCTTAAGGTACGCGGATCATCAATTGAAAAATCAGGTAATTCCCCTTTCTCAGTCCTACTGAGGAGGTGCTGCAATTCAGGATCGTCTTTTTGATGTAGCCTAGTGAGAGTAATCCACAAAGGCTCTTCCACCTCTAAGCTACTCGGCGAAGCACTATTCCCTACCGTTATGTCCATGAGAAAAAACTCTTCGATAAGGGATTGCACCGAGAGATTAAAGATATGCGCGGGCTTCCGGCTCAACGCGTCTGCTACTACATTAGCTTTGCCGGGATGATAGAGGATATCAACTTCGTTGTCCGCAACATACTCTAGCCACCTACGCTGGCGCAGATTCAATTCCTTTTGAGTGAAAACATATTTTAAACTTTTATGGTCCGAATAAACCTTGCACGACACTCCATACAGCAGATGTCTCCACAACTTCAATACATAAATGACCGCAGCAAATTCCAGGTCGTGCATAGGGTAATTCTTTTCATGCACTTTCAATTGTCTTGATCCATACGCAATCACCTTACCGTCCTGCATCAATACGCAACCGATTCAAGCTCGCGACGCGTTTACATAAACAGCATACTTGATAACTTCTCAATTGAAGTTATCTAGTCCCCTATTCTCTACAATAATAATTGTGATAAATGAGAAGAAATTATTTAAATTAGTATAAATATTCATAAATTAATATTTATCTTATTCATGTGTGATTTACCTACTTTGCCTATGTTTTTCTTATTAGAAATGACGTAGAAATCGAACCGGAGAAGCAAGTGCTGGAATTATATTTTGGCTGTGCAGTAGTTACATAAACCTGTTTTCAGTTGTTATAACAAGCCTGTGCGGTTTTATAATTCGAATTTCGAATTTTGCGCCAAAACCAATTATGGAAGGAGGCATCTATTGGGAAAGGGCTGCTCGTTTTTAAGAGGGGATTTTCATACCTAAAGGGCACGAAATTAGAGAGAGGAGAGAGAGAGTTCTTAGAGCCATCATCTTGGAGAAGGAGAAGGAGAGGATCGGCTAGGGTTTGGACGCACTGGCGAGAAGGAAGAAGGGTCTAAGCGAGATCTACACGCATATTCCTGCAGCAATTAGCGTTCTTAAGCATGTTTTGTAAGATCTTTCTCATGTGGTTTCATTCCTCTAGCATGAACTAATCGTATGGATCTTGTATGATGTGAGTACCTTATTTTATTGTGATGATTTTACTTTAAATTTATTTTATGGTTGTTTGAATCACTATCTTTATTGGGTTTATGTTCTTTGTTTGTGAAAATTTTTGAGCAAGCGTTCATCTTCTAAATAGCATGGCGAGATTCGAGAGAGGAGTTATGCTAATCTAGGGTTGAATCCGTTATTCTATGCGGCGAGATTCGAGAGAGGAGTTGCGTAGTTTTCTAAATCAAAATTCCATCTTTTTACTGCGCTGCAAGATTCGAGAGAGGAGTGGCGTAAGTGTGACATAAACTCCAATATAGCGTCAAGAGTGAAGGAGATTTCCTCTTGAGTTAGCATCATTGATTTTTGCTCATCATGTTATTTACTTTCTACCTAAGTTAGAGAGAACTAGGGGAAATTGGGTAAACGGAATTCTGAGATCGAGAGATGATGGATTTCACTTTAAAATCGATGCAAGATAGTAATGAAGAGAACCATTAAATATCACTCGAAATCTCGTCACAATAGGCAAGGGAAAACAACATGCAAGATCATTTCTCCAAACTTGATAAAAGTATTTTCTAAGAATCGTATTTAGTTTTATCATTATTAGTTTAAGTTTTCTTAATTATAAAATTAATCCACTAAGAAAAAGTATCCCACTTGGATTCAAGGAACGGGTAAGGCTAGTAATTGCGAGCACTAACGTTGCACTTCCTCTAGGAACGATAACTCAACTCATCATTTTATTACTTGATTCGACACGTGCACTTGCGTGATTACATAGATCCATTTTGGCCGTATCAAGTTTTTGGCGCCGTTGCCGGGGAAGCGTAACTGGTTAGTGTTTTATTTCTCGTAATATTAGTTAAACTTTAGTAGTTGGAGATCAAGTATTTTGTTTTTAATTATTTTCTTGTCTTAGCACTTATTTCGAAGCTTTGTGGTGTATGTCAAGGTTTAGAAGCCCAGAATTATTGCCACTAAACTTAGAAATAGAGCGCACCTGTAGACAAAATCGAAGAAACCTTAGAACGGAAAACATTATTCATCCTGAGATGGATAACAACGAACAACAAGTTATCGACGACATTGAGGGTCATGTGAACCAGAACGGGCAAGCTAATCCTAATAATCAACACGTGCCGCCCAGAATGATATGTAGGGATTACAACACACCTTTTAGGGGAGGTTTGCACACGAGTATAGCCCGACCGGCTATAAAAGCCAATAATTTCAAGATGGACCCTTTCATTATGCAACAAGTTCAACTAAACAAATTTGGGGGTCTTAGCCATCAAGATGCAAACTCTCATTTAAAAACCTTTCTAACAATATGCGATATGTTTAAGGCAAATGGTGTGTCTGCAGACGCAATTCAATTAAGAGCATTCCCGTTTTCCTTAGAAGGTCGAGCGAAGGACTGGTTGGACTCTTTACCCGATGATGCTATCACCACATGGGCCCAATTAGAAGATAAATTTTTAAATAAGTATTTTCCACCTTCTAAGACGGCTAAGTTGATTAGGGATATCACTACATTTATGCAACATCATGGGGAGACTCTTTATGACGCATGGGAGCATTTTAAGGAGTTGTTAAGAAAATGTCCATACCATGGGTTAGCACAACACCAGCAAGTATCTACGTTTTACAACGGGTTGCAAACCGCAACCATGATCCTGGTAGATGGAGCTGCGGGAGGTTCCCTAATGAAAAAATATCCGGAAGATGCGTACACCATTTTAGAAAATTTAACGTCTAATAATTACCAAGCATATGAAAGACAAGCAACAAGTAATCCAGCAGGGGTGCACCATGTAGATCAAATCACATCTTTAGCCGCCGAAATGGCAACACAATTCAACTTGATTAACAAGAGGCTAGATTCATTATCTAATCCAGCGCCTAGTGCACCACTAATGGTGGAACAATTAAATCTAATAAAGGAGGAAGCCAACTATATAGGAGGGCAACAGAGGCAAATTCCACCAGGATTTGCTAATCATTATCACCCCAAGTGGCGACATCACCCTAATTTCTCTTGGAGAAATAATCAAGGAGTGAACCAATCGCCGGGTTTCCATCAAAATCTGAATCCAACCCAAGGGAATCCTCAAAACAATCAAAATAACCCTAGGAAGTTAACTGACGAAGTAATTGTGGGGATGTTCCAAAAGAATGAGTCTAGGATTGGAGGGATTGAGTCATCTCTAAGATCTTTAGAGACCACATTGGGGAAATTAGCAACCACGTTAAGCAAAAGGCCGATTGGATCATTACCATCGGATACTATGCCTAATCCAACAAGAGAGGAACCTAATAATCATTTTAATGCAATCGCTCTAAGGAGTGGGGTGGAAATTCAAAGTGGAGATGGGTTGTTAGAAAAAGCTAGAGATGACGAGAGGAAGGTACAAGGAAATGAACCTAGGGGGATGCAAGAAGAAGAGCCCGTAGAAGTTAAGGACCCGGAGATAGTTGAAGTCCAACCACTAAATAATAAAAAGAAAGAAATCATTTATCCTCCACCTCCCTTCCCATCTAGATTAGTGAAGACAAAGCTCAATAAGCAATTCCAAAAGTTTATGGAAATCTTTAAAAAATTAACTATAAATATTCCGTTTGTTGAGGCTCTTGAACAGATGCCTAGTTATGTCAAGTTTATGAAAGACATCTTATCCAAGAAGAGGAAATTCGTTGAGAGGGAGATAGTCGCCCTAACGGAAGAATGTAGTGCAATATTACAAAAGAAACTACCTCAAAAATTAAAAGATCCAGGTAGCTTTACAATACCATGTTTGATAGGAACGACATTTTCAGGGAGAGCATTGTGTGACTTGGGAGCTAGCATCAATCTGATGCCCTTATCTATTTACACAAAATTAGGCCTAGGAGAGATTACACCAACATCTCTTACTCTACAGTTGGCCGATAGATCGTTAGCTTTTCCTAAGGGAATTGTTGAGGATGTATTGGTTAAGGTGGATAAATTCATCTTCCCAGCCGATTTTGTGGTGCTAGATATGGATGAGGATAAGGAAGTTCCTATTATTCTAGGAAGACCATTTTTAGCCACAGGACGCACCCTTATAGATGTACAAAAGGGAGAGCTAACAATGAGAGTCAACGAAGAGGAGGTAACCTTCAATATCCTTAAGGCCATGAAATTCCCTGAAGATAGAGAAGAATGCTATTTAATTAAAGAAGTTGAGGTGCCCTCTAGGTTGACACACAAGGAAGAAGATTTTGAACATAGATTGTTAGACATCTTAGTTAATGACGAGGGTGAAGAAGATAAAGTAATGGAAGAAGTTGTTCACATACTCAATTCATGTGAAAGGTTGCCACCAAATAAGAGTTTTGAAGTGATAACTAGGCCAAGCGAACCAAGAATGATAAAACCTTCTATCATTGAACCACCTAAATTGGAATTAAAACCACTACCTGAACACCTTAAGTATGTATTTCTACAAGAAGATAACACTCTTCCGATCATAATCAATGCATCATTAAGAATGGAAGAAGAGTTAAAATTAATTGAGTTACTAAGGGAGTTTAAGGAAGCGATTGGTTGGACTCTTGCCAACATCAAGGGTATTAGCCCATCCATCTGTATGCACAAAATTCTATTAGAAGATGGGGAGAAAGGATCCATCGAACATCAACGAAGGCTTAGTCCTCCAATGAAGGAGGTGGTGATGAAGGAAATCATTAAGTGGCTGGACGCGGGCATTATTTATCCTATTTCAGATAGCAAGTGGGTAAGCCCGGTGCATTGCGTACTAAAGAAGGGAGGGATAACACTTGTTAAGAATGAAAATAATGAACTTATATCTACTAGGGCTGTCACGAGATGGAGGATATGTATTGATTATCGAAAATTGAACAAGGTAACTAGAAAAGATCATTTTCCATTACCATTCCTTAACCAAGTCTTAGATAGATTGGCAGGTGGCCAGTATTTTTGTTTCTTGGACGGATATTCAGGATACAACCAGCTTATGGTTGCACCAGAAGATCAAGAGAAGACAACATTTACATGCCCCTTTGGTACATTTGCATTTAGGAGACTACCATTTGGATTATGCAACGCTCCCACCACATTTCAGCGTTGTATACTGGCAATACTATCTGACCTCATCGCTCGAGGCATTGATCCGGCAGAGTATGGAATCGAGGTATTTATGGACGATTTTTCCATCTTTGGTAAATCGTTCGATGCATGTTTGGCATGTCTGGGGAGGGTATTGGCCCGCTGTGTTGAGACTAATTTAGTACTGAATTGGGAAAAGTGCCATTTTATGGTACGTGAGGGCATGGTATTAGGACATAAGGTATCGAGTCAAGGACTAGAAGTGGATCGAGCTAAGATTGAAGTGATTGAGAAACTTTCTCCGCCAACGAATGTCAAGGCCATTCGTAGTTTCCTCGGCCATGTCGGATTCTATAAGCGGTTCATTAGATATTTTTCAAAAATCACAAAGCCTTTGTGCAATTTACTCGAGAAAGATACACCGTTTATTTTCAATAACGAGTGCTTAGAAGCATTTCGAATGTTAAAAGAAAAATTAATCTCGGCACCCATTGTCAAGGCACCTGATTTCTCATTACCCTTCATTCTCATGTGCGATGCGAGCAACTATGCGGTGGGAGCCGTGTTGGGGCAAATGCACGACATGGTTTTCCACACCAATCATTATGCTAGTAAGACTCTCATTAACGCCCAAGTGAACTATACAACTACGGAAAAAGAACTCCTAGCGGTGGTTTTTGCGTTCGACAAATTCCGCGCTTATCTGATTAGTTCTACAGTTATAGTTTACACGGACCATGCGACAATCCGATATCTAGTGGAGAAAAAGGATGCGAAACCTAGGCTTATTAGATGGGTTCTACTCCTCCAAGATTTTGATTTTGAGATCAAGGATCATAAGGGAGCAGAAAACCCGATTGCCGACCACTTATCGAGATTAGAGAATGAGTGTGAGAAAGACGTTCAAATTGAGATTAAGGAAAGTTTTCCAGATGAGATTTTACTTGCAGTCACAGAAGGGAGCATCCCATGGTATGGTGATTTTGTTAACTATATAGTTAGCAAGGTTTTTCCACCGGATTTTAGCTACCAACAAAGGAAGCGATTCCTTCATCAGGTGAAGTTCTACCTATAGGATGAACTGTATTTATTTAAAATTTGTGCTGATTAAATTATTCGCCGGTGTGTGCCCGAGATGGAAGTTCATAGTATTCTAGCAAAGTGTCATGCATCACCTTATGGAGGACACTATAAGGGAGACCGGACAGCGAGGAAGGTTTTAGAATCAGGATTCCATTGGCCAACCTTATTCAAGGATTCTTATCATTTTGTAGGACAGTGTAACCGTTGTCAACGTGTTGGAAATCTTCAGCGGGGAGCAAGCATGCCCATGAATGGAATCCTTGAAGTAGAAATCTTTGATGTATGGGGGATTGATTTCATGGGCCCCTTTGTCAACTCCGATGGAAATTTATACATTTTGCTAGCCGTAGACTATGTGTCGAAGTGGGTAGAGGCGATAGCCACCCAAAAGAATGATGCCAAGGTGGTGCTAAAATTTCTAAGGTCTAACATCTTCACTAGATTTGGTACACCGAGGGCAATAATTAGTGATGGAGGGGCGCACTTTTGTAATTTACAATTTAAAACTCTACTAAAGAAATATGGTGAAACACATAAAGTAGCGCTTGCCTACCATCCACAAACCAATGGCTTAGCCGAGGTGTCAAATCGTGAGATCAAGACCATCTTAGAGAAAATGGTGAATGCAACGCACAAGGATTGGTCACAAAAGCTGAGTGATGCATTATGGGCCTATAGAACGGCTTTTAAAACTCCGATCGGATTAACACCATATAAAATGATCTATGGGAAAGCGTGTCACCTACCTGTGGAGTTGGAACATAAGGCGTATTGGGCAATTAAGAAATTAAACTTTGAATTCCAAGAGGCGGGCAATAAAAGGCTATTGCAAATTAATGAATTGGAAGAAATTCGGTCCAACGCATACGAGAGCGCCAAACTTTATAAAGAGCGAACAAAAAAATGGCACGACGCAAGATTAATGGTGAAAGAGTTCAAGACCGGGCAATTGGTATTGTTATTTAACTCAAGACTTAAATTATTCCCGGGAAAACTAAAATCGAGATGGTCGGGACCATTTATAGTGAAGAAGGTGCACCCGTATGGGGTAATCACGATTTGCAACGAAAAGGATGGATCCGAATTCAAGGTGAATGGTCAAAGGCTAAAGGAATATCATATAGATATTGATCGTCGGGAGTCGACGATCGTGAATTTGCAATGACAGGTGACGAAGAAATACGTCCGGCTGAGACGTTTTAAAGGAGGCGCTTGGTGGGAGGCAACCCATCGTATCGTAGAATATATATATATATAAATAATAAGACTGATAATACTAAATATATATTTGTTTGTTTTTGTTAGTAAAAAAGTGTTGGAGGGAGCGAAGCCATATGACCCAAGTTGACCTTGCTCAATTATGTTTATGAGTGAAAATGTTGGAGGAGTGAAAAATTTGGACAAAAATCTATAGAAATTTAAAGTAAAACCGAGTTTGGAAAACAGTTGGCAGTTGTTACAACAGCATAAAAACATATGTAGCAGGTTTGAATTTTCTGTCTGTGCACAGGGAAAAGGTACAGGTGCGGTTTTGCGCCGGTTCGGCTGAACCGGTTCACGCTGCCGGTTTGATACTTTGAGGAAAAACGATTCCGGCAAAATAGAAGGCAGTTGTTACAACGCTCCAAAAACGTATGTAACAGAATATTTTTCTCTGGTTGGTTCTTTGCGGGATACGTTGTAGCTTCAGCCGCCGGTTCAACTGACCCGCCGTACGCGAAACGCCACACCACCGGTTAGGGTTAATTTTAATGTAGTTAAGGAATGTTTAGATATTTCTAAACCCGGTTCGATGTTAATAAATTTCCTTAATCAATCTACTTAATTAATGCAATTAATAACTAAATATAAATCTATTCCCAAACCCCAGCCGACACCTTAGGGCAGACGAGAGGAGCGGCGAAATCACTGCATTTCGCGATCGAGGCAGCGGCAGCCGATCTTGGGCTCGGTGGGTTCGAAAGAGGATGCGGCGGCCGATTCTGGCCTCGGTGGTTTCGAGCCAAGCAGTGCTGCGAGTTGAGTCTCCAGCCGGTGCTGGGGCGAGTTCTGAGAGAATGGCTCCAAAAATTTCTTAAGGTAAACTCCTTAGCCCTAGAGCATGGTAGAATCATTCCCCAAGAAAAGAAATTTAGTTCTTCCGGTTCTCTGGTTAGGTCAAAAGGTAGAAGAGGAGTGAAGTAATCGGCAAGCAGCTTTGAGACATCAACGCCAACGCTGGTTTCACCCCTTGCGTGATCGGATTTCTAGGAGTGTGTTGTGGGCAGCGGGCACACGTGCACCATCTGAATCCAACTCATTCCTGAAGATTTTTGAGGTATAACTCTTAACCTTGCACTCATGGAGAGGAGCACCCGGTGGATATTTATATATATATTTTTTCTCCTGTTCTGTGTATTATGATTAGCTGGAATTATGTCAACAAAACGGAGATCTAGTAAGAAGAAGGGGAAGGAGGTTGTTAGAGAACAAGCTGTAAAATTTTCGAGTGAGGCAGCGGAGTATTGGTTTCGCTCATTGAAGGCACTCCCTTTCATCTTTGAAAGAGGATTTAAAATGGAAAAGAGGGCTTGGAGTGTAACTTATGCTGAGAGGATCAAGACACTCCAGTGGGAGGCATTCTGCCATCCGAGGACTGAGGCTATTCTCTCCCATGGTCTATGAATTTTATGCAAATGCTAAAAGCATCGAGGGAGAAGTAGTGACTGTTAGAGGGAAAGCGGTTGAGTTTTCTGCAGAGATGATTAGTGATATGTTCAATTTGGAGGATCATGGGTATGACGAATATGCTGAAATTCTTAATAAGGTATCCCTTCAGGAAATGACGGATACAGTGTGTTGCACACCGGTGCCAGAGTGGGCAAGTAGGACACATAAAGTACTGAAGACATCTTGTCTAACTAGGGAAGCTAAAGTGTGGCTGCTATTTATTAATGCTAGTATCATGCCCACTCGGCACCCGAACACTATTACATTGGATAAGGTAGCGTTGATCTACGGAATTATAAAGGGAATATACTTTGATTTAGGAAAGATCATTACATTGCAACTTCGGCAGAAAATTAGAGAGGAAAAACCTAGGCAGCTATGGTTTCCAACCCTCATAACTGAGTTATGTCTGCAAGCTGGTGTGGAAAAGGATGAGGAGGACATGGTTACACCTGTAAAGCGGCATATTACTAAAACGGTTGTCGAAGTCAATGTCAAGGTTGCTGCGGGAACACAAGAAAGGGGACGTAGTTGGAGGATAGGGGGTGAAGCTCAGACTTCACAGGCACCAATAGTGAAACCAATGCAAATTGATATTCCAACGGTCGACCATGGCACTGATCCCGACCTTTTGATGGAGCACATTGAGTACATCAAGGCGTATCAGCGATGTCAGCATCTGTTTGAGAAGGAGCGGTTTGATAATATCCGTGCCAACATCCGGAAAATCATGGAGAAAAGGAAGATTCCTGTGTCAGAGACAAATTTCAGGATGAGCGGGCAATTTGACGATGAAGGCTACCTACTGACATCAGACCAGATGAGAGTTGATCCAGCAAAGGTTGCAGAGGAGGACGCAGAAGATGAGGAGGATGCAGAAGATGAGGAGGACGCAGAAGATGAGGAGGACGCAGAAGATGATGAGGACGTGGCAGACGATGCAGAGGAGTAGGAGTACCTCCTGCTCTCCTTTACTTTTGCATAGTTCTGATTACATTGTGTTGGGCTATATTTTGTTATACTTTGAAATGTGATATCTTTTGTTATCTTTTGCTATGCACCATATTTTGTTATGTATTTGTATGGACTATATTTTGGGGGTTGTATAGTTTATGGGGTAACACCTTGGCGGTTACATTTTGGTACTTTACACCTGGTATGTTGCTAACATTTTTAGGATGCTACCTGTGCTGCACTAACTATGTACTGTGATGATCTATTCTGAGTTATGCATTCTGAATATCACAAGGCATGGATGTTAAATGTGCTCCTTGGAACTGTACTCTTTCCTGTTTAGTTATTGTGTTGATAAACGCTGCTTTGATCATATCTTATGCCCTGATTTAAGTTGATATGACCATCTAAATAGAAAAGTATTATGATATGCAACATGTGTCTTGTTGCCTTGTCTTAATTTCATTATTTACTGCAATGTTTATAATTCTCGTACATGAACATATCTTCCGCTTACCCTTGCAATTTTAGTTTACAAATTGGACAGATTATTGTGACAAGGGTGTAGAAGGGGTTGTCTCCAGGTTTTGTACACACATTAATCATGCAGATCATTAGGACACGGGAAGTGAAGCTCTATGCACGAAGGTCCTACTACGAACATTTGGTCAAAGTATATTTGCGGGCACTCCTATTTCAGGGAAGTTGTTTAAAGTTCAATTATTTTCTTTTGTATGCCTCGATGCTCATTAGTAAAAACTGTTTCGAATATTTTCTTGTTAGACATGTAGCTTTGCTAGGGACTAGCAAAGGACTTAAGTGTGGAGGTGGGAGTTGTAGAACCCCTACCATTTGGATGAACTATACTTTATTTAACCATGGATAGAATGATCTCAATTCTTGTTTCATTTAATCAAAAAGCTATTCTAGATATATTCAATAATAATTAATTGGTATGGCGGAATAATCCAAAGAGTTCAATTAGTGAAATTGAAATTAGTAAGATTTTTTATGATAAAGCTCACGTAAGCATTTTTTTGTTTTTATGCACAAAATTTTTTTTTACTTCCATGACAATCTTTTGATATTGATCTCTACAAATAACGGGAGGGGCGAGCAAGAACTAAGTCAACGATGTAAGCCAAGACATGAGCTTGGGTAGTTATTCCATTTTGATCTTCACTAGAATAGTTGAGCTTGAACTTTTTCATACTTATTATTTCATGCCTAAATTCTCTATATTTCTACTAGTTGTATCTTAGTAAATTAGCCATTTATGGATGTTTAATTTTTATAAGCAAATGATTGAATTTTATGGTGATATGTGGCCTAAGTATATGCCCACATACTTGGAATGATCCCAACTATGATGATACGAAATATATATATATATATATATATATATATATATATAAAGAAATTTATGTCATAGTGATATGCGGCCTAGGTATGTGAAAACATACTTGGAATGATCCCAACTATGAGTAAAGAAGAGAGGAACAAAAAAAAATGGTGGAACATCATAGTGATATGTGGCCCGGGTATGTGCGCTTGTACTTGGAATGATCCTTACCATGAATTCATATATATTAAATAAAAAGTATATATTGATAAACTCCATAATATGGTGAATTACTAAGATTACTAACTAGAGAATGACATTCCACTATCAAAGTTTATTCATAATTTCCAATCAAGCCAAAGTCTATCTTATTTTCAATTACACTGCTAACTCATGTGGAGGCTAAATCGAAAGACTAGATTATTCTCTCCCTTTCCAATAATTGTGGAGGTTCAATGTGGAAATTGCATGAGAGTAAATCATTTTTAAAAGAAAAGCACGCACCGCACTAAGATACTTATTTGAGCTTTATCTTCTATCTAACTAATAAATTTGTGAATTTTGAGCTCTTATTGATTTCTAAGCCTATCAGTTAAGTAAAATGAATTTCTTGAGTAAGCCTTGATTGAATTATTTTACAAGAAGGATCATTTGAATTTGCATCTTGATAGCATATCTTCATCCAATCCATTGATCTGAATTATCTTTGCTAGGGACTAGCAAAAGTTCAAGTGTGGAGGTGTGATAACTTCTCAATTGAAGTTATCTAGTCCCCTATTCTCTACAATAATAATTGTGATAAATGAGAAGAAATTATTTAAATTAGTATAAATATTCATAAATTAATATTTATCTTATTCATGTGTGATTTACCTACTTTGCCTATGTTTTTCTTATTAGAAATGACGTAGAAATCGAACCAGAGAAGCAAGTGCTGGAATTATATTTTGGCTGTGCAGTTGTTACAGAAACCTGTTTTCAGTTGTTATAACAAGCCTGGGCAGTTTTATAATTCGAATTTCGAATTTTGCGCCAAAACCAATTATGGAAGGAGTCATCTATTGGGAAAGGGCTGCTCGTTTTTAAGAGGGGATTTTCATACCTAAAGGGCACGAAATTAGAGAGAGGAGAGAGAGTTCTTAGAGCCATCATCTTGGAGAAGGAGAAGGAGAGGATCAGCTAGGGTTTGGACGCACCGGCGAGAAGGAAGAAGGGTCTAAGCGAGATCTACACGCATATTCCTGCAGCAATTAGCGTTCTTAAGCATGTTTTGTAAGATCTTTCTCATGTGGTTTCATTCCTCTAGCATGAACTAATCGTATGGATCTTGTATGATGTGAGTACCTTGTTTTATTGTGATGATTTTACTTTAAATTTATTTTATGGTTGTTTGAATCACTATCTTTATTGGGTTTATGTTCTTTGTTTGTGGAAATTTTTGAGCAAGCATTCATCTTCTAAATAGCATGGCGAGATTCGAGAGAGGAGTTATGCTAATCTAGGGTTGAATCCGTTATTCTACGCGGCGAGATTCGAGAGAGGAGTTGCGTAGTTTTCTAAATCAAAATTCCATCTTTTTACTGCGCTGCAAGATTCGAGAGAGGAGTGGCGTAAGTGTGACATAAACTCCAATATAGCATCAAGAGTGAAGGAGATTTCCTCTTGAGTTAGCATCATTGATTTTTGCTCGTCATGTTATTTACTTTCTACCTAAGTTAGAGATAACTAGGGGAAATTGGGTAAATGGAATTCTGAGATCGAGAGATGATGGATTTCACTTTAAAATCGATGCAAGATAGTAATGAAGAGAACCATTAAATATCACTCGAAATCTCGTCACAATAGGCAAGGGAAAACAACATGCAAGATCATTTCTCCAAACTTGATAAAAGTATTTTCTAAGAATCGTATTTAGTTTTATCATTATTAGTTTAAGTTTTCTTAATTATAAAATTAATCCACTAAGAAAAAGTATCCCACTTGGATTCAAGGAACGGGTAAGGCTAGTAATTGCGAGCACTAACATTGCACTTCCTCTAGGAACGATAACTCAACTCATCATTTTATTACTTGATTTGACACGTGCACTTGCGTGATTACGTAGATCCATTTTGGCTGTATCAATACTCTACTCCTTGCACCGGCAATACCAACACTGGGGCAGAACACAGTCTTTTCTTGAGCTCCTGAAATACTTCTTCACAGGCCTCACTCCATACAAAGGCTGCGCTCTTTTGCATAAGCCTGGTCAACGGCGCATAAAGCACGGAGAATCCTTCAACAAATCTTCTGTAGTAACCTGCCAATCCTAGGAAGCTCCTTATTTCCTTAGGCGATGAAGGTCTCCTCCAATCCAAGACTGCAGCTATCTTCGCAGGATCCACTGAGATACCTTCCTTACTTACGATGTGTCCAAGGAATGACACCTGAGACAACCAGAACTCACACTTGCTAAGCTTCGCATACAGTTTGTGCTCCCTTAGAGTAGACAAGACTAAGCGCAAGTGCAAGGCGTGCTCATCTGCATTTCTGGAATATACCAGTACATCGTCAATGAACACTACCACGAATTCATCCAGAAAATCCCTGAACACTCTGTCCGTCATGTCCATAAAAGCTTACGATGCGTTTGTTAATCCAAAAGACATTACCCGAAATTCAAAGTGTCCATAATGAGAACGAAAAGCAGTTTGCGGGATGTCCGACTCCCGGATCCTTAGCTGATGGTAACCTGTGAAAGAGAAGGGATAGATACTACTCTAGAGGGGGGTGAATAGAGTTATCAAAATTTGACTTAGCAAAGTTGACTTTCTACTCAACTCCCTTGGAGTGAAATGCGGAATGAAAAGATTATAGATATGGAGATAACCCTAAAGCCTAACACAAGTGATGTGCACAGTGTAACATCCCTATCCGTCGCATAGCATATAGTAGTAGGTCCGGCCGGGGCCCGACGCCATATACTACGGACAGACTGGTTGGTTACGCGTTGAAACCATTCAACCAATCATGTCGTCCTACACAACACCTAGCGGAAGCAAATTATTAAGTTGCAAAAGAAAATAAGAACCCTGCCACAAAGCATGAATGTCCACTACCAACTCAGGAATGTAATCATACACAAAAGAGAACTGGCCTTAAGGCCTTACATTGTTCACTTAACAAAATAGTGTTTTCAGACATCGGCTCGCAGGCCGGCCATACATGAATGAACGGGAAAAACATAACAAATTAGGCCTTCGAGGGCCGGCACAGCAACAAGGGCTTTAGCCCGCTATTTCCCGCTCGGCTCCGCAGCACCTGCAAGCAACAAACCACCGCCCGGTGGCAAACAATAGCAACGGTCAGCAAAGCTGACCAAATTGTAACGATCCCGCCCCCACAATCGGGGCGGGGATGCTCTTTCCCTGCACTTTATTAGTATAGGCATTTATAATAGGTAATTGCACATCACCACAGGCGTAGGCTCGCACGGCCACACACCCCGTGCACTCAGGGCACATTCTCGGCGAACCGGCCAACGTCACGTCAATTCAAGCCATAGACGTTCCCGATCCACCACCGCCTCTAGGACGGTCATCCATATGAGCAATTTGTCTCCTTAGCCTTGGTCACGACAATTTAAGCCATAGACCGCCGAAGACCCTCGTCCATGCCAACGGTCCTACCGAACGACATAGACCGGGTATGGTTCCGCTTGACCCGTGCTCATACCGCAATGACAATTTAAGCCATATGCGCAGGTCAAGACTTGCCGAGTCCCGTTTCCGCTACAAAATCACATAACCCAGTTATATTCACGTTGGCTCCCCGGCCTCCGTGTTGGCAAAACCCGCTTTTGCCCAGTTTTCCGGGTGCACCTTAGAGTTAATCTCTAAGATTCCCTGATGCAATCTACCACGTAGAAAAACCCGAAAACACCCAAACATCCGGAGTCTTGCCCGATTCAAATGCAATGCAACATCACCGATTCGGACCAACACGTCCGAATAGGCTTCACACACAATGCCTATGTCCGTTTATGCATACGGACTCTATACAAGGGGGGACTTCACATATCTACCCCAAGGAGCGCTCCAACTCTTCGCTCACTCGCGAGAGCGGGCTTCCTATGCAAGGAAAAGAGGGCTTCACATGCCCAAGATAAAGAATCGTTACCCTTGCGTTCTTCCGCGGCGCCATCGCAAACTACGCGGCTAGAAAGCTTCGCAACGTCGTCGCCTCCGCGGATCTGGGCTCGGATCGCGATTTGGAGCTTCGAACCTCCTCCGGCGGTCGGATTTTGGCCTCACACCACCAAGGGAGCTCTCCCCTCTCTCTAGAATGTAGAAAGAGAAACTCAAGTTGAAATGAGGGTTTCTCCCCCCATTTCCCGGCTAATAACCCCCCAGGAGCAGCCCCCACCGTCAGATCCAGATCCAAGGGAATGAACGGCCGAGATTACATCCAAAATAATAAAACCTGGGCCGAACACGGGTTGGCACACGGCCGTGTGCCTGGCCGTATAGCTCATTCGCCGTCTCGACACCGATTGAAAACCAGCACACGGCATGTGACACGGCCTCCGACACGCTCGTGTCGACGGCGACACGCCCGTGTCGGGACCCGTGTCACGCCCCCCGTGTGCAATAAATCGACACCTTGCAGTCAGAGTGGTACACGGCTTGTTGACACGGCATGGGACATGCCTGTGTCACATCGGACACGCCCGTGTCTGAGCCCGTGTCACGGCCCGTGTACCACTTCGACGATTCCCTTGAGTGACACGGCCTGGGACACGCCCGTGTCCTAGGCCGTGTCCCTCCACACGACCATCGTCGACCTGAACTGGTCGACGACACGGCTCGAGCTCGACACGCCCGACACGGCCTCCGACACGCCCGTGTCGGGGCCCGTGTCACCTGCACCAAAAACCTGTTTTGGCCAAAATCGATCCCCGTCGCTCCTACGACATTTTGGGGTGTTACAATTCCACCCCCCTTAAAGAATTTCGTCCACGAAATTAATAAAGGAAAAACAGGACTTAACGTAAAACAGTACCTGAGCGGAACAATTCCGGGTACTCCTCGAGCATAGTCTGCTCCCGTTCCCAAGAGAGCTCCTCACGCCCGCAGTTATCCCACCGGACCTTAACCATCCGGATCTCCTTGTTACGAAGCCTCTTGACCTCAACATCTTCAATACGAACGGGCTTGACCCTTGTCGTCAACCCTTCGTCCACCGGCACTTGGTCAACCGCGATCACCTGCGAAGGCTCTTGCACCGCCTTCCGCAACACAGAAATGTGGAACACATCATGTAAACCACTCAACTCCACCGATAGCTTCAAACGGTAAGCCGCTTCGCCGACTCGCTCCAGAACCTCAAAAGGTCCAAGGTATCTTGGGCTCAGCTTCTTCAAGCGTCTTACCTGCGAAACCCCCTTGAACGGCTTCACTTTCAGATATACCCAATCGCCTACCACGAACTCCACGTTCCGGTGCTTGGCATTGTAATACTTCGCCTGCCAGTCCTGAGCGATCAACAAGCGCTCCCGAATGATCCGCACTAACGAGGTAGCACTCTCCACCTCCTGCTTCTTGTACAACCTTGCCTCACCCGCTTCAAGCCACGATAACGGCGTGCGACACTTCCTACCATACAGGGCCTCGAAGGGCGCCATTTGTATACTCGCTTGGTAGCTGTTGTTGTACGCGAACTCCACCAAATAAAGGTGGTCTTCCCAATGCTTCCCGAAGTCTAGAACACACATGCGGAGCATGTCCTCCATCGTTCTATTGACCCTCTCGGTCTGCCCATCCGTCTGCGGGTGGAAAGCCGTGCTGAACTTTAACTTTGTCCCCAGCATCTGCTGCACCAACCTCCAATCAATTGACGTGAACCGCCCATCGCGATCACTCACAATGCTACGGGGCACACCATGCAGCCTAACAATATTGTCGACATACAACTTTGCCAATTTCTCCACTGGATCATCCTTCCTATGCGGAATGAAATGCGACACCTTGGTTAGTCGATCTACGATCACCTAGATGGCGTCGTTCCCCTTCTGCGACCTTGGCAATCCGTGCACAAAGTCCATAGATATATCATCGAATTTCCACTCCGGTATAGGCAAGGATTTCAGAAATCCTCCTGGATTTTGGCACTCCGCCTTCACCAAGGCGCACGTTTGGCATTTAGCCACGTACAACGCCACATCTTTCTTAAGCCCCGGCCACCAAAACAGCTTCTTGAGATCACGATACATCTTCGTGCTCCCTGGGTGGATTGAGTACTTGGTATGATGAGCCTCGTACATCAACTCCGCCCGGAGGTTACCCCCACTCGGGACGCACAACCGATGATCCTTCCTTAACAAACCATCATCCACCGAGAACTGGGAATTTGACCCATCCAGAGCGGCCTCCATAAGCTCTTTCATGGAGTCATCTAACTCCAATGCCTGCCGAACCCGGTCAGCCAGGTCATACTGCACCTCTGTCCAGTTTAACATTGCTTTGGCGCTCGTCTGCTTGTCAACGCAACAGATCTCAAGCTCCTCCAACTCCTGCACTAGCCGCTCATCATGCACCGATAACCAGTTGGCTCGGGCGGGAGCCCTGCGGCTCAGCGCATCCGCAACTGCGTTGCCCTTCCCGGGTACATAATGTATCTTGAAGGTGTAGTCCTCCAGGAACTCCATCCACCTCCTCTGCCTCATATTAAGGTCCTTTTGATCCAACAAGTATTTTATGCTCTTGTGATCGGTGTATATATCGACCCTTACGCCGTATAGGTAGTGCCTCCACAACTTAAGTGCAAAAATTACGGCCGCCAACTCCAAGTTGTGCACCGGATAATTTCTTTCATGCACTTTCAGCTGACGCGATCCATACGCAATCACACTTCCATGCTGCAACAACACGCAGCCCAAGCCACTACCCGAAGCATCGCTATACACCTCAAAGCCCTCAGTCCCACTCGGCGAACTAAGCACTGGCGCCGTGGTCAACTGCCTCTTCAGCTCCTCAAAAGCTTGCACGCACTCTTGCGTCCACAAGAATTTCTGATCCTTCCTTGTCAACTTCGTGAGAGGTAACGCTACCCGCGAGAAGTTCTCTACGAAGCGCCTGTAATATCCGGCAAGCCCGAGAAAACTACGGACTTCCGCGACAGAAGATAACGCAGGCCACTCCCGTATCGCAACAATCTTCGCCGGATCCACCGCTATACCTTCCCCACTCACTATATGACCAAGGAACGCTACCGAGGGTAGCCAGAACTCGCACTTGGAGAACTTTGCGTAAAGCTCATTCCTCCTCAAGGTCTCCAACACCAAGTGCAAATGCTTGAAGTGGTCTTCTTCGCACTGCGAGTATACCAAAATATCGTCAATAAAGATGATCACAAAGCGATCCAGGAAATCTCTGAACGTCCTGTTCATCAGATCCATAAACACCGATGGCGCATTCGTCAGTCCAAACGGCATGACCGTGAACTCGAAATGCCCATACCTCGTACTAAACGCCGTCTTCGGGATATCACACTCCCTGATCCTCAGCTGATAGTACCCCGACTTCAAGTCCAACTTGGAGTATACCAACGATCCGACTAACTGATCAAAGAGATCATCAATCCTCGGGATCGGGTACTTATTCTTCTCCGTCAGCTTGTTCAACTCTCTGTAGTCGATACACAGCCGCATACTCCCGTCCTTCTTCTTAACGAAGAGGACCGGTGCGCTCCAAGGTGACGAGCTTGGACGCACATAACCTTGCTCCATCAGCTCCTCTAGCTGAACTTTCAACTCTGCCATCTCCTTAGGCGCCAACCTATACGGAGCACGTGACACCGGTTTGGCCCCCGGTACGAGCTCGATGGTGAAATCAATCTCCCGCTGCGGTGGGGCTCCGGGAAGGCTATCCGGGAACACATCGGGGTATTCGCAAACCACGGGGATGCTATCCAACGGGGACTTTGGCTCCACAGCCCCCACTATTGTAAAGAACAGCTCTGCACCAGCACGAACTGCCTTCACCACCTGAAGAGCAGACATCAGTGTCCTGCTCGACCCCTTTAGCCCCTCGAATGTAGTCTCCTGCCCTACACCCAGCTTGACCTCCTTCCGGTCACAGTCAATCCAAGATTTCTGCTCTGACAGCCAATCCATTCCAAAGATCACGTCGAACTCTACTAGCGGCAGCAATGATGCTAGCAAGTCGAACTCTTTGCTCCCAATGTGAACCTTTACGGCGCACACCCTGTCCGCACGCATCGAGCATCCATTCGGTAGCAGCACATCCAACTTGTCCTTCGCCATCGAAGAAGGGACTCCGATGCGCGATATAAAGCTTTCGGACAAGAAGGAGTGTGAAGCTCCCGTATCGAACAGTGCCCGTGCCGGACTATCGCTAATCACAACAAAGCCTATACAAACAATATTAGGCTAACAAGCAATAGATAACGGTATTAAAGCTAACTTGCTATAAAATTAACTCATACCTGTCACCACATCCGCTTGCTTGATGGCCTCCTGCTGGCCCAAGTTATAGACTCTAGGCTGAGTCGGAGCAAAGTGGGACGCGGTCGACTCCACTGCTTTGCCCTTCTCCTCGTAGGTAGCTCCTTGTTTCCTTTCGGACTTTGAGCGTCCACTCCAGCAATCACGGGCAAAGTGCCCCGGCTTCCCACACGTGAAGCAAGCGCCCGGGGTTCGATTGGTAGTTGTCCCCGAGGCACCTGAAGCAGCTGGACCCGACGTCTTAGCTTTCTTATAGAATTTGCGGTAGCCCGACTTCGACGTAGTCGGCGCCTTGAACTCTGATCTCTTGCCACCAGATTCCCTCTCCTTCTTCGCTTGCACGTTTCTCATATCCTTCTCCAAGGACCGGGCCGAACTGACCAGGGTCATGAAACCCTGCGCCTTGGGCCCCGACAGTAGCAACCTCAAATCATCCCTTAGCCCTTCATAAAAGCGGCTCGTCTTGCACTCCTCGTCTGCGAAGGTAGCGCCGGCATATCTCCCCAACCGAGTAAACTCGTGGAGGTATTCATCAACGGTGCTATCACCCTGCACCAACTTCTGGAATTCGCTCTCTAGCGCGATCCTCTGCGCCGAGGGGAGGTATCGAGCCATAAATAGTCTCGCAAACTCCTCCATCGGGACTTCGACCAATGGCCTTCCCCTCAACTGATGCAGCTCTAGGCCCTCCCACCACAGTCTTGCGTCCCCATCCAAAAGGAACGTCGTTATAGTGGTCTTCTGCCACTCTTCAGTTTCCGTCGCAGTCATCACCCTGTTGACCCTTGAGAGCCAATCCTCTGCTTGGGTCGGGGTTTCTGCCCCCGTGAACACCGGTGGATGAAAGCCCATGACGTGCTTCAGTTGTCTTTCCGTTGCTCTCCTAGGCAACTCTGGCTCCAACACTACTTGCTCAACCCTCCTTTGCTCTGCCGTCTGAAGAGGTACTTGCTCCATAGCAGGAGCGGGCTGCTGCACCTGCCTTGCAGGCTGCGCATTAATCATTGCCATGACCGCTTCTGCCACCAACCTAATGGTCTCGGCAGACAAAGGTGTTGCAGGCGCATCGCTTGGCGCACTGCTCGCCTCAGAACCTGGCCGTTCAGACGGCCCAGCACCACTTCTGGTCACCTATAATCGTGCAAAACACCGATAAGCGACCCAAAAATTACTGCAAACAGCAATTATAGGAACACGCAGGTTCCTCAAACATGTGTATTTTCATTCCTAAGTGGACATTCATGGGTTCTTTTCATGTTATAACGATGACGCACACAATGTGCTCACCACCCCTTAAAGTGAATTCATCCACGAATTCATTTAAGCGTGACCGAAACCAGAAGTCTGATACCAATTTGTAACACCCCTATCCGTCGCATAGCATATAGCAGTAGGTCCGGCCGGGGCCCGACGCCATATACTACGGACAGACCGGTTGGTTACGCGTTGAAACCATTCAACCAATCATGTCGTCCTTCACAACACCTAGCGAAAGCAAATTATTAAGTTGCAAAAGAAAATAAGAACCCTGCCACAAAGCATGAATGTCCACTACCAACTCAGGAATGTAATTATACACAAAAGAGAACTGGCCTTAAGGCCTTACATTGTTCACTTAACAAAATAGTGTTTTCAGACATCGGCTCGCAGGCCGGCCATACATGAATGAACGGGAAAAACATAACAAATTAGGCCTTCGAGGGCCGGCACAGCAACAAGGGCTTTAGCCCGCTATTTCCCGCTCGGCTCCGCAGCACCTGCAAGCAACAAACCACCGCCCGGTGGCAAACAATAGCAACGGTCAGCAAAGCTGACCAAATTATAACGATCCCGCCCCCACAATCGGGGCGGGGATGCTCTTTCCCTGCACTTTATTAGTATAGGCATTTATAATAGGTAATTGCACATCACCACAGGCGTAGGCTCGCACGGCCACACACCCCGTGCACTCAGGGCACATTCTCGGCGAACCGGCCAACGTCACGTCAATTCAAGCCATAGACGTTCCCGATCCACCACCGCCTCTAGGACGGTCATCCATATGAGCAATTTGTCTCCTTAGCCTTGGTCACGACAATTTAAGCCATAGACCGCCGAAGACCCTCGTCCATGCCAACGGTCCTACCGAACGACATAGACCGGGTACGGTTCCGCTTGACCCGTGCTCATACCGCAACGACAATTTAAGCAATATGCGCAGGTCAAGACTCGCCGAGTCCCGTTTCCGCTACAAAATCACATAACCCAGTTATGTTCACGTTGGCTCCCCGGCCTCCGTGTTGGCAAAACCCGCTTTTGCCCAGTTTTCTGGGTGCACCTTAGAGTTAATCTCTAAGATTCCCTGATGCAATCTACCACGTAGAAAAACCCGAAAACACCCAAACATCCGGAGTCTTGCCCGGTTCAAATGCAATGCAACATCACCGATTCGGACCAACACGTCCTAATAGGCTTCACACACAATGTCTATGTCCGTTTACGCATACGGACTCTACACAAGGGGGGACTTCACATATCTACCCCAAGGAGCGCTCCAACTCTTCGCTCACTCGCGAGAGCGGGCTTCCTATGCAAGGAAAAGAGGGCTTCACATGCCCAAGATAAAGAATCGTTACCCTTGCGTTCTTCCACGGCGCCATCGCAAACTACGCGGCTAGAAAGCTTCGCAACGTCGTCGCCTCCGCGGATCTGGGCTCGGATCGCGATTTGGAGCTTCGAACCTCCTCCGGCGGTCGGATTTTGGCCTCACACCACCAAGGGAGCTCTCCCCTCTCTCTAGAATGTAGAAAGAGAAACTCAAGTTGAAATGAGGGTTTCTCCCCCCATTTCCCGGCTAATAACCCCCCAGGAGCAGCCCCCACCGTCAGATCCAGATCCAAGGGAATGAACGACCGAGATTAGATCCAAAATAATAAAACCTGGGCCGAACACGGATTGGCACACGGCCGTGTGCCTGGCCGTGTAGCTCATTCGCCGTCTCGACACCGATTGAAAACCAGCACACGGCATGTGACACGGCCTCCGACACGCCCGTGTCGATGGCGACACGCCCGTGTCGGGACCTGTGTCACGCCCCCCGTGTGCAATAAATCGACACCTTGCAGTCAGAGTGGTACACGGCTTGTTGACACGGCATGGGACACGCCCGTGTCACATCGGACACGCCCGTGTCTGTGCCCGTGTCACGGCCCGTGTACCACTTCGACGATTCCCTTGAGTGACACGGCCTGGGACACGCCCGTGTCCTAGGCCGTGTCCCTCCACACGACCATCGTCGACCTGAACTGGTCGACGACACGGCTCGAGCTCGACACGCCCGATACGGCCTCCGACACGCCCGTGTCGGGGCCCGTGTCACCTGCACCAAAAACCTATTTTGGCCAAAATCGATCCCCGTCGCTCCTACGACATTTTGGGGTGTTACACACAGACTCAAGCTAACTGCAATTACAGTTAAGGCTTGGATATCCTAATCAGCAACTAGCAAACCTAGTTATATCTAATCACAGCCACAATGCAAGAATTTAAACAAGGCAATCCAGACGACACAAGGAATTTATAGTGGTTCCCCAAACAACTTGGGTACGTCCACTCTTCTACCAACAAGGTAGGAATCCACTCAGGTTTTTGATCAGGTGCCCTACCACCAACAAGATCTGCTTCAGGTAGATCAAGAAACCCTTTAGACTTTTGATCAGGTGTCTAAAAACCAAACACAGGTTTTTGATCAGGTGCCCTGCCACCAAGGGATACTTTTGAAGGGAGTAATAACCCTGTACAGGAGGGGGAAAGGGGTTAAGGTGTCTTCTCTATTTTACAATAGATTAGAGAAGCACAATAACTTGCATTGAGCTAGAAAGCTCTAAAAGAATCAAGGCTCCCCCTGGCTCAAAGAACATCCAGGTGAAGTCTTGCTTCAGTGCAGAAACACTTCAGTAAATACTGAAGGAAGAACTACAAGAAGATATAAAATAAGAAATTAAAATCTTCTAGCAGCTATCTTCTTCTTCTTCTTCAAAAGAAATCTGAGTCAGAACTTCCTGGAACAGGAGAACTCAGGTTGAAGAAGAGCAGAAGAGCTAACAACTTCTCAGTTAAGTGAAGACTGCTGAGAGCAGTTAAACTTGTTCTTGCTGTAAGCTTGCTGAATGAATTTCTTGCTACGAGTACTAGTTGATTTCTTCTTCAAAGAAGTCTTTATATATCAGCAGCAGCAACGGCTCTAATTGAGTTTGAATCTTGTCTTTTTCTGAACTCTGCAAGCTGGGCTGCAAAAAGCATAAAGCAAAAACAAACTACAGCAGGCAGATATCCTATAAAAGGATAAAGCTTTCTAAGAAGCTGCAAATACTTCTGATGAAATAATATAAGATAAAGTCACATCAAAAAGATCTCTTTACGGCCAGGAAGACTTTTTGAGTCTAACGGCTATAAAGGACAGCCTGGCAGATAACATATCTCAGCTACAAGACAAATAACTTTGTCAGAAAAGATTAGCTCATGCATATAGAATAGAACTGATATTGCATGGAAATAATGTCACAAATTATTCAGATAATCTTTCAAAAAATATGCCAAAATAAATATGAAATTAGTCACATCACAGAAGACGACAAACTAAATAAGAGCATACAGCAAAACGTCGAACGACCTTCGGAGATCGTCGACCGGCGCACGGAGATCGTCGACCTATCGGGCAGATAGTCGAATGATCCAGATAGTCGAACTATCAAGGAAGATAGTCGAACTACCTCGGCAGATAGTCGACCTATCAGAACAGATAGTCGAGCTATCAGATAGTCGATCTATCCGGACAGATAGTCGAACTACCAAACAAAAACAGATAGTCGACCTATCAAGCAGATAGTCGACCTATCAGATAGTTGAGCTATCCAAGCAGATAGTCGAACTATCAAAGCAACGCAGATAGTCGATCTATCAACAGATAGTCGAACTATCAAGGCAACACAGATAGTCGACCTATCAACAGATAGTCGAGCTATCAAGGCGGACAGAACGTCGACCAACTGATAGACGATCGTCAATCAGCCGATAGACGATAGTCGAGCGACGTTCGACTATAGTCGAACGAAAAACTACTTAACCAAATATTAATCTGGAAAAGCAATTCTACACAACTAGAGAATCTAACCTATCAACTAACCTTTGACCATAGATAATTCATGGTTCAAGAGACTAAGAAGACAAGACTAAACTCAAATCAAACTAGGGTACCAACAACCTGAACGAAGGTCGATCTTTAAGAACACGGAACTACCTCGCAACTGATCGAACAAGTCATCGATCCTGGGTAGGGGGTATCTGTTTTTAACGGTCACTTTGTTTAGCTCACGATAGTCGATGCATAGTCTCATCATTCTGTCCTTTTTCTTCACGAAGAGCACTGGTGCACCCTAGGGGGGAGAGCTGGGTCTAATAAAGCCGCACTGCAACAACTCATCTAACTGAGTATGCAGCTCTTCTAACTCACGCGGTGCCATGCGGTATGGTGCCTTAGCAATATGGCGAGTGTCTGGCTCAAGATCTATAACAAAGTCCACTTCTCTTACTGGAGGAAGTCCGGGAATACTAACCGGAAAGACATCCGGAAACTCACTCGCCACAGAAACGTCCTCAACCCGAGGCTAAACCGAAGCAGCTTCCAAAGTAGAAACAGAAACAAGAAAAGAATCGCAGCCAGCCTCTAGAAGTTTGCGAGCACATACCGCAGAAATGATCGAAGATTCCTGACGCGGCGAACCATACACACTCATGGGCTGAACATTGCCACCTCTAAAGTCCATGCGCTTTTGCTTGCACTGAATGACGACATCATAGCTGGACAGCCAGTCCATGCCCAAAATCACCTCAAAGTCAGCCAAATCCAGCACCTTCAGATCCGCAAAGACTAAAGAACCACTAAGGAAGATGGGGCATTTCTGGATACCCTGGTATAACCTCACCAGCTCTCCTGAAGGAAGTTTGACGCTTAGGGAGGCATCTAACGAGTCGAGAGTCCAGCGGTGACGGTCTACAAAACTCCTTGCCACAAAGGAGTGAGTAGCACCTGAATCGAACAAAACACGGGCCCACTTACCGTTCACCTTAAATTCACCTAAACACATAGCGCGCACAACTAAATTACGGAAACTAAGAATCTACTAAAAGAGTTTACTAACTAAACCAGAGACTAACCTGAGATCACTTGAGTTGAAGATTGGGCTTCCTCCTTGGTCAACACATTCAACTTTCCTTTTCCTTTGTCCACGTGTGGTACTGGCGGAGGTAGAGTCTGCAACGGAACTGCATTCAGCACGGGATGGCCTTGTGGGCAATTAGCTTTCTTGTGCCCCTTTTGTCCGCAGAGGAAACAAACTTCAGCCTTCTTGCGACATTGGTCCGCATCATGCCCACTCCTCTGGCAATAAGAACAGACATGACTTCCTTTAGGAGCATCTTGGATCGCGTGAACATGAGACAACTTCTGCGCATCGAGTCTCTTAAATCACTTCTCGAATGGGTGACCTGGCCTGCCACAGAAGCTACACGCTTCTTTCCTATCCTTCTTCGCAACAGGGCCAGATGTCCTAGCACTTCCTTCTTCATCAGGTTTCCTCTTGTCCTTCTTTGCATTTGTTCCCCTATTCTTTGCATTCTCTATCGCCTCAACCTTCAAGGCAGCTTCAACCACTTCTGTAAGGGTCTCTGACTTGTACGTGCTAACCAACTGTTGAATGTCATATCTTAGACCACCTAGGAAACGTTTTACTCTGCCTTCTTCGGATGTTACCAAAGCTGGGGTGAAACGACTGAGCTTGCTAAACTCGACTTCATACTCACCCACAGTAAGTTGCCTCTGCTTCAGGTGCAAAAAGTTGTTCATCAGGCGGTCTCGCTCGACCGATGGCAAAAACTTCTTCAGTAACATACTTTTGAATGAGTCTCATGAACATCCATCAGCAAGGTTCTCTTTCTCTCTAATCCACCAACTCTTCGCAAGACCCTTAAGTTGATATGCCGCAAACATCACATTCTGATTGGCGGAGTACCGGAATAATAAAACATTTCCTCGATGGCGATGATCCAATCATCCAACGCCATGAAATCTGCTCTACCGTCATACGAAGGAGGTCCTAGTCGCTGGAAGTGAGAAATAAAATTCATTTCCGGCGGCAGTACGACTGGGGGAACTAGAGTAGTAGGGGGAGTAGGGGTAGCTTGGTCATCAACAGGGTCATGGGCTCTAGACTGCAGCCCGGTGACCACAGCCAACAACGATTGTATCTGAGATTGCACATCCACCATCTGCCTCGTCAGGGCCTCATTACTTTGTCGCAACCCTTCAATCACCGCTTCACTATGAGCACCAGAAGACTCCCCTTCTGACTGGGGGTTCGATCTCGTCGCAACGCGTTTAGGCGGCATTCTACAGAACAAACGGATATCTAGTCAAAATTTTGTCGAAGGCATCGCAAACTGGGGGAAAATTCCCCTCGAACTAATCGGGCTAGAAATCTACCGACACAGGCAAAAGTATTAACAAGGACCTAGTTTACGACACTGAAGCTGGAAAACTTGAATACTCAGATTCAGATTGGAACAAGAACAAACAACCGGCACTTACTATGTAACGGCCTGGCCCGTAAGCTCATAGGCTGCCGCACCCGCTATAGGCCGCACAGCATGGCCGTAAACCAGCGCCGCTACAGGACAGTAGCCTGATACACCCTCGATCAGAACTAGAGGAGGACAATCACTAACACCCGCTGTTACTTTGCTCTGGGAGATCATAGAATGATGTTATGCTTCTAACTTGTGCCTATGATATGAATGAATGAATGTTTAGATATCGTTTTAAATCATGAGTGTACATATGTCATCATGCAGATCGTTAACTTGGCACGTGTGCTTATGCGATGATATGTTATGGATGTTGTGCAATGCATTCTAAGAAAAGGGCCTTAGTGCATGTTATGAGTTGCGTACACAAACAATGTTATGCATCCCATACTACATAATATTGTATGTAACGAAGAAACCTAAACGTGCTAATGCGCATCCATGTGATGGTTGTTATGCATCCCATACTACATAACCGTCACATGTTGCCACCTATGATGGATCCGTATACAAACACATATTATGCATCCCATACTACATAATATGCCCCGTATACTTCTTTTCATGCTATGAGTGTAGTGCCCATGCTTCCATCAAGATCTACTGATGACATATCGGTGGGTGTATGCAATGAAATGTTACTACCAGGGCTTTGCTCGAGGCAAAGTTGTTCGAATTACTTGCCAAACCAACCGACCCTTTGCAAAACCTCCCTCTGATACCAACTGTCACAACCCGCATTTTCTACAAAAGGACAAGTATCAGAGTATGAGGAAACACTCGTCGTGATGCCACATCGAGCAGGGGATAACTGCCGACGCTCCGACAATCAGAACTACTATTATAAAAATATTCATAAGTTTAATGATTAGAAAGTTGTTTATGTAACTAAGAGCCGTATCCCTTGGCTCAGTGGTTCATTAGCCCACTTAGAAGAAAACATAATTTATGCTGCGGAGAATACTTTAATTAAGATTGCTTAACATCCTACATGAGTACAAACGTCCATGAAGGACAACTCATGTCATGCAAGACTCTAGATTTAGTATAAGTAGGGAAATGCCTTTTTTGTTAGCTGTAAAGTACTTCTTTTAAGCTTAAAGACATGAGATGTATGCTATACTATTAGTAAGGTTTAATATTCAAAATAGCTAACATGCATCCTATCATAAAACATTCCCAAGAGACAAGTAACAGCTCCCAAACTGGGTAACCAAATCAACATAGAAGAGTAAACAGTAGTCTGAGAAAAACAACCACCGAAGGGCGGTGACAAACTGACATGAACCCCTCGGTGTACACAAATGTCTGAGTCAACAAAGCAACAAGCAATCTCACCTAAAGTGAGAGAAACACTCCTGCAAAGCGATCAACCAAAATGCAGCTCCAAACTAGCCGCTCGGACGGCTGCAACCTGGACTTGAGGCATTCAATGACAGAATACCTCAGCACAAATAAAATAATGCAAGTGGCAAAAAGAGATAAAAGCTCAAAACTAAGAAAAGATCAATCAACAGGGGAGGATCAACCCCCACCCAACAAGCTGGCAAACTCTGCAACAAGTCAACAAATGAACGAGATTATAGCAAACAAATCATCAATAAAAGCTGAAGGAAATGCACCAAGTGCCTCGGGAAAACAACCCGCTTCGGCTCAAACCTGCTGAAGCAAAGCAAGAAATGGCTAAACTAGCCCACAATCCAAAACAAGGATAGGAGCAACGGTCCAAGGATCATGATAGGAAAATCATTAACACTTAGTGATCCTCGTCTCGGATGAGTGGGTGACCCTTATTTCAAAGGCATTTTATTTGCTTATAACGACCTGGCAAGCTAAGTAGCACAGCGTCGCCCGACCCACTAGCAACCCATGGAGGGCCCATGGCGCTCTAGTGGTGTAGCCGGAATCTACAAGACCTGCCACGGAAACCAATACCCACAGAACACCTCACCAAGACCTCAGTATCACCACATGCTAACCAGCGATACAAACTGACAGTTCCATCCACATTAACTTCTATCAATGTTTCCTGGTCATACTTTCCAAAGGTTGGGGTCAAAACCCCGAAACAGACCCCCAAGGACTTCACTCAGTGAAAACGATGAAAGACGGACAATTCCTTCGGAATTCGTTGGGTATCACCATTGATACTCGACGGATTCGTCGGGAATTGTCGACGAAAACCAACGGGAGTCGTCGAGTATCGTCGCGATACTCGACGATTTTCCCTAAATTCGTCGGGTATCGCGACGATACTCGACGAATTTTCCTAAATTCGTCGGGTATCGCGACGATACTCGACGAATCTGCCAGGGGCGCCTCGACGATCTGGCCTACCAATCTCGACGAAAAGCCTTCGATTCTCGACGACTAACATAAAGATTCTCGCCGAACCTGCCTTTCATTCTCGTCAATTTTGCCTTAGAGTCAATGTCTCTACCGGTGATTCTCGACGATTCCTACTTCGACGATTGTCTAGTGATTCTCGACGACTCCAACCCGATACTCGCCGACTCTGCCTTGTGATACTCGCCGAATCTACCTGGTCATTCTCGCCGATTTTTACTTAGTATTCTAGGACAGCCAAATCGCGGGTAACGAGGATACTCGACGAATTCATCGAGTATCCAAAGTGATATCCGACGGATTCGCCTCGTAGCGCGGGAAAGACCGGATAATCGCCCTATAGCGTAAACCTACTCAAAATAAAGGAGAGAAAATAAAGATAAAGGGAAGAACTGGAGCAAGCAAGGGAAGAAAATCCACTTGCCTCGATACCCACGGAGAAGACGTCGCCCGCCTCGGCCGCTTCCAGATCCGGCCACAAGGAGCACCGAGCAATGTTTCCTGAAACTTTTGGGGACGAAATCAAGCCAAAATCCCTAACCCTAACCTTCAAAAGTCAAGGAAACGGACAAATCTTACCTCTACCAAGAAGCCCTTGCCGAGAGCAGCCCGAAAATCTAGTCAGACGAAGAAAACGAGCCCTCCTGCTCCGCACACCGCCGACCGAAGTCCTCGCCGAGTCCGTAGCTCCCCAAGTATCGCGAAAACGAAACTGCCGTCGGGTTCGGGAAGAAGAAGAAACATACGGACCGGACAAACCCTATCTATCCTATTTATACCCTGAATAAAATAATATAATATAATATAATATATATATATATATATATATATATATATATATATATATATATAATAACACACCATCCTAATACAACGCTCAACACAAACGAACTCGGAAACGCGCGAAACTCGCGCCGTAGTCAAAAACCAACGCTACAAACGCAACGGCGAGGTCGGAATCCTAATCCGATGGGTTGAACTCAGGCAAACACCTACCAAAGCCAAAACACAAGCGGCTCCGCCGAGTCACCAAAACAGACCCGGCCCGCTAGGGAAAACTCGCCAACAGGCTAAGATACTACCCTACAGAGAACTCAAGGAGCCAAGATCATGCTCTAACCTCGGCACATGTCAAACACGTGCTAGGGTAACACTTCTGACGTCAAAACCTGGACAACTAAAGAATATCGGAAAATCAGGGGCGTTACAGAGCGTGTATCTGAGCTTCCTGCTCATATAGAAGTTCATAACATATATTTCTCCTTGTTAGAGAAGAAGACTGATTCTTCAGAAAAAGAGAATGAAGCAGATATGACTGATTCTGAAGAAAGAGTAGAAGTTAGACAAACTCAAGAACATCATAAGGAAGACACTTCTGCAAGTATGAAACAGATTTCTACATTGTTCCTTGCCCAACTGAAAGGGTTGTTGGATGATCAGAGGAGGGCATTGAAAAATTATGTGGATGAAGTCCTTAAAGATATCAAGAATGATTTAGCAACCGAGATCAAATCTATAAGATTTAAAATAAACCTACTAAAGAGAGAAACTGTCAAATTCTTCAACTTATATTTTCAATCAATATCACGTAAAAATTTATGCTTCCAGAAAAAAAAAGTGATAGTGTATCCTGTTCCTGGCTGATAATCTTTAATGCTTTTTTTTTTCCTTTTTGTTGAGCAACTGGATAATGCACTCCCATTATTCCGGATGACAGCTGGATGGACCGACCAAAACACGCTTAAGAGCATTATCCGTTATTAAACTTCATAATGTGATCCAACTTGTATAAATTCAAAGTCACCCATGCTTCTTTCTTTGCTATCAATCATGTCGGCCGGATCCACAGGAACCTGTCAGCTTTATCCTTCACCTAACCTCGCTCGCAGAAGAGCTTCTTCCTGCTGCTCCTTCATAAAACTATCACCCAAAGCTTCAATTCATGCGCCGCACAGAGCTCCCGAGATTCTCCACATCGCCGGGCAGCTCAGAAAGGTCTCCGGCCGAATTCTGGATGCATTTGTTGACTTGACTTTCAAGTTTTCAAATCAGCCATGGCTTCCCACCCAGGCAGGTTTCAACAACACTAGCGCTCTTGGGATTGCACTTGATTATTTTTTATTTCACATCATCCATGTTTTTCAATTTGTTTGACGTTGCAGAGCAACTTTATGCCGGTGGATGAGATCGGGGACGCCGTGATCCTTGACGACATTGAAGGGGAGATCCCTGATGACTTCCCCGAGGGCGTCTATATCAGAAATGGTTTGTTTGCAAATTCATGCGGCGGCTGAACGATTTTGTGATCAATATATAATCTTAACGCATTACTCATCATTCAAGCAGATGAAATCTTTTAACTCCGATATTCTAAATATTTCAATTCGGAAACACGGCAACGCCCCCACTTGCAAGCCTCAACTGTCCGACATCACTGGCTCCGGCCACCAACCCAAGCTGGTCGTATTCTGTTTATATCACCACCACACGGGCCGAATGACCAGACATCACCGGCTTTGGCATATGAGAATCCTCTCCATTTCACTTAGGGCCTGTTTGGGAGGGCTTTTTAGCTCCTTTTTGTTTTCTGGAAAACTCTATCACACTTAATAGACCGTTTGGATTGTCTATTGGTGGGAAAAGCTACCGCAAAAAACTCCATTTGCTCATCTTTTGGAAAAGTCACATGTCACCTACTTTTCAACCTTTTCGAAAAGCACTTTCTCATCCAAAAACATTTATCTCTTAAAAAAATCTACAACTTGATTTTTTTCTCTTGCCGCGATTTTTTTCCTGAGCGTAATTTTTTTGCCCGGGTGTTTTTTTTGCCCGGCGCGAATTTTTCGTCCGGGCGCGAATTTTTCGCCCGTGGACGAATTTTTCGCCCGTGGACGAATTTTTCGGCCGGGCGTGAATTTTTCGCCCAGACGCTGATTTTTCGCCTGAGCTAGCATTTTTCGCACTGGTTGGCATTTTTCGCCCGGGCTGGAATTTTTTGCTCGAGCGCGTGGTTTTTGACCCGGGTGTGTTTTTTTCGCCCGAGTGCGGTTTTTTGCCCGTGCATGATTTTTTTCCCCCGAGCGTTTATTTTTCGCCCGAGCCGATTTTTCGTCCGGCGTGATTTTTTCGCTCGAGTGCGTTTTTTTCATCCGGGTGCCATTTTTTGTCGTTGCACGATTTTTTTCACCCGTGCCAATTTTTTTGCCCGGGCGCGATTTTTTTGCCCGGACGCGCTTTTTTCGCCCGGACTTGATTTTTTTGCACCGACGCGATTTTTTTGCCCGGGCGCGATTTTTTTACACCGGCGCGATTTTTCTCAAGCGGGCGTTTTTTTCTCCCGCATGCGTTTTTTTCGCCCGGTCGCGATTTTTTCGCCCGGGCGCGATTTTTTCGCCCGGGCGCGATTTTTCGCCCGGGCGCGAATTTTTCGCCCGGACGCAAAATTTTCGCCCGGACGCGATTTTTTCGCCCGGGCTTGATTTTTTTCTCCCGGGTGCGATTTTTTTGATCGGGAGCAGTTTTTCCCCCGGGCACTATTTCTTTCGTCCGGTAGCGAATTTTTCGCCTCGACGTGATTTTTTGCCCGTTCGTGATTTTTTTGCTCGGTCGTGTATTTTTTTTCACTTGTAAGCTATTTTTTTCGCTTTCAAGCGGAAATATCGCGTCCGTGCGAAAAATTCTCTTCCGTGCAAAAAATTCGCGTCCAGGCGAAATTTTCCCGCCTAATTGAAAAATTAGTGCCCATCCGAAAAAATCGCGCCCGTCCGAAAAATTTGCCGTCATCCGAAAAAATTCGTGCTCATCCGGAAAATTCGCGCCCGTTCAAAAAATTTGCGTTCGTCCGAAAAATTGGCACCCGACCGAAAAATTGGGACCCGGCCGAAAATATAGGGTTTGACCAAAAAATCGGCGCCCAGGCGAAAATATCGTCCCCGGGCGAAAGTATCGCGCCCGGGCGAAAAATTCACGCCCGGGCGAAAAATTCACGCCAGGACGAGAAAAACCACCACCCGGCGAAAAATTCGCTCCCGGGCGAAAAAAACCTGCCCCGGCGAAATAATTGCGCTTTTCCCCCGGACGCACATTTTTAATAAAAAAAGTTACCGCAACGGAGATTTTTCAAACGATTTATAAAGTGTTTCTCCTTTTTGAAAAACTCTGCAAAAGAAGTTCACCCAAACAGTTCTCCTTTTCTAATAGACATTTTCCAAAAGCTCCTTTTCCTACCATCCTTTTGCCACCGCTGCTTCTCCTTTCTGAAAAGCGTTCCCAAACAGGTCCTTAAATGGAGGGGATCCATTTCAGGATCCAGATGGAGTGGGGGAGAATCTGATGGGCTCAGTTTTTCAAGTCTTTTATATTTTTCTTTTAAGCAATAAAGTGTAAATATGTATTGCACTTTAATCCTATCCACTTGATCGATCCGGATCCGGCTTTGGCCACCAACTTATAAGTTTGCCGGACATTGAGATGGTCTTCAAGATTTGACCTGTTCACTACGCATGAATTTACATTTGACACAGCTAGTTTTGAAATCTTAATGTAGCTTTTAATATAATCAAAAAAAATTCCTGCATATTCGGACCTATCAGAGGTGTGAGTGCGCATGCACACCGTAGGATCACGAGATCCAACGGTGCAGTATGATAAAAATAGTATTTGAGAAGTATTGCGCGCGAGAAATCCACGATTGTTAATGACAAAATCCGCCTGGACTGTTAATGACGATCCTACAATCGAAACTACTCGAGCACCACCTAAAATTGATCTGCATACTTGCTAAAAACGGGTCTTAATATGATATGTTCAGAATTCAGATTGGTTATTATTATACGGATATTTTTCAAACTTCGAACATTTCTTCGGATCTTTGGATGACGTCTCAGGATCGAACCCGCTGTTTGGCGGCCTGCAGTCGGCTTCCTCGGTTCTGGGGCTCTCCAGCGAGACATGGGTCGAGGGAGAGGGAATGCTCCATGCCGTCTCCTTCTCCAGGGACACTAATGGCGGTGGCGGTGGCTGGATCGTCTCTTACAAGAACCGCTTCGTCGAATCTGACACCTTCCGGCTCGAGCGCCGCCGCAATCGCCCTTCCTTCCTTCCAGTCGTAGAGGGCGACCCCGCCTCGGTCATCGCTTCTTACCTCCTCAATCAGGCACGCACCCTATTCCTCTTCGTATGCCTTTTAAAACCCGTGCAGCTATTTCTCTCTAACGCAATGAGCCATTAATAATTACAGCTAAGATATGGAAAGATTACGAAGGATATGAGCAGCACTAACATCTTCGAGCTATCGGGAAGACTCTTCGCCGTCACAGAGAGCCATCTTCCGCAGGAAATGGATTTGTTGACCCTCGAGACGATTGGGAGTTGGGATGTCAACGGACTGTGGGATCGGCCCTTCAGCGCCCATCCGAAGGTGAATATTGCTCTTTTTAATTCTATTTCTTCTCCATTTTCACAGATTGAAAATTTTGTACCTGGTGTAATTGCGACAGAAAGCACCTGGAGGGGAGCTGGTCTTTGTTGGGGCGGATTGGAAGGAACCTTTCCTTGTTCTTGGCATTGTCTCAGGTTCATCAACTGCTTACGTTTGTCCCATTTCCTTTGCATCTTCTATTCTATGGACTTGGGAGGAGTAAAGTGCACTTTACGGTAAAGTGCACCCGTGCACTTTACGGTAAAGTGCGGGAATTCAACGACTCGCATTGATGCGCGCACATATCTCAATTGTGGGCATCCAACTCCGATTGTTTCCTATTCTATCTTGTTTCTTTTTGGCACTATGCACCTCCTATTTGCTCTTGTTTGGCACTTCGGACTGCAAAATTTTAAATATAGCCCTTTTCATCTTCTATTTGCATTTATTTTGGCATTTTGCACAATAGTGGCAATGAGGGATATTTTCATCCAGCTTCCTTACCAATAGAATTTTTCTTACTAATAGACATACGTCTGATTCCTTCTCAATTCCCTCAAATCCTTCTGGTATAGCCCCTTGAATTGAAGGAATTTTGGTCTCAACTTAAATTTAAACCAGTTGTGCAAAATGCCAAAATAAATGCATATAGAGAGTGAAGAGTGTCATATTTAAAATTTCGGATTGCAAAGTGCCAAACAGAAGCAAATGAGAGGGTGCAATGTGCCAAAAAACTTCATTTTGTTAATGTTTTGTGGCTTTCATATGTTTGATACTATTGATTTCCAGCGGATGGGAAAGAGCTCAAACATAAGGTTGACTTAAAACTGAAAAGAGGCATTGTTTGCCATGATATTGGGATCTCCGAGAGGTAAGCATTCTTCGGTTTTTGAATCAGGATTAAAAAAACAATTAAAATGTAATTAGTTTTGTTAGTTTATTCAAGGAAAGATTAGCTCTGTTTATATACAAAAATATGCATTTGAATCAGGATTTAAAAAACCCATAAAAATGTAATGGCATTAACACTAATTACAAGATGATAATCCATGTCCCCCAAGATGAAATCTGTTTCTAGTATGGATGGTAGAGATCATGATCTGCAGGACAATGACTAATGGTCAAAACGTGCTGACACTCTCACTCAAATTGGTGAGTGGAGTTAGCCATAATAGTTGTCCGATTTAGTAGGCACTGCCTTCAATTCAACATCAACACTAGATTCAAATCAAATTATGTTTCTTTTTCTCCAAGTAATACGGTTCCTTGCTAAAAATATTTGTTTTTCCGACATTCATCTCCTGAAAACTTGTGATCCGGTGAAGTCAGCATTTGTATATGCTTCTAGAGTAAGGTCTTGTCCCCTCTGAAATATGATTCCATCACTAGTTGTAACTTTGAATGACTTGTAGATTTTCTTCTGTTGGATCATGGGTGAACTGGCTTACTAAACTCACTATGTACCTTATATCAGTTAGAAATAATAATTATATAGTCCAATTATGTTAATTATACGGTTCATTGGGTTGCCATTTTGTGGCGTGAGAAGATGTTCTCTATGTGTGAGCGGAGTACTATTTTATTCGAAAAAAATGTAACAAACAAGTAAAAAAATTATGTCTACGCTATATTAATAGGGTGGTGTTAAAGGCACACCAACTTCGGTTTTGTGCACACCAATACTATGTGCACCCATTGAAATTTTATGTGCACGCCATCTTCGGCTTTGTGCACACCAATACTATGTGCACAGTCTGAGCAAACATAGCCGCAATGTATGTGGACTCGTTGGGCGCCGTTGCCGTCTCCTTCATCAGAGCAAAAAGATCGACGGCAAGGCGGCCATGGCCGTGCATCGCGAGCCCTCCGATCATCACGTTCCAAAGCACGACGTCTTTGCTCGAAACCCGGCGGAACACCTCCAAAGCTGCTTCAACGCACCCGCATCTGCAGTACATGTCCACAAGAGCTGTGGGGAGGATGACGTTGCCGTGATTGCATAGTTTTTTTAAATGAAATACGCGCCTTTTTGAACCGCGTCTTCTACGTGCATTTTTATGTAACGTGTTCAACATGAAAGTTGTAGATCTCGACGATATCTACAACTTTCATGTTGAACACTTTTTGATTTAAAGCCGTTTAGGTCCCCGATTTGGCCACAGAAAAAAATCACGCGTGATTTTTCAAATCAAAGTGTTCCGCATGATTTTTTTCGGGGGCCAAATCGGGGGCATAAATGGCTTTAAATCAAAAAGTATTCAACATGAAAGTTGTAGATATCGTCGAGATCTACAACTTTCATGTTGAACACGTTTCATAAAAATGCACGTAGAAGACGCAGTTCAAAAAGGCGTGTATCGGAAAGGGGGAGGCGGACTGCTTCGGCTTTAGTTGGGTGGGGTTTAGAAAACCGAAATTATTAAGGATTATATTTTTGATGGGTGTGCACATAGCCGAAAATGATGTGCCTTTAACACCACCCTATTAATATCACATTTTCTTACATTATGCCATATTTTTTAATGAATTTGTTGTGCAATATATCTAAATGTAGAACAAATGTCTACATATTTGTAAACATTTTTTATACAAAAAGTAAATTTATGAATAAATATAGACAAAATGCCTCTTTCTCGTTGCCATGAATTGAACACCAAAATTTTCACTCTAAGACCTTAATATGAAGTCAAAACCATTTCGCCAATCTTACTTCAGTGAAAGTTTTATGAATAGATACAATATATAATTTATATAAGGCCAAAAATATTTTAATTTAATTTGTATTAGCAATCTATATATTTCCTTAAAATTCAAAATTGGCGGTCGGCCACAGTGAATCCTGATGTAGAGATAGGCTAGTGGTGCGCAAAACCTACAACGTTAGGTGATAGTGCAAGGGTGACACGCTAATCCAACTTTACATGCAATGTGATGTCGGTATTTTAACGGATAAATTTAAGCAATGAAAAATTCAGCAAACACGCGGATATTAAAATAGAAAACAAATATTTATTTTGGCAATTTTATAATGGCTTTCCTCCGCTCGGAGGACCAAAGCAAAGCGCACGGTGAATGTCTTCTCACAAATAAAATATCGCAGCAAGACATGCTAAATTACCCAAATGCAAATGTGAATTAAATAATACAATACCACAAACGCTCACAAAATAGAGGGCTGAATCGAGACAGTGAAAATTCGGAGGGTCCGGATGCGTAGATCGGCGATCGGAGATGGAACCGGTGGAGCGGTGGCGGTGAGGTGGTTGTCCAAGGTGGAAAATAGGAGAAACGGGTCAAAAATGGAAAGATCCGACCACTAGGGAATAGATCCGGATGCGGGTGGATAGATCCTGAAAAAAGGAGTTAGATCTGACTTACTCTAGAGGGGGGGGGGGGTGAATAGAGTATTAAAAAAAACCTTGACTGTTATCAAGATTTATATCAGAGTAAAATAAGTGATACCATATAACAGTTATAAAAAAGAAAACAAGCTAAACTATCCTAACAATCACAGCCATAGCAAGAACAAAAGCAGAAAGTGAGCAACCAGACGACACAAGAAATTTTATAGTGGTTCCCCTAAACTTGAGTACATTCACTCTTCTACCACCCAGGTAGGAATCCACTACAGGTTTTGATCAGGTGACTGCCACCACAATATCTATTTGCAGGGAGACATTGCAACTCTTTGAGCTTTTGATCAGGTGCCTAAAAAACAAACTCAAGTCTTTTGGAAGGTGACTTGAGAACCAGGCTAACTTTGAAGGGAGTTAAAACCCTGTAAAATGGGGTGGGAAAAAAGATGATGTTAGTCTTCTCTTTTCTCAAAAACAACTTGAGAAGACTTTGTGGATCCTTGATGGTGTCAAAGCTCCTCCTGAGATGTTGAAGGTTCATGAAGACTGAAGCTTTGCTTCAGGGTGTAGGTCTTCAGTTTTGTTTTGTCAATGTTCAGGAATCCAGTAGACAGATGTTGAAAAGAATGTTTCTGAAGATTCCTGGATCTGAAGATGAAGAAGACTCTTGATTTTTGATGAATGTTCTTCTTCAGTCTTATGAATTGACGAAGATGAAAGCACTAATAGAAAATGAGAGTTCTGGAATTGATTGTCAGTTCTCTGTGTTGAATCCTTTTTGTTCTCTTATGTGTCTTCCTTGAAAAGAGAGAATCTCTTTTAATATTCTCAGTCAATTAATTCTCCTTTGAAATTTGAATTACTGCCTTAAATGCTGGGTGATCTGGAGATTACAAACGGCTGGAATAATTCATTAATGAGTTTCCCCAACTGTCCTTAATAAAATAGGCAAGTAAATATTCTGATGAATACCATAATTAATGCAGCCAATAACGGCTATATTCAGAGGAATATATGCATTAATTACTCAGGAATTATACTGCTAATTGATGTGAAAATAAAGGATCAGGAGGGGAAAATCTCATTCTGGAATCGGGACAGAATTCGTCGACCTCTGAACAGAATTCATCGACCTGAGATCCAAGATCGTCGACCTAAGAATGTCAGTTCGTCGACCTGAGCTCTGTGAACTGCGTACTGAGAAAGACTTGCCAAAACTGCACTCTGAGTTCGTTGAGCTGAGAATCTGTCTTGAGAAAACTAATCGTCGACCTGAGCTCGAATATCGTAGAGCTCAGCTCAGAGAATTAACTCTGAGTTCGTCGATCGGAGATCGACGATCGTCGAGCTAAGTTTGAAGAATTTTGAACTAATCAAACTGTCTTCTGATATCTTCTAAATCTGAGTCTTCTGAGGTTCTCTGCTGGCTGGTCCAAGAAGGTAGAACTAAAAAGACTTAGCCTAAACTCTAAGACTACTAAACATGACCCTGGCTATATAAGGTGGGCGAGACTTAACCTAAATTAGTGAACCTAACACAAATCCAACTAGGGATCCAACAGATCCGATGTTTGACGGCAGATCCGGGCTACGAGGTGATGGATCTCGATGGAAATAATGGATTGGAGGACGGTAACACTAGATCAAAAATAGATCCAGGGTTGTCGGATTGGAGGGAAGTGGATCCATGAAGGGAACGGAAAGGAGTGGCCGGCTAGGGTTAGAAACCTCTTGGGGTGGTCGGTTTTGGGGAGGGAAGGTAGCGGTGGGGCTGGGTATATTGGCAGGAGGCCGGCGGTTGGGATGGGGAATAGGGAGGGCGGACGACAGCAGGCGGCTGGAATAGGAGGGTACTGTTTAGAAACTATAGAAATGAATAGTTCATTTCATTAATGAACAGTGCAATGAAAGGGAGGTGGCTGGATTTGCTGGAGGGGAAACTGGGTGCTGCTGTATGGGGGAAGAAACAGCCAAAAGCTGGATGTACGAGAGGGTTTTGGATGGTGGAGGCGGGGAGTAGGAGGGGGAAAACAATGGTGGGGTTAGGGGTTACCTTGGGGAGGATTTTGGCAGCCTAGGAGTCGTCACCTAGAGTTCCACGACGTTGGCATCGGGGAGGGATCGCTGGAATCCGGGAATACTTCTCCAAATTCTGCAATGACTTTGTTCAGCCTCTTAGACCAATATTTATAAGAAGAGAACAACCTAGGGCTTCACCATCAACGGTTATGATTGGCCGGTTGGATCGGGCACTAAATATATGAAAATAAACTAAAAAAAACTAATATATGTTTTTGACTCGCGGCGACGTGCCAGACGCAACCGCAGGGTCCGATCGTTGATCCGGGCACGCTATATATGGTAAGTCGTCAAATCAGCACCGAACGGGCCCAAAGCTCGTGCTTGTCTCTGCTCCGCATCAAACCCTATGTGGGTTCGCCTCTGCTATCATTAATACTGACTTAATTTAGACGATCTAATTAATTAGATCGATTAAGTTTCATATTGTATGGACAATTCAAATTTTGTGTGGATACTGGTCATTGTTTTAGGTTTATATGCTGAGCGCTAACTCATAAATATTATCATAAGAGTTTTGGTATTTATGGGGTTCCCCCTAAAATTATTCGAGTCAAAGCAGATCGAAACGCTCAAGCAAGTCAGTTTGACCAAGTGAGCCGCACGGGTAAACCACACTCGCTCGAAGGGTTGCAAAGCCGCTCAAAGGGGGCTCGAACAAAGCGCGTGCATGACAGCGAGCATGGAGCCACAAGGCCCCCCTCCCGCGTACCCGGTGCCTCCCTGCTCGCACGCGTGAGTACGTGCGTGCCTGGCCTCGCGTGGTTTTACCTTTATGTAACAGACACAAAAAAACACTCAAGCTTTTATCCCACTATAGTGGAGTCGGCTAAATAGATCCTTTGTGGGCATTGCGCCCTATTTTTTGTCATAATTTTAATAATGTCTAAATGCATCATGTCTTTCCTTATAGTTTCATTCCACCTCTATGTAACAAATGAATAAATAATTATGTCTATGTTATATTAATGTCATATTTTTTACATTATGTCTTATTAATGTCACCTTTTTTACATTATGTCTTATTAATATCACATTTTTTACATTATGTTTATATTTTTTATTGAATTTTGTTGTACAATATATCTAAATGTAGAACGAATATGGCTACATATTTGTAATAATGATTTATACAAAAGTATATTTTTGAATAAGTATAGATAAAATGCCTTTATCTCGTTGCCATGAATAGAACACAACTTTTCACTGTAAGACCTTAATATGAAGTCAAAACCATTTCACCAATCTTGAATGTAAATTTTATGAATAGATGCAATATACAATATATATAAGGCAAAAAATATTTTAATTTTATTTCTTTTAGCGATTAATATATATATTTTAAATATAGATTAGAAGGCCGCCCACACTGTGCCCTGCATGGGTCTGTCTCTGTTATCATTAATATTGACTTAATTTAGGTGATTTAATTAATCGGATCAATTACGCTTCATATTGCATGGACAATTTAAATTATTTGCGGATGCTGGGCGTTGTTTTACCCTTATATATTAAGATTAATCATAAAACAATCTCGTAAGAGTTTTGATATTGATGTGGTTCACCGAAGAACTAAAGCGAGTCAGCCCGACCGAGTGATGACAGCAACAATTTAAATAGGGTTTAGGGTTTAAGGAGTGAGTCAGCTCGACCGAGTGAACTGCGTTGATGGACCACGCTCACTCGAAGGTCTGCAATGCCGCCCAAAGGGGGGGTCAGACAAAGCGCGCGCACTGAGCAATGAGGCGGAGACCGCCCCCCCCCCCCCCCCCACACACACACAGTCTGCCCGTGCTCCCGAGGTCACGTGCACGGCCTCCCCACGCGCTTGGCCGCCCATGGTTTTACTTCCATGTAACAAACAAATAATAAAATTATGTTTGTGTCATATTAATATCATATTTTTTTAATGACTAAATGTAGAAAAAATATGTCTACATATTTGTAATGATTTTTTATACAAGAAGTAAATTTATGAATAAGTATGGATAAATCCCTCTCTCTCGTTGCCATGAATCAAACACAACTTTTCACTTTAAGACCTTAATATGAAGTCAAAACCATTACACTCAGGAGAATGTCACAGGCCAAAGACTCAAGAAGTTAGGAATAGACCCTTGGCTCTAGCGTGGAGGTCCCACCTCACACCCGGAAGACCTTTGAGGTCTCCCCCTCCCTAGCCAATACTTGAGCTAGGTGCCTTGAAGGACAAAAGCAGAGGGATTTAAGTGACTAAGAAGCAATGCCCTCCAAGACACCCTCAAGGATCTATTCATAGTTTTTTGGGAATGACCTGCAAATAACAAAACTTCGCCCCTCCAAAATTACTGAAATGCCCCCGGGTTGGTCTGCCAACAGCCAAATCCCGCTGTTCTAAGCGGCTAATTGCAGTCCACCACGGGCAGTCCCTCAAGCCAGGAGAGTAGGCAGCAAGGCGAGCTGCCGAGCAAGAAGGAGTGATAGTTTAACTTTCAAGGCAGCCTAAACACCTAGAGGGGGGGGGGGTGAATAGGTTCTGCTTCTCTTTCTAAAACTTCTAGACAGAATTCAATTTATTAACTAATATGAAAACACAGCAATCACAGAAAACAAAACATCACAGATTGCACTATGTTTTATAGTGGTTCCCCAAGGTCTGGGTACATCCACTTTCCCCCTTCACCTATCTAGCTGTATGCTAGATTTGGCCAAACTTGCACTTATCTCAGATCAATAGATCTTACAACTCAGAACCCAACTGGTTCCTACAACTCAGGCACAACTGCCCTACCTCAGCCTTGCCCCAAGGCCTACAACTCAGAGAATATCCTTCTCCTACACTCAGGCAATCAGCCCTACCACTCAGAGTTCAACACTCCTACACTCAGCCTTTATAACATAGGCTTACAACTCAGATCTGTATAAACAGATCCTACAGAAATATAGAAAAGATTGTTTTAAATTGTCTTGCCAAGTTGAGAGAGAAGAGGCAATGACAATTCTTAATCAGCTGATGCAATCAACTATTTCTTAGCCTTCTTCAAAGCTTCTTGAAAATGTACTTAGCTGAGATGATTCCAAACAGCTTCTTGAGAATTCACTGGTGGATTCTTTCTTCTTCTTCAAATTCTGACTTGATCTCTCTCTATCCAGAACTTTGAATGATTCTTCTGAATTCTGATTAGAACTCTTCTTAGATCTATCCTTAGATAGTCTTCTTAGATCTCCCGGAGAAGATCTTCTTAAGTGCCTAGCACTTTCTTGAAATGAGTAGAATGTAATCCTTCTCCACTTTCTGATCCAATGTATTTCAAAGGGTCAGTTCTATATGTTGTTCATACTTTCTCCTTCTGAATCTGTCTATTTATAGACATTCTTCATGGTAACCGGCTGATCCAGTTTCTAACCGTTTTCTGACAAGTCTGACAACTTTAGTTAACTGGTGATAACCCACAGCTGTCAAGTCTTCAAAACAATTCCTGTGCCTTAGCGTTGAAACAGTCTGTCAGAAAGTGTCGAGACCATCTGTCTATTTGTGTCGACACAATTGACTTTGGTGTCGACACTGCCTTCAGTGATGTCGACTAAATTGCCTTTGTGTCGACACATCTTCTTCTGAAAATAACTTGGTCTTTGACTCTGCAGTGTGTCGACACAAGTCCTGTGTGTCGACACAGTTGTTGTAGAATCATAACTTTAGTAAGTGTTGACTTAGCCTTCAGGTGTCGACACATTCATTTTTTTAGCTTTGCTATAATGTGTCGACTTACTCACTATGTGTCGACACATTCTGCTGGTGATGACAAACTTGTGGTCGACTATTTTCTTCTGTGTCGACATATTCAGATGATGTCGACAAACTTGAGATCGACTATACTCTTCAGTGTCGACGCATTCTCCCAATGTTGAGGTCGACGTTTTTCTTCTGTGTCGACACAATTTCCCAGTGTTGTGTCGACTTACTTCTTCTGTGTCGACACAATTTCCCAGTGTTGTGTCGACTTACTTCTTCTGTGTCGACACTTTTTCCCAGTGTTGTTGTAGACTATGTTATGTGTCGACACTTTTTCCCAGAGTAGTGTCGACTTACACCTTCTGTGTCGACACACTTTCCCAGTGTTGTGTCGACAACTTTCTTCTATGTGACGACACATGTTCCTTTGTGTCGACACTTGGACTTAGAATTTTTTCTGTAAACTTTAACTTTTCTTCACCTGCACATGTCAACTCAAAACAACATCAAATACAACATGATGTATATCATTGAGCTAGGTTGGGCTTCTTCAAATCAGGTACACATTTTCCAATGTACCCAACAATCTCCCCCTATTTGGAGAAGTCATAACCCTTATAGCCAATGATATACACCATTTATAAATAGTATAAAATGATGATATATGACAATACACAGGGATACTTAATTATAAACAAAATAATAAGAACATCATGGATAAAACAATCTATCACAGATTTTAACAATATTTTGTTTATTACTGGGTAATGTTTGATTACATGGTTTTTCTTTGACTGATCACATTACATCATTACAAAACATTATGAAAGAACTAAAACATTATCAGGATTGATCAGGCTCTCTAATAACAATCCCTTGGCCAGATTTAATTTTAGCTGTCACAGGAGCTTCTGATTCTTCAGCCATCTTTTTTCCTTTAAGATCAGCTTTCTTCTTAGCTTCTTCCTTGAGCCTTTGCCTTTCAAAATAGTGAAAAGGCTTTGGGAAGTATTTGCTTGGCTCCATAGCATCAGTTGGAAGTCTTCCCAGCTTAGCTTTCCTTCTGAATTGTACAATGGCTTCTTGTCTTGCCTCATACTTCTGCCATTCCTGCTCATTGTACCACTTGCCCCTTTCATGAACTTGATCTTTGACAGCTTTCCATGCAGTGAGTATTATATTTCTGGAAGTAGGACTCCACTGCTCAAAATCTGGCTTCAGCTCAGCCTGCTCTCTAAATCTTTTCTTTGACAGTAGAGCATCTTGCTGTTCTTGCAAATTTACCTCAGGCTTATCAACCTTTCCAAAGATAACATTTACAACCTCCTTTGAAGGACTATACATATATTGCACTTGCTGATCCAATATATCAAAATCTGGAGGGGGGTATATGACTTGGGCAACCTCAGGTTGGTCACCTTCAAGTAGTCCTGTTTGTAGACCTGACTCAGCCACCATGTTATCATCACACAATGGTGGATATCCCAATGTGGCTCTTATACTATTGGTCACCCATTTGGCATGCTCAGAGCCTGCATGAATTAGCATCCTCTCCCCCTTTATGGCTTCTCTTGATACATGATCTCTAAGATCTTCTTTCTGGAATCGAATTTGGCCATCCAAATAATTCACTCCCTCCTTGAAAAATGGTCTTAACTTTTGAAGCTTTTCAGATATTTCCTGTTGAGAGGTTGTGATGGCAGTCTTAACAGATGCAATAGCAGCCTGAAAATTCTTATCAAATTCTTCCATTTCTTTGGCTCTATTTGCAGGCATCCCTGGCACAATCTTCTTCACCTCTTGAATGATCTCATTATGAGATTCAGTTAAATTGTCATTCATTCTTATTTGATTTTCCAGAACATAACCTTGCTTCAAAGCAATATCATCCACCTTTGTAGAGATAGCCTGCTGTTGTTTAGCCAGATAAACTACAGCATTGCCACCCTTGTGGAAGCAATCTGTCATTTCAGTTTTATGCAAGTTGACTTGAAATTGGATGGACTTGATGTCCTGAGCTAAGTCAAACTGAACTGACTTGCTATTTTCATCAACATACTTCTCCAGAGCCATCCTTTGGTCATCCAATTTTACTTGAAGATCTACCATAAATTTATTGTAATCAAAGGCTGGAGAAACTTGTGGAGTTGTTGTCTGCAATGCCTGCTTGTAGTTCTTGCTTCTTCTCTTAAAGACAACAAGTTTTCTTTTCTTAGCCACCCTGGCTTCTTCAGTTTCTGTGTCAGAGGAAGTATCTACATGAATTCTTTCTGTGCCAGGGAGTTGTTGCTCAGCTTCAACATCCACTGGCTCATCCTCAACCTGTGTTTCCACAGCAGCTTCCTGATCAATGTCCATTCCTATGAACTTCTCAATATCTGGTCCACCTCCTTCTTTATCAGCAGCAGTATCAACATCTGGGAATAACTCCTCCATAGTAAATTCCAGTTGAGTGGTCATATCTGCAGCAGTTAAATCTTGAGATATGTTTAACTGTGCTTCTTCTTGGACTTGCACTTCAATATTTGTAGTGGCAGGAGGAGGTGTGGACACTAGCTCCCCCTGAACCTGTGCAGTAATAATAATTTGAGCAATGTCTTTTATAGTAAAATACATTAGCTCCCCCTAAACCTAAGCAGGAGTAGATACCTTTGGAGCAGAAGTGGAAACTGGCTCCCCCTGCATCTGGGCAGGTGTTGATACTTCCTGGACCACAGTTGAGGCAAGCTGTGTCCCTTCTTGTACTTGTTCAGATTCTTGATTTGGTGTAGAGGATTGCACAGGGGTGTCTGGCCTGCTCTCTTCAGGTACATCCTTTGACAGCACCCTATCCCACCTGGTGAATAGTCTCATATCCATTCTTCTCATATGGTTAATCTTACTCCCTTGCAGCTGCTGCATCACATCTGGAATCACCCCAGTGAAGTATAGACTCATGATCCTAGCCATGTTAGGCTTTTTAATTCCCTCTTTGATCTTGTCAAAGAGTACTCTTGACCAATCAGTAGGAATAGTAAAAACTATCCTGGTCATCAGGCTGAACATATAGGCAGAAATCCTATCATGTCCACCTGTCTTGCAGAGGATTACCTTTCCAACAACTTTCGACAAGAACTTCCCTTGCTGATTCATTCCCTTTCTGTTGAATGCAGCTCCTATCTTCAATCCTGAATCCAGGCCACACCATTGAAGGGCTTCCCTTGTCTTAGATATAGGAACTGCCTCTTCATTCTCAACCACTTGCAGTTGGAAGATCTTTCGTAAACTTCTTTGAGTAATCTTTACCTTCGTCCCTTGAATAGTGGACTTAATCTTGAGGCCAGTAGAATGGACTGATGCAGAGGTAAAGAACTCGTGCACCTCCTTCTTCCAGATCTTAGTTGGTTCTGAAATGAGAAATTCTAACCCTGATGCTGAGAGAAGGGTGATAACTCCTTGAACATCAGGCGGCGCCTCTGCAAAGGCCTGGCGCACTAACTCATATCCTTCATTGATGTTATCTTCAATCCTTGGCGCCATCGTTGTGTCGAGAAAACTTGAGAGAAGAGAGAAAGAAAGACTGTCGACACTGGGTTTGAGTCTCGAAAACCTTGAAAGCGTGTCGACACAAAGAGCTTTTGACCTATTTATAGCTTCTGTTGAAAGAAGTTCAAAAGGCGCCAAAAACAGTCTAAATGTGTCGACACAGACGGAATGTGTCGACACAAGCTTCTATTAACTCGACATTTCTTCAGCCTACTATGTGTCGACACCAATTTGTGGTTATGTCGACACCTTGGATACATAGTAGAAAGACAGAAATTCTGTGTCGACACTAAGGACAAGTGTCGACACATATTTTGTAAGTGTCGACACCATAATTCTGGTTGAGTCGACATTACATTTCTGGTTAAGTCGACAATAAAACTCTTAAGTGTCGACACATATTCTCTGTGTCGACACAATATTTCTGACTTGTCGACATAATTTCTCTGAGTCGACACATTATTACTGAATGTGTCGACACATTCTTACTTAGCCAATTTCTGTAACTTCAATGTGTCCTTTTTAACACTTGATTATTGTTGTTACTACTTTTACTTACTTATAAACCATTTCAATAGCATTGTTAATGATTTTGTTTAATACATTAATCAATGGTTAACATACCTAATTCAATTTTGAATTTATTGAATTTGGTTTCATCTAAAGGCTTAGTAAATACATCTGCTATTTGATAATCTGTTTTTACAAATTCCAATGAGATGTCATCTTTTTCTACATGTTCTCTAAGAAAATGATATTTGGTTTCTATATGCTTAGTTCTACTATGAGAAACTGGATTATTAGCAATAGAAATAGCACTCTTAGAATCATATAAAAGGGGTGTTCTACTTACCTGAATACCATAATCTTTAAGTTGATGCTGCATCCATAATAGCTGTGCACAGCAGCTTCCTGCAGCAATATACTCTGACTCAGCTGTGGAAATTGCCACACTAGTCTGTTTTTTACTACTCCAAGATATTAGTCTTCCTCCCAGGAATTGACAAGTACCTGTAGTACTCTTTCTATCCTCTCTACATCCTGCAAAATCTGCATCTGAATAGCCTGTTAGTTGAAAATCTCTATTCCTAGGGTACCAAAGACCTAGAGTAGGAGTGCCCTTTAGATATCTCAGAATCCTTTTTACTGCAGTATAATGAGATTCTTTAGGGCAGGCTTGGTACCTAGCACAGACACATGTTGCATACATAATGTCAGGTCTACTAGCAGTGAGATATAGTAGTGAGCCAACTATTCCTCTATACAATGATTCATCAACAGGTTTACCTGTCTCATCTTTGCATATTGGCATACTTGTGCCCATAGGAGTTCTCATGGAGGAGGATGACTCCATACCATATTTTTTAATTAATTCCTTGGTGAACTTAGACTGGGATATGGACAATCCATCATCAGTCTGTCTTACTTGGAGTCCCAAGAAGAACTTAAGTTCCCCCATACTGCTCATCTCAAACTTCCCTTGCATAAGTTTGGCAAACTTTTTACAAAGGTTGTTTTCAGTAGATCCAAAGATTATGTCATCAACATAGATCTGGACTAAGATGATCTTTCCTTTGGATTCCCTAAGGAATAGAGTTTTGTCTATCTTTTCTCTTGAGAATTTATTCTCAATGAGGAAGGTAGACAGGGTTTCATACCAAGCCCTTGGAGCTTGTTTTAACCCATACAAAGCTTTCCTAAGCTTATACACAGAATCAGGTTTAAGAGGATCTACAAAACCTGATGGCTGCTCTACATATACTTCTTCTTTAAGATCACCATTCAGAAATGCTGACTTTACATCCATCTGGTATACTTTGAAGTCTTGGTAGGCTGCATAGGCAAGGAACATTCTGATTGCCTCCAGCCTTGCTACTGGAGCAAAGGTTTGATCAAAGTCAATCCCTTCTTCCTGCCTGTATCCTTTTGCAACCAATCTTGCTTTATTCTTTATTATTATTCCACTTTCATCTAGCTTGTTCCTATAGATCCACTTAGTCCCAATTATGTTGTGGCCTCTTGGTTTAGTAACAAGCTCCCAGACCTTGCACCTTCTGAACTGATTCAGCTCCTCTTGCATAGCATCAATCCAGTGCTGGTCTTGGATAGCTTCTTCAAACTTCTTAGGTTCCATTTGAGACAAGAAACTAGAATGCAAAACTGTGCTTTGATTTCTGCTTCTAGTTTGCACTCCTTGTCTTGGATCACCAATTATCTGATCAGTAGGATGATCTCTTAGATATCTTATAGCTGGAGGTAGATTCCCTTCAGGTTGAGCATCTCCAGCTTCTTCATTCTGCTGTTCCTCTTGGTTTTCATCAGCTTCCATTATCTCTTGTACTCCCCCTGGACAGCAGCCTTCATTTTCCAATGCTCCCTCTTCCTTTGAAGCTTCAGCAATGGAGAGCTTGTCCATCTTCTTGCTTATACCAAATCCTTTGATGACTCCTTTTTCAGATCCACCAAAGATCACTTTATGTCCATCTTTGACAGATGAATACTCCTTCAGCAGCCCCTTTGTTCCAGTCATGTGCCTGGAACAACCACTATCCAAGTACCATATAGGGGCATGGTAACTTGGATTCACCTGCAATACAGAATTACTTACCCTTAGAACCCAAGTAAGTCTTGGGTCCTTGGTTCAGGTTAGCCTTAATAAAGTTATCATAACCTCTTCTAACAGGTAGACTCTTATTCTTTATAACACTTGTGTTATACCAGCAGTCCAATGCAAAATGACCCCTCTTGCCACAGCACCAACATTCAAACTTATTGTATCTAGATCTAGATACATCCTTGTCAGAAGCATTTCTGTTCATTGCTGGTGCTGTTGCAACTTCTCCTACTGGTTTCTTAAAACCATAGGGCTTATGACCATAGGTAGGCCTGCTTGCCTTAACACCCTTGTTCTTCAGAACATTTGTCTTGATATGATCCTGAATGTCTTCATGATCATATATGTTAGAAGGCACTTTCTCCTTACCAAACCTTATGGGGACTGAAAGGTTTAGTGGCTGAATAGGGGCTTTGCCTTTCCTCTTGAATCTGCCAGCCCTGGAGTTACCCTTAAATCCTAATCCAGCCTTACCCTTCTGAGTGACAAATTCATCTATCAAGGGTAAGACAGATTTTGGCTTAGAGTAACTAGCCACTAAATCCCTTTCAATTCTCAGTCTGTCCTCCAGACTCTTCACTTGATCATTAGTATAATTAATTGTGCCCATCTGAATAATAGTTATATTCTTCAGCTTGGCAATTTCAGCTAACTTTTGATCAAGGACTTTTTCTAACTCAGTTGTTGCAACCCTTAGATCAGCAATTTCCTGAGCCTGTGATTTAACCAGGTTCTTGCTTTTCTTAAGGGCCTGCAACAAGTCCCCATACTTGTCTATCAATTGATAGACATCTCCTTCAGATTCAGATGCATCTTCATCACTTGATGCAGATGTAGCTGATTCTTCACTTGTACTACAAACATATGTACTGGAAGGACAGTTTACCTCATTAGGACCAGACTGATTCTGGCATAGGTCCTCTTCTGATCTAGTCATCAAACCCATGCATTGATGTTCATTGATGGAGTCTAGCAACTGCATAAACTCCTCTTCCTCAGATGCAGCATATAATCCAATATATGCTTCAGCTTCAGATCCTGATTCTGAAGTTGACTGGTCTGACAGACTTTTATCTTTCTTTGCTACAAAGGATTTCTCCTTCTTGCCTTTCTGATAAGTCTTCTTCTTTTCTAAAGATTCCTTCCTTTTGTCAGGACAATCAGCCACTACATGTCCAGGCCTATTGCAACAATAGCAGACAATCTTTGAAGTAGTGGCTTTGCTGGGCTTTGACCTGCTTTTCTCTTTCCTAGATGACCTTCTTTTCTGATAATAGTCATCTACTTGCTGTGATGAGGAAGGCCTAGACTTCCATTGCTTCTTTTTCAAGAACCTTTGAAATTGCCTAGTGAATGCAGCAAAGTCTGCATCTGAATCACTGCTGACTGAACCCTTATCTGAATTTTCAGAACTACCTTCTTCAACTTCCTTAGGAGGAGATGGTGATTTCCTCCTATTCTTTCTGGTGGCTTCAGCATTAAATGCCACAGTCTTTTCTCTATGCTCTCCTCTTGAGTTTCTTTCCTCCTCCTTCCTTACCATAAGTTGCATTTCATAGGATAGCAACTTTCCAAACAGAGTTGGAGGAGATATCTCTGCCAATTTTGCCACTTCTCTTATGGCACAGATCTTTGTATCCCAATCCTTTGATAAAGATCTTAAGAATTTGTCATTCAGTTCATAGGTACTGAAGACTCTTCCATAGGAAATTAGCTCATTCACAATTCTATAGAATTTCTTATAGCACTCAGTTATGCTATCAGATTTTCCTTGTCTAAAACTTTCATACTCCTGATTTAGCATAGATTTTCTGTCCAGCCTTACTTCTTCTGATCCCTCCATGTAGACAATCAATGTGTCCCACATCTCCTTGGAGGTCTTGCAGTGAATCAGATTCTGAAATGTTGAATCATCTATAGCACTGACAATGATATTCTGTGCCCTTTTGTCCATGGTTGCCAAGATGATTTCATCCTTGGTCATTTCAGAATAAGTCTTTGGTGTTTGGATATTTGCATCAAGAACAGATATCTTCATTGGTATGAAGGGGCCTTCCTGTACTGTGATGTAAATCCTTGGGTCAGATGCTTCCATAAACAATCTGACTCTTTCTTTCCAGATCCCAAAGATTTCCTTCTTGCATATGGGTAATTTCATTGACCCTAGCTCCTTATGATTCTCTCCAGAACCCATCTTCTTGATTCTTGAATCTGCCTATCAGATCTACCTCAGACTGTTAAGTCCTTTTTGAGGAACCTCCCTCTGATACCACTTGATAGTTTAACTTTCAAGGCAGCCTAAACACCTAGAGGGGGGGGGGGGTGAATAGGTTCTGCTTCTCTTTCTAAAACTTCTAGACAGAATTCAATTTATTAACTAATATGAAAACACAGCAATCACAGAAAACAAAACATCACAGATTGCACTATGTTTTATAGTGGTTCCCCAAGGTCTGGGTACATCCACTTTCCCCCTTCACCTATCTAGCTGTATGCTAGATTCGGCCAAACTTGCACTTATCTCAGATCAATAGATCTTACAACTCAGAACCCAACTGGTTCCTACAACTCAGGCACAACTGCCCTACCTCAGCCTTGCCCCAAGGCCTACAACTCAGAGAATATCCTTCTCCTACACTCAGGCAATCAGCCCTACCACTCAGAGTTCAACACTCCTACACTCAGCCTTTATAACATAGGCTTACAACTCAGATCTGTATAAACAGATCCTACAGAAATATAGAAAAGATTGTTTTAAATTGTCTTGCCAAGTTGAGAGAGAAGAGGCAATGACAATTCTTAATCAGCTGATGCAATCAACTATTTCTTAGCCTTCTTCAAAGCTTCTTGAAAATGTACTTAGCTGAGATGATTCCAAACAGCTTCTTGAGAATTCACTGGTGGATTCTTTCTTCTTCTTCAAATTCTGACTTGATCTCTCTCTATCCAGAACTTTGAATGATTCTTCTGAATTCTGATTAGAACTCTTCTTAGATCTATCCTTAGATAGTCTTCTTAGATCTCCCGGAGAAGATCTTCTTAAGTGCCTAGCACTTTCTTGAAATGAGTAGAATGTAATCCTTCTCCACTTTCTGATCCAATGTATTTCAAAGGGTCAGTTCTATATGTTGTTCATACTTTCTCCTTCTGAATCTGTCTATTTATAGACATTCTTCATGGTAACCGGCTGATCCGGTTTCTAACCGTTTTCTGACAAGTCTGACAACTTTAGTTAACTGGTGATAACCCACAGCTGTCAAGTCTTCAAAACAATTCCTGTGCCTTAGCGTTGAAACAGTCTGTCAGAAAGTGTCGAGACCATCTGTCTATTTGTGTCGACACAATTGACTTTGGTGTCGACACTGCCTTCAGTGATGTCGACTAAATTGCCTTTGTGTCGACACATCTTCTTCTGAAAATAACTTGGTCTTTGACTCTGCAGTGTGTCGACACAAGTCCTGTGTGTCGACACAGTTGTTGTAGAATCATAACTTTAGTAAGTGTTGACTTAGCCTTCAGGTGTCGACACATTCATTTTTTTAGCTTTGCTATAATGTGTCGACTTACTCACTATGTGTCGACACATTCTGCTGGTGATGACAAACTTGTGGTCGACTATTTTCTTCTGTGTCGACATATTCAGATGATGTCGACAAACTTGAGATCGACTATACTCTTCAGTGTCGACGCATTCTCCCAATGTTGAGGTCGACGTTTTTCTTCTGTGTCGACACAATTTCCCAGTGTTGTGTCGACTTACTTCTTCTGTGTCGACACAATTTCCCAGTGTTGTGTCGACTTACTTCTTCTGTGTCGACACTTTTTCCCAGTGTTGTTGTAGACTATGTTATGTGTCGACACTTTTTCCCAGAGTAGTGTCGACTTACACCTTCTGTGTCGACACACTTTCCCAGTGTTGTGTCGACAACTTTCTTCTATGTGACGACACATGTTCCTTTGTGTCGACACTTGGACTTAGAATTTTTTCTGTAAACTTTAACTTTTCTTCACCTGCACATGTCAACTCAAAACAACATCAAATACAACATGATGTATATCATTGAGCTAGGTTGGGCTTCTTCAAATCAGGTACACATTTTCCAATGTACCCAACAAGGAGAACTAGCGAGAAGAGCGCGAGGCGAGACCCGAGAGGCGGCCTGGAAAGCTGGAGCGAGGCGAGACGCGAGAGGCGGCCTGACGAATAGGCGGCCTGCGAGAGACGACCTGGCGAGCTGGCGCGAGGCGAGACGCAAGAGGCAGCCTGGAGAATAGGCGGCCTGCGAGTGGCGGCCTGGCGAGCTGGCGCGAGGCGAGACGCGGCCTGGCGAATAGGTGGCCTGCGAGTGGCGGCCTGGCGCGAGGCGAGACGCGAGAGGCAGCCTAGCGAATAGGCTGCCTGCGCGTGGCAACCTAGCGAGCTGGCGCGAGGCGAGACGCGAGAGGCAGCCTGGCGAGCTGGTGCGAGGCGAGACGCGAGATGCGAGAGGCGGCCTGGCGAATAGGTTGCCTGCTAGAGGCGGCCTGGCGAGCTGCGGTTAGGCGAGACCGAGGTTGGCAAGCTGCGGCTAGGCGAGACGCGGCCTTGGCGACCCCTCGAAGGGGCCGGGGAGGAGACAAATATTTCATCTCCCTACTAGTATATTATGCAGGTTGAGCCTAAATTGGCCACCAAGAGTGTCAAACCCCTCAAAAAGCTTAAAAATGCATAGCTAGCCCCGCGCCTGCTAGAGGGACCCCGCGCCTGCTAGAGGGAGCCCGCGCCTGCTAGAGGGACCCCACTCCGCGAATACGAGATTGTACACAATCCCCGCTCTTTTCGAGAGAGTTCCACGCTCGGAAAGAAACATCCAACCCAACGTATTCGCTGAGTGTAGTTCTTTTGCGCGGTCGAAAAGATACTTAGCCTCTCCGAGTAGAATTCACTTAACCTCCTTGAGGGGTCAACCCGCCATGTCAGCTAATGGGAGCCTGGGTGACGAGATCTCCTCCGGGTGAAAAATACTTGGCCTCCCCTAGAGGTCGACCAGCCCTACCAGCTAATGAGAGCCTGGACAACGGAACCGTCTCGGAGCAAAAAGAACTTGGCCTCCACGAGAGGTCACCCAACCCTGCCAGCTAGTGAGATCCTGGACAGCGGAACCGTCTCGGAGCAAAAAAAACTCGGCCTCCACGAGAGGTCAACCAACCCTGCCAGCTAGTGAGAGCCTGTATAGCATAAACATCTCGGAGCAAAAAGAACTTGGCATCTACGAGAGGTCAACCGGCCTTGCCAGCTAGTGAGAGCCTTGACAGTGGAAGCGTCTCAGAGCTAAAAGAACTTGGCTTCCACGAGATGTCAACTTGCCCTGCCAGCTAGTGACCTGGATAGCTGGACCGTCTCAAAGCAAAAAGGACATGGCATCCACGAGAGGTCAACCGGCCCTGCCAGCTAGTGAGAACCTGGACAACGGGATTGTCTTGGAGCAAAAAGGACTTGGCCTCCACGAGAGGTCATCCAACCCTGCCAGCTAGTGAGAGTCTGGATAGCGGAACCGTCTCAGAGCAAAAAGAACTTGGCCTCCACGAGAGGTCAACCAGCCCATCCAGCTAGTGAGAGTCTGGACAGCGGAACCGTCTCGGAGCAAAAAGAACTTTGCCTCCACGAGAGGTCAATTAGCCCTGCCAGTTAGTGAGAGCCTGGACAGCGGAACCGTCTCGGAGCAAAAAGAACATGGCCTTCATGAGAGGTCAACCAGCCCTGCCAGCTAGTGAGAGCCTGGACAGCAGAACCGTCTCAGAGCAAAAAGAACATGGCCTCTACGAGAGGTCAACCAGCCCTGCCATCTAGTGAGAGCCTGGACAGCGGAACCGTCTCGGATCAAAAAGAACTTGGCCTCCACGAGAGGTTAACCAGTCCTACCAGCTAGTGAGAGCTTTGACAGCGGAACCGTCTCGGAGCAAAAAGAACTTGGCCTCCACAAGAGGTCGACCAACCCTGCCAGCTAGTGTGAGCCTAGACAGCAGGACCTTTTCGGAGCAAAAAGAACTTGGCCTCCACGAGAGGTCAACCAGCCCTGCTAGCTAGTGAGAGCCTGGACAGCAGAACCGTCTCAGAGCAAAAAGAAATTGGCCTCTATGAGAGGTCAACCAGCCCTGCCAGCTAGTGAGAGCCTGGATAGAGGTACCATCTTGGAGCAAAAAGGACTTGGTCTCCACGAGAGGTTAAACAGCTCTGCCAGCTAGTGAGAGCCTGGACATCAGAACCGTCTCGGAGCAAAAAGAACTTGGCCTCCACGATAGGTAAACCAACCCTGCCAGCTAGTGAGAGCCTGGACAACAGGACCGTCTCAGAGCTAAAAGAACTTGGTCTCCATGAGATGTCAACCAGCCCTGCTAGCTAGTGAGAGTCTGGACAACGTGACCATCTCGGAGCAAAAAGAACTTGTCCCCCACGAGAGGTCAACCTGCCCTGCCAGCTAGTGAGAGCGTGGACAGTGGGACCGTCTCGGAGAAAAAAGGACTTGGCATCCACGAGAAGTCAACCGACCTTTCCAGCTAGTGAGAGCCTGAACAGCGGGACCGTCTTGGAGCAAAAAGGACTTGGCCTCCATGAGAGGTCAACCAGCCCTGCCATCTTGTGAGAGCCGGACAGCAGAACCGTCTCGGAGCAAAAAGAACTTGGCCTCCACGAGAGGTCAACCGTCCCTTCCAGCTAGTGAGAGCCTGGACAGCGGGACCGTCTCAGAGAAAAAAGTACTTGGCCTCCACAAGAGGTCAACCTGCCCTGCCAGCTAGTGAGAGCCTGGACAGCAGGACCGTCTCGGAGAAAAAAGGACTTGGCATCCACAAGAGGTCAACCAGCCCTGCCAGCTAGTGAGAACCTGGACAGCGGAACCGTCTCGGAGCAAAAAGAACTTGGTCTCCACGAGAAGTCAACCTGCCTTGCCGCTAGTGAGAGCCAGGACAGCGGGACCTTCTCGGAGCAAAAAGGACTTGGCATCCACGAGATGTCAACCGCCCTGCCAGCTAGTGAGAGCTTGGACAGCGGGACCGTCTCGGAGCAAAAAGGACTTGACCTCCACGAGAGGTCAACCAGCCCTGCTCGCTAGTTAGTGCCTGGATAGCGGAATCGTCTCGGAGCAAAAAGAACTTGACATTTACGAGAGGTCAACCGGCCCTGCCAGCTAGTGAGAGTCTGGACAGCGGAACCATCTCAGAGCAAAAAGAACTTGGCCTCCACGAGAGGTCAACCAGCCCTGCCAGCTAGTGAGAGCCTAGACAGCGGAACCATCTCGGAGCAACACGAACTTGGCCTCAACGAGAGGTCAACCAGCCCTGCCAGCTAGTGAGAGCTAGGACAGCGGAACTGTCTCGAAGCATAAAGAACTTGGCCTCCACGAGAGGTCAACCAGCCCTGCAACCTAGTGCGAGTCTGGACAACAGGACCATCTCGGAGCAAAAAGGATTTGGCCTCCACGAGAGGTCAACTAGCCCTGCCAGCTAGTGAGAGCCTAGACAGTGGGACCATCTCGGAGCAAAAAAGTCTTGGCCTCCATGAGAGGTCAACCAGCCCTGCCACCTAGTGAGAGCCTGGACAGTGGGACTGTCTCGGAGCAAGCAAAAAGAACTTGGCCTCCATGAGAGGTCAATTAGCCCTACCAGCTAGTGAGAGCCTGGACAGCAGAACCGTCTCGGAGCAAAAAGGACTTGGCATCCATGAGAGGTCAACCGGCCCTGCCAGCTAGTGAGAGCCTGGACAGCGGGACCGTCTCGGAGCAAAAAAGGACTTGGCCTCCACAAGAAGTCAACTAGCCCTGCCAGCTAGTGAGAGCCTGGACAACGGAACCGTCTCGGAGTAAAAGAACTTAGTAAAGAAAAAAAGATATTTACATACAACCTTCCCTGACCTTACTTGGCAGGGGATACTCATTATAAGGAAAATACATATGGAACTCCGTACGAGTTAGGGTGAGATCTCTCCACTCACTCCCTATTTCTTTGGGACTCGGTTCCTCCCCCCTGAGCGATTCCTCCTTCGCCTCTTTCTCCCTTGGCCAACCGCTATAACTTGATGTGGTGGAGATAGGAGTTGCCTGGGGGCCTGCCTCCCTGGGGCACTCTCGCCTACCCCCCCTGGATATGTCTCGCCGAGATCCCTTGAATCTGTCTCGCCGAGATCCATGGAAGCTGTCTGGCCGAGATCCCTGGAAGCTCTCTCGCCGAGATCCTTTGAAGCTGTCTCACCGAGATCCCTGGAAGCTGTCTCGTCAAGATCCCTGGAAGTTGTCGTGCCGAGATCCCTGGGAGCTATCTTGCCAAGATCCCTGGGAGTTGTCTCGCCGAGATCCCTGGGAGCTGTCTCGCCGAGATCCCTGGGAGCTGTCTCGCCGAGATCCCTTGAAGCTGTCTCGCCGAGATCCATTGAAGCTGTCTCGTCGAGATCCGTTGAAGCTGTCTCGCCGAGATCCCTGAAAGCTGCCTCGTCGAGATCCCTGGAAGCTATCTCGTCGAGATCCCTAGAAGCTGTCTCGCCGAGATCCGTTGAAGCTGTCTCACCGAGATCCCTAGAAGCTGTCTCGCCGAGATCCCTTAAAGCTGTCTCGCCGAGATCCCTTGAAGCTGTCTCGCCGAGATCCCTTGAAGTTGTCTCGCCGAGAGGGGTGGAAGTCGAGCGGTCACCCCGAGGGGCAATACTTCGCAGCATCTCCATGATGCCTTGGATGGATGCCATAAATTCCTCCCTTCCTACGAAGGGTGATGGGTTGGGGAGCTCGCCGAGATCATCACTACCTCCTTGATCTCCAGCCATGACACTCTCCCGAGATCTTCTATGCTGGTCACTCTCCACGCTCATCGCACCAAAATGTTGAAACAAAAAACTTGGTCTCTCGTGGAGTTCGGGGTCCCAAGAAAGGGGTGACCTCGCACCTACTACACTCAGGAGAACGCCACAGGACAAAGACTCAAGAAGCTAGGAACAGACCCTCGGCTCTAGCGTGGAGGTCCCACCTCACACCCAAAAGACCTTTGAGGTCTCCCTCTCCCTAGCCAATGCTTGAGCTAGGTGCCTTGGAGGAAGAAAGCAGATGGATTTAAGTGGCTAAGAAGCAATGCCCTTCAAGGCACCCTCAAAGGTCTATTTATAGTTTTCTGGGAATGACCTGTAAATAACAAACCTCTGCTCCTCTAAAATTACTGAAATGCCCCTGGGTTGGTCTGCCAACAGCCAAATCCCGCTGTTCTAAGCGACTAATTGCAGTCCACTAGGGGCAGTTCCTCAAGCCGGGCGAATATGCAGCAAGGCGAGCTGCCGAGCGAGAAGGCAACCTGGCGAGAAGACGGCTAGGCAAGACGCGAGAGGCGGCCTGGCGAATAGGCAGTCTATGAGTTGGCGCGAGGCGACCTGGCGAGCTAGCGCGAGGCGAGACGCGAGAGGCGGCCTGGCGAATAGGTGGCCTGCGAGATACGAGAGGCGGCCTGGCAAATAGGCGGCCTGCGAGCTGGCGCGAGGCGACCTGACGAGCTGGTGCTAGGCGAGGCGTGAGAGGCGGCCTAGCGAATAGGCGGCCTGCGAGATGTGAGAGGCGGCCTGGCGAGCTGGTGCGAGGCGAGACTCGAGAGGCGGCCTGACGAATAGGCGGTCTGCGAGGGGCTACCTTGCGAGCTGGCGTGAGACGAGACGCGAGAGGCGGCTTGGCGAGCTGGCGCGAGGCGAGACGCGAGAGGCGGCCTAGAGAATAGGAGGCCTGCGAGAGGCGACCTGGCGAATAGGCGGCCTGCGAGAGGCGGCCTGGCGAGCTCGTGCGAGGCGAGACGCGAGAGGCGGCCTGCGAGTGGCAACCTGGCGAGCTGGCACGAGGCGAGATGCGAGAGGCGGGCTAGCGAGCTGGCGCGAGGCAAGACGCGAGAGGCGGCCTGGCGAATAGGCAGCCTGCGAGAGGCGGCCTGGCGAATAGGCAGCCTGCGAGAGGCGGCCTGGCGAGCTGCGGTTAGGCGAGATCAAGGCTGACGAGCTGCGGGTAGGCGAGAAGCGGCTAGGAGAGACGCAACCTGGGCGACCCCTCGAACGGGCCGGGGGGAGATAAATATTTCATCTTCCTACTAGTATATTGTACAGGTTGAGCCTAAATTGGCCACCAAGAGTGTCAAACCTCTCAAATAGCTTAAAAAATGAATAGCTAGCCCCGCGCGTGTTGGAGGGACTCCACTCCATAAATACGGGGTTGTACAGAAGTAATCTGTCATTGATCTTCAATCGGAGAGAGGAAAGAGTCAACAAATCTCTTTTCCTTCAGAAAACCTCAGCAATCTTTCTCAGAGATGAATTTGAGAGAGCAAAAGGGACAAAAAAGTTGGCCTAGCGAGAAAGAGAGGCAAAAGAATTAGAGGAGGAAGAGTCTATGATATTATGCATATTCTTTTGTTTAAGTACTTCTTTGAACTCTTTTCTCCATAAGTTGAAAATTATCTTTATAAAGCAAGACTGGATAATTCCATGTAATAAAATTTTCTATGCCCAATATTCTAGATATATTCTTCCTTGAAATAATTTGTCTTTCTTCCTTAATTCGGTAACAACTTAGGCTTCGTTTGGCGCGGCATTTGGACCCGCCGTTTGCGGCAAACGCCGTCGCACGACGGGTAACTAGATGCCGCACGGCGGCATTTGCCGCGTTTGGACCTACCGCTCCATGGAAAACGGCGGAAAACCTTCCTTATCAATCCGCGGACTCCCGCTCCTGTTTCCATCGGCCGGGTCGTCTCCTCCCGCCCCGTTTCCTCCTATAGAAACAAATAAAGCTTTAATCTGAATTCCTTGATTATATTCTGAAAGTACTTTAAGAAAGATATTCTGAAATATTGCTTTTAGTCGATGTATACTCTTTAAATTTGACTACAATTTGACGTATATCCAGTAATGTACTATTAATAACATTGTTTGTTCTGACTGAGATGTCCTCGACAAAAGATGAGAACTGATTCGACATATACGTTGAATATTATTCGATGTAAGTTCTCTACACTTAATGCATTCTTTAAGTATCATTGCCATACTGTTATGCTACTTGAACAGAAGCTATGAGGTAGAGAGGAGAAATTAGGGTTTAGAGAAAGATGGAGAAGGAAAAGACCTGGATTAATTCTTCATAATTCTTCAAGAGGGGTTCCGGGTATATATATATACCCGGAACCAAGGGGGCCGGCCGGCGCCCATATGGGCTGAACCAGTTGGTTCAGCCCCGCCGGTCCTAGATTAGTGAATGGGGGCTGAACCGGTTGGTTCAATCCCGTTGCTTCCTGTTGCCTCCTTAGGTCATCGAGCATATTTGTGCCCCTTGAACCATAGCGCATTCAGGGGCATAACATTCCCCTTCCCATCAAGCACCAACTTGTCCTCAAGGTGGAAATCGGGAAATGAGTCACGGAACTCCAGCAGATCGACCCAGGTATTGTGTGCCACTGTCAAATTTTTCCATTTAACTAGTATCTCGGGTCGATATTCATTAGCATGTTGCTTCCACTTGATCAACAGTATTTCCTCCGGTAACGGGCGCAGCTCCCCCGACGTAGTAGCCTCAGGTAAGAGTGGGCTTGGCTGGACGGCGTCGCCCAACTTCCTCTTGAGTTGGGACACATGAAAGGTCTGGTGTATCCGAGAACCTTCCGACATCGCCAAGGTGTATGCCACCGGTCCCACCCGCTTAGTAATGCGGAATGGTCCATAGTATCGTGGTGCTATCTTTTGATTCGCCCGACGGGAGATGGAGAGCTGTCGGTAAGGTTGGAGTTTGAGGAATACCTCGTCCCCCACTTTGAATTCTCTCTCGGTCTGATGTTTGTCTTCCTGTAGCTTCATCCTGTCTTGAGCTACCCGAATATTTTCATGCAAGAGGTTTAAGGTGCGATCACGATCGCTCAATTGGCAGTCGACTGACGGAAGAGATGTGTTGTCGGCCTCATATGAGCCCAAAGAAGGTGGCGTGCTGCTGTATACAACCTCGAACTGGGTAAGCTTGCTGGCCGTATGATACGAGGTATTGTAACAGTAATCGGCCCAGTGTAACCATCATGTCCACATCCGGGGCTCATCCATCACAAAACAACATAAATAAGTTTCCACCATTCGATTGAGAACCTCTGTCTGACCGTCTGTCTGGGGATGATAAGTTGTGCTCAGGCGTAGCTGTGTCGCCTGTAGCCGACAAAGTTCCTTCCAGAAATTGCTCACGAACACTGGGTCACGATCTGAGATGATAGACCGGGGCACGCCATGAAGGCGTACGATCTAGCGAACAAAAAGATCGGCCACGATTTCGCTCGTGTACGGGTGGCTCAAGGCTTGGAAATGTGCATATTTGGAGAGTTTGTCGACCACAACCAAGATAACTGACTTGCCCTGAGATTTGGGAAATCCGTCGATGAAGTCCGTGGATACCGTTTCCCAAATATGGTATGGAATTTCCAGCGGGGTCAGCAACCCGGCTAGAGAGGTTGTTTCATATTTCTTTCGTTGGCACACCTCATACTATTGCACGAACTGTTGAACGTCCCGGCGTAAGCCCTTCCAGAAGACATTCACCTTCAGCCTTTGGAGGGTCCGAAGCAGACCGACGTGGCTTCCGGTCGGCGACGAATGAAACTCCTGCATCATAACTGTCTTCCAAGCTGAGGAAGAGGGAATGACCACTCGGCCCTGATAGTAAACGTGCCCCCCTTAGAGCTGTTACCCCGGTGTAGTGGGCTGCCCCAGTCGTAGTGCGTCCACAATAAGTCGAAGTGCGGGATCCTGTTGCACCTTCGCCTGGATGCCGTTGAGGGAATCGATCAAGGGGCCCGAAATGTGGGCGAAGGAGCTCTCCGGAAGGCGGGAGAGGGCATCCGCGGCCACATTCTCATTCCCTTGCTTGTAAACGATCTCGTAATCATATTCCAACAACTTGGTCATCCACTTCTGTTGAATAGGAGAAGCTAGGCGTTGCTTCAAATAATGTTTCAAACTTTGGTGATTGGTGTGGACCTTGAAATGAGTCCCCATTAAGTACGGATGCCACAGGGTCACTGTGTGTATGATAGCGAGCATCTTCTTCTCGTAGGTGTACAAACAAAGAGTGGGGGGAGTGAGAGCCTTGCTGAAATAGGCTAACGGTCTCCCGTCCTGCATGAAAACCACGCCGATGCCCACTCTAGACGCATCGGTCTCTAATATGAACTCCTTGTCGAAATCTGGTAGGGTAAGGACTAGTGTATTCGTCATGGCCCGTTTAAGAGCCTGGAAAGCTTCCTCAGCATCGTCCTGCCACACGGAGCCCTCCTTCTGTAAGAGCTGAGTAAGCGGTCGTGCGATCTTGCCGTAGTATTTTACGAACATCCGGTAGTAGCCCGTGAGACCCAAGAATCCCTGTAAAGCCTGTAACGTCGTGGGGAGGGGCCACGTCACCATGCTCTTGATTTTGTGCGGGTTGGCCCGGACCCCTTGGGCCGAAACCAAATGGCCTAGATACTCGACCTTTGCCTGGCCGAAGGAGCACTTGGACTGCTTAGCGTACAACTAATGGTGGCGCAATATGGTGAGAACTTGCTGCACGTGTTGGAGATGCTCTGCCCAAGTGCTACTATAAACCAAGATGTCATCAAAAAATATCAACACTGAATGACGTATAAGCGGCCGAAAGAGTTTGTTCATCACCGCATGAAAGGTAGAGGGGCATTGGTAAGCCCGAAGGGCATCACGAGGAATTCGTAATGGCCATCGTGGGTTCGGAAGGCCGTCTTATGGATGTCCTCTTCCTGCATCCGAATTTGATGGTAACCGGAGCGCAGGTCCAGTTTGGTGAATATACATGCTCAGTGTAGCTCATCTAAGAGTTCCTCAATCATGGGAATGAGAAATTTATCGTTGATTGTTTAACTATTCAGGTTGCGGTAATCAACACAGAATCGCTAAGAACCGTCTTTCTTCTTTACCGGAATAATGGGTGACGAGAAGGAACTGGTGCTAGGACGGATGATCCCAGTGGTGAGCATCTCCCAAATACAATGCTCGATCTCCTCCTTCTGGATGTGCAGGTAGCGGTATGGTCGGATATTGGTAGGTTCCGACCCCACCTTGAAATGAATCATGTGATCCCAGAATCTCGGTGGAGGAAGGGTGTGCGGCTCCTGGAAGACGTCCTCGTACTGAGTCAATAGTGACCGCATTGGCTCTGGTACTTCAGATGAGAGAGGGGGAGGGGATGCAAGGCCCATAATCATCGCCATCGAACTGCCCTCTTCGGATAGACCTTCTAGACTTCGAACTGATATCTCCTTCAGCGGAGGTGATTTGAGGCCGTGGATGCAGTGTGCCTGTCCGAGTTGTACGAACTCCATGATCATCTGGTCCCAGTCGAATGTGACTCTTCGCAACTATCGCAGCCACTGAACTCCCAAGACCATATCGGACCCCCGGATGGGCAACAAGGAAACATCGGTGCGGCAAGTGTACCCCTATATTCGCTGGTCGACTCCCCTCATCACCCCTTCACACTTCAATTTGCTCCCATCTGCTACCATGACCTGGAACGCGACGCTCTGATCCACCTGGTGCACCACTTTTCGTGCCACGGTGGGGTTGATGAAATTGTGGGCACTCCCACTATCAATTAGTATGGTGACCCACTCCTGGGCGATCTTCCCGGCTATGCGCATAGTGAGGGGGGCTGTGTACCCCTCCATCGCCTGGATGGAGACCCCGAACTCGGTCAGGGTCAAATCCCCTTCTAGGTCCAGCTCGGTGGTATCCTCCTCATCTTCCTCTCGCAGCATGAAAACTTGGACCTTTTGACACTTATGCCCTAAGGCATATTTCTCATCGCAGTTGAAACACAATCCTTTTTCCTTGCGCGCCTGCAGTTCCGACCATGTTATTCGCATCACTGTCGGTCTCCCGGCCGCCGGTTGGTCCCGCCTAGCCGGTGTGGGGGTTGTGGCCGCTTTCCCTATGGTGCGGGACCTTTGTTTGTTGAAACGTTCCTCCTGTATTCTCGCCAAACTGATAGCATGACTCAGGTTCCGGGGTATGTAAGCATGAACCTCATCACGTAGGTGATCCTTTAGACCTGAGACAAAACAGCTCATCAAGGTTCTCTCCTCCCAACAGACCTGGTTGGCCAATCTCTCAAACCCGGTGCGATATTCCATCACGGTTCCCCGCTGTTGTAGTTTCTGTAACATCGCCTCGACATATTCATACTCCAAAGGCCCGAACCGAGCTGAGAGTTCCCCGATGAACTTGGTCCATGGCGCAAAATCTCGTCCCCTCAGGAACCACTGCGTCCACTGATAGGCGTCATCCTCCAGGTGGAAGGCTGCTAGCTGCACCCATTGTTCCTCGGAGATTTCCTGATATTGGAAAAAACAATTCCGCCTTTTGTATCCACTCGAGAGCATCTCCGCCTCTAAACTTCGGAAAATTCATGCGTGTCCTCTTGGGTGCCATGTGGGGCCGATGATGCGCTATGGTCCTTGAGGTCTTGGAATAAAACGTTCCCTCCCTTGTTCTCCGCCCGGGTGTTGTCCCTCCCCATAAATCATTGCTGGTGGTGGCCGCATGTGCCCTTGATCGCAAATTCTGTAACCCGCGGGGTGTCCAAAATTCCATGGAAGGGGTAATAACCCAGCGATCCCCCTCGTAGAACCACCCGGGGCTGCCGAAGGCCGCATCTACCCCGTCGCCTGCTCCGGAAGCTGCCCCAAGGGCGTGCGGCTTGTGACGATCTCACCGTAGCCCGCAGAACGTCCGCCCAGTCCGTGCGCTACCGCCGCCTGCTTCGAAGGTCGCCAGTACCCTGCTCTCCCCCCTCCGGCCTCAATTCCTCAAGGAAATCCTCCGCCCGTGCCGAACAGCAGTTGCGGGATGCCGTCGAGGCCGACCTGCGCGAACTGGCTGGAACCCGATAGCGGGTACTGTTGCTGTGCAAGATCGGGTATTTCCTCTAACAAAGCTAGTCGGACGACATCTTCATTCAAACGGGTGTGCTTCATGGTGGGACGACGAGACCTCTGATACAAATGTTATGCTACTTGTAGAGAAGCTATGAGGTAGAGAGGAGAAATTAGGGTTTAAAGAAAGATGGAGAAGGAAAAGACCTGGATTAATTCTTCATAATTCTCCAAAAGGAGTTCCGGGTATATATATACCCGGAACCAAGGGGCTCGGCCGGACCCCATATGGGCTGAACGAGTTGGTTCAGCCCCGCCGGTCCGAGATTAGTGAATGGGGGCTGAACCGGTTGGTTCAGCCCCGTTGCTTCTTGTCGCCTCCTTAGGTCGTCGAGCATATTTGTGCCCCTTGAACCGTAGCGCGTTTGGGTGCATATCACATACCCATGTTCTCATCAAACAACAACACTCATAACTTCATTAAAAATATCATTGCACTCGTGATGCAGAATGGAGATGCAGACCTGCAACGGAGGACGAGTTTTGTTCCCTTTTGGGGCCAATTGGCTATTTGCCATACATAGCATCTCCGGATCGACGATTCCGACTCTACGAATGCTTTTGGCTTACCATTTGCCTATGATTTTATATATTAATTTGTTGTTTTTGATTTATATTTATTATAATTGGGCTCTCCGCATCCACAACCAATCATAGTGATTGATGTCGGGTGCTCTTTGCGTGTTTTAATATAAATAGAAGGATATCGGGGCTGCCAACCTAATTGCAGATTTTTGAGGAAGATTATTCCCGGAATGCGGTTATCCCCTCACGATGATGACTTCGTAAGGCCCTAGACAACGACTCCTAGGTGGTTTCAAGCATCCCTAAGGCATTCCCTATCCCTAACCTTCATTTTCCTCTCCCAAAATCCTCATTGATACTCTCCTACACCACCAAACAACAGCCCTTTTTCGAACCGCTAACTACCTGTTTTCACTTCCAAACCACCTAGCTCTCCCTTAGATCCCACCCATACGAATCCGTTCCTTCATGACTTCGTGGATTCACCCATTAATATTTGGCTAGTGTGTAATAGATACATTTCTTTGTCAAGTGTATTTTCATCTTTCATTTTCTCAATCATATGGTTGGGTCAATTGAAGTATGAACATTAATCTAAGGTTGACTGTTTTGGGCCACTCATTCATGTTTTGAACCCCAGTTGAGCCACATAGCAGGGTCGCGGCTCACAAACCCCAACCCATCACCGCATGTGTTCTTGACACGGTAGGTTTTGAGGTCGGGTCTTGAACCCTTTATCTCCTTGATGAGATATCCTTCCTTTGCACTTTTATGTTATGAGCCGCTCATTAAAGGTTTGACATAACAGGGTTGTGTCCCGCATACCCCAGTCCCTCACCGCACGTGTTCTCGGCATGGTAGGTTTTTGAGGATGGGTCTCGAATCATTCACTTGGTGATGAGACTTAAAGGAAGGAGCTCTCATCAAGGAGGTAAATGGTTCGAGATCCGGCCTCAACAACCTATTGCTTGAAGTATGAGTGTGGAGAGTTGGTTAGGGTGTACGGGTCACGGCCCTGTTATGTGGCTCAATAGGGTTCAAAACCGAATGAGCGACCCATAATATTACCTCAATCTGTCATCCTGGAATCAATTAATAAGTAGAAGTGGCTAACAAGAAAATTCTTTTCTTGCTAAAAAGAAGGATTGGGATATTTCGGAAATTGAGAGGACTAATTCACATAAGCGCTATGGGCACTCAGTGCCTCGCCAACCTCAGCCACATGAGATTCCCTTCAAGCTCTTGTTGGGAAATAGAATATCTCACTTGATGCTTGCACAATAGCCACACAGAAGATAAAGCACAAGAACAAATGAAAAAACACGACCAGATAACACAAAGATTTACATGGAAAAACCCTCTCTCAATCAATGAGGGAAAAAATCACGGGGTGGGGAACACAGACAATCCACTATAGAGAATAAGGATTATAAAGAAATATTTTAGGTTTTTCCAACCTAAATCCCCCTTGAATTCACAAATTGAATCTCTCTCTCAGAACTCACAACAAAACTTTCTTCAAGAATGAAAGATCACAAAACTCAATCTATCTTACAATCCCAAAGACAATCGAAGACAAGAATGAGCAAAAAAACCTTTACAGCAAAGACAAGCCACAACTCTGAGAGAAACTTCCGTTCTTTTTGCCGAAGAACACCTCTTGTAGCAACAATGGCGAAGACGTGAGAAAAAAACTTTGACGGCCGAAATCAGGAGAGTAATCACCTCGGGAATAGGGTAAGCCCTATTTAGGGTAAAAAATACCGATGCAATCAAAACCCTTGAATCAAGTACCAAGTGATCTGACAGCAATAATTGCACTTAAATTTCAACCAACCAACGCCCGCAACCTCATCTCAGCGCCACCCAACAAACACTACCTTCATGCAGATATCGCTGAGAAGGCTGAGACCTGGTCTCGCAGTTACCGCTGAGATCCATCACACCGGTACCACTGTGACCGTTGAGGCCCATCACACTGGTACCGCTGAGAATGCTGAGACCAAATCTAATCCCGTTCTGATGTGATTTTCTGATTCCTGCGAAACTTTAGGGCAGGACCCCAACAAACTCCCCCTCCAGACCATAAAGAGGAGTTCCCATACCTGATATCTTCAGATAGCAACCATGTCGATCCGTGACCAGCAGAACATGTGCTTCTCCTTTGGCACAACCTTTGTCATCGTGTCCGAAGGATTTCCTTCAGTGTGGACCGTGTCCAGCTTCAGCAGTTTCTCCTCGATAGCATCTTAAATCCTATGATACCAGACATCAATGTGCTTTGTCTTGGAGTTATAGGCGGGGTTCTTGGCAAGAAAAGTACCACTCTGACTATCACTGGAAATAGTGAATAGTTCTTGCTGGAGTCCAAGTTCATGCATGAACTTCTTCATCCACAAGATTTCCTTTGACGCCTTTGTTAGAGCAATGTATTCTGCCTCCGTCATCGACAGTGCTATGCACATCTGCAACCTTGAATATCACGACATAACTCCCCCTGCATAAGTATCAGCAAAACCCGAAGTAGACATCCTGGAGTCAACATCTCCAGCCATGTCCGAATCATAGTACCCAACAAGAGTCGAAGATTCTCCACCATACTGCAAACAGTAACCTGAGGTACCTCTGACATATCATAGTATCCACTTCACTACATCCCAGTGAATCCTCCCCGAGTTTGCTAAGTATCTGCTCACTATCCCAACTTCATAAGCTATGTATGGCCTTGTGCAGACCATAATATACATCAACCTCCCTACTGCAGATGTATAGGGGACTTGAATCATCTCCTCCACTTCTTTCTCAGATGAAAAACACTGAGAGCATGATAGCTTTAAGTGTTCAACCAATGGAGTGGCTACTGACTTGGCCTTCTCCATCATGAACCGCTTCAGCACTTTCTCCACATACTCAGCTTGAGATAACTATAATAAACATACACTCCTGTCTCTGGTGATCTTTATCCCCAGGATCTTCCTTGCTAGTCCCAAGTTCTTCATCTCAAAGAACTCACTAAGCTCCTTCAGCTTAATAATGCTTGACTTGTCATCATCGACAATCAGCAGAATAGTAAGGGTCTTCTTAATCTTACTCATATACACACAATGATCAGCCCTGGTTCTCTGGAACTTGCTCTTCAACATAAAGGAGTCAAACTTTTTGTACCACTGCCTGAGTGTCTGCTTCAACCCATAAAGGATCTTTTTAAGCTGACAAACTAAATGCTCCTTACCCTTGGCCTCAAAGCCTTCAGGATGCTCCATATACAGCTCCTCCAAATCTCCATGCAAGAACACCGTTTTGACATCCAGTTGCTCAATCTCAAGATCACCGGAGGCAACCAAACCCAATACCAGTTTGATAGAAGATATTTTCACCACTGGTGAAAATATCTCATCAAAGTCAACACCGTGCTTTTGATTGAACCATTTGACCACCAACCTTACCTTGTATCTCGGCTGATAAAGATGCGCATCAGTCTTCAACTTGAACACCCACATGTTCTTTAATGCTTTCTTCCCCTTTGGTAGCCGGACCAACTCATAGGTCTCATTCTTCTAGAGCGAGTCTAGCTCTTCCTCCATAGCTGCAACCCAAGGCACTCTATCTTCAGATCTCTGAGCCTCCTCAAAAGACTCAGGCTCTCCACCATCAGTAAGCAAGAAATAGTCTTGCGTTGGATATCAGATTCTCGACCTCCGAACTCTGTTAGATCTCCTGAGTGGTTCCTCCATAATAGGTGGAACATCAACATGCAAAGCTCCCCCTCCATAAAGAATCTCCTCCTGATTTGGTATCTGCACAAATTCCTCCTCCGCAGGCCCTCCATCAGCACCAACATACTCTGGCTCAGGAACTACATCGAAACACTTCATAGCCGGTGAATCCTGTGGCTCAGGAACTTCCTGCTCACCAATAACCTGGTCTTCCACAAAGACCACATCCCTATTTTTGATGATCCTCTTCCTCTCCAGGTCCCAGAGTCTATAACCAAACACATCAGATGGGAACCCGAGCAAGGTACACTCCCTAGACTTCTCATCAAGCTTCGACCTCTCCTCCTTAGGGACATGAACATGTGCTCTACAACCAAATACCCGCATGTGTCCATAATACATTTCCTTCTCAGACCAAACATGCTCTGGAATATCACCATCCAAAGGTGCAGAAGGGGACATATTGATCAAGTGCCAACAGTCTGAATGGCTTCTGCCCAAAACTGCTTTCCAATGCCGTCCTGAGAGATCATACACTTGATCTTTTCCACAATCGTCCTGTTCATCCTCTCTGACAACCCATTCTGTTGCGGCGTCCTCGGAACTGTCTTCTCAAGCACAATGTCATGCATCCTGTAATAAGCATCAAAAGCTCCAATATACTCACCCCCATTGTCTGATCTAACACGTTTGATTGTCTTCCTGGTCATCTTCTCCACCTTTTCCCTGAACTCCATGAACGTTGCCAAAACTTCACTCTTCTGCTTTAGAAAATAGGCCCATATTTTCCTCGAGTGATCATCTATAAAGGTGACAAAGTAGGCAGCTCCACCCACTGAATTGGGCTCAATCGGACCACACACATTAGTGTGTATCAAGCTCTGCCTTCATTTTCAGTTCATCATGAGCAAAGCAAACTCATCTCTGCTTGTCAGCCAAGAAGTGAACACACGTGTCAGGAAGCTTTTCTGACAGCTCTGGAAGAACCTTTTTCTTTACTAACATCTTCAAGTTCTTCTCACTGATGTAGCAAAGTCTGTGATACCACAACTCCATAGAGTTGTCTTCAGCTGGATTCATACTCAGACTACAGATCTTGGCCTTTGCACAGTATAGACCACAACACTTCTTGCCCCAGGCCACGACCAAGGACCCCTTCACTAACCTCCAAGCACCTCCACCTTCAATGCTTGTAAAACCTCCATCATCCAGTCTACCGACAGAGATGAGGTTCATCCTTAAGTCAGGAATATGCCTAACATCCTTGAGGATAACCTTCCCCAAATCAGTCTCCAAGTGGACGTCTCCACTACCTACAATCTTTGATACCCCAACATTTGCCATCTGGATAGTGCCAAGATCTCCAGCAATATAGGAGTAGAAGTAGTCTCGGTGAGGAGTACAATGGTAGGATGCTCCACCATCCACTACCCAATCTGTGTCAACAAACTCTTGGCAAACACCCCCACTACAATGTAAGCACAATGACTTATCCTCCGCAATCGAGGCCGCACTTGTACCCTCACTTGATTCTCCAACCTCCTTTGACTTCCCCTGCAGATCTCTTTGCATCTTGAAGCATTCCTTCTTAAAGTGACCATTCTTTTTGTAATAATAGCACTCGATCTACTTCTTAGACTTGGGTCTGGACTTGCTTCTAGAGTTAGCCCGTTGCTTACCATTCTTCTTCATCGGCCTGCCTCTTCCCTCCATAAGGAGAACATCTGATGTAGAGACTCCAGAATCCTTCCTTTTTAGCTCCTCATTTAAAAGACATGTCGTCACCATCTCCATTATCACAACGCCATCCGATACCGAATTGCTCAATGGCACCACAAGAGTTTCCCAACTCTCTGGTAAAAACGAAGAACCATTAAAGCTTGCAGCTCGTCCCCCAAGGTGATCTTTATGTCCTTCAACTGGTTGATGATGCTTTGGGCAAGGTTCAGATGCTCTGTCATCTGAGATCCTTCCTTGTATTTCAGATTTACTAGTTTCCTAATCTAGAAAGCTTTGTTTCCTGCTTTCTTTCGCTCATACAGTGCTTCAAGCTTCCTCCATAAAGCCTTGGCCGAGGATACTGTGAATACATGATGGAAGACAGAATCATCAAGCCATTGTCGAATGAAACCCCACTACCTTCCGATCCATCTTCTTCCACTCTGCCTCATCCAACACGGTATCCGACCTTTACAATAACAAAGCATAAATATCCTTGCAATACAACAAATCTCCCATCCTCGGCTTCCAAATACTCCATTTCTTTCTATTCATATTAATCATCTTTGTGCTCTGCTCCATCTTCTCTAGCAGCCCGACGGTCCATGACAAGTCTGATTTAATTCACGAATCAGATTTAGGAAGGTAGAAAGCGGACCAATGTCGGCACCTACCGTTGACCCAAATCTAAATCGGAACAACCAATCAGACACTTATGAACCGCCCTCTAATACCACTTTGTTGGGAAACAGAATATCGAACTTGATGCTTGCACAATAGCCACACAGAAGATAAAGCGCAATAACAAATGAAAAAACACAACCAGAGAACACTTAGATTTACGTGGAAAAACCCTCTCTCAACCAGTGAGGGAAAAAATCACGGGGCGGAGCACACGGACAATTCACTATAGAGAATAAAGATTACAAGAAATATTTTAGGTTTGCCCAACCTAGAGGCCCCTTGGATTCACAAATTGAATTCCTCTCTCAAAACTCGCAGTGAAACTTTCTTCAAGAACAAAAGATCACAAAACTCAATCTCTCTCAAGCCCAAAGAAATTGAAGACAAGAATGAGCAAAAAAACCTTTACATCAAAGACAAGCCACAACTCTGAGAGAAACTTTTGTTCTTCTTGCCGAAGAACACCTCTGGTATCAACAATGGCGAAGACATGCAAAAAAAACTTTGATGGCCGAAATCTAGAGCATAATCATCTCGGGAATAGGGCAAGCCCTATTTAGGGTAAAAAATACCGATGCAATCAAAACCCTTGAATCAAGTACCAAGTGATCTGACAACAATAATTGCACTTAAATTTAAACCAACCAACGTTCGCCACCTCATTTCGGTGCCATCCAGCAAACACTACCTTCATGCCGATATCGCTGAGAAGGCTGAGACCTGGTTTCGCAGGTACCGCTGAGACCGCTAAGATCCATCACGCCGGTACCGTTGAGATTGTTGAGGCTCATCACAGCGGTCCTGCTGAGAACGCTAAGATCCATCACGCCGGTACCGTTGAGATTGTTGAGGCTCATCACACCGGTACCGCTGAGAACACTGAGACCAAACCTGATCCCATTCTGATCTGATTTTCCGAGTCCTGCGACTCTTTAGTGGCTGGACCCCAACAAATTTCATTGTTCAGAAGCATTGATCTCAATAAAGTTTAGCATGCTCAGACTTAGAGTGAGACCAGAAGTCAAAAGGGACATTGAAGAGTGGATAAGGCAGAATGATGAGCAACAACATATCACTCTATACGACTATACCTAGAAGAAAAAGTTCGCAATGAAGCAGTCATCCTACAAGAAGAAATAAAGATAAGAATGCCGAGATATTTTGAAAAGATTGTCTGCATAAGGAGACTTGTCTTGAAAAATGGTGGGTGCTACGCAAAGTGGGGCCTGCCTACATGCTGGATGGGTATTTTGAAAAGATTTTAAAATAGTTCGCAGAAAGAGAACTTGTCATGAAAAATGGTGGGTGTTACGCAAAGTGGGCAGGATTTTACCTCCTCAAAGAAGCCTTTACTCTGGGGCCTGCCTACATGCTAGTAACTCACAAAAGTGATTTTGGTCGTCCATGTGATCCAAGATGAGTGATAAAAATGATGATTGTTGATTCGTGGGACAAGTATCAATCAAATAATGATTTTATGCCGTACATCACAAAACATTATCAAGCGGTCTTTACTAAACTGTTTTATTAATGATCTCTTATTGAGATTATAATTGAAAAGTGTGGTATTCGGCTGTGAATGATAACAAAATAATTAGTAAAGCATTTGCATCAAGAATGAAGACAAATGGTTGAAAAGATAAAATTAAAAAGGAAGGATACAATGTTTCCCTTATGAGTTTGAGTGTCATTTTGTTGTATAAATCTTCACTTTTATTGTTATACAATGGTTGTTGAAATTTGTGAAGTGAAAGTAGTGATCGGGCAGTCCGGGCGGACTGGGCGGCTTGGGCGGACTATCCGCGCGGACTGGTGTTCGGCGGACTAGTGTTGGCTGTCTTCCCAGTCGGTTGCGCGGGCTGAGCGGATTGGTTGAGTCCGGCAGTGGCTGGCTGAGTTGTGCGGGATGTTGTTCGCGGTCTGTGCGGACTATGGCTTATATCCGCGCAATTAGCTTTTGGTCTGGAGTTGGGTGAGCCGCAATCTGGTTGCTTTTTGTCTTTGGAGCTGGCGGACTGTATTGGTGTTCGTCGAGCTCGCGCGAGCTTGTGTCTGGACTTGTACTTTTGTGAAGTCCAGGGTTTCCGCTTTGTCCGCTGAGATCGGGCTGTTGGCCTGTTGGTCGCGGGCTTTGCGAGCTGAGTTTGTGTCTGCATAGTCCGCTGTGACCGGGAGGTTATGCCTGTGGTCGTGGACTTGAGCGTGCAGACAGTTGTTGTGTCCTCTCTCCTTGCGGACTGTCTTGTTTCTCTGCTAGTGGCTCTCTTGCGGGTTGGCGATCTGTTCGCAAGTCTGGCTTGTTGGTGCGGACTCGGCGGACTGGCGAGCTAGCTGCGATCAAGGGGCGGTTAGCCTATCTCTTAGGGCGGTGATCACACTCCTCACCTCGCCTATAAATAGGACCCCCCGACTCGTATTTTGACAATAGAGTGAACAGTTACGCGGCTAGCTCTGTGAAACCAGGAGTTTTGTTTTGACCTCGGTCAAGCTCAGTAAGTTAGCGGACTTCTTTCAGCGGTTACCGATTTCTACATCAACTTTCCCAGTTCAATAACCTGTCCGTGCGACCTCGCGGTCTCGGTGGGTAGGCGGTCTGTTCCTCAGTTCAGCAGTAGCAGGCAGCTCTGCGAATAACAGCGTGTCCGCGCGACTTCGCGGTCTCGGCGGACTCTGTGTTCTTTTCGATTTCAGTTCAGTTCGGGCGGCTTTGCGGGCAGACGGCCTCGGCGGTCTCAGAGTTTCTGTCTGCCCGAATTGTTGTAATTTCTGGTTTTTTCATATACTGGCGAAATCATGTCTCGCCACGTATGCCTCGCCTTGTAAAGAAGATTGATAAGATTTTGATATGCTTGTTTCTGTCAATGCACTTGGTTGCCTGAGTTTTCTTCCTTTTTTCCGCGTGTACAAGTTGTGATCCGTGTAGTTCCAAAGATATTGATTTGGCATTTGGGCTACCTTGCTGAGCATCTTGTGAAAATTCATCATGGTATTAGAGGCAGGTTCAGTTGCTTGAGCGGTGATCAACCAGTTCTGTTGTTGCTCTATGCTTCTGAAAGGTTAACCAGGATAGTGCAATGGACAGAGGTTTTGCAAGAGGTCTTGGAATAGAGCTTTTAACGCGGACTAACTTTAAGAAGTGGAAGTCGTGCATGAAGAGCTATCTTTTGGGCGAGGAGTTGTGGGAGGTTGTCGGTGGTGATGACCAGGTAGATATTACAGCTGCTTTTGGAACTGCCGAGCAGGTGAGAGTGTGGAGGAAGAGAAATGCCAAGGCTGAATTTGCTCTCAAGCGGGCGGTGTCACCTGAGCTCTTTGATCACATCTTAGGATGTGAATCTACTGCCGAGATTTGGACTTCTCTTGACGGGATGTTCAATAGGAAGAATGTAGCTAGGCTATAGTTCTTGGAAAATGAGTTGGCTAAGGCAACTCAAGGAGATCTTTCTGTCTCTAGATACTTCTTGAAGATGAAGAGTTTGTGTGCTGAGCTTTCAGCACTTGATCCTGATTAGCCGATCTCCGAGGCTAAGCTGAAGAGGCACATAATCCGCGGTCTGCGGCAGGAGTATGTGGCCTTCGTCACTTCTGTTCAAGGCTGGGCGTCTCAGCCTTCTCTTCTGGAGCTAGAGAACCTGCTTGCGTCGCAGGAGAGCTTGGCTAGACAGATGGTCGAGGTAACTGTCTCTGAAGGAGGAAGTGAAGCTCTGTTCACTTAAAAGAAGAAGAAGAAGAGATGGGAAGGGAAGAAGAAGAAGACTGCGGCTGGAGATGAACCTTCAACTTCTAACAAGCAAGAGGGGAGCTCTGCTCCAAAGAAGGATTAGAAGAAGAACTTGAAGTGTTACAGGTGTCATCAGCTGGGTCACTTCAAGCGTGACTGCAAAGTCAAGCTGCAGCCTGGGCATGCTGCAGGCAAGGAGGAAGCTTCCTCTAGCCATGAGGAAGCTGGTTGGGGTGGAGCTTTCATGACGGGCACTTGTGTCCGCGCTTTGTCCACCGTTGACTTCGAGGACGACTAGATCGTGGAATCCGGGTGTGGTCATCATCTCACCGGAGATAATTCGAAGTTTTCCTCTCTGTAGTCTTAGTCAGGTAATGAAGCCATCATCACTGTTGACAATACTGTTCATACTGTAGAGAAGGAAGGTGTAGTGTCCGAAGGTAGTGATCAGGGTCCACTCACATTAAGGAGTGTCTATCACGTACCGGGCATGAAGAAAAATCTCTTCTCGGTTACCAACGCAGTAGATGCAGGTTGTCAGGTTCTGTTTGATTGAACAGAGGTGAAGTTTCTCTGTAACGTATTAGCGATTAAGGCTAATGTTGCTCACGTTGGAAGGAGAGTGAAGGACTTGTTTGTTTTATCAACAAGATCCTATGTTGATCGCATGTGGGCCAACGATAGCGCTGCTATGTGGCATGAGAGGCTGGGGCACATAGGGATGGATAAGTTGAAAGCTATGGCAAATAGGAGCCTGGTGAGAGGCTAGCCTAAGCTATGATCCTTCGGTGATGGTCACGTTTGTGCTGGATGTCAGTATGGCAAGTCTCACCGTCTTCCATTTGATAAGTCACAAATGAGAAGCAAAGCACCACTGGAGGTTATCTATGGTGATCTGATGGGACCAACCGTTACTGCTAGCCTTGGCGAGAGCAGGTACATGCTAGTCTTGATTGATGACTACTCAAGATACACTTGGGTGTATTTCTTGAAGGAGAAGTCTGAAGCCTTCCGTTTGTTTGTGGAGTTCAAGGAGCTGGTGGAGGGCCGGCTTAACCTGCGGATCAAAATTTTAGAACTGATAACGGCGGAGAGTTTGTCTCCTCCGAGTTTTCTGCTTTTTGCAGGAAGCACGAGATCCAGAGAGAGCTTACTTGTGCTCATACTCCACAACAAAATGGAGTTGCAGAAAGGAAGATCCGTCATCTGACGGAGACTTGCAAATGTTGGCTTCATGCCAAGAATATCTCAAAGTCCTTTTGGGCGGAGGGAATGTCTTGTGCAGCTTACGTCATCAATCGGATGCCCCTCAGTCCGATCAACATGAAGTCTCCCTTCGAGATGTTGTTGAAGGAGAAGCCAAGTGTTGAACACCTTCGGGTGTTTGGTTCAACTTCTTACGTGCATGTCCCGGATGCTCTGAGGACCAATCTTGATGCAAAGGCAAGGAAGCTTGTCTTTGTTGGCTATGATGAGCGGAAGAAGGGATGGAGGTGCATGGATCCTGTGACGAAGAAGTTCGTTGTGTCAAGATACGTTGTCTTTGACGAACTGACATCATATGGAGGAAGCTCGGTTTAGCTACCGGAGGGCAAGGTTGATGAAGGGAAGGAGGTGGCTGCTGAAGTTCTTCAAGAGGAGTTAGCTATTTCACCAACGGCTCCTGTTACTTCAAGTTCAGGGGGGGAGGCTTCTGGTTCAGGAAGCAGGGGGAGCACTGCTCCATGTTTGCCTGAAGAAGGAGTTGATTCTGAAGAAGTAGTGGAGGTAGTGAACAATGAGAAGCAGCCTCTTAGGAGATCAAAAAGAACCATCAAGCCTCCGACTCGTTATTGTGATGGGAATACAATGAGTTTTGTCTCCTGTTTCTTTGCAGGCCCTCTTGATGAGTGAGAGCCTTCAAAGTTTGAAGAGGCTACTGGAGTGAAGGAGTGAGACAATGCCATGGATGAGGAGATGGCTGCCCTCAGGAAGAATGAGACTTGGGACTTGGTGCCCAAGATGGATGACGTTACTCCTGTTACTTGCAAGTGGGTCTATAAGCTGAAGAAGAAGGCGGATGGAAGCATCGAGCGGTAAAAGACTCGCCTTGTTGCTCGAGGATTCTCTCAACAGTATGGCGAGGACTATGAAGAGACGTTTAGTCCGGTGATAAAGATGACTTCAGTACGAGTGGTGATAGCTTTGGCGGCCTGCCAGGGCTGGAAGATGTGGCAGCTGGATGTAAAGAACGCTTTTCTTTACAGGGAGATAGATAAAGACATCTTCATGGATCAGCCACTCGGTTATATTTCTGAAGAACATCCGGACTACGTCTGCAAGCTCAGGAAGGCCCTTTATGGGTTGAAGCAGGCTCCAAGGGCATGGTATGGGAAGATTGCAGAATATCTTCAATTCTGCGGCTATCTTGCCTCCAACTCAGACTCGAGCTTATTCATCAAGAAGAAGGGAGAGCTTCAGGTCCTGGTTCTGTTGTATGTTGATTACATGATCATCATAGGGAATTCAGAAGAGGAGGTTGCTATACTCAGGTCTGAGCTTGCTATTCGCTTCGAAATGAAAGACTTAGGGGAGCTTAATCACTTTTTCGGTCTCGAAGTAGAGAGGAAGGAGAGCGGGATTCTTGTTTCCCAAAAAGGTTATGCGGATCGGATTGTGAGACGATTCGGCATGGAAAAGGGAAAGAGTTGCTCTACTCCGTTGGATTCTGCCTTGAAGCTTCGGCGAGATGAGGGAAGAAATCTTCCTGATCCCCTAGTGTTCCGAGCTCTGGTTGGGAGCTTGATCTACCTGACGATTACAAGGCCAGACATTGCTTATGCTGTTGGCCGAGTAAGTTGGTTTATGGCAGAGCCAAGGAAGTCTCATTTGATGGCGACAAAGAGTATTCTGAAGTATGTGATGACGACTTTTGATATGGGACTCCTTTATAGGAGGGACGCGAGCTTCTTCTTGCTGGGCGACACGGATGCTGATTATGGTGGTGATTCGGATGACCGAAGGTCAACTTCTTGTTATGTGTTCACTTGTGGATCAGCGGGCATCTCGTGGTGTAGCAAGAAGTAGGATTCGGTGTCTGTCTCTACTACAGAAGCAGAGTACAAGGCTTCGGTCTTGGCAGCTCGGGAAGCCATTTGGCTAAGAAGACTAGTAGAGGATGTCCATAAGGAAGTGCAAGGTCCCACTCTGCTCCGAGGTGACAATGAGAGTGCTCTCAAGCTGGTGAACAATCCTGTTTGTCATGCGAGGACCAAACACATTGAGATCGAGCACCACTTCATTCGGGAGAAGGTGTTGGAGGGATCTCTAGTGGTCGGGCATGTTCGGAGTGAGGACAACCTCGCAGACATCTTTACCAAGCCGCTGTCGAAGGGGCCTTTCCAGCGACTCCGGGGTTTACTGGGCTTGATCTCTACTTCTCACTTTAAGGGGGAGTGTAGAAATTTGTGAAGTGAAAGTAGTGATCGGGCAGTCCGGGTAGACTGGGCGGCTTGGGCGAACTATCCGCGCGGACTGGAGTTCGGCGGACTAGTGTTGGCTGTCTTCCCGGTCGGTTGCGCGGACTGCGCGGACTGGTTGAGTCCGGCAGTGGCTGGCTGAGTTGTGCGGGATGTTGTTCGCGGTCTATGCGGACTATGGCTTGTATCCGCGCAATTAGCTTTTGATCTGGAGTTGCGGTGAGCCGCAATCTGGTTTCTTTTTGGCTTTGGAGTTGGCAGACTGTATTGGTGTTCGCCGAGCTCGCGTGAGCTTGTGTCTGGACTTGTACTTTTGTGAAGTCCAGGGTTTCCGCTTTGCCCGCTGAGATCGGGCTGTTGGCCTGTTGGTCGCGGGCTTTGCGAGCTGAGTTAGTGTCCGCATAGTCCGCTTTGACCGGGCGGTTATGCCTGTGGTCGTGGACTTGAGCGTACGGACAGTTGTTGTGTCCTCTCTCCTTGCGGACTGTCTTGTTGCTCTGCTAGTGGCTCTCTTGCGGGTTGGCGATCTGTTCGCGAGACCGGCTTGTTGGTGCGGACTCGGCGGACTGGCGAGCTAGCTGCGATCAAGGGGCGGTAAGCCTATCTCTTAGGGCGGTGATCACTCCTCACCTCGCCTATAAATAGGACCCCCCGGCTCGTTTTTTGACAACAGAGTGAACAGTGACGCGGCTAGCTCTGTTAAACCAGGATTTTGGTTTTGACCCCGGTCAAGCTCAGTAAGTTAGCGGACTGCTTTCAGCGGTTACCGATTTCTGCATCCACCTTCCCAGTTCAATAACTTGTCCGTGCGACCTCGCGGTCTCGGCGGGTAGGCGGTCTGTTCCTCAGTTCAGTAGCAGCAGGCAGCTCTGCGAATAACGGCGTGTCCGCGCGACCTCGCGGTCTCGGCGGACTCCGTGTTCTTTTCAGTTTCAGTTCAGTTCGGGCGGCTTTGCGGGCAGGCGGCCTCGGCGGTCTCAGAGTTTCTGTCCGCCCGAATTGTTGTAATTTTTGGTTTTTTCATGTACTGGCGAAATCATGTCTCGCCACGTATACCTCGCCTTGTAAAAAAGATTGATAAGATTTTGATCTGCTTGTTTCTGTCAATGCACTTGGTTGCCTGAGTTTTCTTCCTGTTTTCCGCGTGTACAAGTTGTGATCTAGGTAGTTCCAAAGATATTGATTTGGCGTTTGGGCTACCTTGCTGAGCATCTTGTGAAAATTCATCAACGGTTGTGACCGCCATCAAGAAAATGAAGTTAGTTTTGAACACAAAAGTGAATGAAGTTCATTAGGTGAGGTAAGGCGTTCACAAACGGCATTTCATAATCACTGTGTTCACGATTGCTACCGCCGTGCCAAACGGAGCTTAACTTTCATTTTCTATTTTTTTTCTCTTAATTTCATTTTAATTAATATTTTTAGCATTTTTTTAATTTTCAGATACAACATTATTTTGGATATGCCATTGACATTTGACTTTCATAGGCTGATCAAAGGAGGCCCGTAAGTGTTTGTATTTTGTTGTGAAAAGTTGCGCTTGCCATACTTTCTCAGAAGTTGGTAACACATTAAAGCTTTTAGGTTTATCAAGTATGAAAAGCAAAGTTATGCAAGAATTGGTGTGATGCCTCGATACGGAGATTCTGATTCAGTTAAATGGTTTGACGTAGAACCATATTGTATGTTTCATATAGTCAACTGCTTTGAGATCGGAGATGAGGTACGAAGAAAATCTTTTTTTTCTTTGTTGTTAATGTGTTTAATGAGTGATTTCCTTCAAGCTTAATCTATTGTCATAGATCTGCAATATATGCCTACTTATGCAAAATTCTAAATCTTTTTGTGCTTAAATAATTTTTTTTTGCTCGATTTACCTTTTTTTAGCACGTCTTTTTTTTTGCGTTTGTGAAGGTTATTGTAAGGGGATGGCGATCCATGGGATCAATGATTCCAGGCCCCGACCTAGGACGAAACAAATCTCAATGGTTTTCTCGAGGATTCAAACGAAAATCGACGGATGAATATAGTGACGGACTCTTCTTTTCTCGGTTACATGAGTGGAGGTTAAATATGAATACAGGGAGTGCTACAGAAATATATCTAATGGGAACTGGGTTCTCCTCAGAGTTCCCTTTTGCCAATGACCTCTTTGGAGGCTTGTACAATAAGTATGCGTATGCTCAAGTTGTAAATTCTGAAGCAAGCTCTGATGCTGGTATAATAAGAAAACGACTTACCAAAATATTCTTATTTAATCTTTAGAGAACATATATTGATGCCTTACTACCAATTTAGGGCTGCCCAAGTTTGGAGGCTTGGCAAAATTCTACCTTGATGAGAAAGATGCTACTGCTTTTAAGGTAGTTAAACTAGTGATATTGGTGTAGAACGTCAATCCCGCACTTTCCATTTTTTAATGTTAGTCTTTTCTTCTACAGCAAGAAAATCTTGATAGTGAATACATTAAGGTGGAAAGGCGGAAGCTTGGTGCGAGCGAATTCTACTCGGGAGCAGCATTTGTCTCTAAACGTGGCGATTTTGAAGAAGATGATGGTTGGATAATTTCGTATGTTCACAATGAGCAAACAAATACATCTCAAGTAAGTTACATACTTTTCTGCTCAATTTCAAATGGAAGGAGACTTTTTTGTTTTTCAACATGAACTGTTTGTTTGCCGAAGTCTTTTTGCTCCAAATTTGCATTATATTCATTAGTATGCTCCCCATTCTCACCATTTAGTGTACTAGCGGGATGGGCACATGTCCTTTGGGCGCATAGTGTTTGACCGGCAAAGACAGTAATCCAACTGTCACATGTATTCTCTGAACGCAGTGGAGGCGATAGTGCCTTCATTGATGCGCGGTTTCTTTCCGGTCAATTTTTTTTAACTTTATTTATTTTTATCTATTTTATTTTACTCTATTATGCAGATTCATTATTTTTCCTATATTTCATTTTATTTATTTTATAAATTGTGTTATACTATATATAAGATGAATGAAAGAAATCATATTTTAACTTGAGAAAGAATATTTTGGCAGTTATATATATACCTATGGCCATTTGCAAAATTTACAAGGTGCACCGCTCTATTTTGGGAAATTACCAAAATTTTCATTGTAATATTTCATAACATGCCGCACAAAACACCTCTCTGGAGTTGAGCTCCATGAAAGTATTTTTGTGCATGCAAGTTATTAAATGTAAGCTTAGAGGGGAGATTTATGTAATTTCAAAAGGTGGAGGGGTGCAACTTATAATTATTCAAACTCCCAAAGAATTTTGGATAATTATTATATATATAAAGAACTACTTTTGGTGTAATTGTGAGGACCGTGAATCTCCTCTTAGTCGTTTAATCTCTCTAATTTCTCTGAAATTAAATGTAGTCATCTGGTTACCTGCGTGATTGTAATGGTGTTTTTTACTAGAGCTCTTGTACCTACTATATGGGGGGGGGGGGGGGGGGGGGGAGTATGGAATCGGAGAATCAGCATCGTTATAATCTATATGACCTATTTTCTTTTAAAAAATCATCAAAATACAGTATATGATCTACTATCTTCTGTGTCGGAAAAATACAAATACTGTATATTGGGGGGGGGGGGACAAAAATCAAAGAATCAGCATCGTTATAATCTATATGATCTATTTTCTTTTAAATAATCATCAAAATACAGTATATGATCTATTATCTTTTGTCGGTAAAATACAAATACAGTATATGGTCTATTATCATCATTACTTGGATTTCTACTTCATTCATAACTGCTAATTCTTGGATTGGTATTGAAGTACATTTTTAGGCTATTCCAGAACTAATTAATGGCGTATAAAGCTTAGAGCTTTTACTTGATTTTGAGCTCCATTTTGAGTAAGGGTGTCATGTGATCTGCTTTTTGTAGGTTCACATAATTGATGCGAAAAATTTTGAGGGTGGTCTTGTTGCGAAGATAACTTTACCAAGACGAGTTCCTTATGGATTCCATGGAGCTTTTATTCCAGTGACTAACAGATTGTGATGCGTGTACATTTTTTTTTATTTGTTTGGTGAGACAATATCAAAGTCAAAAATACTTCAAGAAAGCGTAATCAATGTGAAGGTTGAAATTTTATTTCGGTTTATTTGTTTGTATTTTAAAATTGGCCAGTTTCCACTAATGTCATGATTCATTCTTTGTTTCTGGCTGTCTCAACTATTGAATTTTTTTGTATGCGGCCAGTCTCAAGATTTAGGGATGGGGCTAGGCTATTGTGATGATGACAAATCTACAAAAAATTCGTTTGAGTTATTGTGCTTGTAAACCATATATGTTGGACCTTATTTTTGAACTCATTCCCGCACATACTATACTGATGTCAGATGCAACTTTATTCGGTATTGTATCAATAAAGAGGATACAATGCGGTGGTCCAAGGCTATTGGTATGGTCCAAGGCTATTGCGGCGGTCCTAGAACTGCTAGATCTAAAGCTCAATCTTGCTTCCAGTTATAGTCGGCAGGTCCCAAAAGGTGTCTTTTGATTCGTTATGGTTTGCTTAGACGAGAGGAACCTGCCAAGCCAATATCAGGAGGCTAAATAGATTGCAAGGAGGTTTCCAGGCTTTTGTTATTCGATTGAGCTCTCCACCCCGTTTCACTACCCCTAGGTGTCGATATGGCTTCTGCTACCTCACGAATCAAGAGGAATAACTCTTCAGCAGTTTCATGGCTTCCCAAAATATTAAACCCTCATCACGTGCATGCACGAGATCGGTTTCATATGAGGAGGGGTCGGTTTGACCAATTCAAGCCTCTTTGACCTACATGTTGTGGTACTCAATGTGGAGGGGAGATAGAGGGTCAAAATATTCCCTAAGGTGAAGGGAGTCAACATTAAGTCAACATGAAGTTAGCACGAGCCCACACCTTTTGAATGGATTTGACCAAGTCACTCACTTGGGTTGACTTGGCCAGTCACCATGGTGATCAAGGCATTGATTAGGGCTGATATCGAGTCGAGTTTGAGCGATTTTGGATTGAAATTTTCGACTCGAATTCGGCTCGAAATTGAAATTGATTTCTAGTCGAGTCGGCTCGATTCGAAATGACTCGATTCCGAGTTGGCTCGAAATCGAATCGGGTCGGCTCGAAATCAAATCAAGTCGGCTTGAAATTGAGCAATTTTTCATTTTATTTCTAGTTTGCTCAAAATTAAATTGGGCAACCTATAAATTTAGCAAATGAAACACTTAAAACTTTTATTGTTTTTATTTAGGTTTAAATTTTCTTATTTTTAATCTTAAAATAAAAATATATTAATAAATACATAATTTTTTTAATTAATTTGAGTTGATTCGAATCATACTTCGAGCAATTCATAGCTGACTCGAAATCGACTCGAAATTAGATTCGAGTCAAATTGAATCGACTTAAATTGAGTCGAATCAATTTTATCCGATTCCGATTCGGCTCAATTTTTGAACGATTTTCGAGCGACTTTCGAGTTTCGAATAATATGCTCAGCCCTAGCGTAGATCAAGGTAGGTGGCTAGTCCACCCATGGCCAAGGAAGGTCATGGCTTGATTATGTAGGACTTGGGTGCACCTAAACCCTAAATTAAGCTTAAGGCTCACTAAGTCAATACCCTAGGCTAACTTGCCTAGTCACCAAGAGGATTATGTCACCTTGGATCGACCTTGATCAATTAA